>JAYKKI010000049.1:0-1208750 GCA_039881145.1 Druceiella hillmani
TGATGAGAAAAAAACAATCAATATTAATATAGTTTATGTTCCATATATATATATATATATATATATATATATATATATATATATATATATATATATATCCAATACATATGCGCAAAATACATATTAATACTTATAAATACAGGTAATTTGACGTTAAAGAAAATTATAGATTAGCGTAGATTTGAAAGGTTCATCACATAAATTGACGTTGCAATAAACAATGCATTAATTTAAGACGTATGCTGTAAACACACAGGGGCGGTAGCAAACACGAGCTTAGTTCAAATAGCAACCAGTTAGAAGTTTTTAAACCCACGCGCCTCTATAATGTTCGCTCGCTAAATGCATAAACGCTGCCAGCATTTCTTTTAGCTTTAAAAAAATTGTTGGAATATTTCTTTTGTTTCATTATACTTTCTCCTATTTATTAAGCGTTTATCAAATTACATAAAGTTTCAATATTATTTCATATTTAAAAAAAGGATATCTCTAAAATATAATTACGGATGAACATTATCTCTTTTATTTTCTTAAAAATTATATCTGACAAACTCGCTGATTGCTTTTCCAAATATTCATGAAAAAATTGTCTTAATTAAAGAAGAATGCGAAAATGTTGGACGAAAACTAAAATGCGGAATTTTGAACAATGCAAATCTAGTTTTTTAAGCCACTAAAAGCAATAAATTAACATATTATGTTGGTATAAATATCAAATAAATAAAAGTATTATATTAATAATGCTTACAAATATGAATAGACCAAATTCAAAACAAATTTAAAATTGTTTTTTATTACTTAAATTTATTTTGATTAAAATTTCATCAATCAAATATTCCTTTATATGCTACAAAGGTTAACATTTAGTTATTTATCCTTAATAGTACTTATGTTAAACTCAAAATAAAAATTCACTAAAATGCGAAACACGTGTCAACAAAAATATTTTCCTTAGAATAAATGAAATGTGGCAGTTAAATAGGTCGACAGATTACAGGAAACGTCTTCGGGCGGTCATTAAAATTTCTTCACGACTTTCCATCTAAACTTCGTGTAAATAGAACATCTCTCGGAATTAAATCTTATTTATTTGTATCATTTTCATTCGCTATATATTTTTTATGTGTCACGTGTTAATTTTTTTTTAGAACTTTGTAACTGAAAGTCGGCAATCCTAATAATCACGTCAATCTATTCATTCATAAAAGTTTAAACTTTTTGAATAACTAATGAAATAAATTGGATATTTTTATAGATTATTTATTACATAAATTTGTATTCTTGGTTTATAAATATTTGTAGCTTACGTGTACTTACGCCTGCGTGGAGATGCATTAAAATTAAATTAAGACTACTTAAATGACGCTTGGCAATATTTTAATATGTTGAAGACTCCCACCAGATTCACCTTTGATTTACATAAAATTACAATACATAAAGTTTACTTCGTACACGAAAACTTCAATGCGCCGTTCATGTTTAACTAATTATTTTTTTTACTGGTATTAAAATTTATTAATTACTACATGACTTCTCAAAGTGTTATGAATAATCTGCAAATTTAGAAAGAACTGACGTTTTTTGAGACATTATTTGGTATGCCTTAATATTTATCATTATTGAAAAAAACCATACGCTTATCTAAATAGAATTCTTTTTCGTAAGCTACCGCATTTTTAGCGAAAAATCTACGTTAACTTTTGATTCTTTCTCAATCGAAATTTCACGTACTAATTTTTAGTATATGTACTTATATTGTACATTACGAATCAAAATATAAGAGAGTTAGTGCGGAGAATTGTGAACGTAACGTAATATTTCCCTGTAGCAAGCAAAACGTATTTCGTTAGTAGAGAAAACGTTAGCAACAAAGTAACACGAGTCGCCCCCCGCACACGTCTATAATATAAGTACACGCCTCTCGTTTACGTTTCTAGGAAAATGTTCAAGGTCGATACATGTCTGTAACATAAGTATAGCGAATCGCCTTCACTAATATTCTAGAATTGTTTTTTGCTTTGAGTTCATTCTTTTATTCTAAGGACCGTACCTGTACAGCTGTCATATCACTGTAAGATAAACAGAATCAAAATGATCTGGACACAAAATAAATTATATGTGGCGAAAAAACACTACTTTTAAATTAAATGATGTCAAAAGATTTCTACTTGGAGCAATGTCATTTAATTAAGCCCCGCGGCATGGCTGAACGAACATTGTTATCGTTGATATACGATGTAATTACTGTTGATATACGATGTAATAGATAGATTTATGATGAATAAATTCTGCTAATATGTTGTATAATAGATATGATATGTTCTGTAATACTATTTCTCAGTGATATCGGCAAAAGGCCGGCCTCGTCAGCACAAGCATTAGGCACAACCATATTTGGATATCGGTGTGAACCCCAGATGCATTGTGATGTAATTGTATACGTATGCAGTGTATTTTGTCTGTGAAATGTTAATGTATTTCGTGTATTTTTATACATTAGTTCGTTTAAAAAAAATATTTTAATGATTACTCAAAAATTAGCTATTTGCGCTTACTTTGTAAAAATGTTCTGTATAACTTAACATTTAATTAAACAACTATTTCTATCGAAATTTTTGGTATTATTTTATTATATGTCTTTTTTATGTAATACTTTTAACAATATTACTCTTTGGATTGAGGTGGGTTATTAGCAAAGATGCTAATATCCCACCTGAAGCTGTTGTAATACAACGAAACCTAGGTCGTGGTAAAGAAATTAAAGAAAGTAGAAATAATACTACATCACGTAGTTTCCTTTAATTGTGAATAACGAATTTCTACAAAATTAACGCCAAATATATTCAATAATACTTTTAAATTGTTCGAAACACATCACCTTACTTATCTGAATTTCTCATAAATATAAAATATAATCTATATAATATAAGCTACGTGCACATCACATCACATGTAAGCTACGTGCACAGCAATCTATGTACACAGTGTAAATATGCACGCTAGTTAAAAAAAATATTTTTCAATCACAAATAGCAAATAAATCCACGTGAATGTAAGAAAAAGGTTTGCAATACCTGAACTGTCAAAAGTTATTGTTTACAAACATTCCATCTTCAATTTGAATGGACTATAGATATATATATATTGGGTGGATAAGAAATTAATTTCGAGTTTCGCAAATCAGAGTGCATCGTATTTGTTTTGAAAGAATTCTGTTAATATTTTTCTTTTTGAAATTTGGTAGCCGTTGCTCTTAGTTTAGTTTCGACATAGTTTACTATTCATTACCATAAAGGCAAGAAAGCTGCTTAGGTTCACAATTAGTATACAAATGTATCAAAAATAGCTAGAAATATTACGATTTTTCAACCCATATTCTGATCGATTGATGATGATCAAATAAAAACCATAATACCGGTGCAGACGATTTCACGAGGTTAAATGTATCATAGATAATAATTTAAAATCTCTCTAGACGTCTTATATTAGTCAAAAAGCTAGATATTTGGGTTCCGCGTGCATTGAATGAAGTTTTCTTAACGCAACAAATGAATATTTGTGATAGCCATTTGAAACAAAATGATATAAATTTTTTTAAAAGGGAAACCACATCTTAAGCCAAATTGGATCCCAGAATATAATTCTACCAATTTAATTATTTTATAAATATGTTGTATATTTTGAGCTGCTTTTAAGAAATCAATTATCAATTCAGATATTTATTGTCAACGACTAATAAAAATAAGGGAAACATTAAAAAATCGTTATCCACCAAGACGATGCAAGGCATCATAGACCTTCAGTAACTAATGGGAAATTATTGGAACTTGGTTGGGAAGTGATATTTCATTTCCTATACGGCACTACGCCTGCATATTCCAAAGTTTGCCAGACACTTTGAACGATAAAATTTTCACTTACCATGTTGACATGATTCGCACTTGATTCAGTTTTCCGCTTTTAAGAATCTTTTGCAGATATTCAGGGGAGTTTCTGTAGATATTCGTGTGAGCGTGAAATTACAAAGTTGTGTGAAGTGTTACCAGGGGCCATGGACCAAAATTTGAAAATACATAATTGATTAAAGTTCTTACCTTGTGAAGAAATACATCATTCGCACAACAAACCCGAAATTATTTTCTTACCAGTCCAATATATATATATATATATATATATATATATATATATATATATATATATATATATATATATATATATATATATATATATCGCCAACACAAGTGCGATATAAAGTTAAATAAACTACACAGGCGACAAGTCGGAGATAATGAAATAATGAGGCATTTCGTATTAAATGCTTTTTACAGATGTTTTCTACGATGTTTACGCAGTAACTCTTTTGACGGCTGAGATGTTGGTCCGATCTCTGCTACCTTTCATTTTGTTAATTTATATTAAAGGATATATTAAAATTTTTCCGAATATTTTTCACGGCACGGCCCAAATAACTTACTAAGAGAAGGTTATATTTCATGTTCCATCTGAGATGTAAATTTTGTGGATTTTGTGGAAACAAAATTTCATGAAGTTTCTCTAAGCTCTGAACCTCTGTACTAATAAAGTTGCTGAATTCTGAAAAATGCTTAATTCGCTTCGCGGTTTGGTTTCGCATAAATTCGTTTGTCTTGCGACTGGAATAACATTAAATCCCTAAAGCCTGCTACTAAATTCTTTATTTGTTTAACAAGAAAGCTCCACTATGCGTATGAAACTTAGATTTTAATTTCGGGAACCTTTATAGTTTCACCATGTCCGTATATCTATATGTCCATTTGCATGTCTCAGTTGTTTTACTCGCAGACTATTAGTGCTATAACGGTGGAATATTACGTGATAATACGTATTTAAAAAGCCCACAAATGTAATTAAACAAAATCGTTTAAAAGAAGTTTATAATGTAAACTCTCCACATTTCAAGGAGGGTAAATTTTTTTCTCTCCCATTTTGTAAGATAAGGTTGAGTAGGTCTTTTAAAATCATTGGCGACATGTCATGAATTTTTTTTTATTAGTTTACGCAAGAATAAGCTTCACGATACTCATTTTTGTTATGATTACGTGTCTCCTCCCCTACCAACAATCGAATATTTTTGGATATGTGATATTTTTTCCCAATATTAATACATCGGTAATTTAATAGAAACAAAATTCTCCTTAATACATCAGTAATTTGTGTAACAAAATTAAAAGGAAACTGATTACAAGTAAATAAGCTTTACGAGTTAAAATTATCACTCTTTTATTATATTTAAACTAACTGGAAACATAACCTTGTATTTTTAACATGTATATTTGTTATGTCTGTGAAAGATATATCAGATTTACTGTATACACTAATTACATCGTGAGGAATAATGTTATTTAAATATGTACGATATTTTGATATAGTACTCAATATATTTACGATGGGAAAAATTTATATATATAAATAGGTTAATAGAAATATTACGTCCGCTTAAAGATTTAAGAAAATAACTAAATATATACGGAACCCTAGTAGTAGAAATTCTACTTATATTTACAAGTTTTTAAATGTGTACGGATTTGTATACTTACAAAATTAGATTAATAAATTTTTTAATCAAAAACTTTCAGTAAGGAGAATTCGAATTTAATTTTTTTAAATGTATTTATTGTATTTATTTGCAGATACACATTTTATCGGACAAACCCACATATTTATGATATAAACGTACAAGATAACAAAATTTCTGTTGAAAATGCTGTTCAGTTTTCGAAAAAGGCTTTCATTTTCGTAAAGTAATAATTAAATTAGATGAAAAGCTTCATTTTGAGTAAAGTTTATTTTATATATATATATATTCACTTCTTTGCAACTTGAAACTTGAGTAATACCACAATTTGCCATCTCAAATTGTTTAAAACTTAAGCTACATTAAAATTTGTCGTGACAAAAGCTATTTCAATAAAATTTTAATTCGATTTTACAATTTTTAAACATGTGTAGAAGTGAGGAACATATTTACTTGGGTATTATGAAATTAGTTATATGACTATATAAATTGTCATGTCGTGTATTGGTAATGCTTCTTCTCTAAAGACGTACTTCACTTACCGACTTCACTGACCGTACTTCAGACGGACTTCAAATGAAGGAAACGTGTAATTGTGCCTCAACCTGTTCCTCTAAGCAAAGGGTAATCATTCTCTCTCTGCCTTCGTGTTCGCCTTCGCGGTCTCCTTCACTCTCGCATTCGCCTTCGTGTTCGCCTTGGCATTCGCGTTCGCCCTCGCGTTTGCCTTCCACTTCTCCTTCGTCTTCCCTTTCGTCTTCCACTATATCGCCCCATCCTCACCTCATCTTCACTACCCACTCTCCTCCCCCTCCCTCTCACCTCATCTTCACCCCCCTTCCCCT
This sequence comes from Druceiella hillmani, assembly GCA_039881145.1. Taxonomy (NCBI): domain Eukaryota; kingdom Metazoa; phylum Arthropoda; class Insecta; order Lepidoptera; family Hepialidae; genus Druceiella; species Druceiella hillmani. The sequence goes on from JAYKKI010000049.1 coordinate 6,400, forward strand.
TCCCCTTCCTCTTCCCCTTCATTAATTGAAATTTCGCTGCACTAACTACAAGTTACTTCCGCTGACGTCCAATTCAAATTATAACGTACAAGCGTTGCATAAACTTTATTGAGACGCTAAGACGTTGCATAAACTTTCTTGAGCCCTGCATCTCGAGTGCAATCAAAATACCATTAATAACAAGGGTTATTAATGTCTTCAACTGCTATTTTCGCGGAGCTCCAGATAAGGATACTGGGTTGCTATTAAGCTGTGAATATCTATGTTCACGAGTAAAACGTAGATTAATCCATAAAAATTATTTTTAGAGGAATTAAATATTTTATCCGATTTCCGATCCGATCCTTTTTTATACTACCAATGTCAAGTTCGCTGTTGTTATCGATTGACGTGAAATTATTCACATACAACCTAAAAAAATTCATTGAAATTTGAAACATTTGTCAATAAAAATGTTTTATAGTTAAAAATGTTTTCTGTTTTCAGTTGCCAGACTATGAGAAATATGTTTGAGTGTTCCTTAAAAATTTCTCGGTACTTTCCATCTAAACTTCGTGTAAATAGAAGATTTCTCACAAATAAAGCGTACTTATTTGTGTAATTTTCGTTCACTCTGTATTTTTGTTTAAGATGTATAACATTTTAATTTTCTTTTTGGTTTTGTAAACGAAGGTCAACAAACCTCATAATTCCGTCTATCCATTTATTTTCCAAGAATTTGTGTATTTTGAATGATTAATGAATAAAATTGGAACTTTTAAAAAACATTTGTGAAAATTTTATCGATTATTCACTATACTACTTTTTATTCCTTATTCATTACTACAGCAAGTTTTACATTTTCTTACGTGTGTAACAATAATTTCCATTAAATAACAACATTTTAAAAATCGGTTTAAATGACGCCTGGGTGGCAGCATTTTGTTATATACAAAATTTTCAACTTCATGTATAAATGAAGAAAAATTAATTAACGCCAATAAAAAACTTCAAATATCGACATTTGATTAGTATTTTGAATTATGGGATTGGGTAGAAGATTCTGCACAAAAATTATATTTGTGACGTTATCAATAACTTATTCATTAATGACAATAATTAATCATTAGCATTGCAAAATCTTAAGTTCACGCATATAGCGGGAAAATCAATAATGTTCTGCAACCATAATTATGGAACATATAGAGAAAATAAAGCTTCAATGGCTCTGTTTAGCCTAGTAAAATTATTCCGATTAATTTGCGACTAATAACTTAAGAGATGAAGGCAACTAAGGGACCACATTTTGTATGTATTCCACGTTTATTTTTAATTACCGTAGACCTATTTCTTGTAGAGATATTGACTTGATTGTGCTACTTATATCTTGGCACCTTTAACGACGATAAATAAAAATTTTATTTAAAAATATTCATAACAGGAGCAACTGAAACCCGACTATGGAAAAAAAATAACGGAGAAACACGAAATATATACATACGTAACCTATGAAATTCATAACGTTATGTATTCTAGGAACTCCTCTAGATCTTAAAGAATCTAAAGTCACCTCATTCCTTGAAATGACTTTAGTAGTTTAGTCTCACATTTATACATAAATACATAGTGTGTATAATTCACGATGTTATATGTCTTAGGATACTTTCTGGATCAAGACAAATCTAAGAATACCTTATTTGTTGAAATTACTCTAGTAATTTAGTCTGTAGGAGGGAACATACTAACTTATTTGCATAAATACAAACATAATCTGTGAAATTCATAACTTTATGTACCCTAGAATATTCTCTGGATCAAAACAACTAAAATTGTTCATGCTCACACTGGTCTAATATAAACTACAACTTCGTCTATTTTGCGATTTCTAAAATAAAATAAGCGAAAGAGTAAAACGACAGTACAATTGAATAAAAATATTTAAATTTTTTTTCTGTACCCACCTAAATGAATGTACACAAAATAAAAAAAAAACTAACATTTCTATATATTTGTTTTTTTTATTTTGTGTTCTTTTTATATAAAAGATATACGACATAAAGCAAATCTGAAAGCAAATGAATAGATCAAAGGAGTAGGTCCAAATTTGGCCCCACCGCTATCTAGAACATGTGTGATGTCAAAAGTTACATATTCTTTGATTTTTTTTTCCAATCATCCATTTCCTTTAGAACTTACCAGGAATAAAAAAAATTAAAATTTCTTAATTGGTATTTCATTTCATTTCCAATATATCTTTTTAATTGTTGCTATTTACTTGTACGAAAAAATATCGTTTTATTCGTTTTAATGTGGACAAACAGTTTTAAAAATATTATTAGCTTGGCAACTTATTTACCCGCCATCTCTATAACAAATTTTCCAACTTTTTAAATGTAGTCAAAAAAAATATTCGTTGACTATATAAGCACCGTCGGTATCTAACACTTGTCGCCAACGTATAGACAGGGCTAAAGTTGCATCTATGCAGAAATATTTGGGCCTGTGAAGGAAAAACCGGTGAAATTCGAATTTAATATAACTTTCGCCTTTAATTTTTCTATCACGTAAATTATTCGATAACTAACAAAGCAGATGGTAACTGGATGGAAAAAGATCTGGAGAGTATGGTGGGTAAAATAGCATACTCCAGCTTAATGAAAGTAGTTTGTCATGCCATACTTTTGCCACGCAGTGTGGAGCATCGTCATACAAAAAAACTTGGCCTTGATTTGAAAAAAGTTTAACGGTAACTGCTCAATTATTCACAAAAAGTTAAGCTTAAAAAGTGTTAGCTTGTAATAATTAGAAATGAATAATTTAATGAATAACTCTATTTATACCCCACCACGCACTCAAAAGTATCTTTTGTCCAATGTTATATTAGGTCTAGGTACACCTTTTTCTCCAGTTCCTGACCACTGGCGTTTACGGTAAAAATTAACATAAGCTACCCGTTTATCATCTCCTGTAACCAGATACTTAAGACTCCCGTTGATACGATGAGAACTCAGTAGCTCCCAGCACATTAGCTCTCCTCTGAAGTAAAGCTCTGCCAAAGAACGCCAACTTAGCCTGGTATTTATTTCAATAAGACTGTTAAATTTTTCTAAATCAATTATAGGCGATTGATTTGGATAACGTTTATAGGACAGGATAAAATTCCCTTCTTTAAATATTTGGAACCAGTGCTTGTCTTTGTTTTAATAGGGCATTCCTTCACCCATCGTTATATACACATTGCGTGATGCTTCGCTGGTTTTTCGCCCTAAACGAAATTTGAGTAAGAATGAGTCCTCTAAGTACACTTAGTAATATCAATCTAAGTACACTTAGTAATAATATAAATTCCATTTTTAACTTATTCTTTACTCAATTGCCGATTACTCAATTGCAAACTGAACCGAAGTTCTTTAAATACCCTACAAGAAATATTCGAGAAGGATAATATTCTAGAAATCGGTCAGAAAAAGTGGAGGTGTTACAAGTTGCCAACCTAATATTTTTATAAAAGTCAATAATTAATAAAATTAATTTATTCTAAGTTAGTTAATTGTTTTAATGACAAAACTAAAATAATATCTCAAAACGTCAATGCAAAATAACTGCTTATTCGCTTTGCTTCTGCGTTTTGTGAATGTTGCTCTGATACATTCTTTTCTACTCTCGATTGACGATAAATCACTTTTAGATCTAACTTGTTGGTCATTATCACTTTCAGATCAACCTTAGGATCACTTTTAGATCAACCTTATCGGTAGTCCGGTACAGTCGGCTAGAGGGAATAGAAGTTTGCATTTGCGAAATAATTTTTATTTCGTTCCAAGGCATTTATCAGTTGCGCAGACATGATAATTACTGAAATATTGTTAGTTTATTAAAACTTCCTCAAAATCATTACATCACATATAGTGATTTTTGATAAGTTATTGAATCAATCAGTACACTGTTCTGATTGATTCAATAACTTAACAAAAATTACCATATGTGATGTAGTGATTTATTTCATCTATCATGTCAGCACACTATTATAATCAGTGTATATATATAGTACCTATTAACATTTATACCAGGTTTGGGTGATGGTAGGTCCTAATTTTTTTTAATCTTTGTCTTTGTGTTATGCTTGAGTAGTTGGTTATTAGCAAGAGTTTTTTAACAGTTAAATTTTTAAACAGATTATTGAAAGGATTTTCTTGCTTATATATATTTTTTGTGAAGTTTGTTATAAAAATATTGATAGATTCGGATAGCTAGATCTACTCAACTTTGCGATTCTCGCACTAGTCTTATTTTCTAATATACATTAACGATTACTTAAAAATGTAATAATTTAAAATGTAATAAATGGTTCTTTAATTTATATATTTAGTCAATGAGTAATCCTTAACTTCCATTGCTTAGTGGTATTATCACTCATTAAAAAATAATTGAGTAATCTGTTATAACCATCTATGAAAAAATATTTAAATTTTATGATGGGATTTGTTTGTACTGATATTATTTTAGGGACCGCTGTTGGTAATAAGTTAGTCAAATTTTAGCTATAGTCGTATAATTCTGTTATTTGTAAACCAGCAAGTATTAAACATGGACCATTGAATATTTTGCCGATAGTGCTTTCAGCAACTGCTGATATTATAACAGTTTTCTTTGATTGACAATTTAGTTCGGTGTATTGCGTTAATGTAATCGATGTACACATTTAGAGTAAAAAGAGGTTTTTATAACACCAATGCATTTATATAAATTTTCCAATATATTAAAAAACTTAAAAGTACAATCACAGCTCTAAAATTAACATTGCAAACTATAAGATGACATTGAAATAAAAATGTACTCATATCTTGAAAAAATTGACTTTTTTGTTTTTCTTGGCTAGTTTCACAGCAAAATTTAACTTAAATTTTTTTTTGTTTTACTTTAACACACAGAAAGATTCTTCCAAAGTTCGATGCCAATACTTCTAAGTTTAGACTTCAGTACTTTAATATTATACCAGTCACTTAGAGAAGCGAAGGAATAAACGAGTTCCGTTTTCAGTAGTTTTAATTTTTTTGATCTTTATATGAAGAACTGGTGAAGATTTGTTGGTTTTGCTACTTACATTTTTAGTAAAAAATTACGTAGGTATTTGGTATCTTGCCCACTGAAAGTAATATAGCATCATTGAGTATATGCCTACACAAAGCGAACCAAAATAGAAAGAAATCTTCTGTTGCTAGAAAACTGGCTGCTTAAGAACACACGTCTGTAGCAAAGTGAAAATAATCCCTTGCTTTTATATTTCTGGGTCAAAATATAAATAGATAAAATATTCCCCTGCTTCTACTTCGACGTACCTCTGTAACGTTAAACATAACAAATCACCAAAATCACACTATAACTTTTCATTTTAATTATTAAATTTAAGTTAAATTTTAATAAGTTTAAAAATTTAAATGAAGAGTACAGCGATAACGAAAGTTTTTAAAATCAATAATGAATTTTTAATAAAAATCGTATGTTTGAAAATTAATACAGAGTCACACGGTGTTTCTATAAAAATCGCTTTGCCGCATCAAATTTTAATTGCGACTTGAAAATTGGGAATACAAAGTTCATTTAATTATACCAAAACTACTTGTAAATAATAATGAAGTGTTAGTGAAAATCTTATTACTTCAAAGGAAAATAAAGCCACGAAATTTTCTTTGACAAAATCAATCTAGGAGTTAGCGCTTTAATTGTAAATAAAAAAGATTGTAAAAACGGAACTTCCGAAAAGAAAAAGAAAAATTTGAATACGGCCCACCGTTAAAATATTGAACCCTTTCGATTGCACGCTTAACAAGTTTGGTCACTAACAGTAACGACATATCCATTGACTACGACGTAATTTTTTTTTCATGTTTGTAATGCCTCAATGAGTTCACTTGAAATGCAAGAGAAAATAATAAACCACATTTTACATTGGAATATATTCAACACAGATAAGTTCGTTAATAATTTATTTGTCTTTATATTTGTCTTAAAACTTTGTTGGTTTTAAAGACTTTTGTCAATGTTATGAATGTGAAATTCGATAGCTTGATATTAGTTTATGATCAATTTTAATATGAATAAATAAACGGACATTCTACATACGTTTAATTTGTTTATTAAAAGGTAATTTCAAAGGCAGAAATGATGTGCTTTATAAAGAGGTATGTGAAGTTTATAGTACTGATAATTGAAAGAAAAACGCGTCAAAATTCGTTTAAAAAAATCTGTTCTGGAGAATTTTCCTTAAAGTTGATCAAAATTCTAGTCGTGATCTACTGATGCGTCTACTGATGGTGGTAAGAGCGAGAGTGTGAGATCATAAAGTTGAAGTCAAATGTCAAATGTCACGGAACAAAATTTGAACATCTTTGATTAAAGTTCTTTATAAAAAAAATGTGTTTTATTACTATGAAATCGAAAGTCGGAGTTATGAGATCGGAACAAATTAGACAGAGAACTAGCATTTATGAGTTTTGCCACAATTTGTCAAAACTTTTCTTCACAGTCATTGCCATATTCATCATATATTAGTCATATTTCATCAAAACTTTCCTTCACAGTCTGACACATAAATAATGTAATATATAGGGATATCTTGAAGTAAGGAAAATACTAATGTGAGCACAACCAAAGCTTTTTTCATTTTAACATAAAATATTAGGTGGTTTGCTGGTAATGCTTCTTCTCTTAAAAAGGCACTCAGATGAGAAAAACGTTTTCTAGTTTAGATTAGCACCGATTTTAATTACACGTTTTAAGTTTTATTTAAAAATATTTATTTTTCAAAACGAAACTATTGACACTTTAAACAAAGTAAATTTATTTTTAAAAACAACCTATGTGTTAATATTTATATAATCTTACATAAATACTCACTGTGTTCCAACGGGTTCACCTTTATATTAAAAATAGTAACAACTCAGCAATTATTTACCTAATAGACATCGGTTGAGGTATAATTTATCGAAATTAAGATCTTCAATATGCGGTTGAGAATAGGCGAATAGGCATAATATTTTAATATCATATTTCTTAATATATTTAAAACACATTAACTAGAATTGAAAAGCTAAATCACTATAGAATACAATAGTTAAAATTATGGATATATTCAATGGTAAATAGTATAAGAATTAAGTGCTGTGTGAGCAAATAAATTGAGTAGTATTTTTTTCGATTAATTGATTGATTGACCTAAATCAAATCTTATTTTAAGAAGGAGTTATAAAAAGAAAGAGCCAGATTGAAGAATTTTCTTTTAATTATAAATTAATCTGATTAAAACATCTAAACTCCATTAGGATGGATATTCGCCGCGCGCATTTTTTCTCTTTTTCTCTTTTTTACATCATTTTATAACTTTAACTTGTATATCTTCCTGAAACATTTTCCATCTTACTTAAAGGTGATGAAACAAAATGGAAGCATAATAATCATATATGGGAAATAAATATACATGGCTGGGAAAATCAAACAAAATGGTCCTTTTTCAGTACGGCCAATCATCCTTAATGTAAAATGTTGTTCTGTGTATATATCGTTTTGTGTCGTTTGCAATAGTAATTTCTTTAATTATTCTAAGAGGCTATTAATTTGAACAACTACAATTTGTTATAGACTACCAAGAATCAGATACACAATATTAAGTACATTCCATAACTTTCATACTTTTCACGTTCCATTTTCTTAGTTATTTACTTGACAAGTGGGTAGGCGGAGAACATAATTATTGTATTATAGTTTTTGGACACCTGGTTTCTTCGAAGGGATGGATAAAGAAGACGTTTAATTTTTATTGATCACGTGATGCCCATCCTGCTTCGTTCAAACATTTAATAAATTAATTTCTCTATGGATAAATTACTTAATTTTCCCAAAGTTAAATACTGGATGGGTATCTATGCAGCAAAATAAAAATATTTAAAATTTATTTCATTAATTAACAAATAAAATATGTATCTTATTTTAATGCACCAATTTAATTAACAACCCTATCCCACTATCGAACAGTTTAAAAACCACAAAAAAATTTCAGACGAAAGTACTTAATAAATTACAGATTCTGTTTTTGTTGTTTGCCATACAAAAATTAAAAAATCAAAATGTACATGTACCTTGTTCACAAACCCAAAACCTTAGGTGATCTCATTTCCCTATTGTTGGTGATCCCTCTGGTATTTTTTGGTGTGTTTAAATGTGTTACAAATCTGCACTCTGTTTATCATTTCGCTGTTGCAATACACGATATAAACTTAAAAACATTTATGACGTTAATACCTTTTAGATTTTATAATACGATTATTTTTGAGTGATTAGTATACAAGTATCATAATTAATATATATTCGCATACCGAATTACAACTAAATAATTAATTTCCAAATTGTTCATTTTGAAGACGATGACATTTAAATGATCAAAAAACCTACTCAATAATTTTTAAAAAGATTATTTTTTTGATGTACAAGATACAAAGTTTAAATATATCTGATGTTAGTTTTTTGGCCTATTACCAGTAGGCCGTGAAATGTCAATATTAAATCCCGGTTATTAAGTCAGAGCGCTCGTAATTGCGCCAAGTCTTTAAAAACTGCATCCGGTCCAAACAGAACCGTGCGCTGATTGGAAGCAACTTGCTCTTCATAGTTGTTTAATAAAATTGCAAAATTTTTCAAAGTTTAACTTGTATTTTTCTATGAAATATATCATAAATAAGTAAAAGAAACATATCTATGTATAATATAAAATTGTGACATAATGTATTGTGTGCAGAGAAAATATTTTATTAAGAATGATAAGGGTGCCAGAAAATATGTTTCAAAATTTCTGTCTGCCTGTATATTTATTTGTTGTGTAAATCCAGTGGACGGATTTTGATGAAATTTGGTATATATAGGTAAGTGAGTAATCTCTGTATCGCTTGGTTTTAAATAAACGTTACGTTAATGAAACGTTAATAAAATTCACTAATTTCACTCCTTTTTAGTGAAAATGTTTTAAATTGTCCAGTGATTGATACTTTTCATATTTATTCTGTTTAAGCTATTATACTATTATTCCTAACTTTTTTCAAATAGCGTTTACCTGGTTGCATGGCCGATGTTACCTTTGAAAAATTACACACGCCGGCCTCTCACTCCATACCTAATAAAATGTAAAACTAAAACATTTCATTACATCCATTGATTCATGAAGTTGAGATAAAATATCAATTATTTTCTATCTTCTATATCATATGATCGCAAACTTGGGCTATTATTTCAGTGGTTTGCCTTGATTGACTATCAATGAAAAGTAAAACAGCTATTAAAATATGGAGAATACGATAACAGCAGGAAGTGTAAAATTATTGCAATACTCTTAATGTTTGCGATTTTGTACTCTAAATCTTAACGTCATTATTCCATTTAAGTTTTTTACCGGGAACTTGCTAATTTTCGAAGTCCACTTAAAGTTTGAAACTAGAAAGCTTGCATTACTTACAATTATGACATAATTTCTAAAATATAATATATATGATAGGTTGTTTAATCTAAATTAATTAAGAATATATATGATAGTTTGTTGGTCGAATTTATTATATATTTCCAATATAAAATTTTTTTTTAACATATTTTAAGTTATTGTTTGGAAAGTAAGAGTGGGAAAAGCCACATGTCATTTTGAAGCTTAGTATTTCGTAAATGGTGCTCTAAAATGAAAATGGTAACTGCAATTTCAATCTTATCATAAAATACCTTCTAATGACATTCAATATCTTACCCCTTACCCCTCCTTGCTTTTCAAGTATTGGAAAAATCACGTTAAGAATCATTTTTAATATTTTGTTTCATACAAATTAATACCATCATATGAAATAAATATTTGCAAATTTTAAACATATAATCTAAAACTCTAAAGTCTGGAACCGTGAGAGAAAGAAGAAATTATAAGACCTGGTTTTTCAAAAAAATGTTTCCTAAAGAAATGCTTTTATTTATTCGAGACAAGCGCTTTCGAATATGAAAATTTTTTCAGCGCTCCGAGAAGAATAAATTGTTCCAAGTAAACTTGTTATAAATTTTTAAAATTGTTTCATTACTCTACCCGTATTACTTAAAAATATATAACGTTGAGTAAAATAATTCTGGAAACCGTAAATAGAAAGAGAGATCGAGATAACATCGACAATCTTAGCTGGATAGCTTCGGAGTTGATTTTTTCATATATATTTTATTTAATTTAAGGTTGGCAACTTCTGGTAATTCTCTGTTTTTTAATGTTTTATTTGATCTTTAATAGTACAACAAATAAAAAAAACTATAATTCTTTGGAAAAAAGTACTGCTTCATTTGTTCCCTCATACTTTCTTTATTTACCCTGACCGTGCCTACATCCGAAATATTATTTAGGTTTTTTGTAAGAACTTTCAATATATTTTCGTTTCTTTAAACTGCTTTTAACTTTATTTTTATGCATACCTAGCATCAATTTATTTATTTCAGCCTCACTAGAATATATTGTACGTAATGATATATGCTCTAGCTTTTTACATTTTTACAAAACAGCTATAATTGTGTGACCTATATCGACAAGTAATTAATACGAAAGTAAAATTAAACACATAAAATTACTCTATAGTTATTAGTTTTATTTATTTCCATTAATATTGTGGAATGGTAGTTTTATCTGTTTTTTTTATCGTGGGCTGCAGTTTTGAAATATATTATTATTTTTTGTTATTCATGGGAATGGGAAAACCAATAAAATAAATTAATTATTTTAAATGTTCCGAAAATCTTAGTAGCAGTAAAGCACTAAGTAAGAGACTAGTTATTCTGATATAAGAACCTTTTTTGCTTTTGAAGCCAAAAAGTTTTTTAAATAATTTGCTCACCCGTATTTACGGTAAATAGTGAAAAAATACAAAGAATGAAATGAACCGGACACATAAATAGAATGGAGGAAAGACCATCGGATAAGTTCAGTTTGATAAAACCCATAGGAGTCAGAATAAGAGGACAGTCGGCATTGCGATTCGTGGATAGTACCTAGAAATACTAAAGGCCTAAAGACAACTTTTTGAAAATACCTGGGTCCACCCCGGGACATCGCGCTATTGAAGAAGAATCTTGATATTAAAAGAATATTTTTTATGTTGTTGTTTTTAATTTTATTGAGTTTTTAGTGGATTCAGGCTAATCCACCCCGTAAGTAATTTTTTTCTCTTTTATTTTTCATACAATTAGAAGCATAAAAGGGGTTTCATTGAGAGTTTAAATAGAAGAAAATCACATTTTGAACTTTTTACTAAATAAATTCATCACTTTCAGTATCATTAAATAATTTAATATAATTACTGTATTAAGTATTAATCCATTAGCTCCAGTTTATGGGACGGGTAGAATATACACTTTGCAATACTGGTAAAACAGGAACGGGCCATTAAAATAGGAAAATCTGAATATTTTTCAGTTAGTACCCCAACATCTGTGCCGCAATTCATTTATTAACGGTAACTGTTTTTATGCGCTAACGATATAAATATAATATTTTGAATACGATGCCTGCCAAGAAAGTTGTCTTTCGCAATATCATCCTCAGTAAGATCGTTCTAGTCATTTAGTTTAAACTAAATGTTGTTATAACCGCCTTAAAATAAATTTACTGCGTAATGAAACGCAAACTGCGTAATGAAGTTGAGGTTTTTCAAAATTTATAATCGTAACTAGAAATAGGAAAAATAATTAACTTGAGGTACAAAACATAAAATTACCCAAATCAGCATAATTAAGGATCATTTCAAAGTAATTTTCTAAAGTCTTTATTCACATATAACTCAAACTGTTAAATTTTTTTGGCTGCAAATTTATTTAATGCGGTTATTTCTTTTCTGAAAGTGTTTAATTTCTTTAACTTTTTCGTTCGGTAATATTCGTTTAATGAGGTTGATGGTATCTAAACGTTTCAAAATAACATCTTGCTTATTACGTACTAAGTTACTGGAAGACAAATATTTCGTACGTATGTGGGTATAAGGCACAATAGACTCTTTATTATAATAAAAATACGTTTGTTTCTTTGTACCAAGTAAATATATTTAAGTTCTTGTTGATGTAAAAAAGACATAGTAATGAACATATATTGACATAATAAAAGTAGTACATGACTCTCACGTAAATATTTATATATTCATATAGTAGTTATACGCAGGAATCCGAGCTTATGAATTTACACACATAAGTTTGAATTCGTGCGTTTTCACATGGAGCAAATTTTTTTTCGCTCGCGTGTCGCATCCTTTCATATTAGCCATAATTTTTTATTTAATATTTAGTTAGATATGTTTAAATATATATTTAAATATTGATATTACAAACATGTCAAAAAAGCACTAATATATTTGGTCGAAATACTTCGTGGGAGTACAAAAGATCATATAACAGGTCTTAACAATACTCTCTGGGGCAAACATAATGACGTGTTATCAGGATCTGCCATGTCTCGAATAATCTGCAAAACATTTTGTAACTTGACACATCAAGTTATTCCTCTAAACAAGGGTCTAGACCGTCAGAAAGATAGACAGGCATAAAGCGAAGCGGTTCTAGAAGAGTTTTATTTTTCCTTTTGAGGTATGGAATCCCAATAATAACTATGGTGATAAATAAAAACAACGAAAGAATTTTTGTCACTTAGTGAAATTCTATACATTTTCTCTCTTATCTAAATACCTTGTTACTTTATTCTATAGATTATTAATTACATGTTTCAACACTAAATTGAACGAACTTTTAAACAAGATTAATAGTTTGGTCGTCCTAAAAATACACATTACACACCGATATGTTGTTGTCGGTAATAAAAAACATTAATTACAACAATATTAAAACTCAATTTTTTAACCTAGCTTTCTAATATTTTAGTACTTTTTTTAAATCGGAGTGCATATTTTAAAATAAGTTTTGGTTTTTAATATTTTATTTCTGAATTTAAAATTTATTGAAGACAGATCATCTCAAAAGAAGAAAAAAATTAATCCTATTCACTGCCTTGGAAGCTAACCAATGGATTCAAAAAGCTCGAATAATTTAATTTAGCCATTCAATTTATTAATAAAATTTAGTAGCGGAATGAAAATTTCTTGTAACTTCATACATATAACAATTATTTCATCTATTTATCAAAACTTTTAAATGTTTCTTTTGTAAATAGAAAGGTAGATAAGCTTTTAAATAAACAAACTCCAGTGAAATTTTAAATTTTTTTGTAATTATATTTCAAATTGAATGATGGACAATTTAATCTAGATTGTTTGAGATGCCATAAACACTACCTCATATTTTAACGTATTAGAATACAACGATGAATTCTGACTCTATTCGTTCGTTAACGAATCCGTCTGCTCCAATCTATCTTGAATTTATTTATATTCAAACACACAATGTTTTAGATGTAAATTTTTAAAATTTTGAAAATAAATTACTTAAAAATATGTACCTTTATTAACATAACCGCTATAGCAGAATTATTCTTCCGGTTTTTGTATATTATGAGAGTTAGGTTTATTTTGTATAATGAAGTAATAAATGAATATAAGGAATAATTTAAAATAATTTTATGTTTTAATGACTTATTGAACTAAATTATAGAAAATAGTCCTGCACACGGTAATACCGTTCACGGTGAATTCACATAATTATCTTTAAAGTTTATTGTTGATCTTAAACACATTTTCAAAAATATGTTATTGATTAATATACAGACAAATTTGAAGATTCAAAATTAAGAAACATAATACAAAATATTAGAAAAGATTATTTTTTTTACCTTTGTATTTAGTGTTATGACAATAAATCATCAAACTTTGTGATGACCACGTAGTTAACTTAAACTTTTTCTAGGTAAGATATAAAATATTACTAGGCAATGAAAATATTTGCTAATATGCAGGTAATCTTATTGTTTGACAAAAGCACCATCAAGTTTTGAGTCACAATATAGGAACTTGCCCTTTTTACCTGAAGCAGCGGCGTAGCCACTGAGGTACAAGATGGTGTAGAGGTACAAAATGGTGTGAGAGAAGTAGTAGTAGAGTCTTGGTTAGTCAGTCCACGTTTTTCTCTGAAAAACACCTCCTTGCCATCATAAAATCCAGCTGAGAAAGTAATAAAATATTCCATCCATCTATCTAAGGTAAAGCAATTAAATGTTCATCTACAGGTAACTAATAGTAACTAATTCAACGGGTTTTGGGTGGACGAATTTATGAAAGCGGAAATCGGATGGATTACTTGATTTTTTATATTTGTCGAAGTTAGCGACTAAGCGATGGATTTAAAATACTGAATAAATGTTAACTCTGATTTTAAATACTGATTAAGAATATACTTGATTTAAGCGTGGCATATTGGATGGTTTGGTAATTATTTCGTTTCGATCAACCAATAAGCACCAAACTAAAAACTATTTGCTTAATCGATTAAATACCATTTACTTTTATTTTGATAAAATTGTATTTTATGATAAAATCATGGACCAACAATTACTTATGTATGGATGAAAAAAATTAAACAAAAGTGACTCAAACGGGATAATTGTTATTTTAAACCTGCATTAGCGGTAGAAATTATTATGTCTCAAACCCAATCCCACTTTCAGTCCGAAGTTTTAGATAGTCTAGTTAAAGACCCGTCTAATGATAATGTGATCGACTACGGCTAGCACTACCATCACCATCAACACCAACTTGGCAGCTTGTGTCAACCTACTGAAATTGTTTAATATAGCTACGCAGAAACCATCAAACTTTAACGGACAAGCACCTAACCAACAACTTGAAACAAGGGGGATATCTTCAGTCAGCTTTTTAATAGCTAATAGGACATAGTATACTCTTATTTACAGACAAATGTTAATTATCGTAGTTAATTTACTTGCTCAATAACTGATAGATAGATATATTTTAGGTAGCATTTAGAAGAACTGGACAATTGAAATTTGATACAGATCTATGACTTCAATATAGGAAGAAATCAGAAATATATATGATGTTATGTTTGCTGGTAGACAACACCGACTTCTTTTTAAACTCGTTTTTCAAATCTGCTTAATATTATTAAATATAAGGGGTTCCTTCAGGTGCATCATTTTTTTGTCACTTATGATATTTTAAAACTGCGATAATATTTTGATTTTGAAAACTAACATTTTGGTTTTAATAAGAACATTTCATATTGAATATAATTAGAATGGTTATAATATTATATGATTTGATCTGAAAATTTAAAAACTACTTTGGTTTTGCTGAGTGTGCATTAATATTTAATTTTGATCAAAGTAATATTGACACGCGAAAACTGGTTGTTATCAAATACAAATCATTTAATTATCAATAAATGGACATAGCATTACAGAAAAATAAAACAATTTTTTTAAAAAGCTGGTATCTTTTAGAATAAAAATCAGTAAATCCCAAAAACTATACTACAATCTGTGACGATGATGAAAAATAAAAAATATGTTTTCACAAAAACCATAAATTTTATTTTTAAAATATGATTTGTTAATGAAAAATAAAAATGTAATAAATTACATAATAAATCAGAAATTATTTTAAAAAAAGAATTAACGCCGATTGTTTTATTTTAATTCGCAACCGTAATTGAAAATAAAATGAGAACTTATTTTGATATTCGTTTTGTAATCCTCGAAATAAATATCTGATGTCTGCCTGACGCATATTTTTCATGGCTAATTCATGAAACATCGGTTTACAGAATACACAATTTGATACTATCTGCACATTGCTTCATCATGCTGATTCAAAGAGTTTCGCCGAAACTGCATTTATAAGCTGTAAAGAAAAAAAACCTGAATTTTTATAAAATTATACAAAATTTCTCAATTGCTTGATTGGCGATTTAAAAATTGAACTATCTAATCTTTATAATTTTATCTATTTCAGAGTGTCATTATTGTACTTGTAATACTTGGATACAACAATATGCTGACATTTAGCAGTCTGTGTGTTTTATCAAAATGAAAAAGAGTGTTTTATCAAAATATATGTACGCTCATTATTGTAGTATTATTGTAGAATTTTTTGTTATGACTTAAGTGATCTTTTTTCAGAAATCGTGCTTTTCATTTCTCAAGTTTTCCTTGTGTATAAATTTGTTTAATGATTTTTATTTATTTCCATTATTTAATAATAACCTAATTTTAATAACATTTTAAATTTTTACATGTATTTAGATTTTTTATTACTTTGTTATTTTAGATTTTTTATTTTCTCCTATAACGGTCACGTAGATATTATGATGTAGCTTGTGCATTTTAATGGAACACAAATCTGTAGATTTCTTAAAGAATCCAATCCCTCGATTTTTTTATCGTCGATTTTTTGTCCAATTTTTTGTGATAGAGTCATATATCTTTTATTATAAGTAACCGTAAAACTATCCAAATTTATAACATCAAAAACGTAAGTCATTGAAATATTCAAAATTATAAAAGTAAAAACGTAAAGCCAAAGTCATAATACTTAGAAATTGAATTTGAATTCAAATTCAAAATTCTGAAAGGAAAGGAATGCTTAGAGACTTGCACTCGCAACAAAAAAATTGTAAATCCTTTAGAGTTACTAATTCGCTGACATGCGTTCCATTCTCGTAGCATGTTGCTTCTCCGCTCTCTTGTAGACTTGTGCGTGACCGACCGACTAAGCTGTGAACAAAGAAGAAAAACTTTTTGTTTGAAATCCTAAATCACAATAGATTAGTTATTATACGATTATTTTTTAATTCTGCCTTTCTACCAATGTTTACCATTTTGTAAAATTAATATCTTCATTATATGTATTTTTTGAATCCGTTAACCAAGTTATTGATGATTATATCCCGATATGTCTACTTTTTACTCAGGCATGTAGAAATGGCCAAATTTCTTTTGAAGATGTTAAGAAGATCACCGTTAAGAAGATAACCGTAAAAAGATACCAATAAAAATATGCAAGTTCAATTGGATGTTTACAAGAAGAGTGTAAATGTCCGAGTAACATATTTTCGTCCAGATATGTTGAATATTATATCTGCCATAACATTAAATTCAGCTATTCATTAATTCACTCTATCGCTTTGCTATACGACACAATCAATATTATCACAAAAATTTCCTCTTTGTGTAATTCTGGTCGTTAAAGTGATAAACATCAGTAAACTATCCACCCCAAGTAAGTTAAATAGTTCGATAGATTTAATATTCAATAAATCTAAACTCAAACGCTAACTCGCTCATCTACAGCAAAGTTCTATAAGAACACTGTTCCTTTTATCTAACTAATTATTACGGCTAAAACTACTTAGAGAGGAACTTTACGATAATATTTTTGATGTTTTTATGTATTTACAGCAAATATCTTTGCTTTCACTACCATTAGCTAATTAAATTAAGCTTGTAATATTCTCGACTCAAATGAGCAGCACAATGGTTAATGGTATGAAACTAAAATAAAACGAATAAAACAGTAAGGAGGTTGAATGAATAATCTGCAATTATCTGAAAGAATATTTGTACAGCTCACACTCGCACAGCAGAAACCACTCGGTCTGTGATCATCTCCGTAGTGCAAACGGATAGGCGGTTGAATTAAATTTGTTCCATCCAACAAGTGTTCGGGAATACAGCTGTTACGGAATATGTAGGATTCAAAGTTAGCTCTTCCATATATAATCAATTTATTTTTGGCTGAATGAATAAATCATATTTTAACAAATACAAAATGGAATAGAAACGGTTCCATATTCTATTCATTTGTAAATTTTATAATTTTACTAAATATGATTTTTGTACGCAAAAATTTTGCAATTATAACTTTTCAATTATCATCAAATCAAAGATTATTAAAATACAAAATGCTTAACAAAAAATAATAACAAATTAGTCGTGGTTAAAAAGTAAAAAATAACCGTGAAAATATAAATAAATTAGGATTTATTAAAAATCTGTTTAGATACGCAACGTAAATATACATACACATACATGTATATGTTT
This sequence comes from Druceiella hillmani, assembly GCA_039881145.1. Classification (NCBI taxonomy): domain Eukaryota; kingdom Metazoa; phylum Arthropoda; class Insecta; order Lepidoptera; family Hepialidae; genus Druceiella; species Druceiella hillmani. The sequence goes on from JAYKKI010000049.1 coordinate 24,431, forward strand.
AAATATGTGTATGTATATATATATATATGTATATATATATATATATATATACATACACATACGTATATATATATATGTGTGTGTGTGTGTGTGTGAAACTTTACACCATCTTAAACAGCGGTTGATCGGTATTTACGGATATATCAATTCACAAACATTGTGTACAAACCAAACGCATCAGATGCCTGCGCTTGCATAGTCGGATAAAACTAACCAATTGTTAGAAATATTATACAAATAGTATCCAAAAAGATGATAATGAATTTTGCCGCTCATTTACTCAGATCAGAAAAAATTAATTTAACAAAAAAAACCCATTCATTTTTCATCACACTTATGTTTCTCGGGCTGGGTGCTCATTTCAAAATGTAAAGCTTAGTATTCTTGTCTTTGATCAGTTTTAATTTATTTCATCGACTTGTTTATCAAAAATTTAACGAATCTGTGCTTCCAATGTAACCAATACGATTTAATAAGTAACAACGTTGTTCTTATTACATCTGTGAAAAGTTTCTTCTATACAAAATTAATTTTAAGTTCATCGGTCTCAAGATAGATCCGGTCATTGAGATTTAAATAGTTGATAAGTACAATCAAGTTGTGCTCGATCGATGTCAGCAATTTAAACATTCTCATTACAGTGAGCATGAGAAATTTGAAAATATTCTTGGAAAAAATTTGGACACATTACATTATTGTGTTTCAAAGCGATGAATGCTTTCGGAACTTATTCTATAACTTCAAGTAATATTTAGGTACCAATTAATTTTATATGCGCATTGTAACAGTGATTCGAGAATTGAAAATTGAGGTAGTCGTCTGGATTTAAGGAAAGTAATGCCATTATATAATGAAAAAAATTAAAATTTTTTGGAAATAATTTCAAACCATTCGACAGCAATATTTTACAAGTAATAATAGCAAATTCCAATAATGAGAACTTTCAAATGAAATCAATTAAAAGGGTGTGACTAATTTAAAAGCATAAACACGGTCGTTTCTGAATTTTAAATACGGTTCTTATACAGTTTTGAATAAACAGATGCGATGGAGTCGGATTCCGCCCTATGAAAACCAGACAGTTTTTGGGCAAGGCAGTGTTTTATTTAATTCTACAAATCATTTTATTGGATTATGAATAACTTATTCTTAAAGTATATATATATATATATATACATACATATATATATATATATATATATATATATATATATATATATATATGTACATAAGGACAATGAAAAAACAAAACTTAGGATATAACAATTAACTATGTAACAACTAACTACATCTGCTTCTGAGATAAGTTGGATAAGTAGCATTATTCAAAATATTATAGATAAGTATAAGGATGTGAAATTTTCCTGGATTCAAATCTAATTTTTAAGGTTCCTTTTATTAAAGTGCCTTAAAATTTTTGGAGACTATTTAATCACTCTGAATCTAAAGTAATGAAAGAATATTATGATTACGTGATTTGACATGAAAGTTTTAACTCTTAGTTGCTTAGTCAATTTTCTAGAATATATTTGTTTAAATTGTAAAATAACCGAGACTCAAAGTATTTTTATCATCTACTATCCTAGTAGACTTATTTAATAACGTATTTAAAGTCACGCAACAGAACATCTATGCATGTGCAAGCTTATGCGGGTAAATACCTGGCGTTTCAATGTCATTTGAGCTTCGAGTTTAATTAAATTTCTAATTCTACCATTCCCTGTTTTTATGGGTGATTTTTCTTAAAAGCCGACTTACCATATTTCATAATATGAAACATTTTGTTGAAGGATTGTTGGTTTTATATTTATACAATATTTTAGTAAATTCACTACATTTGAGAGAAGTAGCATTTTTCAATATTTTAAATAATGCCTATAATAAGATATATATAGGACCTTAGCTTTTAACTTAAGAATTCATCGACATAAATATCTATTCATCGTATTATTTGAAACTATGAGGGAACGGACCGTTTAAGATTTTAAATTATATGTATATTTTTATTAGGACTGTTTTTTGCCAACCAAATACAACATAACTTCGTTTTCAGTAATTTAGATTTAATTATCATACTGGTTACAGTATTTATGCAATATTTATTTATTTTGAAATAATTTTTCTAACAATTAGGTATTATAACGTTTTTATGATATCATATTTTAGTGTTTAGTAATGAAATCAAATTAGAAGATAATCCAAATAGAGAAATTACCAAATTCTATTTGTTTAAAATTAAAAGTTGAAAAAGTATACCGGGAAAGGAAGTTTGGCCATCATAGCAACGCATTACCTAACATTAAGTCGGACTATTATTGATGACATAAGATATTAACAAGTGAACCAGCATTCAGTTGACTTGGAGATAATTAAATGAGGTTGGAATGTTTATTAATAGTTAACCCAGAACTAAGTTAAATGATCTAGTGATAAAACTCAAAGAGAGTTCACTGTTAGTCATAATTTATTAGCATATGTGAAGGAAAAAGATGACACAAAGGAATAATTAATGGTCCGCACGTTATCGCATTTGATTTACACGCGGTTATGCCTGTATCGGTAGCGGAGGACTCAAGCTTTAATTTCAAATATGAAATTAACCTTTATAATTTTACTATGCCGACACGACACTATTTGAACTAATACAGTTGCATTACAAATGCAAATACGACTTTCTATTTTTTAACAGTGATACATAGCGGAATATACATAATATTAAGAATACAAACATGGAAAATGCGCCGATGGCACAGTCTAGTTGCTAATTGACTATAACCTGTTATTGAATAAAATAGAGGAATCATTTTCAAAATTCTCCAAAAATTTTCAAATTAACTAATAGGTAATTACTAAAAGCTGTCGTGACTGACAATGTGTAATAAATTCCGAAGTCAATTTTAATTTTTGTAGTGAATCTTCTAATCCGATAATCGATAAGCGAACGAGAATCGAGAGTAAAATGTTAAAGTCGCATTTCGAGTTTAGACGCATTCCGTTACATGAGAGAGAAGAAAGATACGACATTGAGAGAAAGAGATAGAGAGTTATGTATTCAGATGCCGTGGAAGAGGAGAAAAAGAGAGCGACGTGTACACAACGATACAAAGCGATGGAATACGATAGTGTCGCGCATGCGCCCGTTTTAGATGTACGCCTCAGATGCTACATATGAACAGCTGAGGTATCACGCATATTTGGTATTATTTAAATTACATGTGTCAAAAGAAGGCTACCAACATTTTGTCGATTCATTTACATATTTGGGTTTGATTTATTACTAATTCTTCAAATACTTCATCCATTACAAGGATAACAACATATTAGATATATATTGTATTTAATTTGTACATAAATCTGCAAAGAACCCGCACAAATACTCGTAGTTATAAATGTAATTTACAACGCGAGCGGCATATAAGTATTCTGTTACTTACATTGCAGCTATTTTTTTAATTGATAATAGGCTATGTAAATTTATATGAAGGTTAAATTTTTACATCGATATGTCAGGACATTTTATACATTTTTCATAATATGTAGAATTAAAATCTTCTCCTGCGAATTAAGTGCAATCTATGGATTTACACTTTATATATTCTTTCTCACTGTCAGTGAAAAAGTTTTAACACTATACTTACTTTTGTAAAGGTTTAGATCGCTAAAGAAATTTCACTTCTGTGACGTGTGCTGAGTTTCACGCGATTTTTTTATTGTTTGTTTCTTTTAAATGACTTACCGGTTAAATAGCCGCTTAATTGGTTGAATAATTAAGCAATCAACCGACCTCCATAAAATTTCACACAAGAACTGCCTTCATCATGGAGATGTATTTAAAATAACGATTACCTTACATGTGAAACTGCAGACTTCAGCTATTGATCTGTAGAAAAAAATTGATTTCGTATTTACATCCCATGAATAAAAAATAAAGCTACTGAATAATAAGAAACACAAAATTCAATATCGCCAAAAAAAAATCATAAATCATTTGAGGCACAGAGTGACGCTATAATAAAAAGTCCCTTTCCAGGGGCAATCGTATGATTGATGACAAGCAATATTTTTAGGTCTACAGTAAGAAACATGGATTATTTTGTTATTATGAATAACTATAATTTCCCCGTCTAAACCTGTGTTTTAGATAAAATAATACAAAATTCAACATTATGATGTCGCATTTCTTTTTTCAGAAAACATTGGAAGTAAGGAAATGCAGCGAAACCATCATTTTTAATCAAAATATATTTGAAATAATTTCAAGTAACAAAAAGATTTTAAACCGCCCTGTCGTCCAGAATTCAACAGTTACGGTTCCTCCAGAAATCTCTCTTTTTTCATATTAGACGTCGTGTGTCCACAAAGACTCTATCGCGCTCAATGTAAATAGCATATGGCGCACGTAAGGAGCTTCCTTAGTGGACACATAAAGCACAAAGTCAATATCAGGTCAAACTGAAAGCTTGCATAGGGCTGTGATATTGAACAAAGCTACTTCGCGCAAAGGTTCAAGTGAAGGCTTATTTTGAGAAGTAAAAAATTAAATAGAGCTATAATAAAATATATATGGTTTTAGCGTCAAGAATCATACTCACTATATCTGTGTATTTATGTAACGATTCATTGAACCGTAATATCATGATTAGCCGAAATTAGTTTTATACAAGGAGTATTAAAAAGAAATAAAGTTACCATAGATGTTTTCAAGTATGGAGAAAATGCTAGAAACGCTTTGTAAAATGTAGATTAAAGTAATAATAATAAACATAAACAAAGTAATAAATGACAACGAAGAGAAGTAAATTAAATGTGGAATCCTAATTCACTTGGTCTGTTAACGAATAAAGTGCAATTAAAACATTTGTAGAAATTTTAAATGAAAACGTCCTTTTGATAAAAAGAAAATATTTTGTCTTCAATATTACTTGTCAACGGCACCCGCATGTCTACAATTTAAGACATCGAACCAGTTATTTATTAAACTTATAAAACCATTTGCTGTTGTATGTCCATACTTACATATGAGAACACGCTACCGGTTGCAATTCTTGATCGGTTTCGGTGATTGGTTTTGCTACCCATATGTACAATGATTTGTGGAAAGTTTGATTTTTATAGATAATTTGCTTCAAAAACTCTCTTTTCTCATACACCGACGCTCTTCTCTTTGTTCTTTCCTGTTTTTCTTTTATTTTTAAATTTTCCTCTAAATTAAAAAAAGAACCCAGTGTTGCACTGTTGCTTTTGTCAACGATTTCGTTATTTAGTTATCACTGTCAGATTAAACATTATTGCACTTCACAATTAAATGAAACTACGTGATGTAATATTATTTCTACTATCTTTAATTTTTTTACCACGACCTAGGTTTCGTTGTATTACAACATCTTTAGGTGGGATATGAGCAAAGATCTTGCTTGACATCTTTGCTTATATCCCACCTGAAGATGTTGTAATACAACGAAACCTAGGTCGTGGTAAAGAAATTAAAGATAGTAGAAATAATACTACATCACGTAGTTTCATTTAATTGTGAATAATGAATTTCTACAAAATTAACGCTAAATATACTCAATATTATTTCACTTCTTATAATGAATTGTAATTTTATGTGCGCAATATTAATACTTTATTGAAATTATTTTCTTTTGGAAAATAAAAAGAAGGATGATCCTAAAATATTTGACCGATATGTGACATCTATGATAACACGCTTATAGATCTCTCAATGATTTAGCCATCTCCAAATTTACTTCAATTACGGCGCATCGCCAATGATGTGCCATAATTGAAGTAATTTTGGAGATATCCATTTTTTCTAACAGTCTACTATTATCGTCAGTCCTCCAAATTCAATTACTAAGTTTTAATTAAACATTTACTTTTCATGTTTACCACATAATTATACCACAACATTAATATAAATTTTTTTATGTTATAAGAGCTTATTCATTTCTATGTTATATTTTTTTATTATTTTACTGCAGTAAAATAAACTGATTTTCTAAAGTACCACCTCTAGAAAAACAGACGTATACAACCACCTAGTAAAACACGACAATGGTATTTCAAAGCATCGTATGAAATATTCATTATGGCGAATGCTTCAAGATCGCTAATAATATTTTTATTCGGGGTACCTTTATATAGACATCAAAAAATGAAAACTAATGTAATTATTTCTTGAGGCACCAATTTATTTGTATAATTTGCCGCAATTCTTTTGAAATTTTATACATTTCAATATTTTGTGCTAGTTTATAACGGTAAATCAAGTTTTACGTGTATTTCCTTTCATAAATAAGCGATATGTGTGCTTTCAAAATGTTCAGTTTTATTACTTTTCTACGAAATTAAATTTAAAAATTTAGAAAGTATTTCAAATATGTTATAACGTTGGTTTTTGTTTATATCTAATTGTTGAACTCTAAAAAGCTAGAGGTTCTTTTAAAAAATTTAAATTTTGCGTTTTTACAAAACTCTTTAAAAGTTTTGCTTTACGTCAAAATAAATTATTTATCTTTTCCTTACTTTTAGCCCTTTCTGAGATTTAATAAAATTCATTTTGGATCTCACATACAATTCTAAGATACCAGTTTTACAATCTCTACGAGTTGCTCTACAAATTAATACTCCACACGACATACGATATTCAAAAAAAATTTCTTGTTAACAGTTGTTGGTGTTAATATTGAGATATATGAAGTTTCATAAGTACTATCAACATTAGAGAAAACAAGGCAGCTGAGACAGACGAACAGTCGATAGACACGTGAAAGATCTCATAAAAATTAAATTTTCTACTTTTTGAGGAACCGAAAAAATACCGAAGCTTCTAAATTATGAAAGTGATATATTTACAAAGCTAAATCTTTTTACTCCTGCCTTTTTAAGCAGATAAGTTTAAGCTGTTCGTAGAATATTTTAAATCCATATATCCAAAAAAAATAACATATAAAGAGTGTATAACGGAGTTGGAAATGTTTGTGATACAATATAAGTACTCGTATATTTGTATTTTTTTTTTATATACTCTATGCACATTTGAGTATATTATATATACATATACATATATACACACACACATATATATATATATATATATATATATATATATGTATATATATATATATATTTATATTCATATATATATACATATATATATATATATATATATATATATCTTTTTTTTTTTTTTGTAAGAAAAGAAGGTATTAATGAGAAATGTCTGACACGTTTATTCTCTAACAAGTTTATCGGTATTATTACTTCCAAACGTTATTAAAAATACATATTAATACAGAAAATACTTCCATTTTTTTCATCAATATTTACGAATAAATTACTGCACACTCACGCTTCTAGTAAATGTCTTGAAACATTTATTTTTTAGAAAGCGTTCCATAGTTTTACTTATGGATATTTGGATATAGATCCGATATATATTTAAGTTTCACTTTAATTCAACTACTCTCTTAGATTTCCCACAAAGAATACACTTACTTTGACGTTAGCATTATATTAATCGTATTTTCAAATTAACCTTAAACGGTCTGAAAGAATATTTTAAATTAAAAAAGAATGTGATGCCTTTGATATTTGTCGAATTTTCCAGAAAAACCGTTTGTGGAAATCATTTAGATTTTGTAGGAGGTAATAAAAAAATAATGTAAATGTATACTGCTTGTTTTCCTTTGATTCATGGTAATATTATGTCAAGTATTTGTTTCTAAAAAAGATTACAAAGGAAATGTAATCTATTTCCACGTTCTATTTTCTGAGACAATGTAAGAAAAGTTGTGTTAACTTAATATCAGTTCGCGCACTTGCCTCTCTTACTTGCATTTAATTTTTTTTTTAAACATAGTGCCCGCTTCAATGAATTAGGTAAGTACACTCTCAGTGATTGGTCACAAGTTTATAATCGTAAATAATCTAAAAATGTAATTTAATAACACAAGCGTACTAATGACAATAATTTAATCATAATTTTCTAAACAATAATGATAAAAGAAGAGCGTTTTTTTCACGCTGTGACCGGTGTGTTGGTCGATTTTGTTCAATTTTTGAATAAGTCGTTTATCATCTATTGCGAAGAAAGTCATAATTAATTTCCTCGTCTATTGAGTCATATTGCTGCTTCGGTTTCATCGATCAATCTATGTTTAGCAGTAAAATTATATTACATAAATTTAGAGGGGAAATTTTACGGTATTGCGGAAAATTTTTGAAAGGAAAAGAGTCAAATGTATGCAAAATTTGCGTATAAATAAGTTTACACTTAATATTAGATATTAGTTAATCTCCTTTCTTATTGACATAGCATTAATTCTGTATAGTGTCCGTTGAGTTATAGTTCATTCAAAAGTATATAATGGTAGCCGAATTATAAATAGATAAAATTAACAAGAATATTCCTTCCAAGAAATGTATTTATCCTCTTTGGTTTATCTAATTTACTTTATTTTAGTTCTTATTAGATTTATACAATTATATTACAAAAAATTTATAATATTTTTATGTAATTTAATGTTATAAATCTTATAATTGATTTATCGCAATAATTTCTTGTTGTTTCCAAGATCCATTTCTTGCGCATATTTCTAATGGAACCATTATAATTATTTATTATTGTGAACAGCGTTGGTAAACAAATTGTATATCCTAAGTCAAATCTAGTCGCCGTACAATCGTCGTGTATACATAAAAAGAAAAGATTAATAAAGTTCTATTACACGGTTTAAATCGGTTCTCCATGCGCATTATATCTGGGCGGTTAATATCTTATATTAATGAATTCCTAAAACATCAATATGCATAAGGCCTATATTATAATCAGAGACAGGAAAATTCACGTAACGATGTCAGTTAATGCTATGCAGGGAGTATATCTTTGAGTAAATATACATCTCGTGTTTATTATTTAGGGTGTATTAATATTCAAATGTGTAATAAAATTATGAGTGAATATTTAAATAGACGTTTGGTTTTATAATAAGGATTATTCATGTTACAACGTGGAATGAGATATTACTTTCACGGTAATAACTCTAATGGTGAGTTTTAACGATACCCGTTACTCAACTCCATAGGGATTTAAGAGCAATACATCTGGCCTTTAATTGTTTCTTTTTGGACAATAAATAAGTTATAGTTATGGACAAAATGGAAAAATTATTATTCATTTTCCTTAAAATGATTTAATTAGCACCAGGAATTATCATTGATTTATGGTTTAAGTTAACGAGGCTAAATATTTATGAAAGTAATAGATGTTTATTTTTTTATGTTTTAGATGATTTCAAAATCTTCCAATGCATTGAGAATGTTTGGACAATAAACAAGATATAGGTATTGATAAATACATATTAAAAAATTAATCATTACATCATTACTACTAAGTTTCTTTAAAATTATTTAATTATCGGCAGAAATTATTATTGAATTATTCGTGCAAAAATAAATTTATTACAATGACTGTTGTGGCGAATCGCGTGTAATTAGCAGAACGCCACAAAAGAAAAATAAATAAAAAGTCAATCTTTAAGTAACATTTGAATCTGACAATATATCATCCAATTCAGTGAATTATAATAAATTATAAACAGACATTTAACAAATTAATCTTTACAAATCATAACTAATTTAAATTCAAGTTAATGTTTTAATTATTTAAATTAAGTTACAGTGAAAGTATGAACCTCAATTTTTTACTGTTACACGACAAATTGAAATCGCCACCTTCACAAATGGATCTTGGAGACCTCCTCTGCTCCACCTGATGGTCCTCTGAAGAGATAATGCTGAATCTCTGATTGTAAACTGGTCCTCGTGGTGGTTCCGAAATGAAGTTCGATAGTCGATGTCCACAGAATAATTTGAGGTGTAATTTAATTGGTATTTAAACCTTTTTATCAACAACCTTCTAAATAAAAGATCAGATCCAGTGATTCATTATTTATTATAGAATATTCAATTTATCTTGGTTTCCATGATTCTATATCAGCATACAGAACTTTCTCGAATGAATTATTCGAAATTTGTTCACGTAACTCTGTTCGAAGTACATGAATTTATTTTCCATTTTTCAACTCGGTTTCAATAATTATATTGGAGCTATATGAAATTAACATAACTTTCAGGCTACGATCTACAATTATTATCGAAGCTTATAAGAACGTAATCAGGACTTTACAAACGCCTTAAGATCTCAACAGAACTGCTGCTAAGATCTACAGTTATTATCCAAGCACTTTCAAATCTAAATTTGAACCGAACTCACTGAACAATATATTTCAACTGATATAATATTTGTTAAAACATTTAAAAGGTAGATATGCTGTATACATGTAAAAATTTTCAAAGAAACACATAGCTAATTTGCTAAGAAACACATAGAGTTAAAAACAAAGGAATTTTATTATTTGAAGCAAATATAACAGAGTTCGTTTTAGAAAGTTCTATACCTTTACAAATTCATCTCCTATTTAATGAAATTAAATACAAGATTATAGGCACTGAACAGAAAAAGAACTTTGATATTATCAATTATTTGTCGCAAATGTCATTCCCTACAGGTGGCGATGAATTGCAATGAAGTTAATTTTATTAAAATAATAACTAAAATAAATTATTTTCATGCAATAAGAATACAATATTGTTTTGAAAATTATTACAATTTTCAACCAATGACATTAGCGTGTTTAACTTCAATGCAAAATCAAAAATCAAAATATTCACTGAATCAGCCCTTATCGTATTGGATTTAGCCGACGAATCAAAAACTTGCTCGTGTTGAGGAATACTTCATTTCGGAGTTGGAATACAAGAGGCTGATATTTGCGTCAAGTTACCCTCATCGACGCAAATATAAGCCTATTTGGAAACTAGAACCTTGGAAGTTCCTGGCTCTCATCTGTAAAGAGTTTGTGAGAGGACAAAGATCAACCTCGTGCAAAAATCTTCAGGTCAGTGAACGTTAATTGATTTGCATGTATATTTTCTTTGTAATTCCGAGAACAAACCAATTACATAATGGCTTGATACGTATTGATGCAAACGCCGACTCTTCTAGTCGGTGGTTGTAATAAGTTTGAAAATAGACAAATATTGTTTTACATTATTTAGCTATTTTTTTGGTAGGACCAATTTGTTTGAGTGGCGTTTATACGCCTACGCTATACCAGGTACATACTGTCATATCTTGTTTGACTTACTTAATCGATATCAGTAATAATCCTAATAGTTAGTCGCTCGAAATCCATTTTGACATAAATATGAATTTTATGATGTCCACTAGTGTAATGTATTACGATTTATGTGCTCCATATGACTGAAGAAACTGTAGAAAAAAGGAATTAAAAAAGACAAAAAAGTACTTTTCCGGTCGAATCGAATCAGCCTCTTTCCTTTCAGATTCATGTATTTACGTAAATAGTTTACGATAACTACTTAATATTAACCATTGATTATTCCATCTCATTTCATGGTTCAAACATGAATTCTATTTCTAATACATTAAGCCAATAATTTGATATTGTATCAAAATGTATGTAGCATAATATCATTATTGATAGAGATTCTGCTTTAATTAGGCATATATAATTATTTACTTTAACAAATGATCTAATGAATCAATTAATAATTTTGGAGCACTGATATTTTGAATAATTTTTTTAGTTTATTATTCATGTTACAACTTGAAATGAAATATTACTTTCACCGTAATAACTCTAATGGTGAATAGAAAATCATATAAATCAATAGAAAATAGAAAATTAATAGAAAATAATTAGAAAATCAAAATAAAGCAGTAGAAAATCATTAAAATACAAACGAAAAACTTTCAGCTCCGAACATTTGATACAATTGATATCCATGTTGAACTTTTTATCAATTGGCATTCTCGATATTCGAGCTAACACACGACTCGTTCGCCAGTGATACGCGGCGCATTTCGAAATTGGGTAGCTCGATCGATACAATCCCAATTAATTTCACTTTCCATTAAAATTTACGATACGGTTAAAGCGCACTTTCAAATTAACAATCTACGCCAGTTTATAAATAATACCTACAAGCTGTGAACCTTTCGTTAGGTTTTTAGACAACAAAATTAGGTCCTTTATTTGAAGTGTTCTTAAAATATAATGAGCACATTTGTTAAAATGCTTGACGAAGATCTTAATTACGGTGTAATGAAATATTCATAAATCACCTTAGTGTTTCAGAAAGTTATTTAATGGGATACATGTCTCATTAACAATCTTTAGTCACGCGAGAACAGAAAGCGGAGGACCAGCATTTGAGCGTTTGATTAGCCATCATTAATTCAATTAAACCTTGACATTGTGGCTTTTTCACATAGTTTGTCTGGAAACTTCATTTGCGCCAGTGTAGTATATATTTAAGAAAATTTTGGAAACAGTTCTGTCTTACAGTGTCAAATTTGAATAACATTAAACGTAAACAGGGCTAACCCACTTTAAATATTATAACTTTCACAAGTAGGCATTCATTTAAGTTGAGTTCGTAAAGGCCATACGCCTTCAAAACAACGACACTATGATCGACCTTATTACCAGATGGGTAACAGATAATATTTTAAAGAACAGATGCCTAAAATAATTATTTATCCTCATTCTGTTATCAGTGTAGCCTAAAAGAGCCTCTCCTAATGGCACCATTGTGGTTTAAATGGCATTGGAGTGACGTAAGATAGTGAAATATTTTCATTCTTTTACGGTTAAACATTAATTTTCAATTTTTTTTAGCATTCGTACCAACATATCTTTATTTGTTTATGTTTTAATTTTCCCCACTGTTTTAATCATATGGTTTTAAAAGTAAATATATATATATATATATATATATATATATATATATATATATATATATGTATATATATATAATTTTTTTTCAGCTAAATAGGTATGGTTTTCAATTAGACCAGTTATATATTTTAAGATTCGTTATATATGCGAGTATATGCAATTATTATCTTGATGATATCCAAAAATTTCTTGGGAGTAGTTATTATCCGAAGGCAATATTATTCTCAGTTTTTAAATAGGAAGTAAAATTAATATAAGTAGATCAAATAATTAGTCAGTTCAGAGTAATGACAAAAATGTTACTAACGGAAAAAACTATACTTACACAGTATCCTTTAGAATTGCGTAACATTTGAAATAGTAGCAAACCTTTTATAAAAATTATTTATTGTACTAAAATTATAATACTTTGAAACGTAATTGTAAAGATTTAAAGAAGTGTAATATAATAATTACATAAAGTGTAATAAATTATTTCTTTTCGTTTTTTTTACTTATACTTTGACAACTTCCTTTGTAATTTTAAATTCAACAGTATTGTATATACGTCGAAGGGAAATATCCTTGGTAGATTTAATTAGTATTTGGTGCTGCGGAAACCTCAAAAATGGTTATAAGAAAAGTTATCACAATACACCGATTGGAATTTAAACATTGTTTTCCAGAAGTAATATTGATAACTGAATATTGAAATTTGTTGAAGCAATCTCCATGTGGTTAATTGTTTAAACAAATTCATTGTTGCAACATATAATTTGAACCGAAATATATTAGTGAAACCAATGGTACCACCTGTAACAGAGTTACCTTTATCCCTGCTGTATCATTCAAAATAACAATACGTGTCCTCTAACTGAGTTATAAATTTATATATCTATATTTTTCGTCCTGTGTACCTGTTTAGCAAAGATCTTTGATAATATCCCACCTGAAGATGTTGTAATACAACGAAACCTAGGTCGTGGTAAAGAAATTAAAGATAGTAGAAATAATACTACATCACGTAGTTTCATTTAATTGTGAGTGTTCACCTTGATAGTTCCATTTATTCCGATAATTAAATTAGCTTGAATTTTACATTGACTATATTGTTCCAGTACTATTTAAGTTTCCAAAGTTTTTCAATAATTTAATCAAAATAGTTATAGATTAAAAAATAAGAAGAAAACGAAAGATAATACAAAATTTTAAAATAATGACACAAAATAAATAACCATATTAATATTCATGGCCATAGAAATTGGAAGAGTTTTGGGAATAATTCTAAATATGTAAATTTCATTGTAAATTATAATTTTGCTGTTAGTGTATTTTGAACTGTTGAATGATCGTCCAATATTTCTTCTTTGCCATAGGTTTCTGATGCGCGCAGCAATTTGGACAGTAAAAGGAATAAAAGTAAATATTTTATTCACTTTAATATATTTTATTTATAATTTTGTATTATAGAGGACGCAATATTTCTAAGATTCTTTATTTAACATGGACTGTTGCTCTTTCAATTATCTTTATCGAATAATATTTACTTAATTTTTAGCAAACAATAATTGTAAACTTGCTCAGCTCAAATCCTTACTAAAAGTCGAACTTTCATAAAGACCACATTGTCACTAAAGGGTTCTGATAAACATTTATTTTTCCTATTACATATTGTAAATTTGTTCATTAAACCAATGATAAACAAACTTTGGTTTAATTTTCGGCCAGGTAAACTAATATATTTCTTCTTTAATTTGGAATTTGGGATAAAGAAATATACAAAGTTGTATTTTCTAAATATTAGTCTTACTTACTGTAGTGGTGCTTAGAATATCACTGTGTTGCCCGTGTGTCTTTCTCTCTGCCAATACGTTTTTTCTGATGAACTGCCCGATATGTAAAGCTAAAATTAATATTAGATACTATGTCCTGCAAAAAAAAAATGCAAATATTAAGCTTCTAACTCTATGCAATAAAATGGTGCGGCCCTTCAAACGTCACGATATTTTTGTACCAATTCAGTCAGTCTATTAAGACTACATTCCTTTCGCTTAGAATCTTAAAGTTTGGTAGGAAGAAAGGTCTAATGACACAAGTAAAGGAAACTATGTGCAATTATTGGATGACGTAATAAATATTTTAATTATTGATTTTCTGTTTGTCCTTGATATATTTTTAAAATACAAAGATTTTCGATAATATGTTATCAAGTTACGGAGCCCTTACGACGCGAGTTCTGCTTGAACTTGACAGTCTTTTTTGAAATTTATAATTACGATCGTCATTTTATATTCTGCTTATCGGTTCTCGAAGGAAATTTCGTTTTAACACAAAATAACTTCTATCGACACTGACAAGGAATCTCACAATATGCACGTGCGCCGCGGTTTATTCGCTGACCGAGGAGATTATTTATAATTATAATTCTTTCTATTACCAATGTATTGGTGGCTGATTTTTATAATAATAAAATATTATGTATTAAGAAAATATTTCATTTACTTAAAAAATATCATTTAATATACAAAATACACTTCATCAGAATGATGAATTGAAACGTATACGGGCCCGTAAAGTGAAATAGCCAGTAAACGGTTTCTATTTAAATAATATTAAGAAACTTGAAAACGGTTATTGTGCACAGTGTGTTAGTTACTGTTCAGACGACACAAAATGTAAACACAATTTAAACTTAAGATGGTTAATTAATGAAATATTTCAACATTTGTTTTAATTGTTTTTAGTGACGTTGTTTAAAATAACTGCATCCAAAATTTGATATACTATTTCAAACTTGTCCATTTAAGTTGATAAATTTTTGGGCATTGAAACCGACTTATATTTCTAAGAAAATGTGAAGGTTTATTTAAAAATAGCGAGCAAAATAAACATTTCCGCCTTAATTCCACTTCGGCTGCTTGGCGCTACGTTTCAAACTCAGATAAGATGTTGGACGTCGACATCTGGTTCGTTTTCCTCTCGCTTGTTCAGTCACTCGGTGTCACCGGCGCCGGTTCATATCTGGAAGGGAAATGAGTCTTTTGCTCGTTTATTAGCTCACAAGTTGGCTAAATTTTCTTGAATTTGTATCTCGTTGCTTACTACTCAATTTGTTCTTTAAAGAAAACTTCATTACACAAATTTATTTAACTTAACAGTAACCTGAATATAAGGTACTTTTTCTTATATTGAATTAGATAACAGTTATTTTCTGTTAAATAAATGTTAACAAAACCTTTTTTAATGGATATTAACTGAAAATAATACTTGTATTCTATTGTAATTTTTCACTACTTTCTTATTTTTTTTTAAGCTTTTGCTTTCCCTATTTTGTCATTTTATGTATCTATTTATAGTGTTGACAATTAAATATTTCTCTATCTAAAAAATTAAACCTGTCTGATTTCACTTAATAAAAAATAAGTATTTTCAAAAATGCTATCTTTTTATTGGTATAACTTACATCTAAACATATTTGGAAAACTTCGTAGATACCATAGCGTTAATAGCCAGTAGCAGGGAGTTTGATTGTCCGATTTCTATAAGCATTACCGACGCACCCGACTTATAGACTCTAGCTGTAAACAGCCTAAAATACTAAAACCTTCCTGACAACATGAAATCCCTCTTCTACGTTTTCATTGTTACCAGTTCTCACATTTTATCATAGACCTTCACCTTGGTTGCAGTAGTAAGAAATTTATTAGATTTAGTTTAATTGTAGTAATTTCATTCGTAATATTACACATTACGTTACAACTGTCTTTGTTACTCTCTTTAAGGGAGTATGTATTTTTAGGTAGTATTTTACTTTCAATTCTATAATATTTTGATTATATTTTTACGTTAACTTAGGCCATAGTTTAGGTTGAATATCTGCCAGTTTAACACAAATAAATAAGACTGAAGAAATAAAAGTCGAACTTGTTCAATTACTGTTCTTTATTATTGTGTGGGTACATACGCAATTTAATATATATGTAAACTTTCCATCATATAGTACTTATATCTAATACTATACATGTATAGTGAGCGTGCAATTTTCAGTTGTACGCCGTTCATACCGTATTATGTCAATAACTTGAAAAATGAAAATCGGAGCAAATTATATGGAATTTTTGATATGAGAAATTTCTACTTATTTAATAACCCATTTATAATTGAAATTAAATAATGAAATCGCAATAAAAAAACTTAAGTGAAGCGATGACCATATTATTTTCTGTCAATACAGACGTTTTCGATATTTCTTAAATTTTATAACCCACTAATTTAAAGCTCATGGGGAGTTTGAATCTTATTTTGCCAGTCGAATTTTGTCAGAAGAAACCATGCAAAGAAACGAATTATATATTTTTGAATAAACTTTTTTGTGTATTTATTTGCATATTCATTAGGCCGTAACATTTATTACACCAAACTCTACTTAGTTTATAACTGTGCTTAATTTCAGCTTTATATACCAAGTGGCCTTAGAGAAAAACTATGTTGGATAAATGAATATTTTATCAGGATTTTGTTATGGAATACCAAAAAGATGACAACGAACATTACGTACAAAGCGCGTGTAACATCAATATAAAAAAATGGATTTTCCATATTTTCTAAAAATACAGCTTCATTTTAAAAATGTATTTAGTTAATTATCCTGAAAATGTTGTTGATTTTCAAAAAAATGTCGCTATTTTTATCTAAATTCTTTTTCTTTGTCCAACTTTTGTTTTAGACTCAATAATTTTAAAGTTTTCTTTAGGCAATGAGTTTTACGCAAAACTAAAATTAATAACAACAAAATTAGTATAGCACCATAGATGTGTTCAAATTTTAATAATATCGATTACTAAATGTTCTAAAGAATATCTAGGATTTCTACCCGTTGTTAAAATGAAGAAATACTCGATGGAAACAAGCAAAATAAAAACGTAATTTTAAATGAGATTGAATTGAAAATAAGCATCCCCACAACCAGACCGCCGGCAGCATGAAACTCAACTTTGCTGATGAGATTTTTTATTGTATATAAAGTACGTAAATGGATATGTTGCCAGCAATGTGTGTTTTGCAACACACGCAAGTTACGGCATTTCCGTTGTCGGTATTTTCTTGCACTTCCAGGAGAAAATAAAACCTGTGATAAGTGCGAAAAATAAATCGAGGCGGCATCGCGGGACGAATTTGAGGCAAAATTAATTGTCCATTGGCGATTGCCTCGGACGCCCTCTAATATATTAAAGAATTACGTACGATCTTTTATGTCTACAATATATCAATGAGTTTCACTCCAAGTACTAAATTAATTTTATTTAATAAATATTATATTCCTTCGGCACTTTTGATTATTAGACATTTTTTTCAATATTTTCGACAAAATATCCTTGCCAAATATTTTAGTTGCAAATATATATATATACATATATATATATATATATATATATATATATATATATATATATAAATATACATATATATATATATATACATACATATATATATATATATATATATATAATTATTCTAGCTTATCTCGCATAGCCGCTTACGTAGAAGTTGTGATTTTTGCAACTTCTACGATTGATCAGTGAATTTCTCTGTTAAGATGACTTGTCCTGCTCTCCAGTGTCGACACCGTGATTACGCCACCCGTAACATTTTCTGCCTTTCCACGTTCATGAATACGTCTCGTAAATATTTAACATAGCTTTGTGGCGTGCGCATCTCATACTATTTATACGTAAAAACTAGGTGCATATATGCGCGCCATATAAAAATGAAAAACGTATAAATTTAGTAAAATTCGAGTCGTAAACAAATAGAGAGAGACATAAGTTACATTTTATGCATACATAGAATTGCACATAGTTCCTTTTAGAAATTAAAGTGAATGTAGTGATAATATTATCCAGGAAAATTGATTAGTTTATTAGGGAATAACCAAAGAGATTTATTTGGTTTTTTTTTTGATGAATTTACTTTTGGTGAACACTTTTGTGATCATTTACTTGCACGTCCGTCTGCCTTTCTACCGTTTTAACAAAATTACCAGGTTTTATTCATGTTTCACAATCTAATAAGTACAAAATATTTTGTTCCGAGCATCAGAAAATAATTACACATTGAGATAACTATTATATATTTGTATATTAGATCACGTGTTACAAGTTTTTGTTTCCTTCTTAAATTAAAATTAAATTTACCTCGAAGTAAATGTTTAACCTTGTTATTATAAAAAACTACTTAAGAAATATGCTTTGATGAATAAAGTTTGAAGAAATATCCATTATTGAAAATACATTTTCCCCTAAAAAGGTACTATGCAAAATATAAAAATAAAATGACTTAAATGAATTACTTTAGGTTCATTTCGTTTTATTCAAACCCAGTCGCTATTTTAGTTACCTTCTCAAGTAACCTTTTGGTATTTTAAACCTTGTGGCAGACTTTAATTTACAAAATAAATTATACAGAGTCTACTTAGAGGATAGGTGAAGAAGCACACCTATCAGTTGTCCAATTGCTTTGATTCAAAAAAACATTATACGGAAAATCTTGAAACTTTACCCCCATTCATAGATGGATCTTAACAAGGCTAAAATTTAATATGCAATTAATAAGACTAAAATCTAATGTCTTGACTGTAAATTTAATGAAAAACTGTACTCTTTTACTAAAACTTTATATGGTATACATTTATTTAAAATAAATCATAATCGTAATAAATTTGATAAGCAGGGTTTTTTTAAAGGTTATATATTGGAAGCTACTTTATAGATGGTAGTTTAACCTACTGGCTCCTACTACATGCATTTATTACGTAAAACAGGATATGGCAAACGAATATTAAACTGTAAAACTATTGATTACTTTCTTTTTTATCTTCGTTTTCCCATGGAAAAGGACGGTTGAAACTTTGTAATGAAATTGATAAACAAGGAATGTATTTTTACATTGAACAAAATTGCACCAAGCATGTTACTTCTAATAAACTTTTAACAAATTAAAACAATTTTAGTTGAAGGAAAACATTTTTACAATTTTTTTAAAATTAATAATAAGTCTCAAAATAATAAGACCTTTATTCACTTTTCAAAACCGAATGCTACAATATAATTAATCAGAGTTGCGCAAAACTTCGACTTACCTGAGCCAATTCTTACACTAGCGTTATTATATAAGCAAAGCTTCTAAAACGCATGGCAGGAACAAGTGTGTGGTACGGATTGGTCTCTTTGTTTACTATAATTGTGTACTGCCGAAATAAAAAAAAAAAAAAATTAAAAAATAAATAAATCATAGTCTCATTTGTTATAACGTTAATTACAAAACAGCATACTTGAATACACATGAGTAAACGTACATACACAACAATTTAACTCGGCACAGTTTGAATATCAGTGGTGTCTATTTCGCATTTTATATCAAATATTTTATATTTTTAATACATGTAAATTGCCTCACCCCATTGAAAAATTATGTGAATAGGACAATAAAAAACAAACAAAAGTAGTATAATCTGCGGCTAAGAGTCAGTCGGCTGCGGCTAGAAGTCATATTCGTTAGTCGTGGTTTCAACCCCTTACTCGCAAGATGGTACACGAGACTCAATATCATCATTGTTTGTAATTGATTTTTTCTAATTTATTCCAATATTTTTTTATTATGATTTTTTAAAGAATTCTATAATTCTCATACCCAATGAAGTTACCTTGACTTTCATTAATATACTAGCTGACCCGGCGAACTTCGCACCGCCTTAGCGTTGCAATGATGCACTACTTTATTTTGTATAGCTGACCTATCTTAGGTATGAGTACCTATTCAATTTGAACTGAATCCTCCATATAAAAATGAATCCATAATTCCTGGTCTCGCTATACCTGAAAATGACTTTACTAATTTTTAATTAAATAAAAAACAAAATATATATTTTCATAATAGTGTTTATTTCTTAGGATTCAATAATTTCACTAATATTTTTACAAATCGCTATTGAACAACTTTGCATTTTTATTTAAACACTAAGCTCAATACCACGCACGCTCTAGAAAGCAACTAATAGTCTCTGTACTCTTCACTGCTTCTCTCTACTCTAATGCTTTTTGATAAACTATATTTTTAGTTTTATGTTCTGGCGCGTAAATAAATAATGTTGTTGGTTTTCCGACACGGGAACAGGCGACATATAATTGGCCATGTGAAAAACATGGATTTTCTAGGTTGATGCCACATACACTTAGCGACTGCCCTTGCGATTTATTTATTGACATTGCAAATGCAAGCCGCACTGGAAACTGTAAACGTTTAAAGCTGAATGGCATGTCGTTCGGTATCATAGGGATGCGTGGGATTAAAACATCTTCGCCTTTGTACTTCCCTTTTAAAATTGTTGCTTCGATGACATTGTTCAATAATTTCTTCACCGCAAGCCGGGTGCCATTACACAGACGTGGCTGGTTTATGTTCCGTAACATAATAATTACTGATCCGATTTTTACTTGCAGATTATGAGGTGGTAAGCCGGGTAATTCCAGCTAATTTAAAAATGTTGTTATATAATTGACAACATCATCATCATTAGTAACGGAATCAACTGATTTGTAATTCTTCAATTCGCCAGCTATTTTCTCTTGAATCTGAAAATTCATTTCGTTCACATCAACATTTTTGCGGCCAATATAACACGTTCGCTTAACCAATCGTGATTTACGTAATTTTGAGCTATGTTTGGGAAAACCATCTCCATGAGTTCGGTCTTTGATTCACAAAAGTTACAAAAATTGGTAGGGAATGTAATGTATCCCGATGATGTATCAACAGCAATATTACCATTACCAATATCGAGCAGTTGTTTGGAAAACACTTCTCCAGACTGGTCTTCCTGCAATTCGACTCTCATGTTTATACTCAATTTAAGTATTTTAATGTATTTCCATAAAATGGACGACTTCAAACATGCATTTAGTTCATCAGCTGGCGTTGAGCGTGGAACAACTGGCAATATTTGTCGAAAATCACCTGCTAATAGTATCATTGCACCACCAAACCGGTTTCTGTTATTTCGTAAATCTTGCATTGAGCGATCTAATGCCTCTAAAGATTTTTTGTGTGCCATCGTGCATTCATCTCAAATGATCAATCTGGTTTGCTGCAGCACTTTGGCCATGGCAGAATTCCTGGAAAGGTTGCAAGTTGGAGTTTCATTTATTTGAAGGTTCAACGGCAACTTGAGAGCTGAATGAGCTGTTCGACCGCCTTCCAACAACGTAGCTGCAATACCTGATGAAGCTAGGGCTAGTGCAATTCCATTTTGCGATCGAATCGTGGCCAAAATCAATGATAACAAAAACGTTTTCCCTGTTCCACCAGGAGCATCTAAAAAATAAAATCCGCCAGTTCCATCGTTCACTACTTTCATGAGCGTATCGTAGGCATATTTTTGTTGTTGATTCAAAAGGGGTACTGTTCTATCAATCATTTCTCTTAATGTTTCGGAATCGTATTGGGCTTCGCGTCTCAATTCTTGATCAAATGAGTTGTGCATTGGGCGATTGGGTGCTATCATTCCTATTTGTATTAATACTTTGTTGGTAAGCATCAAGCACATGTCCTCAATTAAAATTAATGCTTCATTGTGAATTTCTTCGTTCATTTGTAAATCTGCATTCGATGTTCTAAGACGCATCTGATGCAATATATCTTCCGCCATATGATCTTTGTATTTATGCCATAAATCAATCGGTGTTGATGGGAAGCATGTAGACAAAATTATAGAAAATAATGTTCGTATTTGTTTAGGATTTGAATAAATCACAGCATCTTCGAGAGTGTGGTCCCAATGAGTGTCATTCTCTAACAATCCCAAATGTTGACAGGCTTCTCTGTATGTGCCACACAATACACCATTAACTGTTCGCAGATGTTGGAATGATGTTGGACCACGAACATTGACTAACAGTAAACGCAAATAGAAACATTCGTCTTGACTGGGATGGACTGCACAAAGACGGCCTAGTGCATCGGTGGAAAATACTTGTGGATAACCTGTAACTGGTTGTCCTCGTTTTCGTCGTTGGAATTTTTTTGATGATTGATTCCAGGTATAATATCTTGGCATTTCTGAATAAAGTAGCGTTCTGGCAAAATCATCATTCTGGCACATTTCAAAGAAACAGGTTAATGTTGTTGATGGTGGCCTGTCAACTCGTTGTAATACGTTTGTATCTGTAAAATACACCCGTTGACCATTTTCCAAATGTACGGCCAAGTGAAAAACAGTAGAGTGTCGTTCATGTATAGGAAACGAAAATATAAGCCACATGCCTTCGTTACTACTAACATAGCGGCCCATTTGATATTGAGTGACTTCATCATTTGAATTTTCGGCAGCAACTCCGAAGACAGCCATATCACTACCTTTGTTCACATACTTGGAAATGTATTTTATGGATTTTACGGAATGGCAAAATTCGACGTTTATGTGTGCTTTATATGCCTTGCAGAGTAATGGCGAAAACGGAACAACCCAACGATTATCAACTTCAATGTCCTGTCGATTTACTTTGACTATTGTTGACTTTCCATTGTCATCAATGGATCGGCGGCGATAAAGTAGATATCCATCATTTCCAGTAATAGTTTCTGCTACTAATTGTCTTGGGTAGCGTTTTGAACATTTTCCTTCAACCATATACGGAGAAATGGGATTTAATATTCCACATGGACCATGTATAATATTTTTTGTTATAACCTCATGTAACAGTGGGTCTTCATTATAATCGGGAATTTCTGCTGATATCACATGATCAATATCATTCGGTCTTAACCTCTCAACCAACCAAATGAGGATATGTGCATGTGGTAATCCGCGTTTTTGTCACTCAACTGAGTACATCCAACAGCGCGTCTCGCCGAACACGCGATGCTTAACAATAAAATCCATGAGTGATTTTAATTTCATTTTGAACACCCTTGCAGTGATATCGTGGCGATCAATGGGTGATTGGCTAGTAAATAATTCTTGTTGAATTTCTGTCCACTTTGGATTGCATGTGAATGTGATAAACAAATCTGGTGTGCCATAATGTCTTACATAGCACATAGCATCTTGAGCATATTCATGCATATGACGCGGACTTCCAACGTATGTTGCTGGGAGAATAGTTGTTCTGCCAACATTCTGTGCATTTGCATCAGCATTAATGGCATCCCGAAGATGAATGTATTCCTCGGAACGGAGTTTTGCCTGGTTCAACCTGATAAATGTCAATCGTTCAGTTTCAACTTTCACATACATATCCACAGCATACTGGTGAAATAGACGCCGACATTTTAAGATGTGATTGTCCTCATTTTCCCGAACCATCAGTCTGTATGAATAATAATTCATTGAACTAATTTTTTTGTTCCTGTCAGCACCTGTAAACAATTTTTTGTGTTATGATAATAATATAAATTTTATGTTAGTAAACATATATTTTAATGTAGTAAACATATTGTTAATAATTTACCTGTAACTGGACTTATCATCTTCATTGAAAAATGATAGCCGTCTTCACCTTGCCAAAATAAGATAGGATATTGTAAGGCATCATATGATCGATGTGTTTCAGACACACGCAGAAGCTGATCGTTCCGCCGATGTAAAACAATGTCTCGGTTTTCTAAATTTTCACCCACAACGACAATAGCCACTTCATCAATTGTTGGCACATTAAAACGTCCAGCATGTTGTCCTGCAGGCGCCTTATCGGCTCTGATGACAATTTTGTGATTAGCAGATGGCATGCGGTCTAATGCAGTTGTGAATAATGCAACTAATTCATTGTGTTGATGGAAAAATGTTTGAACTTGTTCCACAATGTATCTTTTCACTGAGTTGTTGTGTGCGCAACGCTGATCGACTTCTCTTGCTGAATTGCCCATAAAATATATTTGCAAAAATTTATAGTCTTGATCAGGCACTGGCAATAAGGAACCTGTTCGATGATATATTTGACCCTGAATCTGCAAGAATATAAATATATATACAGGTAATTGTATAGCAAATTTTACCACCATGTGGCTCGCAAAATACTGCCACAATACTTTACATCATTTCAAATTAAAACTACTTTAAACCTCGACATTGAACAGCCTTCCATGACAGCTATAGGTAGTAGACCTAAAAAACTTATTTGCCATAGGTAGTAAAACTAAAAAAATTGTTTACCATTATAATTACTTACTTTGAAAGTAGGCATACAATTGTCTCGAATAACCTTTGTTGCCCCAAATGATGTCATTTGAAAGCAATTATTGTACTGCTAAATATGAGTCAAAAAATGATAAGAATCTGGACCAATTCCAGATACCAATGAATGTAGTGGCTCTGGTGGCGGTACCAATGGCGTCAATTTGACTTGGCCGCCGGCGCAACACAATCCAGAGGCTTCATTTTTGAATTTCAATGCCTTGCAATGTGGACACACAATACTCATTTGTCCAATAGCAACAATTTTCGCTGAACTGTAATCAATTGCCACATTATAACTGAATGCAGCTCTGTGGGGATTAAACACAAAATTTCTATCTTGATATCGATTCCGTTCAAGTTCATTTCGCGCTTCGCGTTGCTCATCAGTTTAATTTGCTCTTATATTTCTTTGACTTGCCGTATTTCGAGTTCTGTGGCCTAAGCTTGTACGTCTGGTTGGTGGCATTGTTAAAAACGAAAATCCAACTGAAAATGAAAAGCTCTCATACATTTTCTGTATAACCATGTATACCAAATTGTAGTATTGTGTAATCAGCAAAAGTTACTAAAAATCAATATGAAGCTGTGAACTTACCGTGATTAACAAACACTTCACTTCTCTTCTTTTTTTTCAATGGCTTTCCCATAAGGATTCTATGCCAATATCAAGTAATATAATTTAACAATTATAAACGAATGGCGATACGCCAATATCAAGTAGAGATAACTTTAAAGTGGATAATTCTTCTGGCTGTCCTCAAAAACGTGTATTCAAGATGGCAGCCAGAATAAAAAATTAACAAACAACAATCAAAACAAACGTTGACGGCCAAACAAACGATGACAGAAAATCAAACGATGCTCTTTCATCAATATAATCTATGGCTGTGAATGACATTGACATTTGTTACTCGCGTTTTTTAAAATATGCAAAATTAAATGTACATTTTTCAATATTTCTGAGAGATTTTCTTAATATTTTTTTCCGTAAAAACCTTCTCCTAATAATAACAAATACAACAAAAAAAGAATTAGTGAAATCGGTCCAGCCATTCACGCGTGATGCCGTGACCAAGGAAAACGGGTTTCATTTTTATATATATAGATAACTAATACAATTGAAAGGTAAAATTAAAGGGTGTGTGTTTTTTGTATCTTTTACTACATTTTCCAAGATTTTTTCAACCTAAAACTGTAAAAAAATATTTTGTGAACCTTGTAAGAGCCTTTTCAAACGATATCGTAGACTATATAAGAGATTTTAAAGAATAGGAAATTAAGGTGTTTAATTTGCCCATTCATCCCGTCCAATGTGCATACAAATATTATAGTGTTACTATTGAAACGTGTGCGGATTGATATTAAGTTTTCAACCCAAATTTCAAGCTCTTCATAATCTTTAGAGTTTGAAAAAGCCTTCGCCTTATATTCTCACTACCTTTGCTCGACCATAGCTACGTGTGCTATCTTTGTCTAAACGAAATGTTACTGAACAAGCGAGAATGCTTTTGAAGCCTTTCGTACGTTATTTGTTCAGCCTCAGAATATAAGTCACAGCAAAATAAAGTAAGAAATTCGTAATACTCATTTCATCAGTTTGTGGATGAATGTCGTCAATAATTCCCCTCAAATAATAATAATGTACCTTGACTATGTTGCTTATCATATTGACTTTGAATTTCAAGTAGGAGTTGCATATAAAACTACAGGTCGTTTGTTATTCGCCTAGGACATGAAAGTTTTTACTGTCGCCAAGGATGCAACATATGGCGAACAGTTGCAGCATGATATCAATGCTCTCTTTAAGTGGAGTGCAGCAAGCGGCTTACGGCTTAACGCAAGCAAATGTTCAATAGTGAGTTACAGCCGAGCATATGCTCGCATCAAATACGAATATACGGTCAGCGGAATCCCACTGCTTAATCTGTATGAGGTCTTTTATTTAGGATCAGATTTGGATCGCGCCTGACGTATCGTGGGAACTTGGCAAATGTAGCAAAGGAATCATTTCGGAACTTGGATTCGTGTTAAATAATTCAAAGGATTTTCAGTCTATATCATCAACTCGTCTGCTGTACATTTCATTGGTGCAGAGGTGATTAGAATCCGGCTCCATTATTTCCAGCTCACACGAAGCCAAGTACAGCTTGATGATTGAACGTGTGCAAAAGACGTTTCTTCGATATCTGCATATGAGTCCTTTCCTTTCTATTTCTTACCGAGTTTCTCTTGCGTATGCTAGGTTTCCGTTCTTTTACTAATGACATTTATCGTCAAGCTATTAAAAAGGAAAATTCTTCGCCCTGTACTATTGAGTAAACTTTCATTCTTCGTACGTGTGTTCCTGCGTTCACGCAATCATCACCTGTATACGAACTATATCGAAACTCTTCTGATTGTGGTCGCACCAAAGTGTGATTTATTTATGTGATTTTAAAATTTGTCAAAATGGGTCGACGTCATCTTTTTATTTCTCATATTTTTTGTATTCATGTTTAATCTAAAAGTTTCAATGTGTTGTATCATTCATTCTTATCATTACAAATAAGGTTATCTGTAATGTAACGATTAATATGCGTGTATATATAATTAAATCAGCAAATATTAAAATTGACGCAAAAAATTATACTGTTCTAATGTCATTTACAGGGTGAACACAACAATGTCATTTACATCTCTCTCACCTAGTTTTCCTTGTTTTTTTTGCATAGCCATCACTTGTCAAGTTAAACTATTTATTGACTGGTTATTGCGATGATGTTTTTTGTAATTTTTTTAAATATCGTGGATACTTACCATATTAACAAGTTTATTATAAATAGGTTTAAATTTGATGCAATATATATATACATATATATATATATATATATATATATAACTAATATTAAATTTGTTGTAATTCATTTGTCAAAGTGATTAAAAAAAACTTATTTACAATTATAATTTTACAACTTGTCTCTGATAATTTCACATTTCAGTACATTTGATTTTACATTCATTTTGTTTATTATTTAAAAGCTGCTAATAATAAAATTGAAATACTTCACTGATTGTCAATAACTCATTAAATAAGTCCTTTAGAGAAATTAAAATATCAATCTAAATCAATAGGGTGCTATATTTAAACCACCTTTCATCTATACGGAAACCAATCTGTTCAGTACAATTAAAAGTTCGTAATTATAAATAAAAATTATATAGTTATTTCAATCACATTATGTAATACATGTTAATAACGTAGTTTGCTAAAGATTTATACTTACGATATCTTGTTTAGTGTTAACTAGTGAACAATGTCTAAAAATCGTGGTAATAGTTATAAGTCGCAGTTACACAAGTCAGTTGGCGTCGTTATATTTTAGAAAATATTTTGTAAAATGAATATACTTTATAAATATTTTAATTAATTTTAGTACAAAACATTTTCATATTTAATAAAGAAATGTTGTTTGTAACCAGGACAATCGCAAAAACCATACACGTTTTTGATCAATGTCAAACAAATAATTTAAGTTGAAATTCGGTAAAATGCAGCCTAGCTTTTTCTGTTTTAGTAAAGATGAAAATCCAGGCACGTTATGAACTTCTTCATAAAATTTAGTACCTGATGCTTATATCATATATGAACGAAGTATATAATTTTAGTTTACTTTTTCGTAACAGTATAAAGATAGAAATAATACTAGAATAATAAGTACTAATACTAGATATATTACAGAAAGCGTACAGTCTATCAGATAATATGAAAGTCATGTACAGAAAAATCTAACTTAAATTAAAGTATGTCAAATAATTTGTTACGGCACTGGGCATAGTGTACACACCGCAACTAAAAGACGTGAAATAATAATAATAATATGTTTAATTTAGTATCATTAAAGTAAATTTAGTTTTTACTATTGTGACATGTTTCGAAAAACCTTTTTCGTTTCAAAGAAAAATATTTTTAGTCCTTGCAACTTGAAATAGGATCCATGGATCTCAATTCTCGTATCTCTGTTGACATCGGACCTGTCAAAATATATAAACCGACGCTCATATATTTCATCGCAAATACAAAAGAAAAACTGCGAAAAATAAGGAAAATATGTATATTCTGCTCAACCCGAAGACGCCTGCACATATTAAATAATGAAACTAAATTTCTCAGAAATAGAGAGAACTACTTACACGTATCATAAAATTAGAGCGAAAAAATAGATTAATAATTTAATTAATTAATGTGAAACTTGCTTAATAAGATGAAAATTTATTACTAACTATCTGTCGTTAGTTGCTAGCTTTGGGTTTCAGATATTTTATTATCCTTTTTTTGTCACTATGGCTAGTTTGATCGACCACGAATTTGTTCACACGTGAAAGGAAAATAACTGAATTATTTAATTGCGTAATGATTTACTGAAAAGTAATATCTATTAATAATATTATATACTCATTAAATAATATGACAGCAAATAATAAAAAGCTGAAAAACATGAAATATGACAAGAATAAATTGAAAGCGAATCAGTGACTATCACGACAGACAGTTCCACGTTTACGACTGCAATATCGTTCGCCGCCACGCCATGTAATTTGATTTCCTACTTTACCTTTTCCAATATGATATTTTCTCCTTATTCTTGGAAAATGCCAACTTGCAAAACACAAACACTAAAACGTTTGGCTGAGTATTCCATTTCTGTTTATGCAAGTTTCCTTTTAGCAATTTGTGCGTGAAAAGAAAACCATTAAACTTTAAAAAGTTTAACCTAAACTAATTACAAACTTCAACTAATATATTTGTGTATTGCAATTAGTAATCGACTAGCATACATAACACAGGGAATAATTTTATTCTGGAACGAAATTATTTTTATAATGAACTTTTATTGACGGTATATTTCATGATGTCTTACATTTGTATAGATAAATACCATTATTCACGGTACATTTCATGACGTTTTACATTTGTGTAGATAAATAGCGAACATAATTAAGCACAATAATGGAAAATGAATGAAAATAAATGAGTTTTTCACTATAGTAGCGTTTTTAAGTCGAAAGAAATAAAGCGAAATATTTCTGTCATCTTTTTCATTTTTGTCAATTAATTATGACTGCAAGATCTCTGTTTTATATAAGACGAAATAAAATGCAATAATTATATATGAAAATACTATGTAATAAGTGTCTAAATACAAAATTAATTTCTTCATTTAATTGTAGTTTTTCATTTACCTATTAGTAATTATATAATCTTATTAATAATATCACATCATTTCTAAACTTTAAGAAATTTTTTGTAACATTTGTTAAATTTTGTCGTGAAGGAAAATCAAATCTAAGGAGTTAACAGTCGAAATTTCATTGTCGATATTTGCTACATAACATTATAATCGATCTTAGTTACCATCATAGTTACAGTTAAGTGGAAAAAGAAAAATTAACAAAAACATTCTTTGTAAAGTACAGTCATTAGATTCGTAGCATTTTATAGTAGTTGCTCGTTTCAACTAAGAAGAAATGACTAATCTATACTTTGACTTGTAATCTAATAGTATTATAATGAAAGCGGCTACACATGCTTGCCTATAACATTACATATAGAACATTTCTCCTTGTTAAATTTCTTATGAAACGACATTATAACTTAAGAAGAGAACTTAAGTGAGAGAAGCGTGACACACGTAATCCACATTTACTGTACGCGTCTTTCTTATATTACGAGGCAACAAAATAGGGAACATAACAGAATAATGAACTTTTCTATGTACGATAATACCTAATAAACACTTGCGTAACGAAATTGTGTTTTGAAAATGAGATCTTTGACGAAAACATAAAATAGCTCCAAACTCAAACTAAAAAGGAGAGTATATTTTTTTAAATATACGAGTGAAATAAAGATAAAGTAGATTAAATAAGAGCATGAAATGACGAACATATTTTCGAAAAAAATATTATGATACTAACCTCCTGTTTAGATATTTATAATGAAACAATAACTGCTGAATTCAATAGAATAATTTTTAATTAAGGAAAAATAAAGTGAAAGTTTCTAAGACGGAACATGAAATATGTAATTCACATAAATGTGCAATCTTGAAACAACAAATTTGAAGTCTGTCATATTCGACGCAGTATTAAATAATAAAAAAATAAAATTAAAAAAATTAAAACTATCTCATTAACTTTATTGGTTTTGGAGACATTTGCATAATTGGTTTGTGCCTCTATGTTTAACATGCATTTTAATTTATTTTTCTTATACCGTGTTAATTTAATACAAAAGTATAGAGTATGTAAATAAACTGAAGGGCGCCACTTCAACCACTCGTGCAATCAATAATGTGAAATCCGGCAAATTGATAATTTTTTTAAAATTAATCGCATGGTTTATAAAATAATTTTATGGTTGATAGTTGTCATAATCTTTAGCTCCTTTACTTGGTTATTGTAATTTAATGTTTTGGGACTGGGTAAGTATTTCCTAGTGTTAGCTGAATATTATTATATTGAATATGATGTACCACTCACCTTGATGCATGGCTAGTTACACGTCTCGCCATAGCAGATATTATCTCTGTTTTAACCTAAAATAATTGTTTGACGTGATAACTTCTTATAAATCGATTAACACCGGCTGCACTCATGAAAAAGTGTCACGTTCCGCCTGAGCCTGAGCGTGCAAGCGAGAGCGCGGAACAAGTGATAGAGAGGCACGATCGGCCCAAGCGTTGGAATTTATCTCTCTTCTCGCCTGACGTCAGAGCTAGCAGTTTGACAAACATCCATTTGACTTTTTCGAGACACATTACACTTAAAACACTCCCCTTGATTTCGTAATTTTCCTATCATCGTCCTATCCTTAACAGAATAACGCAGATTGTAAGATCTTAAATATAACACATGTATATAAGATGTAAATAACTTGTTAATAGCACATTGTTACTTGTAATTAATCTGTATAATTTAAGTAAAAAAATATTTGAATCAACGAGTGTAAGTAAATGTTAATTTATCGAAAAAATTTTAATTTTCAATTAACTCCTTCTTTGTATTATACAATATAATAATAATTCAATATAATTCATAAAAGTATCCAATTTTTCATCAATGTTTCTTTATGACGTTATCACGTAAAACTATCGTCCGTAAACCGACTTTACAGACAACCAATTTTTTTTTGCACATAAGGTAATGAAATCATTACAAGTTAAAAGAACCATTTGAATAATATTATTTTATTTATAAGTAAACTCCATTTATTAAATATTAGGTTTCAAACTAATCCGTAATACAAGCCGCATCCTTGTCTTTTCAAGCTTTTTATATTTTAGCCAGAAATTTCAAATATTGGAAAAGAATTCAATGAACAGTTTCAATTAATTTAAGAAAATTAGAAACATCAAGAAATATTTATAGGTTGTGTTTAATTTTCTTTCCTAGTTTCGTCCCTCTTTGCGACTTATTAAGTTACAAAATTATATACAACTAATGGATTCTTAATTCAGGATTATTTTATACAGACAGGTAATCATACCTAAATTTTTATTTACTTTCTATAATATTTTGATCAACTTGCAACAATATTTCAATTAACTCGCCGCATATTTTGATTCATTTCCAACAATAACTTCAAAATAAGGAACATTTCCGGACTTTATACGTTTTCCGATTTAAATTTTATTTCTATGTCGCTTTAAAGTTAAATGTATTTAGAGGAAAAAATATATCTAATTTGTGTGGAACTTACATATCAAAATTGGAGGATTATTCATATAATATGGAAATTTCTAATAATTATAGTCGTTTCTTAACTACGAGAGTATTGTTTGTGGTAAAATAATAGAGATATAATCTAAAAGGCAATATGAGAAATGTTTGTAAAAACCTTCATGCCTTAAATT
This sequence comes from Druceiella hillmani, assembly GCA_039881145.1. NCBI lineage: Eukaryota > Metazoa > Arthropoda > Insecta > Lepidoptera > Hepialidae > Druceiella > Druceiella hillmani. The sequence goes on from JAYKKI010000049.1 coordinate 57,361, forward strand.
AAAATTATCGAGTATTGAATATATTTGGCGTAAATTTTGTAGAAATTCATTATTCACAATTAAATGAAACTACTTGATGTAGTATTATTTCTACTTTCTTTAAGTTCTTTGCCACGACCTAGGTTTCGTTGTATTACAACATCTTCAGGTGGGAAAGAAATTAAAGAAAGTAGAAATAATACTACATCACGTAGTTTCATTTAATTGTGTAAAATTATCGACATAAAGGTGATGCGCACAAAAAACACTACTCTTTGATGTTACTCCTATAAAAAAACGCCAAGTGAGAATTCCTTGCGATTTTTATTAGGTATTATTTGTGTAGACAGGTAAATGTATCGAAACATACGTGAATACATGAATCCAGTCACATGTGGGGAGCCGTGTAGCTGTTGGTTTTACAGTATTCGTAGAAATAGTGTTTCGTTAATATTGTAATAAATTGATTAAATATTACGAATGTTGTAATTATTTTAATATGAGTAATCTGTATTAACAATTATTTAATCTTACAGGGAGCTAGCCGATGTAGCTCAAGATAAGTAAGGTGGAACGGCGATGGGGCAGTCACATTTATCGTAGGATTGATAAGACGATTTTTGGAGAGAAGAAAAAGAGAAAGAGGTAATCTGCACAAAGTAGGTAGCAACAATTATATGGTGTGCAGTGGGGAAGCCCTATGTCCAGTAATGGACTAATGTGGTCTGTTGGTGGTGATAACGTATCATTCATTGTTGCTCTAATATTAATAAAATGTTGGTTTTAAATTTTGGTAAAAATAATTCAATTCCTATTATAAAAATTAACTTAGGTAATTAAATGCTTATGATACTTGATAAATGTTTCTTTTATAGCCTTCAAAAATATATGTAGTTCAATGTACAGGTAAGGGAGATAACCGAATTTCATGCATTTCTCCAGATTGAGGGCGGTCGTCTGCGCTGCGCGACATCTACCGATTATAATATTATAAAATTAAATATTTTTATTATCTAAATATATCACCAATCAGTAAATATTATATAAGATACTAAATATTAGATAAACTAGGTTACACTGAATATACTAATAAACCTAATAAAAAGTGGGGGCCAAAGAGGCATCTGTTACAGGATAAGGTGAACTTAAAGTACTATAATAAATTAGAGTATATTATAATAATTCTTTGTTTTTTTGCCCGTACTCACATCATTTAAAAATAATTAAAGAAATTTAATGTCACTAGGGTACGAAACGACCTCAAAGGAAAAATGAATCCTTTATAAAATTATTTACATATTTTGTCATATGCGTGTTCATCAGAAAGATGAAAACGTATATGACAAACGCTTGATGTGGAAACTTGAAATTTGTATAAAAATATTTACGCGATAATTTGGAGGGGGGCGAGTTCAAACGAAATGTTAAAATATTTGCCGTATATATATGTATATATATATATATATATATATACATTTATATATATATATATATATATATATATATATATATATATATATGTATATATATATACATACACACATATATATATATATATATATATATATATATATACATATATATGTGTTTGTGTGTGTAAGTGCGTGTGTGTGTATTTCAAACGAGATATGTAAAACGTGATGCGCGATCCAGCGTCACAGTGGACCAGTTTAATGTATTATTATATCTTTATGTATTATTATACAGTACTTGAAAAACAATGTAATAAAATAACATAACAATTACGAAGTTAAGAAATAAAAGAATGTTCTGCCTGTGTGTGCCTTTATTGCATAATTCGATTACCTCATCTTGTTAATGAAATCTTCGTTAGCAGATTAACAAAACAAATACACGATAAAACCAAATTAACATAAAAAAATAAACGAAATTTCATGAATTTATTCACAACCCTTTATTTTTACTTCGATCGTTTAGTTTAGTAATTGCTCATTCAAATATTTTATTACTCCAGTCGTGGACATTACAGAATATTTTATTAGTTATGAATTTAATTAGAATTTTTCCTTAACGTATTTCTCGACGGAACTTTATACTAGCGCGCTATATAAGTAAGTAAATACAGCAGCCACTATTAATCAGAATGATTTACTTTCAAATAATTGATTTTGCCGTATGAAAATGATCATGTGGTTCAAAGATAGACAATAGATATAATAATTGCTAGTATATATCCATTTTATGCCATAATAGTTACCAACTTTGCTAATTGTTTTTATATGATAAAGGCTACTTTTAACATATAACGGAAATATTTTATTATTCTATGTAACGATACTCACTCTTGTCTATACATGCCTTATAAGTACATAACTTCAATATTAATTCGCATACTGTAATGACTAAATTCTAATTATGAATGGTTTTTACGTGTGTAGTGTACACAAATCGTGACAGTCATCAATGTTTCATACGAGCAGTATTAATAGAGAGTTGTTCGTACAAAGGTTCAATTTTCATCCTACTTCATAACTTTCAGTTGTTTTTATAATGCTTATATAAATATGTTTGCGAGTGTATACTTCAGTACGTGCATATGAGTGAACTGCTTCATCTAGCATTTAAATTAGACTGGTTTGAAGACGATATTTGCGGTCCGGTAACATGTATCTTAAAATTTTATTACATTCACCCTGATCTTCCAAATAAGAGTATTATATAAATGAAAGCTTTTTAGTTTTTCCATAAATTTTCATATTATGTGACCATAAAAAATAGTGTGAAAATTGAGGGACTTCACTTGATGTTATGATTTACAGCTTATTTCCAGAATATTTACAATCATCAAAAACAAATTATTTGTATTGTTATAAGCATTATAGAATTTCGATATATTGACTTTGCTCATGAACCCACATGTATGCCTTCTTAATTTTTTTTTGTAAATACACACAAAATCCTATCTGCCTTTGTTGGAACTGTTCTTATACGAATACGTTTCAAAATTTTGCTTATATCAAAAATAAGAGAAAAATTTGCAGTATAACAATGAATATTTTCCATTCTGTGAATAAAATATAATCATTTTCTTACACTTTCTGCAAATATTAATATTTTTGCTATAGAAGTACATTAGCTATTTTACGTCTCACAGGTTTATTAAAATACTTTGATTTTATTGTTAGTACTTCTAAACTATTTTGTATATAGCACAACGTAAGCTACGTTGTGCTATATACAAAATACTTGTTCAAGTAGAGGTTATGTTTAAAGTGAGGAATCGATAACAGCTTCCTGCACATGCCATTTTTGAGGCAGAATGCGTAACATTGAGTTTCAAAATCATCGGCTATGACGCTCTCCTCCTCCCCCCACCCTCCCCACATATAGTAAAGTTTTTATTGAAAAGCTATTTGAAATGAACTTATAATTTATTCAAAGAGTTTATTTACGATTTATAAAAATTCAGCCGAATAAGTAATATCTTTCAAAACTACATTAAAATATAATCTGATTTTTTTCAATTAAAAGCAGTCCATCATTCAGTTCGTGAGCTAAAGTTTTTGTCAATATGTCCTTGATCATAGTTATCAAAGGATAAAATACTATTAATACCTAAAACCTTAAAATTAATTTCTGACCCTTTACAAAGAGAACTCTAAAGAAAAATATATGAAAATTGAGTTTGTAAAGATATCCGCAACAAAATTATCATTCAGCATTTAGTAATGCACCTCATTGCAGCCAAAATACTTGAAACACATTATTCCTCTAAACCTTTATTTTTTGTCAAAATAAACGTCCTACAACAGCGAATAACGACTGTAACAACGGTGAATAAAGCTGCTTCAGTAACTGTGAATACAGCCGCGAAAAATGTCGGATAAAACAGCTACAACAACGGCAGTTTGCGGGTTTCCCTCATTCTGCTTAGATAACTTTACAATATAATAACTCATTCCCTTGTCTGTTTGTTATCCATTAATAACCACATTCAGATGGTTATTAATGGACAGCAAACAGCTTCTCATTAATAACCATTGCACTGAGTAAGTACCGTAACCGGCTATAATAATTTTCAGGAAAATTAGGTCTCAAAAGCCGTGAAATGAAAGCGGAAAGTTCTTACAGAGCTTTGTGAGGTAAATATTCATGAGTGACTCGAGCTTAAAAAATTGTATCCATCACACTATTGAACTTACCGTGATAAATGCTTATCACTCTACTATTTTGTTATGTAATAAGATATACAAAATCACTATTTTCCTCTTCTGAATTTTCTATTTCCATATTCTAGTTATTAAAGTAAATATCTGAACAACACATATACCTTTAACTTCAAAGATAGGTCTTCAGGAAGTGGCTTACAGGTCTTAAGGACTTGTTAATGGTTCGGTGAGAGAAAAAGCTACGAAATGAACGATTTCTTTAGGTCAACTACCTTGAAAACTCTATAAACACAATCAAATTTGGTATACCTTATGATTTCTTCACGTACTAAAATCAAATTTCCGTTCTTATCTAGAACTGAATCCTCACGCATTTATATGCGTAAGGATTCAGTTCCATATATTTATATTTTTTTTAAAGTACAGAAACCCCTATTAATGTAATTTTGCTAAGCTAACGTAAGTTATAAATTACGTGGATTCTTATATTATACACAAATATTAACATACTCACAAAGCAGGGAGTTGACACATTTACTATATTTAGTCTTATACTTTATTTATTCAGAGATATTTATTGTAATTTTTAATTTATTGGTAACAAAGTATCATATCTTCAATGGTTATTTGGTAAATGGCTTTAATAATTTACATTTATTACTTCTTCAGTGAGTCTCTATGGGAGTAATATAAGTGGATTGCACTATTGAAGAGAATGTACTAAATATTAACGTGTTCGATGTCAAATGGTATAATAGCCACGCATCTTGGTCATTGTTTGACAGTTCCAATTAGGATTTTTTTTGCATATGTTTCGTCTCCGGTACGAACTCGGCATACAGTCGTATGCGAATTTCTGTAACCTGCTGTTTCGGTGAAAGTTTTATTCCCCCATCACACTTTCATTTTCTCTACTCCCGCTGATAATGCTCAAATGTCCTTGTTTTAATTGACTTTAATTTAAAATCAAATGTGAACAAAACTCTGATTGTTAATTTTAATATAGTCTTTAGAAAATTATTTGATCAAAATTAAAGTTACAAATTTCACTCTCAACATCTCGTGATTTGTACAACGTAGGTTGAAGTCTGATATTGCAGTTATTAGGCTAATAAAACTATTTATCCAAAAATGATAATCTAATCGAGTTGATAGCAGTATTCCCCGATTTATTGCATAGATTAATCCTTCAGCATGTTAAATATAACCCATATCGTAAAACGGGCCTAGTTTGTAGTTATCTGGTTTTGTGATACAAAAACAAGCGACCGACTATTCCAGAACCATTTACGAGTAAATTATTCTTGCCGAAGCTTTTCCCTTTCATAACCCTGTTGACTATTTCACGTACTCCGTATACGTACTTGTATCAAACCGAGCTTTGGCAATATATTTATTAGATTAGGTCGTTACGTTCGTAATAACAAAGCATCGGAAATATAATTATCATGTTTTTATAGTCATAATAAGCATTATAAGCGTAACAAATATGAGTATGAAATGAGCAAAGAACAATGATAAATAATTAGGTTATACATTCTGAAACAGATTGTTTAAGGATGTAAGAGCTTCTCAGTTTATATGAATAAGTACATGATTTGACGCAATACGTGTAACCTAAATAATGTAACCTTTTAAATGCGAGTAAAATCTCGCCATGCGAATATATTCGGTATAATACATTTAGTTACCTGTAAATATTTAAGGATACATATTATCTTCAATAATAGTTTATTTAAGAATTAATCATATTACTTTTTGCAAATTAAAAATATATCCCAGCAAAAACATCGTATAAATGGCGTAAATTCTTCAAATAGAAAATTCTTCAAAAATTATGAAATTTCGAATCATAGTTTTATACTTCAGAGAAACTTCTAAAAATGCTATCTTTTCATATTTTTGACATTAGCAGACTTAGCAGATGAAGGAAGGGGTCGGGCATTTTTGTTTTTTTTATATTGGAAAAATTTGATTTTTTGACAAAGTAGTGTAAAAATTAGCTTAATTAAATATAAATTGCTTTTAATTCCGTTACAAATGCATAAAACATTTATGCAAGATTAAGTTTATTTCTATTTTTTAAATTGCCATCTGCCAAAATTCCACCATACTTTGCAAAGAAACAAAATTAATTTCTTATTATTTCTTATATTACGTTCTTAAAAAATACTTAAAATTAATCATTTAGAGTCATTGATTCTCATGTTTAATATATGACGTTAATTATATTTTCCTTCGAGGTAATATTTTATTCTGTTATAAGATATTTCTAATATTAATATATAATTCTTCTAAGGATTCACGATATTTTGATATTAAACGCATTGTGATAAACCATCTACGCTCTTTAACTTTCGTTGTACAAAGACACATGACACATTTTGCTTAGTGTTTTTCGAGATTTTTGGAGGCATTGTCGTGTACATTAACTCATTCAATTTCGCATTAATTATAATAAATTCCATAATTTATCAATTTTCAGTAAAAATCGAGACGTAAATGCAAAAAGTGGGGCCAGTCCTATTTATACAGTCAAATTAGCCAAAAAAAGAGCTCTAACCGCTCTCAAGTTCGAATTTCTTTGTATGGAATTCGGATAAAGTATGTAAATATTTTTAATTAAAAAATATTTAAAAAATATTTTTAACTAGGTACTAAACGTAACATTCGATATTTGAACTTAGCATAGTTTTGTTCCGGTATAAGATTGTAATTAATTTTGAAATAATTATTATGTTCATTAAAACATTCAAGGATATTAAATTATAATTAATTTTTTATAATAAAATTGAAGGAAAGAGCTAGAAAAAGTCGTATCCGAAATTAAAAACACGATCGTCCTCGATCTTAAGTTAAAATGAAGGTTATTGTCTAATCTAACAATGTTTCTGAATCAGAGGTTCTCAAAGTCTTTTCCACATATCACTCATAAAAAACACATCAACGTGTTTCAGTAAAATCTAAAATATGATATGAATAATTAATTATATCTCAACGAAAAATTATAATAGTTTAGTAGGTATTTTTTTATTTATTTTTTAAAAAATGTTACATTTCTACGTAAAATACTATTGAATTCCAAAAAACCAGTTCAGTTAATTAATTTTTATCGTTTTTTGATTATTGTGCACAAATAAAATTTTTGTATTATACATGGTTTCCGTTCACTAACACCTTCCAAACATCGCGTAGTATAAATAAAAAGAGTCTGAAAATCGCTCCTCTTTACTAATGGATAAAAAAACCATTAAAAAGTTTGTTAGAAAAACTTATCGCTTGCTAGGGAAATTCAAACGTTATTTTAAAATATTTTTACCTTATAATTTGCGACATAAACTTTCGTCTTTAAATACTTTGCTAACCGAAGTCAGGACCTTGTTCTAGGGTATTTTAGGATAAAACATGTTAACTTATCTCTAAGAGTGTATATAGCTTCACTACTTTGTTTTTTAATATATCTAAAATTAATGACGTATAAAGAAGTAATTATTTTTTTATTATATGATATGAAGTATCATGTTTGAACTTCACGTCATTTAATTTACGCTTACTCTTTCTAAATAATGTATACTTCAAATTACTTAACATCTGGACAATCATTCCGTCGTAAAGATAACGTATCCTGAAGTGATTCTCATCGACAGGTAAGTCAGAAATTAGTGTACGTTGACACAAAAATTAAATAAAATATGATCATTTAAAATGTTTAAAAAATAGCAAAATTTTCATATTGTGATAATTTTATAATTTTTTTTAACCCTAGATTACTAACCTTCGTCGATTCGACGACGCGTCACTAAAAAAATCGCGAAAATTTTTGCGCGCGCGACCGTGCGGTTTTCTAATTTAAACTAATCTCAGTCGACCCGTTGCCCTCGCGACGGACGGTAGTCCTTTGTGCGTAGTGGGGCATCGACGAAGGTTAGTAGTAATGTAACTTTTTACTTAAATAAAAATTACATTCGTTTATCTTTTCTTTAGTAATAATGGTGTCTATTATTATTATTTTTTTAGATACAATTCCTGCGCTATTATTAGAACACCAAAGCGAGGAGGAAAATTCATCAGGGAGTGAGCCTGAGTACCATATTGAGGTTGATCCCGCGTATGAAACGGAGGGTGATGATGAAGTTTCTACTGTGAATGAAGAGCTACTTCCAGATCAAGATTATCAGGCAAGTAGTGATATATCTTCACCACGTTCCATTGAAGACACAACACCTAGCACTTCAGCAGATCCTAGCGATTTTATTATAAGACCAACGCGTAACATTCTACGTGGGAAAGATAAACACAAATGGTCATCACGAAAGCCAAGGTCACAAAGTAGAAGACCTTCAAGGAACATAGTTCATATAAGACCTGGACCTGTACGTTCTTGCAAAAATCTTTTAGATCCACTTCAATGCTTTTCATGTTTCATTACTGATAATATGATTGATTTAATTGTAACCCACACCAATGCAGAGATAGCAATAAAATCTCAAAAATATAAAACATTGAAATCCACTCAGAGACCAGCCGATGCTAATGAAATTAGAGCTCTCACTAGCATTCTCACATTATCTGCAGCAATGAAAGATAATCATTTACCATCTAGATAGAGCGTTGTTTGATATCACATTTTGTGGAAATCGATATCGCAGCACAATGTCTTGTGAAAGGCTTGATTTGCTAATAAACTACCTAAGATTTGACGATAAGTCTACGCATCAAGAACGGAGGTTAACCGATGTGTCCGCTCCCTTTCGAGATATTTGGGATCTTTTCATAGCTAAGTGTCGAGAGAATTATAAACCTGGATGCTACCTTACCATTGATGAACAGTTGTTAGGTTTCAGAGGCAGATGTCCCTTTCGTATATATATACCGAATAAACCAAATAAATATGGTATCAAAATTGTGATGATTGTACAAGTATATGGTGGATTTAATTTTTTAAAAATTTAGTGACGTAGTGTGATTTTGAAAGATGTAGTGACGCGTCGTCGAATCGACCAAGGTTAGTAATCTAGGGTTAAAAAAATTATAAAATTATCACAATATGAAATTTTGCTATTTTTTAAACATTTTAAATGAAGTGGATGGTGGTTCTACAAAGTATATGGTGGATGCAGAGCCTTATCTAGGTTCTTTTACTAAAACAGATGGAGTACCACTTGGTGAATATTTTGTAAAAAAAATTGACACGTACTGTTCATGGTACGAATAGAAATATCACAATGGACAATCGGTTCACTTTGGTGCCACTAGCCAAAGGTTTAGTAAAAGAACCATATAAACTGACATCGGCTGGAACTCTACGAGCTAACAAAAGGGAGATACCGGTAGAATTTGAAAATGAACGCACTAGAAGAACTGGAACAACTATGTTCTGTTATGATAACGAACTAACATTACTTTCCTACAAAGGAAAACCCCAAAAAGTTGTATTCCTACTATCAACATGTGACGAAGAGGGAACCATTAATGTAAATACTAAAAAGCCCACAATGGTTGAATTTTACAATCAAACCAAAGGCGGGGTAGATACTTTGGACCAAACGTGTTCCTTTGCCTCTTGCAATCGAAAAACACGACGCTGGCCGTTGTGCAACTTTTATGGTATGCTCAATATTGCATTTATACATTTATGTAACAAACACTATAGAGGCTAAGAAAAAACCTTTATCGAGGCATGAATATCTAAAAGCTCTGCATCACAAGCTGATCGAACCACATATGCAAAAAAGATTGCTTATACTGACTCTACAAACTAGTCTGCGGGACTCGATTACACAAATTTTAAACATGCCAGGAAGTAGTAATGAGGGTGTTATAAATGAGACTAAGCAAAGTAATGCAGCTGATGTCCCCCCACAGCAAAATAAAAGAAAAATATGTGCCATATATTCCTCCAAAAAGCGAGGGATGACTAAAAGTAGGTGCACTAAGTGCAATAAATCGTTGTGTGGGGAATACAAATTTGATGTGTGTCACAAATGTATTAGTTCCTAAACCATTAATAAAATGTTATTTTTAATTCATTTTTCAGATATTATTTTTGTTTTTATAGTTTATTTTTTGAACAATTTAACGCTATATATAATATGTACGATTTTTTTTAAAATTTATGAAAAAGTTGATTATGCATGTAAACTATGATCTCATTATGATGACTGTTTGAATAAAAAATATGTTAAAGTATATATTATAATCTCTAAATATGTAGGTTAATACTTATTATTTAAAATAAAAACATAAATATAAATATTTTTTTAATCAAACCCCTAAAACCCCCTCCATTATACAGCGTAGTCAAAACGACGAAGGTTAGTATTAAACGTCGAAAAATAAGGTTAGTAATCTAGGGTTAATAATGGTACCAACGACAAAAAAGACCATTTGAGTCTTGAACAAACGCCATTATTATCTCTAGCCAGATATTAAATATATACAGCCATTGAAAAATATAGTGTCACGGTCAAGTCATAGTCGCCTCGAACTCGAACTCAAACATTTAGACTGCATTTCGCGTCTATAGAGCTGCAGTCGCGTGTAGAGAGTTTCTATAAACCGTGTTATTTAAAAATAATAATTGAAAGTAAATTGAAATATTAAAAAAAATATTACAATATTTTTTTGAAGTATTATATTTTATCTCAATTTAGCTTTAAATATTTTAATGGCTTATTGTAAAGAAATCATGTGGGCGAACAATCGTGTACCAATATATTCTGGGCCGCATTACCAAATACTGTACCCTGAGTCACTTTATGGCTATTTTGCACACCCGTAAATTAGCTAGAACGAACTCTGGATAACTTTTTGTTCACAGCTGAGGAAACAATTACGAACCCGGATAAATTATTTTGAAGAAGTCGAAGATTGTGAATGGGAAATGCGATCAAATAAAGCTAAAATTCAATATACCGGTGTGTCAAAAAAAAGGAATTAGTGTCAATTATCAGACCTTAAAGAAATTCGGTCAAAAAAAGGGAATTCCGTCAAAAATTATGATACCAACTAAGTCCTTGCAGAGCTTTATAAGATCAATGTAAATGAGTAAGTTAAAGTTTTACATCCAGATTTAATTACCACCCACACTCTCACGCTCCCACGCACACCCGCACGCAAGCACGCATACACGCACGCACGCACGGATACACAAACATACACACACACACATATACATATATATATATATATATATGTGTATATATATATATATATATATATAATTATTACGTTGCATAATCCTTACCTTTATTTGCAATATGATAGAATCTGAAAATTGTCCACCCCGGTAAAATTAAATGTTGGAATAAATACGTTGCCTGTTTTTATTTAACTATTTTCACCACTAATTTTTCTTGAAAAATTTGATATTTTTACAGTAATACTTTTCCATTTTTCACCTCGGGGAGATACATTCTAAAAGTGTATTGGAAATGGTTACTAAGAACAAAACTCACTTCAAAGGAACACAATATGAATTGATATTCAGCAGAAAGAAATAAAAGTTAATATACGGTTAGAAATCTAAACGACAATTTCATATTTCAGTGTCTGCTTTAAAATAAATTGTTTTACTTTCTACTGGCATTTAACTCATTTTTTAAAATTTTTGTCGCATAGTTTCAATTTTTTTCCACAATCATCATCTAATAGAATCTCTTATATTCTATGAAAACCGTAAGTCCATATACGTTTTTAGATATTTCTTTCTGAAACCAAGAAATCAAAGATACACACTATGTCGATACGAATAGATCTGTACAGTACAATACTTGATCAATATTACCGTATTTTAATCCAAACATTAGTTCGGATTAGAGTGCGGTACGTATCTCATTAAAGTTTCCTATTATCGCCGGCCGCCCGCCCACGCGGTCGTCTTGCACGTTATTTGAGCGGACGCTGTCTCAAAGAGTGTGCGAGAGAAAATGGACTTTCCATAGCCATTAAATGGTGCGTTTCATGTTCTAATTGACGTATTCTGTAATAATTTGTGCGCAAACATAAGTGCACAGCGTTATTTATTTTACTATTTGTTGTGTGTGAAAATATAAACAATGAAATAGTATGTTTAGTTCCACAATTTCGTACACATAGCAGCATCTATAAAAATATTATCAGGGCCCCTTAATGATATCGTAGCTTAGGTTTACAAAATTTAAAATATAGTTTCCAAGTTTCAATGAAGGAAGTTTAGTATAAATTGCGCCATGCGATTTTAATTTTGTTTGATCAAAACCCCAAAATTACTCATTAATATTTTTTACAACTATTAGTATACCATTTATTGTATAAAAATATATTTAAATTTATATTTGTGTACACTTTATTTTGCAAATGAATAGTAAAAATCATGAGTGAAGACGCTACTTAAAATTAGCCTTATCATTATTATGATAGAATTTAATTCTCAAAAAGCAGTTTAAAATTTCTAGCCATTGTCCTTTAGTCAACGAGAAACATTATTTTAAATGAATTGAAGTAATTAAGTCGTTATAGATTACGAAAATCGTGAATATTTAAAATATGACGAAAATGTTTTACTCTAAAGGAATACAGTAATATTGACATTGATATACAAAACATTTATTTTGAGTGAAAAGAGGATGGCTATGGGGATTTCAAACGAAGAAATGACCGTAGTTAATTAGCACTCCTGGTCTTTTTGTCGTCAATATGTCTTAGAATATTTTAAATGCTAATGGTGGATTTATTTTTCAATTTAATTCTTGAATTATCGCAATGTAATTGAATGTGCACTACATTAAAAAAATTTCAATATAAGCGGTGTGATTGAGCAATTGAGCATATACAAAAAAGTCCGCTATCGTGAAATTCCATAAAATAATCGTTAAAAACAATATGTTAATTTACAAAACTATCTGACTTTTGGACCTTAAATGTTACGGTATGAGATAAAAGATATAAATTATGAATCTACTTATATAGTTACTATTATGTTTTGTATGATATTAGTACACAGAGTAAGACTTGTTCATTACAATATTTATGAGGCATACAATATTTATATTGCATATGACGTAAGGGTGTTAGAGATATGTACAGTGATATAACTACTAATAGCAGTGACGTAACCAACACAGAGAGATGCTGTTTTTTTTATCAAAGAGAGAATATAATTCAGGAATTACGGACTTATATTTCAATTACAGGGTACTTTTTCTTTTCTTTTCACATTTTGTATTTTCACAATCCATGTAATTAACATATGAAAAGGTCAAATAGTTTGTGCGGAAAAAAAATTTCCAAATTTTTTAATTTAAAAATTATGTAATTTTAACAATGTAATTTTATGCATATTAGTACGAAAAGTTAAGGTTAAAAGTCGTCGAGGCATCTTGTTAATGAAATGTTCGCCCCAGGCACTCGATGATACTCTTTATTAACTTATTTACTTTATTACCCCGATAACCCTTAGATGGTGTCTTCATTTATCTAAGATGAACATATTTGAAACAAATATTAGAGATAAAAGCATTCTTGCAAAATTAACAAGTAACGCCATTCCAATATAAATTATAAGTTTAACCGATGATCTTGTAAATAATAGTAACATTCGATTGTAAACAATTTGTGACTAAAAGCTATCACAAATTATGAAACAATAAACAGTATCAACAAAACGATGAACAACTCTCGAATTCGTCAGACGCTTTATACGTGAATTTATTAGGTTACCATCACTTCATCTACCATAAAACTACTTGATTCACTGTAAATGACGCCGACTGTATTAACCCGAATGGTCTGTTATCAAAGCGTGCTTTCGTGTATGAACGAAGTCAAAGAACCTTCTTTTGATACTTTTATGAAACATATATTTACTTTACTTTTCCCCTTTGTTCTCAGTATTGAAGAAACTGACGCGACATATTTTATGCTTTGCCTTACAGAACGTAAAAATATCGTTCCGTTAACCTGAATACATACAGCTTCTTTGTCTCAAATAAAAAGTCAATTTTTTTGCGAATATATAAAAACAGATTATGTTCAACAAACAAGAGTTTTACACTTTCGGCTTTGGGACTATATTGCAAAATGTTGTTAATTACGTATTTCATAGTACAAGTTATGTGGGATTTGTAGCAAATGAGAACATTTCCAGGTTTTATTTTGTTGATTATTTATTCTTTTATAAGACCTATAATAAGCTTTATTATGTTCCGGATGTACTTATTAGATCTAAGCCATCATCGTAATTAACTTGGAAATAAAATAGTTGTTCGTGTATAGTATTTAACGTAGTCGGATATCAGGAAACGTGTCTATCCACTAATATATTAAGGAAAATAAGAAGTACCTAATAATTAAAATATCCATCCATTGTTCTTAGTTTATATAAATATTGAAAAGTTCTATAATTTGATAAACGCTTAATAAATAAGAGAAAATATAATAAAAAGAAAGACATTTTCCAGTAAAGATTTTAAACTTTAAAGAAATTACAGCAACGTTTATGCATTTAGCGAGCGAGCATTATAGAGGCACGTGGATTTAATACCTCCTAACTGGTTGATATTTGAAGTAACCTCGTGCTTGCTACCGCCCCTGGGTGTTTACAACATACATCTTACATTGATGCATTGTTCATTGCAACTTCTATTTAGGTAATCAAACTTTAAAATCTATACTATTCTATAATTTTCTTTAACGTAATATTTTATTTATATGTAAATTACATTATTTATGTGTTTTCAAAAGTATTGTGCGTATGTGTATTGGGTATATGGTAAAATATACCTAACTCTTTCCCTAAAATTTTTGGAGAAACTATATTATAATCTCGTGTATATAATTACGGGTGAACTGAGCTAGATTTTATTACTTAAATTGATTTTTTCTGTTATTCTTAAAGCGATATTCGATCCCAATGTTTTGTTTGATATCGGCTAACTCGTGCAAGCTCAAAGAAAAAAAAACAGGGCTCTATTTATTCTTCTTTTATGTATTTAAGTATGATGTTTACGTTCTCGTAAAGCGATGGAACATAAACTATATTAATATTGATTATTTTTTTGTCATCTGATAATTTTACTTATTTGTGTTATACTGTTTTTCGTCAATTTAGTGAATCAAAGAGATCGAAGATAATAATGGAGGGGACAGTGCATACCACTACCAGACATTCTATTACAAAGCAAGTAAACGAGTATTTAGTTTCCTCAATATTTTTGTCTTTTTTTATTATTCTCCTGCTAAGGGTATTATTGTATATTGTGAATTATTTCTTTAGTGAATGATTATATTAGGTAAGCGCGCACCAACGCTTTTGTAAACGCACGTGTATGATGTGCGGAATACACGTTTCTATTGATGTATGGTTTTTCCATGTTTATATATATATATATATATATATATATATATATATATATATATATATATGTATATACATATATATATATCTTAAAATAATACCGTTTACCATAGTCCTGTGAACCTGAAAGATTTGTATTCATTACCTACATACGACTATTTCGAATTTTATGTATTAATTGTTGGCTGAATTTAAAATAATCTGAAAATCACGAATAAATGTACAAGTATTTATTTGGAACCATTGCGGTACAAATTCGCTTCCGACCATAAGTACATTAGAAAAATGCTGCTATTTTACGAAATTCTTGGAGACCGTGGCAAGTGCAATGTGGTTTTTATTTATGTTTGCGTATATATAGATAGGTATATAGAATGAGATCAAACTCAATCTCAAATTCCACAAAGGAACCTTGAACTCTCATCCGTCTCATTGTATTTAGGATATCTTCGAAATGCATCATCATATTCTGAAAAAAAATACTTGTCATTATGGAACTATCGGCAAAGTATGCTCTTACATAAAAGAGTCTTCAAAATCGATACTGGATCACCCTCATGGTACAATTCTGTAGATGTGGCCTATTATTCGAGGAAGTGTTAAACTAAATTATTTAATTTTTTTAATATGAGGATATGCTTTTAGCGATTAAGAAAAGAAGACTTATTGCAACTGATCTCAACTCTGGAGCACATTTTTTTATTTATTTACATACTTTAACATATAATATTAACACATATGGCGGAGCTCCTGCTACGAAAGCAATCTTTTACTGCCAATTAGTCCAGTTCCGCTCGATGAGGAGACGGGAATAGAACCCGGGTCCTCGCAATGCCCCGGGTTGTACCCATTGTGATCAAACCAACACACTACGACGATACAGAGTGTGGTTACTATTATTATCAGTATTTTTGTCATTCTTTTAAATAATTGTTTTTTTAATGGTCACACTGATTAAATGTGGCTACGCAGTCATCACTAATTAATTTTCTTTTCTTTAAATTCATAATCCATAATCTTTTCTTTAAATCCATAATTATGTACATTATTATGCAGTCTTCTTTAAATAATATTTTTTTAACGATGTTGTATGCATCTTCATGAAATTTAGACCAAAACTGTTCTATATTTTATTTAATATACCTTTACTTAATATTCAATTGTTATTGTTCTGCTTGAAGATAAAGCTGTACAGTTTTCTTTTTGGCGTCATTTTTGTTCTAGGTACGCAAGGTCTAAGAGTAAACTTGCGTTAGTGTATTGAAAGCAAATTTTCTGTAAAAATTACATAATTAAATTTTAATTTTTCCATAAATAATAAATATTCAAACGGGCTGTACAATGCGAGTTTACAATAAAAAGTTTGATGTTTGAAAAAAAGGTTATTGCGTCTTTAGAAAAACAGAATCAACCTTGCATTCGCACACTTTATCAACTTTATTTCCATCAGTTCGATCTTGTTAGCAATCATAATTACATTACTCGATTTGTGCAATTACTAAACGTAAAGTGCACTAATTTACGAATGGAACGAGTAAGGTATTCAATAAAATGGTCATCTGCAGAACGTTTGGAACAAAAATGGACATTTGTTCGGATTCCAGTTAAAAAATTTCGTGTTTTTCACGCCGAATTTTTGTGCGAAGTTTGTTAGAAATCAGTAAATTAAAAATAGTTGCTTAAATTTAGTGCAAATTTGGTAGTGACATTCTGTGATCTTCAATAGGTAACTATTGACGGAAACAAATATCGATTTATTAATCGACAAGGAACTTGGACAAACGTTGCGATTGATTATTTATATGAACACGGTAACACAAAAGAAAACGCGTTGTAACCACGTTTAGTATAATTTTATATAAATATTTAAGTGATCACTCCTATAATATTATAGATGTTAGCCGTAAACTCACTTACTGGTCGAATTTAATCTAACTACACTTTTGGTATCGAGTTCTACAAAAAACTTGCATTCTCATGGTTGTAAAAATTTATCTACATAGTATTATAAACACTATTCAAAAACTCGAAAAGTAAAAGTATACAAAATAACAACGCAACTGCGGTAAATATTTTAAAATACAAAGAAACGTCCCAAACAACGCGACGAACATTTGCATTAAATATCAAATTTTGTGCCCAAGACGCAGAGCAGTAGCGCTTCAAATAGGAATATAGCTCTCATATTCTATGGCATAGCCGGCTCAGCATTCTTATATAAAAGAGATCAGTGTATTTACCACGATATATATATCGGATTGAAAGATACATTTGTGTCCTCATCATCAGAACATATTTGTAGGATTACATATTAAAAGTTAATTTTAAAAGTTATTAGTAAAAACGGAACCATAACTTTCACACAATTAATACTGCAACAAACACATTTTACAAAAGTCGGTCGTAAAAAATCGAACTGATACTAATCCACCGATCCGAATATCACGAAACCCTAACGGGGAAAAGGATAGGAAATACGGCTGAATATATTACAACTAAAACTGCAGACACTTATTGGGCGGCGCGTGTGCCTTGACTTATGCTGTGAGTCAGTAGAAAGGCGGTCACCCGCCTTGTCTGACCAAAGTCGGCAATGATCTGCCGCCGACTCACCACATAAAGAAGTTGAATGCAGATACCATTGCACGTTAATGTGGGACTTCGGTGACTATCTATCAAGGTGTCTAGCTATCCATTGAATTTGTTGTAGAAAACAATTTTTACAGCAATTACCATTGTCGTCAATTGAAAATTTGCACACGCTGTGGTTGTGAAATATTTCCAAAACTATTTGACGTAAAAGAATTTTTTTAAATATATTCATTAAAATGTGGTTCGTAAAAGAAACGTTGAAATTTAAAAGCATGGTGAAAGGAGAAAAAATGTGAGTTGGGTATGATAGAAATAATTTTATTTGCAAATATTAACAATTTTTTTTTTATTTTTAAATGACATTTTAATAATTATGATCAAAAGTATATCAAAAAGACCATGTGCCCTATCTGTGAAGTTTCCGAAATAATTCAGACTGATGGATAATCTTACACTCGTTAACGGGAAAACTAAGATATTTAGAGTTTCTGAGAGAATAAATATATTATTTAATTTTTTTCTCTCTTTGGTTCCTCCTTTTCCAGATCCTAATCATATAGATACGTGCACATTGATATAGTGCCGTAATTTTGTCGTTGATTACTGGTCACTAACTTTTATCACTCGTCTCTGAATCTCTGGGACCCTCGGCACGGAATTATTTTATTTTCTCTGTGCTTTCCAAAATAGCTATGTATATTTGAACTGAAAATGACAATTAGGGAAAATTTTTAAAATGATTTTACCTGAATCATCTACGAAATTTTGTTTGTCTATCTAATCTAAAGTGTTTGTATTTAGTTCAAACGTTTAATCATTAGCCGGTTACACTATTAACGTTCTAATTATGGGTTTTAATCCACAATTAGTTCAAAAAATTAAAAACAATATTTAAACTAAAGAAAAATTTGAAATGCTCAAACAATATTTATTAATGACCATAAAACCGTGAAATTCTTAACACCGTAGTTTATTCAAATTCAAAAATTTATTTGCATAATGTGTTAAAACACAAAATAACTAATCGACTAAGGTCTGTCGTGTTTTAATAAAATTATTCGAATTATTATTTGAAGAAAATTTAACACAAATATTCATTTATTTCGTTTGTTTCTCGTATTTTGAATACTTATTAAATAATATCTATTACCTTTAAACGCTTAAAAAATTTCAGCTTTTCTTTGATGAAAAGTTAGAATAAATATTTATGCATTCATTCTGTTTCTTGTATTTGCAATATTGATAAACCAATGTCTATTACGTTTACAGCACTACACAATTTTCAGTATTTTCTTAAACTAATGTTCATAACGAATCTTTGTGCATCATTGGTTTATTATAATATTCTCAATGTTAATCAAATAATATCTCTCGTGCCTGTAGCGCAAGAAAATTGTTAAACTGTTTCTTAAACAAAAATTCATAACAAAACTTTATATAGCATTATATGTGACTTAAAATTTAAATATTAATTATATATTAATATGTGAAATTTATCCAAATCGTTTTAATAATACTGAGACGCGAGACACCATGCTTCAAGGCTATTTCACGTTATGTAACTATGTCATACAATGTTATTGAAAATAGCACGCCAGAATAGGAAAACACGTGGCGCACACAGCTTGAGACCGTACGCTTCATGTAACCCGTACAATAGATTAGAGGAAACTAGATCTCTCGTACCATCCACAAAGCGAGTGATTCGTATTGTTTCGCTCTGCAGATATCCGTCCGAGGCCGCCGACTATTCCCATCGTGTGAACGATTGAACAGTTTGCCGTCATAATTGTCGCATATTATATTACGTACGAATATAATGTAGTCTACATTAAACATAAATTGTTCGTTATGACGGAACGAAACGCTTTGCAATGCAATATAGCAGTAACTTTAATATACTAGCGGCTGTATCTACTATATAATATATAAGAATGTAATAGTGTAAGCAAATGGGTTTGAATTGAATCTTCAAATATTGAAAAACTGTCACAAATTACGTGAGTAAATACAGGTGTATTTACTTTCCCAAAGGTTTACTTCAGATTTACTTGCAATGCAATGGCATTAGTAAGTAAAGCTGCAGGGGATTCCTAAAGTAAGACCTTTTATCGATGTGAAGGTATACCGAAAACATAATTAAGACAAACAGACCTATTGAATACAAACAGAACTTAGACAAAAATATTTAAGGTGAGGATAAAATATTTAAGAATTTGCGAGTAAAATTTTTGCTGTGAGAAGAACCGTAAATCCAACAAAGAACTTGAGTAATAAGCGTTGACTTAATAGCAGGTTTGGAAGAAGTAAATGAATGAAGATTTAATCAGTATTTAATTAAGAAATCTGGAAAACACTTCAAACTTGATCTCTGTCTTTATATTTCGTACGGAAATTGCATTATTCGCAATATGGTAGTCGTGCTAGAGTTTAATTACTTTTATTGCATCTAGTTCGTATTTAATATCTTGTGTGATTTTAATAAACTAGATGAGACATTTTGACACTGTATCTCAATAAGGAAAAATAGAAAGGAATTTGAATAAAATCATGAAAATTAATAACTTAAGGACCAAAAATGATTATTAAAACCTAAATTTCGCAAATTTATATTTCAATAATAAAAAATTTTTTGTTTTGCTTAATTACGGATTTAATAAGAAAAATTATTTTCCAAAATGTTCTTACTATGTTTTGTTTTGCCTTATAATATCCAAAAAAATGTTCCAAAAAACCGTTCGTGAATATTATTTCTATCAAGATGACAGAGATATTCATGATGAAACCATAACACCTTCACAGTATATATGCCATAGAGTGATAAACAATTCTATGGTATATATGCATGATCAGATTCTAACCATACTTTCATGAGAACGTACTAAGAATATAGCCTATCAAATGAAAATCATGCAAATTGGTTTATAAATATTGGAGATATGAGTAACCATGAACGAAAAATATGCATTTGAATTCACAACCTCTTTATTCAAAATCGGTTAATAAAACTGTTCAATTGTGAGAGCCAATTTATACATTTAAAGGACCGATGTCTAAAACCTTTACCCATATATTAGAATTCTTAACATGCAAATACCTTTGAACCCTATCTACTCCATCTGACGACATAATCTTTCTCCATCCTTATTCCATCCCTCTCATTCCACGGCCCGTACACTCTTATATGACATATTAATGAGCAATCAAAATGTACTAAATATAAAAAGAAATAAAAAAAATTAAATAATTTGACTGGTTGGGCACAATCAGTAAAAACATGTTTTTAAAAACATGACTTTAAGGTTATCAAAGGCAATATTAGTTGAATTTAAATTGACTTATCACAAACATTTGAGAGGTCCGTGCTTTTGAGCTATAATGTATTTAATATTTATTTTCTACAATCAATTCAGACTGTTTCGAAAGTGCATAACAAAGGTTAGCAATTGAAAGCTGTTCGAGTGGCATAATTTATAAATGTTAGTGCGTTTTGTATACTCACTCCGTACACATCCGTAGTGCAGTGACTACAGGTTCCACACACAGAAAATCATTATTCTTATAAAGTATCAGTTTTCACATCAGTGTTTATTTAGCTTTACTCATCTACCTGTTCCAAGTTTCGATGTATCAATTGCCTGCTAATTTCTATATAAATATAGATATATATATATATATATATATATATATATATAATATATATATATATATATATATATATATATATATATATATATATATATATATATATATATAAACATATAAATATATATATATATATATATATATATATATAATTAATTGATTATAATACAGTATATACCTCATACTTTCTCTTTTTTTGTGAAAAGAAATAAATATAAGTTCGTCAATTAAAAGGTTTCAATATAAAATTAAGATATGTGTTATAGCAAACATTACAAGGACGTGATAATTTATTTTTTAAGCGGAGGCAGTGATATGAAACGTTAAGACAATTATTGTTAGGTGATGGCTCTGCACTAAGATTATATTGTATTGAAAGTCAAAACAGATTCTAAAATATAAATTAATTTGGTTTAAGTATTAAAAAAAGTGTAAGAAATTAAATATTATAGAAAAATATTTCAAACAATATTTTTTTAAAAATTTACAAAAAATATTTCTTATGAACATAGCATTGCTCTTGTTTTGTATTAATCTACTTTATAGCTTATATATTTCAATTTAATAAAACGATATGAACGTCAGCCATGTTTACGATTTATTATTTTAATATTTTCCTTATATTATTGTTTTTTCTTTGAAACAAACTAATTGAAAGAATCTTGATTTGATTCTTGTATCTCGAGTGCTGTCAAATTGGAGAATATTAAGTTTGAACGTGAAACGTAACGGACCCGCAGCGTTGCAAAATCTGAAACATTATTCTTGTTAACAAAATATTGTCTTCAAACTGTGGTAAGAAATATGGCCTATCTTTGTTATGTATTATTATCCAAGTTCTTCAAATACGCAAATTATTAATTAATTAAAAATTATGAAATTTTCTCAATAGCTTACAGTGATTTATTTACAGTATATTGTCCGCTGTTAGTTATGGTAAATGATCGTATTTTCATTCTCTCCTAACTTCTGGTCTAACTGTATCTTAGATGAATCTCATATGGAATATTTTTCATTAATATTTTTGTACAAAATGCGCGCCGAGTTTTTCTAGAAGTTAGGAAAATTTTATTGACATTTATAATGTGGACAAGTGTGGATAAGCCATGCTCTTTATTGCATGAGTGCATGAGTTAAATACAAGCTTAAAAAATAAGTAAAAGCCTCAGAACTTCTTTTGATACAGGTCATCACTGCTCTAATATGCGTTAACATATTATATTATTACTTATGAAAAAAATGTATAAAATGGAGGCAGAAATGAAAATTTATATTGTATTATTAGAAAGAAAAAAGACATGATGTTTGAAGGAAGAAATTAAACTTTATTCTTGATTTATAATTAAAACTCATCTTTATAAATTTATACTTATCAATATATGTTTTATGCATTATAATCTACCGTATTGACGCACTAATATTTTCGGCAATTGTTTTGGAAAAATTCCAGTGACAAGATACAACAAAATAAAAATATTGGTAAAGCCAGAAATTTCTGGCACATGTATAATATTAAGTTGAAATTACGAGTAACTAGCAAACAATATTAGTACGGTAAAATTCGATAATTTTTTGATGCAAAAGTTTTGAAGATGTCACTCTTCCCTTGCTTTTATATAAATACAATTCCCCAGAAGATAATGGATTGATCTGAAAAAAATTAATGACATATTATATTTGAATAATTTACGTTATAGAACTGAATCGATAAAATTAAATTCACTACCAAAATTACACCGTAACAAGATTTTTTAAATTCTATCAAATGAAAACAGCTGACTAGATGGAATAAAAATAATTCAGTTTCTAAGTAAAGGCATTTAAATAGTCTTATTTGTCAATGGATTTTATATCCCAAGGAACTCCTCAATGGATTAACGTCCAAGGACTCTTTGAGAAAATTATTACCGAGTTTGAAATAATTTGAGAAAATGTTCAAAGTACTTTGGTCCCAGATGGTTATCAAGATCGGACGATTTGATTGTAAAGAGCAGAGGAGCAGTGAACGTCATTCAAAATTCTTCTGTTGGTAATGTAATATGTCATAAATAATTATTCTTAATGTTTTATTTCAATTCAAAAGTTTTTGCTTTGTTTCAAGGGATATTTATAAAAAAAACCCCTTCTTTTGTTATTAGTCTTAACTTATACAGAAATAACTGCCCTAAATCAACGGAAATATATAACAATGAGCTCTTCAATTAAAATTGCTGAAAATTTCAAATGCTAGAATAGCAGTCATACGGAAAATATAGTTGATAAATTAAAAATTATTATATTAGTTATGTGCAAAAGTCTATTTATAGCATATTTTAATTACAGTACGAGCATAAATAATCTTACAGGAATATTCTTCATTTCAACTTTTGTATTATTTTAATTGAACATAAATATGACAGACAAATAATCAAGGATAAAGAGAAAATTAATTTATATTTTACATTACATAATATCATCTCTGTTTCATCTAAAATGTCGAACACGAACAGATAATTATAATTAAATACCATTAAACGAAAAGATATATTAAAAGTGAGTTTTCAAAACTTTAACCCGAGTACTAAATTAATTAAAAGACTTGCGATTTATTTACTAGAACAACTTCCGTTAATGAACAAAAATGAAGCGTAATAAATTATAATTACTTTCGGCGGATCACAAATAATAAGGGAAGTAGTCGCGCCTTAAAACGTTTTGTCTACCTACAGCTTGCTCTGAGAGCTCTTTATTGGAACGTCAACGTAATTATGAAAATGTTACTGACAAAATTAATTTGTTTCCATTAGTACAATTTTTCCTATTAGCGCATATCAGATGTGATATTAGCGCATATCATAAGAGATTCATAAGAAAAACTGCTATAACCGACAGAAAGACGTTAGTGATTTCATGAGGGTTTCGTTTTGTTCCTTCCAAGATACGGAATCTTCAAAACTAATTTGTGAAATCTACATGTAACTGTTATATGAAAAACTTAGTACTGAAAATTTGAATGATTAGTTGTAAAATATCACATAAACCTTACAAAAGTATTTGGTAAGGGCTGTTGTAATCTTTTTTATTATTTATTCAATATAACAGCAATATATCCTCAGGGGTTTTTAACATAGCTTTGTTTTAAAATCATTATATTTCTCTTTAAAACCCCTTTCAAATCCGATTTTCGTTTAAGCTACAATAAAAACCTAAGGCACGGTGAAGACATCTTAAGGTTCGTAGACAAAAATGCCATAAATTCACAAATAAGAAATAACTGCCCCGTGAAACAGCGCACGTATACGCAGGCTAATAACTCAAAATAGATTTAATATTATTATGGAATCTTCAAAACGAATTTGTGAAAAACTGAAATTTCAAATAAAACTGAAAGTTTGAATCATCAGTTGTAAAATATCACATAAACATTACAGTATTCAGTAACGGCTGTTGCAATTTTCTTTACTGTTTATTCAATAAAAAACAATATATTGTTAGCTTTGCTTTAAAATCAATTATATTTCTCTTTAACTTCCATTACAATTCCAGTTTTTCGTTTAAGTTGCAATAAAAATCTGAAGCATGGTGAAAACATCTTAAGGTTCGTAGACAAAAGCGCCATAATTTCAAGAAAATAATTTGAATATAATTTTCCCAAAAAATACCATAAAAGAAGAATGAGTTCTTTTTGGTTTAGGTTCTACGAGCTGTTATCGTGTGTTTCTCGATTTTGTGCAATTTTTAGATAAGTCGTCATTAATTTCTTGTCTTGAATACATTTGGTGTTATTTTGGTAAAAATTAATTATCACTTAATTTTTACTCATAACTAAATGTAAATGCTTACGTGATTTAGTGTTATATCTACTTTATTTTAATTATTTTTCCACGACGTAGGTTTCATTGCGGGACAACATCTTCAGGTGGGCAATTTGAAGAGATCTCCTCAACCTCCTCCTTACCCACCTGAAAATGTTGTCATACAACGAAACCTAGGTCGTGGTTAATACTTTAAATAAAATAGAACACGCAGTTTCATTTAGTTGTGAATAAAAATTAAATAATTTTTTGTCTGTTGAGTCATATTGCTGCATCGGTATTATAGACCGATATATGTACAACAGAATTCATTTAGAGTAAAATTTTACGATATTTCGGAAAATAATAGAAAGAAAATGGTAAAAGTTTTACGAAAATTGTGTAAAAATTAGTTTCCACTTACAAACAATATTAATTCATCCTCTTTCATATTGACGTAACATTAAATCTGTGTAGTGTCGCTGAAAGTATATTTAAAACAATATATGTTTGCCGAATTATAAACAGATAAAACAAACAAGAATACTCTGTCCAAAATATGGTTATCCCCTTAGGTTTTCTCAAAATTACTTTATTTTATTGCTTGTGTATACCTAACATTTCTGTGAAATATGATTTTACAAACCGAATAATTGTCTTAACGCAATAAATCCCTATTATCACCAAAATACCACATCTCGAGCACAATTCCAATGGAGCCATTTTAATTACCTAAAACTGTGAACGGCGTTAGTAAACAATTTAAATACCACAAGTTGAATCAAATCGCCATACAATCTTCATGTATACATAAAAAGAAACGATTAATGAGTCCTAATACCATAATTCGGTACTTTTGACATATTCCGTAAAATTGTTAATATCATAATATTTAAATTAACGAGTTCCTAAAACCTTGTTAAATCTAAATTCCTAAAAAATACGCAAAGCTTATATTATAATAAAGTTTACGAAAAGATGTAGGTTAATGCTATGCTAAGCTTGAATTTTTCGTTTATTTATTTATTTAGTTTAATGTATATAATTGATACATAGGGTGAATTTATTGCTACGAGAGAATTCTCTTACAGCCAACCAGAACACCAGTCCAACTCCTTTTGTCAAGCGGCCGGGAATCAAAACTGCCTTTTTAACACACCACAGTGATGACGTGCGATGACACATCACCACGATGAATACTCGGCGGGGCATATTCATTGTTTATATAGTTTACGTTATCCATATTCAATTCAAGTCATGACTCAATTATTATGTTGAGTTGAATATTTTTTATTTCATTATTTGTTTGTATTACAATTTTATATTTTTATTTATTTTATTATGCCGATATTAATCATCTTTAAACGCCCTGTACTCTTAAAAAGTATAAAAAAATTTTTGACTTTTCCTAAAATTCATGAGAGGGAGAATCTGTATTGATACTCTTGGTAATTTAAAAAAATTTTAATTAATTTGAAAAAAAATGTTATCTCAAAAAATGAGCATTAACTCAAAAATTAGTCGTAAATCATATATTCATATGTAAAACGACGTTGAACGAGGCTTGCGCCTCTAATGCTTCGTTCACGTGAAACTTTATCTAAATTTATTTGCAAAAATATATTTTAAATTTCTTATGTATCTTAGTTCTAGGAAATCAAATTCAATTCCCTTAAAATATGTTTTATATTTTGTTTTAATTACTATAATAATTATTTTATTGTTTTAATTATTATGGACTATATTTTCGTCGTATTTAAAAAAAATATAGAAAAATAAATTAATAAGATTTTGAAGGTTATCGATAATTTTCTCTCCATATCTGATTATTTTAAACAAAAGCGGTTTCTTTCTAAATTTTTACCATTAATTGCTTTTAGAGTTGAAAAATTGGGATAAATATTTTTTGGGTTTCCATAACACAGAATGAAAAAAAACGAAACATTCCATAGAATAATTTTGTTGTCTCTCTGTCGAAACTCTTTCTCTTAATGAACGGCTAGATGTATCATTTTGAAAAATAAAATATTAATGACTGGTTTTGGTGTCGAGTCTAAGGTAGATCGTAGGTCTTAGGTTTATGACGTGGTAGTCCTGTAAAAAGCTTCTAACTCAATGAAATAGGAAGACTAGTAGCACATTTAAAGGAAATCATAAGTTATGCAAAATTCAAGCAAAATAAACGAAAGTATAAACTTCGCGTTTATTATTAAAGCGGTGTTAATATACAAATGAAAATTAAAATTATGTGTGACTATTTAAATAGACGTTTGGCTTTGTAATAGGAGTTAGTTATATTACAACGTGAAATGAAATCCTGCTTTAACGTCATCAGTAATAACCCTAATGTTGAGTTTTGACTATGTCGATTACTCAATTTCATCGTGGTTGCCTACTGTCATATCTTCTCCGTTATACTTCATCGACATCAGTAACCCTTCTGCTGAGTTTTAATTTTCCTCACTACTTAAATCCATTGTGATATAAGTTTCAATTTTATCGATGCCCACTATTACAATAGTCCGATTACATCCATTGCGATTTAAGTGCTCTAAATTGCTATAAAATCTGTAGGAAAAATAAATTAAAAAACATAAAAAAGTATTTTTCTACTCCAACCAAGTTTAAATCAGCATCTTTGTTTTCAGATTCATATGCTTATATGAACAGCTTCCTATAACTACTAACTTTTTACTATTGATTATGCTGTTTCATTTCATAATTTTGAACATGAATTTTATTTCCAATTTTATATTGTCCCAAAATGTATATAGCATAAGATAGTAATTGACAGAGGCACTGTTTAATTGTGCAAACATAATTATTTACTAAGGCGAACGTCATTGCTAGATTAAATTAACTCAAAAATGTCAAAGTTAATTACGAAATCAGTAATTAACTTTGAGATTTTTGAGTTAATTTAATCTAGCAATAGAAAATAATTAAATTACAAACGAGAAAACTTTCAGTTGCGAACAATTGATAGAAATATCGTCCACGTTGTTATTAGTTGAACTGGTGTTCTCGATATCGAGCTAACACACGACTAGTTCGCTAGTGGATACGCTGAGCATCTCAAATTGGGTGACTCGGCCCATACAAGACGAAATTATTTTATTCTCCATCGACATTTGCGAGTGTTCCTAAAATATAATGGGCATATTTGATGTCATACTTGACGAAAACATTTCGTAAATCTTAATTACGGTATAATGAAATATTCATAAATTTTCTTAATGTTTCAGAAAGTTATTTAATAAGATACATGTCTTATTAACGTTGTTTAGTTACGCGAGAACGAGGCGCGGAGAAGCAGCGTCTGAGCGTTAGATTTTCGTTCATTAGCCTTTATTACTTCTATTAGACCTTGATATTGTGGCGTTTTACATAGTTTGTATGAAAAGTTTGTTTACGCCGGTGTAATATACATTTAATATAATTTATTTTTAGTGCTTATGCGTATACCACGTGGATTTTAGTTATATTTGGAACTAAAATATATGGAAAATATATTTAACCATAAGAATTAAATTACTTGAAATAAAATCAGGTATAAAAGTAATTGATTTGCCGCTACTTTCGAAGTTCATTTGTATCTGAATACTATTTTTATTAAATATTGGTCAGGTAATGACGCTTTGGTCAAGGTGAAAGGTGAAATTTTTATTATTCGTTTGCAATTAAAATTTTATATTTTTAATGGAAATAATAAGAATATTACTCGTTTTAAATGCTCACTCCATAACTTTTTTTATCAACAGCTTTTCTCCGTCCACTGCCGGAGACAGGTCTCTCCATGTGCGTATCATGGGGTGTAATACCTATAATTACCTTGCTGGACAAAGGTCTTGCTTGGCGATGTCAATGCATGACTTCTTGCACCAATGACGCTGCCGTCACTGGTCTGTGGCATTTTAGCTACGCAATTACAAATATCAGTCCAGCCCTGCTCGACGAGGGGCTGGGAATCCGAAATACCGGAGAGTGTCATGCCGTCAAAGACCGTAAGTCTGTTATAAATCTAAATTTCCATGGCGGCGACTACGTTATTACGGCAATTTGCTATCTACAAATTTTGAAATAGTCCCTCCAAAAGTTGACCTGATTGTTTTGCTAAATATTGTAAAATGTTGCAGTGGAATTTATCCGATTTTCTTTTTTTGAAAATAAATAATTTTATTCAATCATCGTAGAAATAGTTCTGTGCGATCAATTTGCATCTTCTAATGCTGCGCGCAAACTAAAATAAAATGCTATTTTAGCTATATAAAATGCTATTTTTACTTCTGATATCGATAAAAGATATGTAGTGTATCCAAGTTGATTTCAGACTTTTTCTTACTAGCTGTACTTTTTAAAATATAGGATGAAATTGTTCATTCGTTATTAAAATGCTTTTTTATTTAAATCCTTTTTTGTCAAAAAGACATCCTTTTTTAAAAATAGGTGTTTTATAAATTAACGTCATTTTAAAAATATACAAAAGTGACGTGATTCGAAAAATAGCCCATGTATATTTATTTCTGAAGTAATTTGTATATTCCAAGTGGTATACATTGAATATACAATCCTCGTAACCAAATTATTTGCGATTAACTCACCAAACACAAAGAAAATTATCGGTTCTTGAAGTATATAATTACAGAAGACGAAAAATAGGTTGTCTACAACAATGTCAGCTCAAAAAGATTAGAATGGGTGAAATGAAGCACCGAAAAGGCCAATAAAGGTGGTTATCCACTAAAAGAAGTTGGTGCTGTCAATCTGGTGGAAATGGAAGAGACTACGCTTCTATGAGCTGTTTCCAAAGAACAAAAGGATTAATTACAATGTATACTAAGTGACTCTCTCTAATTAAGTGATGCTTTTGCACAGAAACATTCCGAGCTGATCAGTCGTAAGGGTATAATGTACTGCTACGACAATGCGAGACCGCAAACAAGTTTGGTCGCTTAGCAAAAATTGTTACAGCTTGGTTGGGATATATTGTTGCATTCATTTTATAGCCCAGACTTTGTGCCATTAGAATTTCGTTAATTTCGTCTCACAAAACTTCTTGATTCGTAAAACCTTTGCTTCTGCAGACCTTATCAAATAGCTGCTTGACAAGTTTGTCGCAGAGAAAGGTAGGAAGTTTCATTAACGCGGTATTATGAAGTCGTCCGAGAGATTGCAGGAAGTAGTCGAACAAAATGGCCAATACAACATTGATTTTTAATAGCTATGAAAATGCTAGTAAGATCTAAAACAAAAAGCATCGGCCGCTTATAATAGTTAATAGTAAGGAGTGTAGAGAGTAGCTATCGTTAACAAAACTCACAGAACAGGTAATATCATTTGTGGTGCAATATAT
This sequence comes from Druceiella hillmani, assembly GCA_039881145.1. Classification (NCBI taxonomy): domain Eukaryota; kingdom Metazoa; phylum Arthropoda; class Insecta; order Lepidoptera; family Hepialidae; genus Druceiella; species Druceiella hillmani. The sequence continues at coordinate 88,168 of JAYKKI010000049.1, forward strand.
TTGCCTTTCTGGTGCTTCATCTCATCCATTCTAATCTTTTTGAGCTGACATTGTTGTAGACAACCCATTTTCTGTCTCCCGTAATTATATGCTTCAAGAACCGATAGTTTTCTTTGTGTTTGGTGAGTTAATCGCAAACGTTTATGAACTTCGTCGCATAAACATCTGTGATTGACTCACCAAACGCAAAGAAAACGACCCGTTAGAAAACGGTGCTTTATTTAACTTAAATGTATAAAATAAAATGTTTAAATTGTTTTTATTTGACAAGTGAAGGCATTTTTTTTATTTTAAATAGGATAACAGTTGTTTTCTGTTAAATAACCGTTAATAAAACCTTTTGTAATGGATATTTAACAGATAATAATAACGCTCAATTTTTATTCCATTGGTAGTTTTTCGTTATTTTTCATTTTCTTCAAGTTTTTGCTGTACCATATTTTATCCTTTTAAATATCTATTTAAAATGTTGGATAATAAACAATTCTTCATCCACATACTTTTACATAAAGTTGACGTAAACCTGAATAACTTTACATAATACAATTTAAGTATTTTCTAAACGTAGTAAAATATAATAAACATCTGAATATTCTTGAAAAACTTCATAGATACAGTAGCGTCGGTAACCAGTAGCGCCGAGTTCAATTTAAATTTTACGAGCAATATTTTAAAATTTTTATGATTTATGATATATTGATAGGTGAATAGAATGTAATTACATATTTGACTGATTTTGTTACTTTTTATAAAGCAGTATATTTAGATGATTTATTTTAAATTCCCTAATATTAAGACTATACTTTTTAGTTAATTGAGGTTTAGATGGAATATATGTCAGATTAAAAAAAATAAATAATGAAGTACAAGTCGAAATTGCTTATTTATTGTCCTACTGTGGGCAGACACACAATTCAAAGTATACATAAATCCTATCAGTCGTGTATAAACTTGCGCGCATCTTTTAGTTTCACATTGTTCATATATACGGTATTATGTCAATAACTTGACAAATAATAAAAATTGGTAAAATTTGTATGGTACTTTTGATGGCTTTATAATTATTTTTATTATAATACCCATCTTTATTACTTTAGTTTTAATTTAAATTTAAGTAATTAGATTGGAATAAAGAGAATTAGGTGATACGATGCTAATAATATTTTTCGTTAATACAGACTTTTCTAATATTTTTAAAAATTTTATGACCCAACATTTTAAAACGCTTGAGGGAAGAGGCTAATGTTACTTCTCGGATTTTTTAGAAATGTTGTTAAGAAAAATATGCCCAAAAACCAATTACGTATTTTTCAATTAAATTTTTATAAGGATTTTATTTGTTATCTAACAGTTTGCAAAACTCATTCCAAAATTACAATTATATTCTGTAAATAATGTATGTAATTAGGCTACTTACTTTACTTGATACTGAATATATTTGATTTTAGTTTTGTAGAAATTCATTATTTACAATTAAATGAAACTACGTGATGTAGTATTATTTCTACTTTCTTTAAGTTCTCTACCACGACCTAGGTTTCGTTGTATTACAACATCTTTAGGTGGGCTATTAGCAAAGACCCTTTGATATCTTTGCTAATACCCAACTGAAGATGTTGTAATACAACGAAACCTAGGTTGTGGTAAAAAACTTAAAGAAAGTAGAAATAATACTACATCACGAAGTTTAATTTTATTGTTTTCATTTGAAATCTAATAAGTCGCAAAAATTGTTAGACCGAACTGATTCCAAAAATTACAATTATATTCTGTATATAATCTAATTACATACATTATGCTACTTACTGGGGTAAATTTAAGTTTGCATATAAAGTGACCGTCGAGAAAAGCTATTTGGGCTATAAGACCGATATGACTATAAAAATGTTCTGTTTTTCCGATTTAGTTTTGTAAAAAAATTGATAACAAACATTACATTCAGTTGTTTCTTATACCTAAAATGCGATACATATAATGCGCAGGTAATATCAATATAAAACAAATTGTATTCCGATGTTTTCTAAAAATACAGATTCACCGTAATAATTTAATAGGTTAACTATCCTTAAAATGTTGATAGTCTCCAAAAATATCGTTGTGTTTCTAAATATTTATTTATCTGTCAACTTTCAAAATATTAACAAACATTATTAAGACACTCCCACCTAGGACAAACAGAACTTACAAATTTTTTAATGCTTTTTATATCCCTGTATTTTTATATACTTAATATTATTTCCCAATTGGATAATAGGAAATCAAATATCTATAGGTGCACCTAGCTGTTATTGTAAACCTAAATAATACCTCAATTTATTCAAGCAAAGAATTGAGAGCAATTAAAATATAATAACTCAATCGTATGACAGATATTTTTAAGAAGGAAGCTCCCATTATTAAATTTTTTCTTATAGTTTTCAATATTTAAACGAATCAAGTCATACTTTCGTTATTAGATGTCTACAAGGAAATCAAAATACCACAGGGCTTCTTCACGAGGGCAAAAAATACTTAAAAGTGTTTCAAAATATATCCAGATGCAACTAGTCTTAGTAAAACTGGAAAACATTTCTTTTCTGTGCATATTTATAGCATTTATTTAACGTCGATTATTACTGAGCAGTTAGTATTTTATCACGTTGCCGAAGAATAATTTTTTTCAGATATTTTTCAGTTTTGTCAGTACCGTCGTAGGTTATAACTAACAAATAAAGACACATAACTTTCGATGATGGTTTTTCTATTTTCAAAATAGTTTGTGAAGCTTTATGAATGAGTTTTTTTGAGAATGAAGCTTTCTAAGTTTGTAGACAGAAATGAATGTAAGAAAACTAGCGCTTTTTTATGATGACGGCACCGAATAGGAGTCGGATTTTTCATTTCTATTTATGTTTAAAGTCACAAAATTGACGCATAATTTAAATGGGGACTTTAGGCAAAACATTCAACTATACTAAACAATAGTATTATAATATTCAATTATCTGTTATGCGTTAGTTCCGGAATGAGCCGCTAGAACTACTTTGTGGTCATTTTTTTCAGTTTCTTTTTGTTTTTATTTAATTTTTTTATTCTATTTATTCTCATAGAATCAGTATAATGTTGAAAACAATTAACATTAATGCCACGAGACTGATTGATACATTTTGTAACTACGTTTAATCTTTAGAAGAAATATTTTTAAGATTTACAAAGCTTGATTATTTACACCAAGATAATAGCGACAGTCGAGAGTATGGTAAGGCTTTTTTCTTTAACTCTTTTGGTAAATCATTTTTGCTTGTATTTTTTAAGCATTTATATATTTAAAATTTAAAAGTTTAATTATATATTTAAAAGTGTATTTAATAAATATGAAACATGACATGTACGATGCAGTTTTACTAATTTTACCGTAGCCGCACAGTCCTACGCTTCCGAAATCGGACAATGTGATAAATTGTCTTATGAAATGTAAATTACCCAAGTTTCGTTTTTAATATCTAGTTCATATCATTTGGATGATAAAAAGCTGAAATACAAATTTCACCCAATTATGTGCTCTTTATGCCTAAATAAAGTTTAAAATAATATATTATCAAATTATTAGATTGTTTTTCTAATAAATGTAAGAAATTATGCTACTGTAACTAAAACATATTGGACTATATTCTAATATAGAAGAGACCCATAGATTTTGTTTAGACATCAAAAATAAGCAACTCGTCATGTAACGCACTATCTTATGCTAAGAAAAGCTAAATGCTTGTATGTTAAGGATTACTTGGCTTGATTGCCTTAGACGGTTGTACAAAGACGGTAAACAACATATCGCAACTAAACAAACACAGAAGCCTCTCAGCATAGGTTGCCTCAAATTAGATCGCAGTCGTGTCGACTACAGAGACCTCATTACGCTGCAATTGTTTGCCCTGTAAGGGTGATTATTTTGAATGCAGTTTGTTTTATGATATACCGATGATAATTAAATTATATTCCATATGGATTACGTCAAATATGTTTGATTGATTGTACTTGGAGATATTGTATTAATTATGTAGTTTATTCTGGCACATAGATTACGTCAAATATGTTTGATTGATTATAATCGGAGATATTGTATTAATTATGTAGCTTATTCTGGGAAAAGCAAATGTTTTGTAAATTTACTGACAATTCGCGAGGTTATGAGAGTGTACAATATCTCCCAAGGAAATGTATTTTATCGCAATGCAGTATATTTTATATTTTCATATTAACATGTAATTTTTCAATTTATTGAATTTAATTTTTCGAAAATACATTTGTGCCAAAACTAAGACGTTAATTTTAATGTATTTTTTAACTTAAAAAATGGTTTTATTCATCTTTCCGAAATATTACTAAGCATTATAGTTGTTACTAATGATCATGAAAAGTTTAATGGATTCCTTAAATTGTTAGGAACGACATAAAATAAAAAGGTGTATTAATACGAATTACTGAAACTAACGAGAAATTATACTTTAATTAAATATAACCGTCGGGATCTTCCCTTTTCATTCTATATTTGTTTGCACCGTGTAACAAATCTCTGTTGCTTCCCTCGCGTGTTACACGTATTAGTTTTCCTGCAAGTTATGTGTTGCAACTTTTTATTGGTTACCCATTATTAGTTTCAATTCTTAAAAGAATTAATTCCCAATTAATTTTTTGTTACCGAAATGTCAATGTAAAGTTTTTTGTTTTAATATTGCAAAAATGTGGTTAATCAAAAACTATTATCTAAGAGATATATAAAATATTTTGTGTGAACTATGAATAAAGCCATTGAAATTATTCCCTAATTTATGAAAATTTAAATACATTATTTTCCTAATTTTTAGCAAGTCTTTTGAATTTTGGAAAGAAAATAATCTCAAAATTAAATATTATTATGAAATTTACAAAATTGTCAAATGACGAACAAGAAACGATTATTTATCAATTTAAATGGAAAGAAACACAACTCTGCCTTTTCTACCACTGCGTTAAATATAAAGAAAATATCTTCCAAAGCGATCGAGAAAAATTTCGATGGAAAATCATGCTTTGCTCCTATGGTGTGGTAAATTCTTTAATAAATAAAATAATTTTCAGTGGCAATCTGCTTGTATGAACCAATAAGCTAACTGCTTATTGATTCATACAAGGAGATTGCTACTTTATGATATGTTATTTATGAATATCAAATTTAATTTATTCTCATTACTCACATTAATGGAATATTCGTTACCAAAATACTAGTATTTTATAGATATTCAATTTCGTTGTAATATGTAATTGACAAGAGTAACCAGCTAAAGGCTATATGAAATACTTGAAAATACTACAATCATATCGTAAGTGTGCAAGTAGATAGTAACGCTACATAGATATTAACAGGGAAAATAGTGAACTGGTAGTGAAATAAAAAGAACGTACCATGGGCGGAAAGAAAAAGCTTTTACACAAAGAAAATGCTAGACAATCCACAATATTCTCTACAAAGGAGCAAAAGCTGTGAGTTTTACTTCAAGCTGGTCGTTGTAAAGTACGTCATTATGTAATGTTATGGGTATAAAACGATCGTTTCGTTTCTATTGTCTTTTTTTCCACAAGGGAGTATAGTTTTTACAATGTCTTTTTAAATTGTGGCCATAATTGATAATACTATTAAAGTATCAAGGAAGTTCATAAACCGGTTTTCTTGCGTCACTTATTTTTAATTTCATAAAAAGTTAGGAACGAAAGGGTGTTACTAATGAAAAATTTGTTAATAAACATGGCTCTGTGGATATGTAAATAAGTATGTATGTACGTTAGTACGTACATACGTGTATTTTCAAAGGGTTATTAAATTGATTACCTCTTATTTTATTACCTTTTTATCATCTGTGTTGTACATTTTTCTGATTTTGTCATGTTTAATACTCTAGTTTCATTAGTTTTACTTAAGCATGAGATTAGATATAATTATTATCGTTTAAATTCATTGACATAGCTGTAATAATTTACTGCGTAGAATCACATACAGGGCGTAATATTTCTTAGGAAAATATCTGAAAATAATAATTCTTAGGATAATATATTCTTTTTAATTAAACAAAAAAAATATTTTGAATATTAAATTCTTATTGCCAAATCAGAAAAGATTTATGTTACTAAAAGTATTCTAATTGTAGCATTAACCAACTATCTTAAAATTTCTAATGCAAGGACCTTTTAGTTATATTAAACATCTTAACCGCTATGTTCACTCACGATATGTTTTCTTGTAAAAACTCGAGAGAATTTTCTATTTTATGTTTGCTTCGCTTGCTTTTTATTACTTCTTATTCAATTAAATTTGTATATCTAATTAAGTATTTGTGGATACGGACAATCATATAGTCATCGTAAGGTACGTACATTTTTTTGCACTTTATAGACCAGGGTCGATAATTTTTTAAACCAAACAAAATCGTAGTAGAATGAAACCTATTGAAAAATGTTGAGAATATTAAAAAAATGAAAGGAAAAATAAATTACGGTCAATTCGAGGTCGGGAAGTGGGAGAGGGTGGGTTTTTAAGGGTTAAAATCGGTTTATCTCGATTTCCGGCAAAACTACAAGTCTTATAGAAAAAAGTTAAATAGCAAAGTTGTAGGTAATAAAAAGATCTACAACTTTTGTATTTACACTTTTTTCTGATAACCTCAAAATTTACATGAAAAACTCAAAAAACCACGTTTTTGTTTTTTTATTTTTATCTTTTACAAACATATTTTTTTTTTATGAAATTTGGTGAGAACTTACCTTTGTATATACCAAACACACAAGAATTTTTTGGATTTGTAAAATTAATTTTTTCTCCTTACTTTTAATCCAAAACCGAAAAAGCACCCTAATTTTCAATCGAAAATTCACGCGTCAAAATATTAGCTTTTTTAAAAAAGTTGGTGGGCTTTTTATTCGTTGGAATCTCTACTTTCTGATAGTGTAATAAAAAATATCACTATATGTAGTAATTTAAAGAAAATTTTATGACTTTCTTATAATATTGTAGATGTTTTATCAAATATACACATTATTAACTTAGTTGTTTGTTAATTATAGTAGTATCTTTTAATTGAAAATTTGTTTGTTCATTAATGTAACTTAGAATCATACGTTAAATGAGTAATTACAGCGCTAATTTTAATAAATAGCTCAAATTTGTACATAATGATAGAAAAATAATTTTTCGATTCTAGTTTTTTTCGTTTTTTAAATTTCATGAAAATATTTTCCATAGTGATGTATATTTTTTATTACACTATCAGAAAGTAGAGATTCCAACGAATAAAAAGCCCTTCAACTTTTTTAAAAAAGCTAATATTTTGACGCGTGAATTTTCGATTGAAAATTAGGGTGCTTTTTCGGTTTTGGATTAAAAGTAAGGAGAAAAAATTAATTTTACAAATCCAAAAAATTCTTGTGTGTTTGGTATATACAAAGATAAGTTCTCACCAAATTTCATGAAAAAAAAAATATTTTTGTAAAAGATAAAAATAAAAAACCAAAAACGTGGTTTTTTGAGTTTTTCATGTGAATTTTGAATTTATCAGAAAAAAGTGTAAATACAAAAGTTGTAGATCTTTTTATTACCTACAACTTTGCTATTTAACTTTTTTCTATAAGACTTGTAGTTTTGCCGGAAATCGAGATAAACCGATTTTAACCCTTAAAACCCACCCTCTCCCACTTCCCGACCTCGAATCGACCGTAATTTATTTTTCCTTTCATTTTTGTAATATTCTCAACATTTTCCAATAGGTTTCATTTTACTACGATTTTTTTGTACTTTTTACCTTTTTTGAAGGCTTCGACACTGGTCTATTATTCTCATTTCGGGGTGAAAATAAACACAATCTTTAGCTTTAAATAATAAAATAAATAACACAAGCTTTATGTAACAAAACAAATGCACCATCTTAAGAAGTATTATTTCAATTAGGTCGATGTATCTGTGTTCTATAGGATAACCACAAATGACATTTTATGGTATCATACATTGGATTTTTTGTGTAAACAAATCTCGCTGCAGCTTTTTAACGGACCATTCCTTCTGCCACTACTTAATTACATTATTTTTATAATTTATAAACCGATTCAAAATAGCTCTTTACTTTTTTGCTCAATTGCTTTTGTAGTTCCAATAGTAAGGGATTATCTTTGCTTAAGCAATTTATGGTTCTGCATATAGAAAGATAAAAAACTCTTTATATTAGACTAATGAATGGAAATTAAATTGATAGGTGTAATTGTTTTGACAATAACGTTTTTAAAGCTATTTTTTTTGTAACAAGACTGAAATAACTGCTTATATTTTAGATAAAAAATAAATATTTAAAGAAAAACACAATTAAAGACTGAAACGAGAACACGTCGACGACAAAACATGATTTTTGTATTTTAAGCAAATATTCCAGGATTGCCGCCCGGTAAAATTGAGTGCTCGTTCGCTGACTGATATCTCCAATAAAGAGTAATATTATCCTGTACGTGAGATATTACGTGACGTCCATTATTACTCTAATAAGACTGAACTTATCAGAGTAATACGCGACGTCACATAATATCTCACGTAAGCCGAAACTAAGAGACTAGAGATTAAAACTGCGGTTATCACTTATCTTACGTAATTCTATTAGCAGGTGTTAGGAAACTCTTTTTCAAATATTATGTTAGAATAAGTTAGATAAAAGGATTTTCACTCGAAGGTTCAGTATATATTTTGATACATACAAATATTTAAAGTTTTATAATAAAATATATAAGATACTAGCATCAATTGATTGCAATTAGGGATAACATAGTTATAAATACGGACAAACCCTCTTTACTGAGCATCACACAAAGAAAAGCGAGGGTTAAAATAGGTGTTTTCGTGTTTCAGTACAGCTATAGCATTAATTTACAAACTCATGATTTATTTACAAAAGCGACCTTCGTTAATGAGCAAAGGTGAACGCTCCGCGAGGGTAACAAATTACGATTGTTTTGGACGGATGTAGCGTCATGATATAACTAATGGCGGAGGATGTGTCGCTTTAAATACCTTGTCAACAATGTGTAAGGAAACCTTCGCTTTAGGCAGCTACCTAATTAAAAGAAAACCAGGGAAATTTACATGAGACGTATTCTGAAAAGATTAAATATTTTATCTGTATACTAAATACATTTCAGAATAAAAATTTTAAAACAAAGATATTTTGTTTAAATTTTAATTATAGACCATTTTACGTGATATAAAACTTATTTTAAGAAACACTCTAACTCTTCAACATACGTTCGATGAACAAATTTAATCAAAATCATTAATCATCGTCATAATTTTTTATAATTTATAGCACATAAAAAGTGCAATTTAAGTTGAGGATGATATTTAGGTACTAAACTTATGACCGTATTATGACGTGTGATTAGTTGCCTACGAGGATGTAGGCAACTGCCTTCATAAAAAAAACATAAAAGTCATATACCTTTAAGTTATTTGTTGTTATAACAAGAAACATAGTATATATGAATATTTATCAGTAACAACATTTTTACTAATGGAAAAAACCATAATTTTAAATGTTTTCCTTGAGTAAGATGTTTTTTTCTTTACAAACTAAAGGGGATTTTTTAAATACAAGGACTCGATTCAATTCAATTAACTTTTATTTTATTGACTGTGAAGTTGTATATACATTTTGTCAGATACTAGTTTTAGCTTATAAGTATTGAAGCTTTTCAAGACTTTTTGACAGTCAATTAGAGTTATGATTAATTATATAAGAATTAAAGAAATAATAATATTGTGTCAAATTATACCTGCAAAAATAATTATGGCGCTTTCCAGGTATGGAGATGAATTTCAAAATGCATTTGACCTTACATATTATTGACGTTAGCACCGTCTGAACGTAATATTTTTTTAGTATGTTGACAAAATGAATAACTGATTAGCTTATTTAAGTAAGTTTAGTAAGTTAATTTGAAATTGAACCGACTACGGAGTTTTAAAACCAAAACCCAGTATTAAAATTCGGAGCACGGGAATTCCTTGTAAATGGCCTAATTATAACTGTCTTCTGTATTATAGCTCTCATCACAAAATATTAATAGATAATCAAATCATATTAAGGACAACACGGTTCATTGTCATACACTAGATAATTATTGTTGAGACAATGTTCGTCTGACTGTGTCTTTCGTGTTTGTGTTCGTACTTTGTGGGTATCGGTAGCATTACACTAGCCTAATAAGTCGCAGTCGATCTCCTGTAAGCATTGATGATTAACTTGCAACGTTGGCATCAAGTACTGACATCGGGGTGATTGTGCCGTATGTGTTGATATACTCCACAGTGTTTGTAAATCAATTTCTCTCCCAGAATATAGATTAAGAATGTGCTGCCTCTTTATATTAGCCTACTTTTCATAAAAAAGTTGATATTTCCGAATAAAGCCAACTTTTATAAACTCGAAAGATTTTTCTAAATTCGTAAGAAAATTAGTAAATAATTATCGTCAACACTCTTTTCGCATCAATAGTCCTCTCAAAAGTTTATCTTATTTCAAGCTAAGAAGTTTGAAGTTTATTCGAGTGTTTTTTTAAGAAAACTTTGTTTGGAAAATAAGAACTTTTCGTCATTTCAGACTTTGGCAGCGAGCGCATACTTTTGACATGGTAGCATTGAAATCATACTGAGCATAGTTAATATATAATTGTATATATTTCTAATATAAATGAAGTTATTTCTCCAGATGGTAAATCGCGTGTGTCGTGACAAATAATAACATTATTTCAACGATATGCTGCAGTAAATTTTTCTTTTACTTATCACTTTTGCTATACGGTCACTAAACGTTGTCAGGTTTTAATGACCGTATCGTATTTCGAATTCTATGTTCTTTTCTACTTGTGAGAAAAAAGTATAATTTTTTAGGAAATAATACTTTCTGACTTAGAAGCTAGTTTAACAATAACTTGATTCCTTCTTCAGACTTAGTGTTGTGCAGTAACTCCACCAAAACAAATTTAGCGCTTTTCGCAATTTGCGAGCATATATAAAAAACAAATGAGTTCAGTCCGATATAATATATGTACACAAAACCCTTGTCTCATTTTTTTATATGAACGATACCACGGAACTTTCGAACAAGTGTAATTAAATTTACCGCAATTTTTTTTTAGCTATATTAAAAATTCTACGTATGTTGCAGCAATTCCTATTTTAATGGTCACATGGTTCGTTTATTATATTATTAAACAAAGTCTTTTCAAAAAAGAAAGCTTTTTTAAAATATCTCAACAAAAATATCGAAAAGCGAATTATTTACTGAACTCCAAGTTCAGTGGTTAGTTCGTTGATATGTTCAAAATGAAAAATTTAAACTAATTTTTAAACATATATTCAGTGGTTAGTTCCTTTACGTGTTCTAAGATACAATTTTCACTATATTATACATAAATATCATTTAGAAATAGGAATGACGGCGATGAAGATTTTATTCAAATATATGTAACGCGCTTTGATAATATTTAACCAAACGGAAGAATTTTGCACACAAAGATATTCAATTTTTTTAAAAATAATAATACACTTGATAATACTATAAAACTTTCATAAACGCTGTACAGTGTATGGAACTCCTAAATGTATGACGCAGGAATTGCTTATATTTTGTTGTGGAACAAAGGTTAAAGGAAAGAATTTGTATAAGAAAATATTCAAATTGTTAGTTTTGTTGCCCAACTCATTAATGTTACGTGCTTGCTCCCTATTAGTCATATGTTTTCCATAGACCATAAAACGGGCATAAAATCAGGAGAGATATTGAAAATTTTAGTTTATCATAAACTGAAAGTTTCATAGAGACCACGAATTTCATGATAAAGCTAGAGGTGCAATTCGATGTGATAGCAAGACAATCAATATATTTTAATGTCAATGTTATAATTAATATTCAAGTTAGTTTTATTTGATGCGGGACGGAGCGTAGCTCATAAGTAACTTATGAAATATATGTGTTTAAATGTACACGAACTAAATAAACGTATTATTACGTAACTACGACATAGTTTGAGTCATTTTTGAAATATTTCGTTAAATCTTTTTAATCTGTAGGGGAAATTAAATAATAATGATTATTTAAAATTTTTATTACGAAAAAATTATGATAACAGATTTCACAAAGTTTTACATTGTTTAGTGTATGTTAAAATATTGTATGTAATTTTAGTGCTCTATAATTTTTCAGGAATAAAACTTATAATAAACCGCATGATAAAAGAATATGAAATTCAATGCGTGTCATGCACAAACACGCACATAAGCACGCATACACATAAGTGCGCGTGCACGTACACACACACACATGCACACAAAATTGTAATTATATTAATCTTCTGTAGTCGCCTGATATTCCACTGTATCCCCTTTATGTTTTATTTTATATTCTGAGGAAAATTGTTACGTATTATTGAATAGAGAGCCGTAAGTATCAATCTTTTGAGAAAAGAATATGTTATTTCGCCGAGAGAATAACACAATAAGGAAGAAGCAATAAATATCTCCGAAAGAAGAATGAAAACCAAGTAATTGTAGGTATTCCCCAGCTGGGTGATTTACTTTATTCTAGAAGTATTCCCCAGCTGGATGACTTACTTTATTCTAGACTGTACATCATATAATCTTTACCAACCTTTATGACATTCGTATTTTTAACATGGAATCATTTTTTTGTAAAGAAAATTATACATTTAAATACTCCCCACCTTCATAAAGTCCATTTTTTCTTGTGGATGCGTCTGCTAATACTATGAAATTTTATTGGTTGATTAAAAAATAAAAGAAAGGCATTAAGATTCTATTTTCATGGCTCCAAGAAAAAAAATTTCTTTTCAGATATATTTACAATAAAACACGTAATTCGGCAGTGCTTACACTCTTTATCATGTACTTCAAATTGAAATCTATTTTCAATGTGAAATATATTGATGAAACTGGAGTTTTATTATCTGCTATATAAAATTAACAGTAACGCAGCAGTAAAATTTAAGAAGATTTTAGTAAATTCGTTTATTTTAAATTGTAAAATTCACTTCATTTATAATGTAAGAGGTAAAGCAGTTAAGTTTAGTCCCTTAAAGAATTTAGTGTAAGTGGCGGATAATTCAAGACCATCTACACTCAGGGAAACAACTAGAAAAAAATGGAAATTGCAAAGCACTTGCCATGATCTCAAGAGTTTTCACTGTTTTCTCATTAAATCTATTATATAAAATATTTCCGACTATATTATTACTGGCGTTGGATGAAAAGAAGATACGAAATGTAGTTCCGTAATTCATATATATCCTTCGCCGTACCTTAGCTTCACCAATTCCACACTTAGTTTACCAGTTCCACACCACGCATTGCAATGGTGTGGATCTTGTAAACTGTCTTCTCACAAGATTATTTCGTTGCGGAATATTGTAATAATGAAATGAAAGGTATTAAATTTTCGTTATTTAAACTTCCAGTTATTTTGTTAGCCTAATTACAAATATTTTTGTTTTATCCCATTTTCATTTGCTCTCTTATCTTTATACCTTGGTGAGCCATAATAAATCCACAAATATAAAAGAAATATTTACTACTTTATTGCAAAAAATTGTTGCAGAAAAATGACGTTTGATAATGAACATATACTTTGCTTTTTAATTATTACCGAAAAACCAAAAATTCTCATATTTTTTTTATTCATCCGTTTCGTCTGTTCCAAAATTGAAAAGATAAAATTAATTAAAAGATTTTTAAATACTAATTATTTACAAAATTATATAAAAATCGGACAAGTCTTTCACCTCAATTTTATCATGGACAAATTTTCCATAGTGTACTGAAGAAATAAAACTATACAGTCTGAGAAATCCCAAAGCTTGAATAAAATTGCTAAATTAATTAAAATAAAGTTAATTTATAAATTGAATCTCAAGGGAATAGACAATTACTGTGATGAGGTTGACTAATTATATTTTTTAACGAATTTAACGTTGCTACGTCATTTTATGTAAATAAGAAAATGATCCCACTTGGTTCAAGAGCCTCATTTCTTTACAGAAGATTATTGACTTAAACCAAATGGAAAGTTATTTTTAATACGCATTTAATTTAGGTTATTTTCAGTTTTTCTAAGCTCTTAATAAGTTTTCTAAATGTTTTCAGACTTTGAATTCAATGTATAAACTTTCATGAATCAATACTCTCATGAAATTCGATAACTGATATAAATAAGCTATAGTGGAACTTCCAATAATAAAGGACAGTATCCATATTGGAATTACGCCATATTTGTTGTAGGTCAAATGCGTTTGATTATATTTGCGAGAAATATGTGGCATCTTGAAAGTTTTGTCATAATTTACATTGTGCGTAAATGTCATAATTGATATTAAAAAATGCCAATTTTCTAGGTACAAAAACTATTAAAGCGAAATTCCCAAGACCGGAAACCCTACTATTATATACTAATGAATAATTTTGTTAATAAATATAAATTTAAATTTATTAAGAAATGTAAAACAATTAAACAATTATTTGATATATCTCAAATAATCGAATTACGTTGACGTGTATTCGAATAGAGTTGTGTACACGTAAGTGTAATCCAAGTTCAAATAATTGATTTTTATCTCTTGTGGAAATACATGATTATTTCAAATATCTATTGCGTTTGAAGTTTCAAAATAAAAATATAGTATCATATTTTTTTTTATGTTGTTAGTTCTTAGTCTCATATGAGGCACGTAAAGAATAATACATGCACACGCGACGTTTGTATTAGCTAAATTATAGATTAAATTTAATTCGATTTATTCACTGGTTCACTCCTGGTTATACATATGGAATACTTCCAAGGCGTTCGAAAGCTGTCAAACCCGCAAATTTCATGAAATTAAAAACGCGGGAATGCGCGGCCAATCTGTAAGCGTGCACCGAGCGATCATTTACCCACATTCCGAAACACCTCCTTGACAAAACTGTTATATATGGCCTTGACTACTTTTATTTCCTGCAATCAGTTTTATACGATTTTAATATCTTGTCAAGTTCAAAAAGTAAGAAATATCAGTCAAATTCGAATGGAAATCGCACTACGAGGTTGCCGTACGTATTTACATGCTTATTTATATGTAATGGAATATAGCATTTCTATTAAAATACTTCGTCTAAGGATCCAGTTCCGACTGTGAAAGTTAGCAGTCAGCTCTGTTTATTTGGTCTTGTTCTTAGCAAAGCGAAAGAGTTCGATGGCACTGAAAATCTCTGTCCATTCTCAAATGTTAAGCAACCTTGACTTTTTCTATGAAAGATTTTCCTTCCTACAGGAACTCTCCTCATCATTATTAGTTGCAAGAGCTCGTATCCATGATGCCGTGACATACGCCTCAGATGCGCAATTTTACGTTGTTTAATGCTTTTTAAACGCTTGCCTTTCTGATAAAAGCTCCTCATTAGTAACTTTCTGGGTCCAAGATCTGTGTCTGCAGGCTCACATGTTGAATGTTTCTATCGTTTCCTAAGATTTTCCTTAATAATCCAGGCCTCGCATCGTATAGAAATATTGACACTTGTTAACATGATTTCGTAGTGAAATTTTAAGGTTACGATTGCAGAGTACTTTTTAATTTTTCCAAAGGTACTGAGGGCAATTTCGATACGAGTTTTGATCTCTACTTTACTGTTCCAGTTTTGGATGAAATGAAAATTTATATTAAATTTTTTAGAAATATTCATTTTTCACAACGCAAAAATATTACCTATTATATCTTTCGCAATTATGAAAATATAATGGGTTTGTCAAAAATATAAGATCTAGAATAATCGCTTTAGCTTCTCTGTAATCTTCTACTCAGATTTAATAAAAATTGTTTTTTAATGATTTTTGGCTCAGTAGTATTCGACATAAGCGATATGGGAGAATGTTCAATTTTCGTGTATATTTTAGAATATCTTTTTAAATACTCAATTTGAAATTATAAAAAAATTGTATCCTCAATAGAAGCCCTGTTAAATTACACTCTATTATGATAAATAAATTTAAAAAATTAACGTCCATTTTTAACCGCTATTTAAATCTTAATAACATTGAATATTTTAATAAAGATAGCTAGTGCAAAGTACGCTTGTTAAGTTTCTACATATCATGATTTCAGTGGGAAGCTACAATGAATATGGAAAACCGTAAATGTATTACCTGCTATATATTTTTGAAAAATATAATTATGTATATAATATTATCTTAAATTAGAAATCATTGATTTTTGTATTTTTCCCTTTACTTGTGTTATGAGACCTCCCATTGTGCCGGCTTCCAAAATTATATCCTTGTTAGAAATGTTCACGTGTGCCTTTTAAGTTCCAATTTTACTCTAACTCCTTATGTAAAAACTATTTGGAATATGATGTTTAATTTTATTTCAAGTCGTTTTTATTTACTTCGGTAGTTTAAAGGGACCTTACTCTATTTTATACACTTACGTTTCTGTTTATTCGTCTCGCGCGCCACCGAGTGACTCGTATTGTTTCGCTCTGCGGAGGTCCACCCGGGGGCAGAAGGTTATTCCCTACACGTGAATGATTTAAAAAGTTTTTCGTTATTATCATTGCATCCTACGTAATATATTATCTGGATACCGCACATATATTATCCGCACATATGTTATCTGGGAACGTATATATATTATCTGGGTAGGTTCAACTCAAACCAATTGCAAACTATATTACTGAAACGTAAAATTTATGGAAAAATATATCAGTATTCTCAACATACTTAGACTAAAAAGTTTGTTGGTTAGTTGCTCTCAAAAATATAAGAGAGTAATAATATGTAATATTTTTTGTGCTAACTTAATTTATTTCCTAACAACAAAATAACTTTATTTTTAAGATTTTCTCAGTTATGAAAACATTTAAATATTTTATTTTCATAAACAGATCCTCCATTTTAAAAAATTTAAGAAAAATTTTAAGTTATCTATATAATCCATTTTTTTTCTACGAAATAATAAATTACTTACTGTTTATGTTCGAATAAGTTATTAGGCGCATCGTGTCTTACATCGTTTTATACATACCGTGCGATGCTCTGTGTGCGTAATTGTAGGATACTTAAACTTTGAGCTAACTTCAAAATAGTTAACAAGGGAATAGGGATGAGATGTGGAAAGTATTAGTCGATTATAATCGTATTACTTTCTATTTATATATTAAAATTTTGAAACTTATGTAAAAGAAACTTTCCCAATACAAATCATAGAAGTCATAGAAACACTAACATAATTTTAATA
The DNA here is from genome assembly GCA_039881145.1 of Druceiella hillmani. Lineage (NCBI taxonomy): Eukaryota > Metazoa > Arthropoda > Insecta > Lepidoptera > Hepialidae > Druceiella > Druceiella hillmani. The sequence continues at coordinate 105,493 of JAYKKI010000049.1, forward strand.
TGCAAACATGACAAACAGAAAAAAAGAACATGTAAATATTATGCCTATATTATCACGTATTTTCTCTCCATAATGCAAGGTCACAATATATGATCACTTATGACACAATATATGACATTCGTGCTCTAAGTGTTAATTTATTGAAGTAACTAAATCACGAGGAGCTATAACCAAATACAAAGAATAATGACCCACTTAAATAATAACATAGCTAAAAATTTAACATACAAATCGGAACTGTCAAATTACGTAACCCTAGTAACAAAATCCATCGACTTTATGTATGTCCATGACTTTATTTAAGTTAAAAAATTGGTTTTTAACTAGATCTGGGAAAATACGTTTCCAAAGTATCTAACAGGATAAGATATGGCCAGCGATATCAGATAATTATTTTAAAAATAAATTAGTAGTTACGTGATTGTAATCAAAATAAATATAGTAAATGCTCTAAGTTGCGATAAATAATAACATTAGTATAAGAAACGTGTAATATGAGAGTTCGTCCTGTAAAGTCTATGACATAAGCGCTAATGTTGCATGATAAAAACGTTTTAAAAAGATGAGACTTTTTCTACCCGAGTAAGATTTTCACTGACAAAAATTATTTTGGCTCTTTTGATGCTACACAGGAGCAATATAGCAATGAAATTATCTAAATTTCCTGTCATCCCTTTAAAAATGGAAATAATTAAGATTTGGATGACAGTCCATGTTTAAGCGTTCTTCATGGCTAGATGCATCTGTTAAAGCGTAATAACTTTTTTCAAGTAAAGCCTGTCTGTGCTTTCAGTTGATCCTCTCACCGTCCTGATTTGTGTGGAACAACTTTTGCTGATCGACATTTTAGCAAGTTTGTTTAGGAAAATAACTATTGGTTATTCTACTCGTGTTAGTTAGACAAATCTTATTCATAAATTATGTTACCAGTTAGGCATGTTCATTAGAGCAACGATCTCCATTAGACATGAAAATCTTTTTTCTCTCAAAACTTTATATTACGTTTGAAAAATATTATTTGAAGATTTAATGTTACTCGATATGTTATGCTTAACTTAACGCAACACCTACATTTGTACATTTGTATCAGCATGTTCCATTGTCATAAGATTGCTTTCAATATCACCTATAATATCAATAACTGACTCTAAACTTTTGAATAAGTAGAATCAATTTTCTTAGAGTTACATAGTCGACTTTTTTACAAACCACGTCACTTGCTAAAATATTCCTTATAATAGAGTGTAGAATTTTTATACCAAACCTATACCTGAACATTTACATGTGGTATAATATAGTACTTATAATTATTCCTTTATTTTCTTTTCTATTACGTATGGGACATAGCATACAGCAAAGTATTTAGATTATTTTGGAACAGATTTATATTGTTAAAATGACAAATTTCTTAATTAAACATAAATACAAATTGAATTCAATTTTATGCCGCCAAAGTATCGGGTAAGAAAAGTGGATCTTATATGGAAATCCTCAAGTAACATCTTAACTTTAAATTCAAAGCAAACTTGCCCAAACGACAATTCGTTTTCGTACAACCTCTCTTTGAGTATTTCCTTACTACACACGATGTAATACACTGTCAGTCCTGACTCGCATTGAATTGTCCTGTTTAAGCAGAGTTAACATACTTAAATTTATTTTTCGCACAAAAAACTAACTGTCTAAAATAATTTGAAAGGAGATTACATTTTTTAACTAATATTTTAAATATAAATTAATATTAAATAAATGTCTGTCTTCGGAAAATATTATCTAGCCCTTCACGACTTCGATACGTTTTATTTAAGTTACTACATCTATTGCAACGTAGAAAATATTATTGTGCAAATATGGTATGTAACCGCAATATAACTTGAGCAGAGTTTGCAAATTGAAAAATGTCATTTTATAGTGTTCGAAGTGCGAGGCCGACCATATGTTAAAACAAATTATGTATAATAATTCAAATGGAGAATTATTTGTAAAGGTTTAGAGAAATGTATAATATAAATACATAATACATATAAATACGTAATAAATATTGCGATTATTTCTGTAAAAGTAAGAATATGTAGCATATTTCAGATATATTAGACTACACGCGACTTCCTGAAAATGACTTCTGTGTAACAATCGATCTGTATGTCTTTGCAAATTTTTATTTAGTCACTACACTTCTATTGAAAAATATATATAATATTAAGTGCCTAGTAAATATAGCCGATATTTTGTTAGTAACTCATATAAGATGTTGCTAGAGCAAACGCTGCAATGTCAATCTCCATTTATTTATAATTAGCTGACTATATCTGTAAAATATTGTATGTATAAAAAGAATCAACATATCAATTAAAGTAAAAAAATGTTTATAAATTTCTATTCATTAAGTTAAGTAGAGTTTTATTCTTTAAGAAGTAACTCGTTTTATTAAATTTTACAGCTTATGCTGAAAAGTTCAAAAGAACGTAACGTGGTGAGTGTGCAGATATTGTGTTAACAAATTTTTAAAAAGAGTGCACGGTTTGCTCTCACCTTATTGAATTTATTATCAGGGTATGTATCACTAATATACGACATGGACAAACGTCTAATACCTAACCTCATCTGTGTAAATTGGCGGAAGGCAACGACCAAAAAGAAATCGTCTATTCCGAATTATATTGAGGAGGACAGTCGTTGGCATTTTAATTAGGTCTGTTTAATTTCCTTAACTATTTCCTTTAAAAAGTGAGCGTACCTGCGATATTTACAAATATAAGATAATTTATAAGTTTATTGGGTTTTTGTTAATCTCATAAATAATTAGTTTATTTGAAAGACTATTTGTTCAGCTTGTAACTGAAAATAAACTGTGTGTTTTGAATTTTTTCTAGTCCGTTCTAAATGTTGGAGCTAATTATCTTTTTATCTCATTGCTAATAAAGAGGCATGAAATTGAGTTTTGGATGAAATCGTAAATTAAACTTGTGTATAAAATTTTATTTAAAACGTAATTGTCCATTGAATTAAAATTTATTATTGAGTTACAGAAAAAAATTATTTTAAAATAATGCATGATATCGTAAAATAACCATTTATACATTGGAATGAAACTCTAGTGATGTACATTATAGGAACAATATATACATCATTGTCGGTCATAGCTGAATATTATCAATTTTCTATTCACAGAAAATATTGTACATTTTAATCAAAATTAGATATACATACAAATATAAATTAAATAAAACCTGTATAAATTGTAACAAACGCAAATCACGTTTGTTAAAATTTAGACATGTTTAATTTCATAAAAGATACAATTCTAAAACTTCGAAGAATCATTTCTGCCCCTAATTACTGAAATAATTATTAATTTTCAAAAGAAAAAATAAAGTAAAATATAAAAGATATTTTTTTATTAAAAACACCTAAATGATTAATTAAGCGACCTAAGTGTATCCAGTTAACATTTTCAACCGATAACTTGCTAAAAACAAAAGCGACCTTAATAACGAAGCTTTAATAAACGGTTTACTAGATTTTCCCTTAAAATTCCTTTTCAACATGCTCTATCTTGTTAAGTGATCTTTTGTTATTTGAATGTTAACGAGGAGTATGGAGCGAGCATTTCAGGGCTCCTTCTCGACAATATAGTAATAACGTGGAACAGGGATAACCTCCCGGTGAAGAGTGCGCTAATTAGCAGATTTATCATTGCTAATAAGTACGATGTTATCCTTAGGACCTAAAAACTTACTCTTTATTTAATTAGCCGGCATCGTATAACCTCTCATGTAGAAAGTTAATTACGTAGAACTGTCTTTAGTTGAAGCTAGTTCGCTCGCGTGGATAAAGGATGTCTCCGTAGGCTGACATATTACTGATTTTGACCGATATTTGCGCTCTCAGTTGTTTTCACGCACAGATCTTATCCTTAGCGTATTGATTTTGTAATTACCAAAAAGTACTGCTTCGAGATAAAAGTATTTAGCTCCGTGAGATAAACTACAGGTGTGTGAAATTTCAGCAGATTCATTAAATATATTAGGCAGGAAAGCAATTTAAATTAATAAATATTATAAGGAAACGATGAAATAAATTTAACCTAAATTGTACTTGAAATAAATTTTACCGGCCATTTCATTTCTCTAAATTCAGGCCAATATAAGTAGTTAATCGGAGTTTGAAGAAATTTCAAAATTTCATTTCTCTTTTTAGATTTGTAAAATTTTTGATTCTATTGATTTACAAATATTTAATCTGTGAGCCATTTTCATCATTGTTCAATATTCTTAGTATCTTTCATATTATTCCTTTATTATCACGCATGCACAACTTTTTAAAAAAAAATTACAAATGAAAAGTATTTGCGCAATTTTGGCCATACTTAAAGAACAAATTATTTTAAATTTTATATTTGGTCTGAAATATTAAGTTTTATTTAATTTTTCCTACCATAAAAACTATTATACTATGTAATGTAGCGACATTAAAAATAACTATATTTCTATGTAATGTAACGAGATAATTTATAGCATTTTTTTCGATGACACGTCATCTTAAGCCAGGAAGTTTAATGGCAATATATGCACAGCAGATATCTACTTGAGTTAGATTGAATTGATGAACTTTCTACTTAAGTTCTATTTTTATTTATGCAAAATTTAGTTGTAGTCCATTATTTAATAGAAGACGACCACTCCGTTAAGAATTTGCTTTAAAGTGGCAATAGTTAACAGTCAGGATAATATTAATTTATTTGAACATATACTATGCACGCTCAAATTGGTTATTAAAGATCCTGACGAAATGTACTTTTTTCCAATTATTCAGACGGTAGGTATTTATTAATTAGGTGAATCTTTCCATGTCGGTGCAAGTTTTTAATTACTTTGTTCATTGAAATATATATTTGTAACAAAAACGGGCTTGAATTCTTTAAATCTACGTATTTTATAATTATAGGCAAGTTTCTAGGTTGTCTTTTGCAAAAAACGGCGATCGCGGTAACATTTTAAAAATATAATAAAAATGATAAAACCTGCTTCTTTTCGTTATATTTTGAAAATATTATGAACATATTAGTAAATGTGTAAAGGTCCAGCTTAATTTAATTGACATGAGATCTTAGCAGAGATAGCACATCTCGACTTCAATATTTATATTTAATAATATCTGTGAGATCACAAGTATTTAATTCGTTCAATTCAATGAGGGATGAAGCTACAAAATATACTATCCGCAAATCATTACAAGCTGCATTTAGTTATTGTGAACATACTGCATGCATATTCTGTGTATTTAAATAAATACATGAAAATGAAGAAATTGAAATGAAACTGAAAATTCAGCTATAATTCTTTACTGAGTGGACATATTTCGATAATTATTTTTTTTTATTTTAAAGAAATCACTTTAGAAGTGGTCCCATAACATCATGATCTGATGATGAAGTTCAGAAATAAATGATGGTAGTCCTTAACGAACGGCAGTAAATCAATCATGATTCAAAATATTTGCTGCGGGTTGTTGTTATTTTGCAAATTAACTATATTACTTACCAGGTCAGGGTCTTGTGATAAGTTTGGGGATGAACAGTGGAACACAATATAATAATAGTAGTTGTTATTTTGCAAAATAACTACACCATCGACTATGTCAGAGTCTAATGATTCGTTCTAGAGATGAACAATAGAACTCCCTATCGGACGGTAGTTAATCAAACGTAATTCAAGATATTTGCTACTAATCGTTTTTACTTTTCAAAATAACTTCACCATCGACTAGGTCAGGTGAGGAATAATGAAACTCTTTAACGGATGGTAGTAAATCAGTCGTGATACAAAATATTTGCTTATAGTTAGTTGGTATTTTAGTTATAATTTTGCAAAATCTGATATTAGATTTCGGATGTGGAGAACAGAACTCCTCGAGCGGTAATTGTTACTTTACAAAATTTGGCATTGTACTTCGGATATGGGGAACAGAATTGCTTAACGGCTTACAACTGACCACTGGCAGCGATTACTGTCGTTTCATATTGTATGTTATATATGATGTTTCATATTGTATGTTCTATATGCTAACTTGTGCCCGTAACTTTACACATTATTTTAAAAAAGAAAATTATTGGATATTAAGTATAGTGTCACTAAAAATTCTAAAATAAAATATATTTTTAAAAACTGACTTCAAAAAAAGAAGACACTAAAACGAAAAAATAATTCATCCAAAATAAGTACTAAAAAAACTCGGTTACATATATTTGAAGTTGGTGCCAGCACCGTCGATTAACTTTAACAAATGTAAAATTGTATATTGTAAACAGGCCCTTTTTGAATCTATTTCGTATTGTGAGTACATTAGAAATTAAAGTTTTAAATTTACATAATAAATTGAACTAAACATTTTTTTAAGATGGTCGACAGTGCTGGCACCGACTTCAAAGATAAGTAACATGGTGTTTTATTGCGAATAAGTAGTTCCTTATTTTGAGTTAATCATTTTTTACTTTCTAGTACCTTCTTTTTTTTTAAGTCGGTTCTTAGAAGATATTTTATAATTTTAAATAAATAAGTACTTTACAGTTAAGTTCATTAGCGTTAACACTGCATCAAATTTTGTGTTATGTTACTAACATAATTATAATGTTTTGGCCATAATAATATGTAGGGAATGTAAAGACATTGTGATAGAGTGCGGTTATTATTTGAATGACAGTTCTGAATAAGGATGACGGCTATTATGTGACTGACTTTGCGTAAAATCTTACTCTCTACGAACAAAACTTATTTGTAGCTTTACAATTTTTTTTAGATATATAAAATAATAGAATAGAATTTGTAAAGTTACAAATTAGCTTTACAAATTCTGTATTCTCCATATTTGTTTTAATAATATACGTTACTTGTAAACTGCAGTTAATTCTTTAAAAGTCCGTTGTCTGTTAATGATTTCGTCTTGAGAAATGAACAAGAATATTCCATTATAGCGATTATGCTCCAATATTTATATATTGTGGCTAGTAACGAGACACTTATCACTCTCAAAGTCTGCCCTAGTAGGGACGAAACAGCTGAACCGATTATAATTCAAGAGGTTCCGTTAGAGCGTCGGTTAAATATTCCACATAATACACATCATGAAAAAATACGTGCTTATAATATGATTTGTTATAATAGAAAGTTGGGGACATCTCATATTAAGGTCAATATTCATAATCATAGGGCTATGGTAACTTTGTTTTTTTTTTAAAATATAGTAAAGAAATAACTAGTTTTACAAGCGATTAAAAAATTTACTAATAAATCTAAAAAAATAATTAATTTTGAACAAAACATGCTTCCAGATCATCCGCGTCACTGTCGTTGAAACTCAGCGAATTAGACAAACATCCAATTGACATGTTTGTCCGCCCGAGATTCTGACACTTCCTGGAAACTAATCAAAAAAAGGTAATTGAACCATGTACGAGTAATTAAGAGATAATGGACTTTTCTCTGTTGTGGTCGATTAAAACAAATGTAAATAACGAAATAATTTTAGAAGTTAATTAAGATAATACTTGCATAAATTAATGTTACTAATTGACTCAAATTTTAGACAATGACACGTTTTTTTTATGTTACATAGAAAAATTTTATTTCACGTTTGATCTCACACGATTTTATTTAGTTTTTTTAAATATAAGTAATTGGGAGTGATACTTTAGATATAAGATATAAAATGCGTTTAAATCTTTCAGTTTTTAGTTATACTATAATTCATGAAAAGTGGACCTAAATCTGATGTCAACTTAAAAATTGACCTGAAATTTATAAATAATGTAAAATTTTTATGATATTTAAAAAAAAAATTATATTCTTTACACCTGAATTTTGCCACCCAACTATTCGTAATGCATGTTTCAGGGCGTCCGTATTAGCTGTCGTAATGGGATCTAGCCATCGCCGTCTTTTATCAAAGTGAGTATATTTTATAATACATTCATATACGAATATATACACACATACTAACGCGGCATACAATACATAAATATATAGACTTATTCAAAGACGTATGTATTCATACAAATACATGCATATTTTATATATATATATATATATATATATATATATATATATATATATATATATATATATATATATATATCTATATATAATATATATATATATATATATATATATATTATCCTGCAATTTTGAAGTACGATAAACTTAAGCTGTAAAGCAAACAAAACTTACACTGAACAATATCCTATCCTAGGAATAGTAATGATATAAGGCTTTTCGTATACGATCTGTGCTTATCAATAAACCGGAGGGTCACCAATATTTTACATAAGACATATGTTGAATGTTTAATTTCTGGGCGGTCAGAAGTGAAGTTGTAAATTTTTGGTGCAAAAATCGCATAATATCTACGTCCGCAAGTAGTCTTGGTATTCGTCAGCAGCAAGTCACTATGGTGAAGCGCCCAGATCTTGTAGGTGTGATGAACCGGCTTACGGGTGACTTTATTTTTGGAAGTGTATGTCTAGTACCGGAAAGTCCGTCAGTAATAAGTAAGTGAGACAGACATATGGTTTTTATGGATCACTCTGAATAAAGCTTTTTAAATTTTGCAGAAAAGCTCTATTATTGTTTCGGCAGCTGCTCCCGAAGTGAGTATACCATAAGCCATTACTCATTGCGCTAGTGCACAGTATATGGATATGCATAGCATAGCGTATATGCATGTTGCGTGTATTCTTGAAAATATACGTGAGTGCATAAATATGAATAAATGCTTATTTTTAAATGCAGAAAAAGTACATTCAAAATTAGTATAACGACCTCAATGACAGTGCTAAATTAATTAGCAGATATAAGATTTACTTGCGAAAGCAAAAATGAACAACAGCTAATTAGCTCAAATGAACAACAATGAGGGCAATAAATTACAATAACTTCGGCAGACATTCGCACGTTAACTGTCTCGTCTGCTATTTGCTTTGAAGACTCTTTTTAGACGATAACACAGCTTTGAAGAAAGAGCAGACAAATTGTTTCTTTATATTGGCTGAAATTCTTTCATTATATTTGTGCACATTTAATACCCTGGTTTCATAACTTTATCTAAGTGAGATGTTAGATATATTATTTTATTTTAAATTAATTTTATAGTCGTGAATAGGATTCGCTTAGGTCTAAAATTATATCCTAGTTTAAAGTATATCCCTAAATATAATGAATAGATATATTCTAACTTTGAAAGAAGAAACATTTTTCAGTTGTCTCTCCTTGCTCACGGTCTTGGCCAAGACTTTTTATAATATTAACGTATAAAAATTTAAACTTAATATTGTTTAAATATGTCGAAACCTCTATTTGAAGCATAATCGATGTTCAAAAGCTTTTAAACTTTACAACTCTTGAAGCAATTCTTCTATTAATTGCGGATATTAGAGACATTTTTTATATTAATAAAAAGTTTCACTACAAATACTTTGATTGTTTCGATATTAACATGATGCAAATTTCAGTATTAAAGAAGAGATCACAAAAAAAACAACCGGTGAAATACAAATTAAACTGAAAGCAATTAAACAACAAATTCATACTCAATACTGTAATATGTTCAGCGGTTGGCACAATCACAGGTCGTAAGATTCAATTTTCATTAAATTATGCATAATTTGTAATCGAATATAAGAATGACGCTAGTTATCCTTAGGACATATTTCATGCAAGTTGATAATTTGTAATAAGAGGAAAGTTTTATTCCTCTCTGATGTGTACGGATTTATAAAACCAATAAATTCGCACATAGCATAGAACTTAAATAGCTTTTCAACCTAGTATGAAATTTAATGATACGGTGATTGCTATATTAATTTTGTCGACAAACTCATTATCCATGTACATAAAACAGAAGAAAAATCTTATGAAAACATCTAATGCCTTATTTATGAAAAATTGTTTGCGAGGCTGAATTTCCTGATGATGCTGAAAATATAACTAACATCGATCAAATTAGTATACAAATACAATGACAATATCCAAATTGAATCCTTCACACGGCCGAGTTAGTCAATCGTGTCGCGTTAAAGAGCCAGCATGAAGCTTTCATGCCATTTAAATATTTGTGTGAACGTATGGCTCCTAACTAAGCTTAACGTTGAAAGTAAGTGTTATTTATAGCGTTGTTATCTTTTATAGAGTCATTTGAGACTATTACTTAATTATGTATTAATTCTAATTAAGTTTAAAATTTGAAATATATAAATAACTTATAAAATATATTGCTTGTTTTACCTAATTAACGCAAAATTAGAACAAGTGAAAAAAGTAGAAAGTTATATACACACACATACGTATATATACACACATACACACACACAAATATATATATATATATATATATATATATATATATATATATGTATATATATATATATATATGTATATAAATATACATACATGTAGAATTTTATTTCATGGCTACTACAAATGCTTCATTCCAATCTGAAAAATCTATTTTTAGTTTAGGTCATGGTAATTAACTTCAAAACCCATTTCGAATACTAATATCCTAGTTGTATAACTAAACGATAAAGTTTAGAAAATTTAAAATGTTCATTCAATAATTTTCGTGCAGAAAAGCATCGCCTGGGGAAAATAATTAGTATTTTCCCCAGTTATATATTGAGTATATAACTGGGGAAAATACTAATTATTATACATTATATTTTGGTTATATATTGAGTATAGAGATTTGTCTATTTTGGGTTTTTTGATAAAATAACTTTACTACAGAATAAGGTTTTGTTATATCCATTTCAACATATCAGGCGTAGATTAACTACAATTTTAAGAAAGTAATATCGAAGGTTGTTAAAAATATTCTGGTATGATGATGTAAATATATTAATAGAGCCATTACAATTTTAGAATGTGGTTACAGCTGTTTCCTTTGCAGTATTTACTTTCAAATATTTTTAAATTTGTGCATTTTTTGCTTTCAATTATTTGGTGCGGAGTAAAAACCGTCGTTTGTTGTAATCGCAAATAAAGTGGATACCCATGTTTTAATATTCGTGTATGTGTCCACACTAGTATTTACATATAAAATGGGACAAATTTATTCTTCGCATACTTCTATGAATTACATATCATTAGTATCTTTTAAAGTAAAATTACCATCTCATTTACCACTTTAATACTTTTAAGTCTAGTTTGCCAAATCGTGAGCTTCATATTCCCCCACCGTGCAATACATTCCCCCATCGTGCAATACATCCCCCCACCGTGCAATATATCCTCAACTAGGTAGTTTCCAACCACAGTATTCAAACGAAATTATTTCTATTAACCTGTATGAATTTTTCAGGGAATATAGACGACTAAGGAATCTTATGTTATGTTAAGTCTTTTGACATGCACTTGCCTGTTCTTTAAGTTTCATTCTTTATTACAATAGTAAAGAAATATATTTTTTAAGCTTTCTCTAGGAAATAGTATATAATATTAACGCTTATAACCTTTTTTTAAAAATTGTATTGCTTACAATCAGGATGTTCCAAATGAAATACATATTATGCTTACCAATAAAAGTGGCATTACATATTTGAAAAAATTGGGTCATTCCTTATCTGGGCAGCATGTTGAGAGATCAATAATTATGATTGAGTAAAATTAATTCATTTGTCATCACTAATATGGACTTGCAGGTGTTATGAATATAAAATAATACCTAATATAATTAAAATGGAAAGACACATGTAAAACGTATATTATCGTTGTATTATTATACATATTCAGCTTTTGTAAAAAAATTTGACATCTAAAATCATCGTTATAGTTTTCTTGCAATTATTGCGTGCTTCGCTAAATGCACTCTTTTTCATAAAACGAATTTTTTTGAGTATTAAATATGCTTCATAAACTTTCTATAGAAATATTTTTGACTAACTAATAACACACGTATATGGCTATTCCCATTAATATTCATACCTGAAATAGAATTAAAAATGTGTGGGCGATTGTTAAAGTTATAATCTCCATTCTTCACCGTCTTATTATTCGAACACATTTAAAATTAATTTCAGCATAAAACAAAAAAAAATGAACCAAATCGTAAAATCACACCACCACGTATCAAAAGACGTCTTAAATTCATTAATTTTTTCTATCTATATATTCTGCGTAATTGAATTGATGACGGCGACGACAGACGAACTTTGAACATGTGTGCTTTATTTATTTAAAACCAATAAGATTTTAAGATATGAAATATTTTCTAAGTAACGCCTCCTCACTCGAATCCATTTTCATAACTTTACGCCAAATTACCAATGCCAAAGAATTTTTCTATTATATTTTCTAACACCTTTTTATTTGACAACGCAAAGCTGAAAGGAAGATAACGTTTTTCACGTAAGAGTTTATTACTTTCTGTAGCTGACAGGACTTATCAGATTCTCATAACTGAGTTTTCATTGGACTGGTCTTGGCTTCATCTCTAATATAATGAATACTGTAAAGCCACGAGTGAGGTCGGTCAAAAAACGGTCGTGCAGCTACGGGATGGTGGGCACATTAGTATACAGCGCTTGGTACTTATATGTATACTCACTTACCAAATTTGTATTGTATAAATTTAATTAATTTAAAAAGTACCTATTTAAGAAAGGTTTAACACTGAATTAAATCCGTGAAGATATGTTGATCATACTAGTTGAATTTACTTTATCGCATACGACTTTTAAATAGCGAACGGGATAGGTAGTGTAGAAAATAATCGGTTCACCGAACGGCAGCCAACTTTTGACTACCGAAGAAAACGATAACAACATTCACAGAGATCTGGAACATTGGGAAAACGCCTTTCGGTCAAACAAAGTAGGAACTAATTTACAAATTATGCCATTATTTAAAGTTGTTTGAAGCTGATACGTGGGAATTTTTCATCAGATTTGTGTCTCTTGATAAAATTAAGATCCAACTGTACTTTAGAATATAAATAATATAAAATAGCGGCCAAAAAAATAGAAAAATCTCAGGAATTCCGAAGAAAACTGATTTGATTTTGTCGCCGAATGAGAAAAGAGCATTGTTATTCGGCGATTCGAAGAAAGTCATTATGGTGTATTACTGGTCAAAAAATACCTCCAATAACTCCACTTTATTGTCTTACGTATGTTACATGAGAAAGTTAAAAAAGGCCAGGGATATTAAAAAAATGTTTTGTTTCATCAGAAAAACGCACGCGTTCACACGGGGGAAATGATGACTAAAATTCGTAATGGTGAGTCCGAAATTTTGCCACACCCCTCTCATTTACTTGATCTGGCCTGACTTTGATGTCTTTCCTAAACTAAAGAATATTTAGTGGAAGAGACGTTTATGTCAACGCGTTTTGGGAGCATTGAGATTTTTTTTAAATGTGGTAAAAACGCTGAATCAGATGGAAGAAGTGAGTTGTTATTTAATTCAGTATTCTGCCGCGAAATTTTCCATTCACCGTCATATTTCCTTTAAACGATTCTATTTTCAAGTCGTTTACCATATCCACTAGGAATAAACTTCATTTACGGAGAAAAGTTTTAGTAATTATATAAAATACAAAGAATTCGGATTTTGGCGCATTCAAGGATTTCTTCAAAACTGCACACATTTAGATCGCATAGCATTTAACTCCTTGTAATAGAGACTGTGGAGTCACTGATTACTTATCACCAAATATGAAAAAGTCAAATATTATCTTATATCTCTTTGTATAGAAGCAGTGACAAGAAAAGGGACGAAGTTCTTGGAATAATACTTTTTCAAATTCATATCATATCTTACTACAAATCCTATTTGCCTATACACAATCATTCGATATCTTTTAACATATTTACATTAATTATTAAAAAGCGATGACGATGTTAATATATTTTTAAAGCATTTGATATTTATATTTTATTGCCTTATATTTTGATAAAATTAAATAAACGAGGCTATTGACATTTGTTCACTTGTCCATTGTCCAAATATTAAAATTTGCATTTATTATTATCTTATTAAACAGGCTAAATGCAATATTTAATAAAACTTAAAAATTATATCGCCACAAAATTATTTATGCTATTTGGGAATTGTTGGTATATTTAACTTTTACTAATTCAAAAATAATTACTACATAGACCGCTAAAACTTTCTTTCTTATCTAAATAATCAAACAAGTAAAACTTTCAATTTATTTGAGTATAGAAAATAATGAAGCCAGTATTGTATACTTTCCAAATAATAAAGAGTTTAAATCAACAATACCACATCGATACAAACTGCGTTTATGGGTTTCTATAACATTCTAAGTAAGCCGAAGTATTAGCTATATATAACTAATTTCAATTCTTAATAAAGGGCACGTCCCTAATATAATAAAATTTTAATATTTTTCTTAAGTAAGTCTAATCACCTACTATAATAAAACCTTTCTAATATTCCTGTCGGATTTATTACAGTTCCATTATTTCCCATTTTTAGGAAAAGAGGGGATGGGAAGCAGGGAAAATTTGGGGGACTGTTGATATGGGTATAATCATTATACCCATGATTAATACTAATGTATTTATTACAAATCAATGAATGGTTTGATATTCTAGTTGACTGCAAGATAGTTCTCTTGCAGCAATACATAAGTATACATTTTGCAACTCAAGTACGTAAATAAATAAACAAATCATTTATTACTCTGGTTGCAGTAAGTTAGTTCTTCCATAATATTTTAATCAATGTTTAATGATTTTAACAAGGATTTCTTTAATAATAAAGTTAATGTATAACATTTGTACGGATTTCGACCATTTTTTAATACTAGTTATGTTGATTGAAACCAAAAATTTTGCGTACACAACGAAACACTACTGATAGATTATATCACATTTGGAAGCAACGTGAAATCAGCTGATAGATTACTATCTTGTCATCTTTGTTACGAGTACCCCAAATGGAAACACAGGTGAGGGAACGTGTCGTTGCGAGTGGACGTATCTAAGCACTCTTCTGATTTCAGAATTGTGATTTCTTAATTCTAGAAAATATTTAAATACCTTTGACTTTACGTTGAGATATTTTTATTTCAATGATTTCGAGTAACGAATTTCTTAAATTGTTTTTATTACTTCACACCGCTGTGACAAAAGCTTTATTCGTAACTATAATACAAATTAGTCTTCCCATGTCTCTGCTTGTTTTATGTATTATTTCTCTGTGCGCAAAATATAATGTCAGTGGGAAAGTAATAAAATTTGCTAAGTATATATAAATTTAATGATAACGCCTTAATACTTTAAGTCAGTAATCTCACTGAAATTAATAAAATAAAAAGCTTAAAACATTATCTAAACATTACGATTCCTATAAGCCAAAGTAGCTCGTGAGTGACAGGTGATTACGTATACCACAAATATTATCTCGGAGGCACGCATCGCAAAAATTAAATGATTTGCTCTTTCTCATAGAATCATTCATATTAAGGCTATGACGTTAGCCGGGATATATTATTTACAGCTTTAAAAGGCAAAAATAAAACATTATTTACAAAGTTTTCAAGTGTATTCAATCGATTAATATTCCGGAACTTATTGATTGGGCAAGTTCCCTTTAACAAACTCCCGAACGATATTTCGTGCCTACTGAACTGAAACTAATTAAAACACTTTTATTACAAAGAAAAAGTTTGCTACTGAAACTGGAGTCGGCTTTAATGGTATTCAGATATGCTTGAAAAAATAGTATATTGTTGGGGATTCTGGAGGATTAGTCCATTATCCATATCGAATTTCAACTAAAAAATATGTATGGGTTTTTGAAATTTTGTGGAGACGGTATAAAATAATTTTTTTTAATAAAAATAACTATGTAATAAATTTTTTAAATGAAAAAATTATAAATTATTTTTATATACAGAAATTATAAATTACAGTGTGACAAAAAACATTTTATTGATCTAAGCAGCATTAAATATTTGTTGATGTATATATATATATATATATATATGTATATATACATATATATATATATATATATATATATATATGTATATATATATATATATATATCTATGCTTAAGTAAACAATGTCAATTCAGGCAGATTCAAAAGCGCGGACGTACTGTTAGTCGCTGACTATACATAAAATTTTCCAACGTTAAATGTATTCAACATACGCTCTTTTTTCTTAATTTGTTCAAACTTTTAATCCTTCGCCAGGCTATAAAAACTTGTTTTCTTATTTACTTTATTTCCTATACGTATAACAAAGCTGTAGAATGAATCTGTCGATATATTAAAGACATTTAAATAAATTGTTCAGGGAAACAAAACAAAAGTTACATAACAAAAAATACTGCTTTTGGTACATCCATTTATTTGCTTCCCTTTGAGCATTTTTAATGCAATTTGACATATCAGTGCTAAATGCGCTTATTTAAAAAATTATTTTCATGACTACGACAATATAATAAGTTGTGTTATTTTTAGTAATTCCATAGTTAACTTAATCGTATTGTCTGAAGATCCACGCGAAGAATATATTTGGTTGACAATATCCTACAATTCTGATTCCAATTTATTTTTCTAATGATTGTAGATTTAACTAACTCGAGTAAGCTTTAATTTTAATATAACTTAAATAAATAATTCTTGGGAACAGTACATGAAATTATTAAAGTATATTTCAATAGTAAACTTTTGTTATAAGAACAACTTTAACGACCGTGTTGTGAGTATGAAAGGTATTAAGACGTAAATTTGACAATTAAGACCAACCCCCATTGCAAATTTGGCTGTAATAAACTACTAATATATATATATATATATATATATATATATATATATATATATATATATAATATAGCAGAAAAAACAAGCTATGATTGTAAAAAATTGTAAATCGGTAAAGCAATAATACTTCATATGTAGTAACACTACAATGGTCCGGAATTAGTTGCGTAGACACATTTAGCATCTCTTAAGTTACGTCGTCAACTTCATTCATTTGGGCGTTACTCATAAATAAGAAACCATTTAACATATTTAAATAAAAAAAAAAATATTTGTTTAAAATTATATGACATATTTGTAATATTAATAAAAACAACCTCCCAAGTACCAGTAGAACTCGAACTATGATGGTTTTGTACGAACATAGTCATGTATAAATATTTAATTATACACTGTATTTTCATTAAAATATTTAAGGAAATTCGGGGAAACTGTACAATCTTTTTATTTAAGGGCTCATAACTTTAGTAATAAATATTGATAACTAGTTATTATAGTTTATTAAAATATATAATAACCACATTAAGCTCCATTTTTCTGTAATATTCATAAATCTAATTTGTTTTATTTTTATTCATACCGATATTTTTCCCAAAAAAGAAACAAATTTTTTCTAAATTCTTGCATCTTGGTTGAAGACCCAGGCCTCTAAAGTTGATGAATTAATAAACACATATACATTTTTATGGACAAAGTGATTTTTGTAGTTAATTTAAGCTGAATGGAGTTTCTATTACAGTTTCATTACATGCAATAAGTTGGTGGTTCATTCATAAACTAGTTGAACCTGCTTTGCTGTGATAAATTTCATTATATACACTACTACTCTGAATACTTTTAAGCTATTCAAAAATAACACTTTAGCTGAATTTTTAAGCTGTCTTTCGTCACATGAATACGTAACTCAAAAAATCACCAATTTAAAGCTTGATATTTCGTAAATGGATACGTGTATCAAAAAAGTGTTTATAGCATACCCCAATATTTTAAAATAGGTCTATTTAGCGGTACCCTCTATGATGGAGTTTGCGTTTAAAAAAGTCTCTTCGGGGATGAAACCCTAAAAATAATTTTTTTTTAATTTTAGTTTATGACATTGTTGGCATTATAAATATTCCTCAAAAAACACAAATGTGAAAATGGGAGTCAAGGTCAATATTCAGATTATGTGTGTTTATCAACTTCGCTGATATAAGAAATGAGATCTAAAGATAGAAATTTAATAATCCTGAAATTTATTTCTAAAACATACATGATTTTAAATGAAATTTAAAATAAAATTCCTTGTTTGTTTTCTACTACAAAAAGTTTGCTATTTAAAAAAAAACTTTTTACACTTTAACAGTCGAATTATTAACATAAAGCAGATAACTTGGATAAATTGAAGCTCAAGATTTGACTTGGCTAGTTTTCATATACAAGTTATCTTATATTTGGCTAATTAACCTATCTTTTTTATGTTTTACGCAATATACGCAAGTTATTATTTTAATTTTAGTTACTTATTTAAAAAATTGTTTGCTCGTAAAGTCGCATCTTGAGCTTCAATTTATCCTAAGTTATGTGCTTTGTGCCAATAACTGAGCTTGATAAGCTACCGCGTATCTAGATGCATAACTACGTCAAACTTCAGCTTTACAGCACTACTAGTCGAACAGATGGATATTGTAAAGCTGTAAAGGTTCCTAAACGGCAGGAAAACCTAAGGAGTAACCTTAATATGTCTCGTGAATATAGGGTTTCATACCTCGTTTGAAGTAAATTTATTTATCACAAGGCAATAAGGAATCGCTAATATAAACTTCCTAGAACTATAAATTTTCAATAACACATAATGTAATTAAAAATAATAATTTAAGGGTATATTTTTTCGTATATTTTTCAAAATAATCTTTGACCAATTTTCGACAAAAAATTGTATTAAAAAATATTTTGTGTCCCTTTAATAAAATCTATTTGGTGATCAACGATACAGCACACCATATACGAAATTTAAAAAAAATTTAGGGCGTTTTGTTTGCCCGTCTCCTCCCTCCAATGTGGAGGGAGGAGACGGGCAAACAAAACGCACATTAATGGGTGTTATATTATACATTTTTCAATAGTCTTTATTACATTATAGACTATTGAAACGTGTGTGGATTAATATTAAGTTTTTATGCAAAATTTTAAGTCCTTCAACATCTTCAGAATTTAAAAAGACCACCTTCGTTTAATATTCTCACTACCTTTACTCGAGTATGGAGACATCTGTTATCCTATTTTTACGAAATATTATCGCTCAAGTGAGAACGGTTTCAAAGTAATCAAAAAATTTCGAACCACGCATATATTTATGTTTACAAATATAATTTTACAATTTCAATGTAATAATTCCACATTTCTATATATATGGCTTCATCATCATTTTATTTCTTTTTTATAAGTTAATAATAACAAAAGCACACTTCACATTTTGTTAGTAACTCATTATATGAAAGCTTTGGAGGAATTAAGACGGCAAACTAAATCAATAGCGCACCATATAGTGAGCCATTGATTTGAAATATTTCGTACCTATACAGAAACCAATTTGTTCGGCGAGATTAAAAGTTATTGGTGATAAATAAAACTTCTTTTTATTTAAATAATATTACATATCGCAGTAACTTAATTTGCCAATGATTTCTGCTAATGAAATCTTGTTTAGTCTTAAGCAGTGAACAATACCTAATAGTCATGGTTACAGTTACAAATTACAAATTGTTTAAAGTTGGTTGGCGTCATTATTTTAAAGAAAATCATTTGTAAAATGAAAAACTTTATAAATATTTTATTTAACGTTGATATAACGCATTTTAATTTGAATCAAGGAATATCGTTTGTAGCCAGGACAATCTGAAAAACAATACAGGTTTTTGATCAGTATCAAGCCACTAAATTAAACTGAAATTCGGCAAAATGCATGTAAGTAAATATAAATATTTTCTGCAACAAAAACCTAAGTTTTTGCAATTTTGTTGAGGAAAGGTTGGAAATCCAGACGTTATTATCCAGTTATTTAGATATAACGCATTTTGTGTATAATCACAATGTATAATTTTCTAACTCACGCTAAATTTATTTAAAACCTTGTATTGATACTGCCAACGAATAATTCAAAAAAATGGGACATCTTTGTGTTTATCCGTCACCCATATAATGGTTGTACTGTAGGGGAAACAACATAAGGATAAATACGATTTTTTTTGTGAGAAATAATTGTCTTTGTCAGGTGATATTTCGAATAAAAATAGGAATATTTATTATTAAACATATTGCAGAAGAAAAAAATATTTTTAGTTCAATATTTTTTACAAATTAATTACAGTTTTTTGTATATAAATACAAAAAAAATTACACATTATTATAGCTTTTTTAATAATAAAAACAAAATTACTCGTAATTTGTTGCGAGATACTTTAAAATAATACATTTTGGCTAGATTTTTATCATCATTTCCCAAATATAAAATTAATTTTTTGCCTTAAACTTTATTTTTTTAACACATCAGTAATTACATAATTGTAAAATAACACCCTTTGTGTAAACTAATAGGTAAATTCTTTTTTTAGAATTTGTTAACCCTTGTCATGGAAGAAAATCATATGCAAAAAGTTATTTTTACGGTCGAAATTTTATTATCAATACATGCCATGTAACATCGCGAGCAATCTTTAAAACCATCAGAGTTGAAGAAAAGTGGAAAAAAAAAATGAAAAAATCCTTTTTATAAATTGCTATCGTTAAATTCTTAGTGTTTTTAATAATATTCGTTTCAGAAATGAGGAAAGTGCCTAAAAATGTAACAAGAAAATATATTATTTATACATATAATAAAATTGTAACAGAGAATCTTCTGTATATGAAAAATATTCTAAAAAGGGTGACTGATTTAGCGTATATAATAATAAAATTCGTAAAACTTGTTTTATCTGTCTGTAAATTATTTACTGCGTCAATCACGTAAAGTCTACCGGACGAATTTTAATGAAATTTAGTATGATATAAAGGGAAACATATGAAAGAAAAAAAACAATTCCCATTCCGAATTTCTCGCGAATGAAACCGTGGAGCACAGTTAACAATCTGATTATATTATAATGAAACCCCATAAATTTCTTGCGTATATATTATCGTTCTTAAATTTCTAATGTAAGGATATTATGGCTTTGTACGAGACAAGCGTGACATAAATAATTCATATTTACTGTACGCGTCTTTCTCATATTACCAGGCAACATCTAAATATGGAATATAACAGTATAATAAACATTACTATTAACACCTATACCTACTTAACAAAATTGCGTTGTGGAAATTTAATCTTTGACGGAAATATTAGAAAATATTTCCAAGCCCAGACTAACTAAACTTTTTGGAATAAATATGTGAAATAAATTTAAAATCGATCAAAATAACAAGAACATTAAACAACATTTGTCTTTTCGATAAAATTAATATGATTCCAACTTTTTGTTAATTAATTATAATGAACCTATAACTATTGGTTAATTATAAATAATTAACCTAAAAGTTGGAATCGATAAATAAAATTGTGTAATACACACAAACATATCACCGTCATATTACGAAATCCGAGTTCTATGTATTCTACGCAGCACTAAATACATTTCACTAACTTCAATGATTTCGAAAATATCTGCGTAATCGGCTGATGCTCTAGTTTCAATATGCACGAGTATATTACATACAATGTTCTTTTAACACCAAACTACATATTTATAAGACTTATCTTTTGGTCCAATGTTTATATAAAAAAAACATATAATATATAAAAAACATATACGGTCTATATAAAAAAACCTTTTTGACGTATGTTACTTATTACATACGTATGTTTCATCTTACGTTTCTTGATTATGGAGATGTATGATACGAGTATGACTTACAAGAAAACATTTTTTAAAGTTTTTTTATTAATGACCTGTTATTTTTTGTTGCTTATTAGCCAACTTGTTATTATAATGATTGTTTTTTTTATTTTGCAACTATTTTAAAAATATATCGGAGTCCTCTGAAATACATAATATATTTTATCACTTGGTTTTTTGATTGTCTGAAAAAAATTGCTCCTGTAGTAATAAGTTTGCCTTACGTGTTTTTCTTTTGAAGACAATAAATAAATAAAATGAAACATGGATCCGTGATGTCGCACAGGTGCTGCTGTTAGCAAGAAAACTAACATGTGGAGAGAAACTTAATATATAGTATACCAGTTCAATGTTAATACTGCTTTGCGAGTACGATATATGGAGGATAAAGTTGAATGTTAAGAATATTAAATAGTACTTCGTCAATCGCTGTCTCGGGTATATGCTTTCGATATTTTATTCCAGAGATGACACCCAGCGAAACCTTCTTGGAAGATGCATAGATTGCTTCATTCTATGAAGTTTCCCGTCAGCTTGAATACTCGGGAAACTTCATATTTATTATACAGTTTCCCGAGTATATTTCGTCCTTCTGAAAGCTTTTACGTTTTTTTTTAAACAATATTACTCTATCGGTTTTAGCATTTCTTTAATTTTGCTTTATTTCTAATTTTAATTGTTAACTAAGTTTTTCCTTTTTATATTATTTTATAATTTTCAAAAAGTCTGAGCCCCGTTCAATTAATTTTTTTACATTCTCGATAATTATTAGTAATTTTCTCTCACTAGTTATTAGTAATTCTCTTTGATATTTCCGTAACTAATTTTAGGCTTTTCCGTAACTAATTTTAGGTTTTTTGTTTAATATTCTTTAGTTTAAGAAGAAAAATAAAAGTCTTTTCTTCCGTTTGTCGTAAGAAGATTCCAAAAGTAATGTATTTTTTTTAATTCATCTATTTTCTTGCTGGATGTGTAAGGAACAGTTTCCTTTCATCTTTTGTTTTGTATATTGTTGTTGGACGGTGAAAATCTCTACCGTTTTTTTGAGAATGTCTAATACAAATGTAGCTCTATCCATACGATTACTTGAAGGGAATGATCGATTATTAACGACCGTTTATTGTATTTTAACTAAAATTTATCATTTTAAAATAGGTTTCACCCTTGATTCTATTATCTGGTGATATTAATGTTGTGCGGACAGGTTACCTGTTACCTTTCGAGGTACTTACCGAGGCTTTCGTTATTGATAGTTTATTTTCGAATCGAGGTTCATCCCTTCTGTTTCTTGCTCCTTTGCCATACTTTTAATTAACCACGGGTTTTGTATTTTTTAGTACTCTATGGAATTCGGTAATTTTTGCATTGAAGTTGGCCATCACTAATAGCTCCTTGCTTACTATTTCGTGAACTTCTTCATGTCTTTCAAAAATGTATTACAGACGGCTATATTACTCATATTTATTAATCAATATGATTAATTTCTCTGTAGTAACAACTACAGTCTGCTGTCGTTTGTGAATATTATAAAGATAAGAACGTATATTAGCAAATAAAGAACAAAAACACATTAACTAAATGTTGTCCACGTATCACGTCTAACTTTTTTTATCTAATGATATAATGGTAAACGTGTTATAACTTGGAATATTATATCATTACATTTGAAAACTTTTAAAACAATTATATTTTCAAATATTACGAGAAAAAATATTTTACCACAAATATTCCCTTGCGATATGTGGGGCGAGACATTTGCGGATCCCTTCAATTTATTTCACCTCTTGCAAATATTAACTATGGAAGATCCGGTCATTATGAACGAAGGCAAAAAGAGAAAAGGTGATTTGAAGTTGAAAAAAATATTCGAAAAAATTGAGATAAGTTTGTGAGTAAAATATTAGGAAAAATCGAGTAAACTTTCGTGAGTAACGGAGTGATTTTGTGGTACCCACGACTTCCAGATATACAATATTTTCTGCTATATGCTGAGATATTAAAACAAGGACCTGAAAGTTACTCGGTTTTATACACAATAATTTTTTTGGGGCATTTTTAGAATAATGAGGCTTTCTAAACTAAGAAATGAGAAAGGTCCAAATTCAAACGAAAACTTACTTCAAATTTTAGAAATCTTTTAAATAACACGTGTATATATATATATATATACATATATATATATATATACATATATATATATATATATACATATATATATATATATATATACATATATATATATATATATATATATATATATATATATATATATATATATATATATATATATGTCTGCACAGGCACATCAACTGTGAAATTGATATTGCAATTCTTTCATCTTTTTGATAAATAGATTTGAAAACATAAAATTACATAATTAATAGGATTTTAGAAAGAAATGTCAGACGATTATTTAGTCGTACAAATTATTCCACGATTTGTGCGAATAAATGTTTAACCTATTTTTTACAGGTGAGGAGAAATCTTTATTTGCAGAAAATCGTTGCTCAACAAAATCATTATAAAATCTGCTGATGTGTCCACCCTATCATGGCACTTAAACCGTTTAGTATTGAAACTTGAAATTGGGCTAATTAATAAAAAACATTAACGCGTACTAATCTCAATATTATTTATGTGGAATTATAGGGGTGCGGAGCAGATTAAGCACTTGAAAAGAATGTAATAATTCCCTCCTCCTTCCCTTATAATTGAAACTACTCAACCTAAAATTATGTTTAAATCCGACATACACAAAATATGCATGGGTTGTAGGAAAACTATAACGATGATTCTAGATGTCATAGTTTTTTAAATATTCACTATAATACATAGGTATTAGAGTGGATGTCAACTCTACTTAGCGATATTAGATGTTTTGAAATATATATTGCTCTAATGAGTTCATATTAGTGATATGTCCATGATAAAATAATTTCAATTTAAACGAGACCCGGAGCTATTGACACACGAGCCAGAATATCGCTTAGACAGTTTTATTTTTCTGCAAGCCAGTTCGTGTCTAGATTTGCATTAATTGATTCCTAAACAAATTTAAAAAGTAAAATTACCAAGCTTGTAGGGCTTGATATATGTACGGAAGTACGGTCCTGGATAATTTAGAAAGGTTCCTAATTACTAGTTCACCCTACTGACTCTTTTTGAAAAAGCCCAAATTCAAGCTAGTGACAAAACATAAAATTGCTTGTTCGTATATCTCAAGATACTTTTAAGAAAAATTCAATTGTTTGTGAAAATAATGATTAGCCAACCGATAAGACAATAGTAATGATATCGATAACATCGTAGGATTACATAATATTCATAATATTTTTTGTGTCGGGGTATGAGTATTAATAGCATAACATTAAATAATAATACATTTAACAGACAAACTCAATTTTAACACGGATCAAAGTTAATTTAAATAATTTTAAGCCATGTTGGACTACACAAAATTCAACAATTCATTTGAAAAAAAAATGTATTTTATTTGTATCTCATTTTTCATGAAAGCTATATTTAAAAAAAACTTTACTTGAGATGCATTTTTGATAGTAATTTTTAAACTCTCCGATATATGAATTATAAGATGCCAATATACTATGAAAGATAAATAATTTAATTCAGTTAATTAATAATTTAATCGGAACAAACTTCCTAATTTAGAAGAAAGAAAATTTAGAACCATTTTCATCTTAGAATACTGGTAGGAACACCAGGTGATGCGTTCCCAGCTAGGCGACCTCAACCCACGGCCGTCGATCTATATCATCATATTTACTTAAGGGGAAAGTGGAAAGAAACGATACCACCATTTCCACTCTGTGATGCTGGACGTGCTACATTATGCGTCCCAGTCAGGTAAGGGTTCATCGTGTCTATTCATGAGTTCATCCGTCCATCGCAACTTCGTAGTTACTACTGTTATAGAGTTATATGTATGAAATTTCGCCAGCACGTATGTCAGATGGGGCATCATCTTGATTAATTCGTACGTATGAAAGATCTTAATAAAATAGTTATTGTACTTCGGTACAGTGTACACGGATATGTAGAGATGAAAATATTGATTCGTGTACTGATACTATTCGAATCCTGATATAGTGTTCGCTGCGCTGTATCTTACTGCTTTCATAATTGGGCACGGTACCCGGTGTGCATATTTGCTATACCGTTTAACTTTTTATTTATCAAGAAAATAGTGTACTTCACGAATATGATGTGATGCGGAATAGTATTAATCATGATGTTCTTGTATCGTACGAAAGAACCCAAGCAAGCAACTTTGCTACAACAATTTAATAAAATCTGCACGTACACAACTTAGTAATTAATGGACGTCTCAAGTCATAAAAAGGTATTATATCTGTTTAACCTAAAATACATTTTATTTACATATAAAAATGAAATTGTTACAAAATAAAAAAAACTGGCGTAATATTCTTTTTTTCATTTCTAAACTCGTTAAGTTTCAATCTAATGCACAATGCGAGCCGTATTTTTGCCCTTTCAAGATTTTTCATTTTTAGCCAGAGATTTCAAGTATTTGAAAAGAATTCGATTAAAACTTTCAATTAATTAAACAAAATTATAAATATCAAGAAATATATTATACGTTGCATTTAATTTTTTTTTCTTTAGTCTCTCTCTGCGACCTATTAAGTTACAAAGTTATGTACAATTAATGGATTATAGCGAGGTATACAATACTCGTGTTTTGATAACTTGCCACAATATATTGATTAACTTGCAACAATATTTCGATTGACTCTCCGCAATATTTTGATTAAATTACAATAATGAATTAAAACATAGGAACAATACCGGTCTTTAAACGTTTTTTGAATTTAATTTAATTTTTAATGTCGATGTAACATTAAATATGTTTACAAAAAATATATCTAACTTGTATAGAACTTACACATATAAAAATTGGAAATTGTTCATATAATATGAAAATTTGTGCATGTGCGTGTGCGCGTGCGTGTGTGCATATATGTTTGTGTGAAATTATGTTTCAGAACCTCAGAGTCAATCTCGCACTGGGCCAGTTTAAGGTCTTAATATATCTATCTATTCAAGATTTGAAAAACAATTGAAATAACATAATATAAAAAATTATAAAGTTAAGAAATAAAAATGTTTGGCTTACTAACAACAGAAAACAAATCTTGTTTATACCAGTAACCAAATTAACTTAAAACAAACAAAATCGTAGGTAAAAAGGAAACAAGTTAATAAGAAGTCACCCAACAAGCGACAGTCCTCTCTTTTCCACGTAATTCGATTATCTCATCTTATTAATAATGTCTTTGTTAGCAGATTGAAATTGGAAATTCACGATCAAAACAAATTAGTATGATAAATAAACCAAACTTAATTAATATGTTCATATCCTTTTATTTTTACTTTGATCATTTGCTTTAGTAAAGATTCTAGTTAAACATTTTAACTACTGCAATTAGTGTATGTCACAGTATATTGTGTTAGTTTTGAGTTTATTTAGAACTTTTCCTTTTCTAAAGGGAAATCTATGTGATCACGCTATGTAAATAATTAAACACGACAGCCTCTTTATTCAGAATTGTTTACTTTTAAATAACTGATTTTGCCTTGTAGTATGAATATTACTTTGTAGTTCATAGAGCGGGTAATAGATAAAATAATTGCTATTAAATTTATTTTTTTTCATAATGATTACTAAAAATATTTGATGTGAAACATCTATAGGCGCAGGTATAAACCGGATCATTGGCGTGGCGACGCTTACCGTGGCGACGGGTCGCTATACTAAAGTATATATATAGGGTATATGTAGTAGAGTGTACGGTATGGCGACGTGTCGCCATGCGCAACCGACTACGCGACGCTGTTTTGTTTACTACGGTACACATAACCTGTGCTTTATTATTTTTGTATTAATTGTAAATAAATATTTATTAAATAAAGTCACCATTTTCTGTAAGAAATTCGTAAAACTTTATTTTTTCATTATGCTATATTTAGTTCCTGTAATAATCTTGTCTTTTATGCATATTACTTGTACGAACACGATGTTTCACATCGGTCAGGCGTCCCGTGACGGCTCAATTTTCAAAAAAAATATTTGATTCTTAATATTAGCCTTCAAAAGCAGTGAAATAAAAACGAAAAGTTTTTGCAGAGCTTTGCTAGGGAAATGTACATACACGACTTGAGCTTTGCGTCTAAATATTTGTAAATAATGTATTCATCACAATATTTAACTTACCGCTATAAATTCTTGTCTCTTTACCGCTTTCTCATGTGATAAGATATATAAAATAACAAGAATTTTCTCTTTAAATATCTTTGTTTATTGCAGTAAATATCTGAAAAACATAAACGTTAAACTTCAAGGGGAAAGTGGTCTCTTCTGGAAGTGGCCTGTAAGTTTTGATGATAATTTTCTGCACTGCCTCTGATAATTCTCTAACGACTTTGACGTTAAAGAATTATCAGTAGCATTGGAAATAGGGAAGATATATTCTAATTGACTTTAATATATAAAAAGTGTGAAACAAAATGTTATTATTTTAATATGAGCTTTGGAAAATTATTGATCAAAAATAACGTCACATCACTGTCAACATCTCATGGTTTGAACAACATATGTTTAAGTTTGACATTACAGTTATAAGACTAATAAGTGTATATCGTAAAATGATAATCAAGCCAAGTTGATAGCAGCATATAGTACAATGCACAGATTAACTTACAAAATACCAAAAAAAAAAACAAAAGAAAGCGTCTATCTGCCATCTATAACTCGAAGAAAATTGTATATTTATTTAAAACGTAAAAATATATTAGTATATAAAATATCCATCATTAATAGGTTTTATAATTGTTCTGTACTATATTATGCTGATTTGTAATAATCATTTAAGAAGTTTTTTTATGGGTTTCAAAAACTATGGCTAAAATAAATAACTTCACCGCAATACATTGTTATTTATTCTCTTACGGTCCACCTCAACATGCCAAATATAAATCATGTCATAGCACTACCTTACTTAGCAGTTAGCCGGTTAACGGTGCTTTCTGCCCGACCAACTGTTTCCGAACCATTTACGAGTAAGTTGCTCTCGCAGAAGTGTTTTCCCTTCCATAATCCTGATGACTATTTTACGTAGTTCGTATACGCACCGAGCTTTGGCAGTATATTTATTAGATTAGGTCACTTATTTCATAACAAAGTATAATAGGTTCATGTTTTTTAATTATGAACCAAACAAACATGATTAATAATAATGGCGATTGTAATTACAGGACCAACAGGAACAATAAAAAATAACTAGATTATACATTCTGTAGTAATGCTTGTTTGAGAACATAACAGCATCTCTCTTAAAAAATGTTTTATAAGTTCAAAAAATGTATATTTATTTTACCGTCACTATTTTGATAAAACAGTGACGGTAAAATAAATTTTCTCAATATTTTGACTAAATAAAGTTATTGATTACCAAGAGGCTAAGGGATGTTATCCCTAATGCAGGTCGATCTTGATTTCGCCAGGTCGGTCTTATAAGAACTAAAATATTCTATGTGATAAATTAAATGTTTGTGAAACAATTAGAGAAGCTGGAGTTACAAGTTAATGTATATCCATATATACAAGATCTAACGTAATAGGCTGAAAAATCGAGTTAATGAAATTAAGTAATTACGAGTAAAACTCCTACCATAGGGATCTAAATCGAATGACACATTTAGGTATTTTTAATTATTAAAGAGTAAATATTATTTCCAATAAACTGTTTACAATTATTAATATTATGTTATACTCGAAAGATAATTATAATTTCCTGGTAAACTTTAGAGAAACTTCAAAAAACGCTACCTTTTTATAATGTTGATTTTAAAAGATAGAGGAAGGGGTGAGTTTATGTTAGAGGGAATTAGAT
The DNA here is from genome assembly GCA_039881145.1 of Druceiella hillmani. Lineage (NCBI taxonomy): Eukaryota > Metazoa > Arthropoda > Insecta > Lepidoptera > Hepialidae > Druceiella > Druceiella hillmani. Next base: position 135,129 of record JAYKKI010000049.1, read on the forward strand.
TGGTTGACAAAGTAGTGGAGTTCAATATAGAACATTGTATATGAAATTAGTTTAATGAAATTTAAATGGATTTGCGTTGCAGATGCCGATTACGTTCATGCTAGGTTAAGTTTATTACCATGTTTTATATTGCCTAATTTTAACTAGCATATGCAAATTTGTCTTTTGATATACATCCGCCAAAATTCTACCATTCCTTGTAAAGAAATACATCTCATTTTACTGGCAATTGAAATTGTATTATTAGCCATATGTTCTTAAAAAAATACTTGAAAGTTAATCATTTATAGTCATTGCTTCTCCTGTTTAATATATAATTTTAGTTGTATTTTACTTCGGTGCAATGTTTTATTCTAAGTTATTAAAAATATTACTGCACGTTATTCTGAGGATTTTCGACATGTTGACATTAAACGCGTATGTGTGAAACCATCTCGACTTTTTGATTTATTGTTTCACAAGAACTTTTGTTTTCGCTTAATGTTTTTAGAGATTTTTGAAGACATTCTCGTATACTCTTTGAACTCATTAGATTTTGGTATTAATTAGAATAAATTTCATAATTTATCAATTCTCAGCAAAATCAAAACGTAAATGCAAAAAATAAAGCCAGACCTATTTAGACCATCGAAAAAAGAGCTGAAACTATTGTTAGGAAATGTTTTAATAATGTCTACAAAATTTAACTTATATTTTAATAACGTTTCATATTTAATAGGATCACCATAAAATATTTTGTCTCCATTCACCCATAAAAACCGACTAATGATTTAAAAATTACTTATTGTTAAATGTAATAATTATCTAATTCAATATTTTATATTCTATGAAAACAGTAAGTTTATATACGTTTTGAGAATTTTTTTTGCAAAAACCAAGAAATCGAACATATACTCGACTTTGATACGAATACATATGTAGAACCCTTGTTCACATGCTGGCACCAAGAACCATATATCACAACCAACAACTGATCAATACTGCTGTACTTTAATCTAAACATTACTTTGGATTATAGTGTAGAACATCTGTCATTAAAGTTTCGTATTATTGTCGACCGCCCGCCCACGCACCTTCGCATGTTATTTGAGCGGACGTTGTTTCAGAGAAAGATGAGAGAAAACGGATTAACTAACTGCTGTAAATGCGTCGTTTCTTGTTCTAATTAACGTTTGCCGTAATTTTTATATGCCAACATAATGGCAAACATTATTCATTTTAATATTTATTTCTGAAAAATAATACACATTAAAAGCATATTTAGTCCATGCGAGAAACGTAGAGGACGCTTTAAAACGATTACAACTCCATACACCAACCAACCTCCATGAAAATTATACCAGGGCTTTTTAATAAAATCGTATAGCATATAACGCAAAAGGTATGTAACTCGGAATTACAAAATACAACAATATGATTTCCAAGCTACGAGAAAATTCTTGTACAAAATACGTCATACGATTTTCTTTTAGTCTGATCAAAACCTCAAAATTACTGACTCGTGATTGTTTTGGAGCTTTAAGCATGTAATAAATTGTATAATAAAACCATTGCACTCAACTTTTCGTTAACTTTATTTTGAAAATTAATATCAACAATACAAGCGAAGTGAAGAAGCTACTTAAAGTCGTCCATATTATTAATATTATGAAATCAATTCTCAAATAGAAATTAAATTTCTGGCCACAATCGCTAACATCAATGAGAAATATAATTTTAAATGAATTGAAGAAATGAAATTATTGTAGATTACGAAAATTGCCAAACATTCGTTAATTATATAAAATTTGGCGAAATAGATTTACTCTGAAGGAATACAGCAATATTTACATTGATATATGAAACGTTTATTCTGACTGAAAAAACATCATTTCCTTTGATTAATTACAACGTATGTTAAATTAATCGGTTCTCCCAGACTTTTGGCCGCAAACATATTTTAAAAGCTAATGGTGGATTTATTTTTAAATCTAATTCTTGAATAATTACGATATCGTTCCTGCACTACATTAAAAATGTTACAGTGATAGCGGAGTGATTGAGCAATTGATGATTCTCAAAAAATTCCGCAATCGGGAAACTACGAAATTATGATAGTGTTTCCCATTTCAACTTCTTTAAAAAGAATGTGTTATTTTCCTCAAAACTATTTAATATTTTAGACCTCGAGTGTTACGGTATAGTAAGATATGAATATAAATCTACCTGTGTAGTTACTATTCAGTTTTACATAATAGCAGTACACTAGAAAGATTTTTTCCCTTAAATATTTACAAGGAAAGCTAATGTCATATGAGGTAAGGTTAGATATAATTACAGTGACACTACTCGCAGTAACAGTGATGTAATTTTCTGTGTCAACACAGAGAGAAGCTACCCTGAGTCAACGAGAGAAGATAGTCCAGGAATTAGGGACATATGTTTTAATTCCAGGTAATTGTTTTTCTTTACCTTATGTATGTTCACAATCCACGTCAATATCATAAGGATTAGTCAAATATCTTTCGAGAAAAAATATTCAGTTTAAAATTGTGGCTTAACTTTTTTATCGAAATTTATATACATTTTTAATGGTGAATTCTGCTAATTATTAGTACCGAAAGTTAATGTAAAAAGTCGTCAAGAGATCTGGTTAAAATAAACTTTATTACTTTACTATTCTGATTAATCATTAAGGTGATATCTCCATTTTATGATGAAGTTATCTAAAATAAAGAGAGAAGACAAAATGAAAACCCTCGCAAAATAGACAAGCGCGAAATCAACTTGCCATTCCAGTTTAAATGATATTATAAAACTACTTGATATAAAACTACTTATTATAAAACTACTTGATACACAGTAAAGGGCGCGAACTGTATTAACCCAAATATTTTATCAAAGCGCGCTTTCATGTATGAACGACGTCAAAGGACTTTTTTGTGATATTTTTATGAAACATATATTTACTTTTTTTACTTTTCTCCTTTGTTCTCAGTATTGAAGAAAGAGACGCGATTTATTTTCTACTTTGCTTTATAGCACGTAAAAATATCTTTCCTTTCATCTGAATACATACAGCTTCTTTGTTTCAAATAAAAATTCGGTTGTTTGTGAATATATAAAAAGTGGTCGTTTTCAACGATAATGAGGTTTTACAGTTTCGATTTTGGGACTATGCTGCAAAATATTGTTAAATGTGTATTTAACCGAAAATGTTATGTGGAATTTGTAGTAAAAGGGGGGATTTTCAGGTTTTATTATGTCTGATCATTTGTTATTCTACTAGATCTACAAATTTTTTTTAAATTTCGGCTTTAGTTATTTGATCTGAGCCTTCATCATAATTTACTTAAAAATAAAACAGTTGATTGGATATTATTGAAAGTAATCGGAAATATAATAAAACGTGCCTAAGTGCTAATATATAAGAGAGAAGAGAAAGTACCTTATAATTAAAATATCCGTACATAAGTCCTAGTTCATTCGCTGTCTTTTATACAACAATTGAGTTTTCCTCTATATTGAGACATAAAATTAGTTTAGTGCTATTCCGATTGTTTTGGGGAAAATATTCCTAGCCGCCCTGTTCATTACGAAAATAAATTTCCTCGTAAATATTTTAGGTCTTAAATCTTATTCTGTGTAACTTATTAGTTGCAGAGATGGATTTATAATTCGTATTATATTAGGTTGGGAACGTATAAATCCTCCACTTTTTGAACTGATTTCAAGAATGTTATAGAAGTTTCTGTAATATTTCTTGAATGGTATATAAAGAGTGCAGCATTTGAATTTCTGTTCAGTTTGCAATTATGTAATCGGCAAGTAGAGTATATCAAAAATGGAAGTATTTCGAAATGAACTTAGAGGATTATTTATTCATGAACGTCGTTTAGGGCAAAAAACCAATGAAGCATTATACAATATATACACAAGGATGGATGAAGGTATGTCCTGTTACAATATAGTTAAGCACTGGTTCCAAATATTGAAAGAACTGAATTTTGACCTGAAAGGAAAAACCTCATCCAAAGTGACCTCGTACACTTGATTTAGAAAAATTTAAATGCCTTATTGAAGCTTGTCCCAGATTAATTGCACGTTGTTTGGCAGACTTATTTTTATGCTCTTACATTGCAATGGAAAAACAACGTCACGCTTTGAGAATGGAGTAGAAATATTCCCTTTGGCTACCACATACACACACACACAGTACCAACAAGAGGCTAAAGTATCTGGTTACATGAGATGAAAGATGGATAGCTTACGTTACTTTATAGCGTAAGCTCCAATAGCTAGTAGCTGAAGAAAAAGGTGTAACTAGACCTGTGTGTAACTATTTTCTCCTAATATTGGAGAAAATATAATTTTGAGTGCATGGTAAGGCATAGATGTGTGTATTCTTTGGGTTATTCATTGGCAACTCTTTCAAGCTTTCAAGTACAATTACAGCTAAGATTTATTATGAACAATTGAGCAAAGTCACCGAAAAACTTTTTACATGACAATGGTCGACCCCACGTAGCAAAAGTGACCGGTGAAAAACTACTTTCACTTGGACAGAGTTTGCTACTTTACTCAACGTACTCTTCATGACTTTCGCCATCTGTTTCCCTTTCTGTTTACTACGTGATACAAAATTTCAATTTGATATGGCGAAATTTATATCAAAAAATATATTAATATCAAAAAATATATTAATACTTATAAAATTAGGGATTGATTTTATTGACTACCTATAAAAAGTTGAAAAGTTTGTGTAAAGAGATTGCGGGTTTAGAAATGGCCATCCTAATACTATACTCTAATCCCAAAAAGTTTAATAATTTTGCAAAAAAAAATGTTGTTTTTAATGGTAATGGCACATATCTTTACAAAAGCATTATTATATCTTAAATTTATTCATAAATCATCAATTGCCTTGTCTCTTCGCGATGACAAAATAATTTATGGTAATTCTGATTTTACAAATTGAAACATTGCAGTAAATATCCTATGAATATGAATTCAGCAAGTACGCAATTTATGTAACTTATAACCACTACGATTATTTATTTTTATTTATTTTCACAAGAAAATCAAATTGGTAAGGTTAATTATTAGTTTCTTAGCTAGTGGATATTATTTTCGGCACTAAATTTCTTCTTTTACTCCCGTAAATCTCGTGATTGGTAAATCTTCAGAAACCATGAATTCTATTGGATAATGTCTTCGATATTTCATCAGCAGTACGAATTTATTATACTGAAATTGTCGTTTTTACTACACTAAAATATTGGGGTTTTCATGTACATAGCCCATTTCTCTCCACAAGTTATTAGATACTTCAGCCAATAGAAGTTTCAACTTAAAGTCAATAATTGTTGACAAACATTAAGTTTTGAAGTAAAAAAGTCCGTACTTGACGTCATTAAAAATCCGTTTATATTTATGTAATGAACTTGAAACCTTGACGATAGCAAAACTTTGCTCAGTCGAGCTCACTTGGCGACAACCTTTTCAGGACTCGAGCTCACTCTCACTTGGCGACAACTTTTTCAGTAATCGAGATTACTTGAGCGACAAACTTTTCAGGATTCATAGCGAGAAACTTGCTTGCCATTCCAAAATTTTAAATCTTAAAAGTGAGATACTTGGGAAGTAAAAAAAAACAATACGGAATCCGAGTGTAATGCAGACATCAATTGTCAATTTCGATTTCAGCTTTACGCAAAGCGGTCATTAAAAATAAACACAAATGCGTGCAGGCAAGTTCATGCTGCTGTTCCTTTCCACCCACGTATACTCACTCACTTGCATTTTTGAACAGCAGATATTGGAATTAGAGTAGATAAAAGGAAGAGAAACTTTCTTATAATATTTTTCTCCAAACGATCAAAATTGTTAAAACTTCATACCAAAATTATGGCAAAAATATATCGATCGACAACATTCGATGATTATGTTACAATTTATTTATATTTAGATTTATATGCTGAATGAAATATTGCTTAAAATTATCCGGTTATACTCAGGTTTTATTATACTAAAGTCTGCACTGAATTACTGTAAGAAAATAGAACAAGTCCAAAAACATTTATGTTACAGCGCAAGTTTATCTGAAAATATCCTAATTATGTTATTGTTCGTGTAATTGAACGAGTTTTTGAGAAAAATTATATGAAGGATAACCCCTTAAACTTACGTACATTATTCTGTTGATTATAATGTATTGTATTTTCCAAAATCCCGAGGTCATTTTCAAACTGGGAGGTTATTTTAATATATCCTTATCGACTGTGGCACCAAATCCATGGTGATTTTGATGAAACGCCTTTTCATATTGATTGGCATTTCTTCGAAAAACAGTACCTTTATTTTATATTTTATAGAATTGATGAACATAAATTTGGTTTCTTGTATGTAATGAAATTGAAATTAAATTTTATTAAAAAAATTAAACAAATTTCCACTAGAAACCTGTTAATGGAGTTAAAGATAAGTTTCACTGTATGTAATTTTATTACTTTTTTTGCAAATAAAAATGCTTATTGAAACAAAAGATTTTTGTATAATTTAATGGAAAATATGAGACGCCGTACAATCTTTCTTATCATTTTTTTCCCTCTACTTTAAATACTACGAAATAACCTTTCTGGCTGGCACTTGCTGTCGTTTTTTTTATTTGCGTATGATTTAAGTACTTAGTAAAAAATGTTTATTTATTTATATTTTTCTGTTTATTCAACTGAAATATCCGCCATTGAAGATAACACGCAATTGAAGATTTCGAGTTAAACTAACTGATATGTATTTAAATGAGAATATTTATGCATTAAAACGCTTAAGTGCTCTAAAACGTTGTATAAATTTTGTAAATAAGTAAAGAATGTTGTTAAATATACCACAAAACAAAAACGATGAATGTTTATATAACCACTAACCTATTTTACGGCCCTCCATCGGCGCACTTTCTAGTTTCTCTTGTCATCTTCCGATACAAATAAATTACATAATGCCTTCTAAAAACTAATTTCACGGAAGGAAATATTATTAATATATTTATTTGCTTTTTAATACATTTCCTGTCCATTAAAAAACGTTTGAGGTGCTGCAAAATCTCAAGATGCAGCAAATTTTAAATGAGTAAATTTATTTCTCGTCAGCCATGTGTCAAATATTTTTCATTTATCCGAGAAATTTATCAACTTAAAACGTTTTTGGAATGAACCTTTAACTAACTATCATCACTTAACTGCAACTAAATTAACTCATCCTTATTATGATTATTAATTCAAATAACAAAATAAAGATTTTTAATAATTAGTTCACATTCTGCAAAGATTCCTTTGTTCTAAATGACACATCAATCGTCTATGGTGAACTACTTAAAAAACGTCAAAGAAATGGGAAATGCAGAATATATGGATGTATAAATTTACAGTAACTCTATCTCACTTAATGTTTTTATGGAGTTGAGAAAAAACTATTTCGAATTTAGCTGCAACCTAATTAAGAGGTCTTTTCTAAAGGTTTATCTATTATTAATTTATTTTATAAACGAAAGACAAAATTATAATTAGGAATTTCGAACTTTTCAAATTATGCAAAAAGATATTTATGAATAAACCGAGTATGTTAGCCTTAAAAAAAACTTATTTTAAATTTGAATTAAATTTTATCAAATTTATTCAATATTCTCATAACTGTCTCTAGTAATTTCTATAGGATATTAATAACCATTATAAATAAAATATTAATTGACAACATTGATTGAAATAATTAGGAGAACGAATAAAAAATCACAGTTACACGCTTTATACACTTTGAAAAGATGAGCGATTAATGTCAACGACTTGACTGCAAAAAAGCTTTATCACGTAGTTCAGACTACAACCGTAAACGTTTTTCAAAAAAGTTGTTTTGTCAATTATCGAAAAAATACAAACGCCCTTTCCAACCTCTTTTCCAACCTGCACACATTACTCGCGGTATCCCAGTACAACGACATTTAGTTTTGATAAATATTTATTTGGTAAATAGTACATTTACTTCTGTATTTCAGTGCATTAGTAATTAATTAATTTTTTCGCCATCTAAACTAGACGTAGATAATAACGTAGAACACGATTAACTCCTTATAAAATTTCTAGTAAAAATGATGCTTTGTTATTTATGTAATCAAATCAAATTTAAATATGGTTATAAAAATCTAACTCAAGTTTCTATCTATTAAGAGTCAACTAAACGGCACTGCATTGTTTTTTGTTACACAGAAAATATTTAGGCCAACATCCACGCTAATGTACCTAATGCTATTCTCCACACAATATAAAATCTAATATTATTTAAGATTGTCACTTAAGATTAAGTACGAGGCAATCCTCTTTATTCTTTCCCCATTTCATTAAACTATAACATAAACATTGAGATAAAATATGAAACATTCGAGAGTTCACGCAAAATGCGCTTTTGTGTAATTCTTCAAAAACAGATCTGGAATTTGTTTGAAAATATAATTCAGCATAAAATTTTGCTAAAACTTTCATTACATTTAGATATTATATTAAGAAAATTCAATTGTCACATATATGTATATATATATATATATATATATACATATACGTATGTATGTAAATATATATATAAATATATATATATATATATATATATATATATATATATATATATATATATATATGTATATATATATATATATATATATACACACACACGAGATCATATTTTGGTCAGTGACTAAATTTAAAGAGCGGTTAAGTATCGGAAACTAAATGATATAATGAAAAGAAAACAATATTGTTTTCGAATTTTAGCTAACATTCCCTTGATAAATAAAAGAACTTATACTCATACCCTCATTTTAAATTAGCCGCGCATCAGTGACAAATGAAAATCACCCTCTAACCGAACCCTCGCACTTGCGCAAATAAAACACAGACAGAGACGAAAATTAATTTGATTAGAAACGGGCGCTTAATTGATTAGAGACAGTGTGGTTACACCATGTGAATCCAGCTTAAAAAATATGTCTGCCCGACCGCAATAATTACAAATAAATTTGTGAATTTTAAATTTTGTGGTTAAATACGGTTGTGAAAGTTTACAGTCTTAGAAAAATGTGTGAATTTGAATAATGTATAATACAAGATAATGTATAATACAAGGTAACAAGATAACAGTTTTTGACTTTGAAACAGGCGAATCGAACGACTGTTTCGAGTTCCCGGAAAAATCGCTTCGATAGTGTGAGTATCATCAAATCAAACGATTGCTTCATTTATTTTCCGAGAATACAAATGAGTAGAAATGTTTTTAATAAAATTTTGGGTCTAAAATATCCTTTTTAATTTTGGTCCCCGATTGAGATCCCGATATATACATATATATATATATATATATATATATATATATATATATATATATATATATATATATATAATTAGAATAACGAATAGTAAATCAGTTACAAATTTTGTAACTTTTAAAAAGATGTTAATGTCGATATTAATATCGACAATTTGATCACAAAGTAGCATCATCTCCCATTACACACAAACGAGACAACAAAACTTTGAAAATAAAAAAGCCCCAAACTCTATTCCAACCCATTCATATTACTTGCGTTATCTCCCTACAACGACATTTTTTCATTCTGATAAATATTTTTTTGAGGAATAGTACATTTGATTCTGTATTTTAGCGAATAAACAATTATTTTTAATTTTTTTTATGTGGTAGATACGTCATATAAAAACTATACCCTAATTTAAACAATAGACAAAATTAAATGAAACTACGTGAAGTAGTATTATTTCTACTTTCTTTAAGTTCTTTACCACGATCCAGGTTTCGTTGTATTACAACATCTTCATCTTCTTCTTCTTCTTATTAGCAAAGATGAAGATGTTGTAATACAACGAAACCTAGGTCGTGGTAAAGAATGTAGTTTCATTTAATTGTGAATAATGAATTTCTACTAAAGTAACACCAAATATATTCAATATTTTAAACAATAGAACTAAAACTAAATCTGTTTAGTAACGTATTAAGTATAATTCTGACGTTAGGATTTAGTTTTCGCTTTTATAATATTATAAACAAATTTTTACTGTACAGCAATATATAACCATATAAAATTTACGAAAATTGTGTTCTTAAGCAATAAAATACAAGTTTATGTACCGATATTCGATTAAAATATAGCGTACCCTTTCTACTTCCGCTACTTTACTTGTGTCAGTTTTTTTATGACTCAAAGATTTGATTTTAAAATTTTGGCCAATGGAAGTAATAAAAATCGGCTTCTTTGACACTTTCCAAATTACCTATTTGTGACATTTTGAGTAAAAAATGGTGCAATGTTGTGTATATGAAATCAAATTTAAATCTTGGTATAAAAAACTGATCAGGTTTCTATTAGAGGTCAACTAAGCGGCGTTGTGTTTTTATATTAAACCGAATATATTGACACAAATAATCGACGTCAATCTACGTAATGCTATTCTCAACGCCATCATCTATGAAAACGAATATCGCTCAAGATTGTCTATCGGAAGTTAAGTACGACGCAATCCTCTCTCCTTCTCCCATTGTAGTAAACTATGACAAAAGTTTAGATAAATTGTGAATACAAAGGGATCAAGAATTCACCAAAAATATTCTTTTGTGTAATTCGTCATGAACAGGTTTGGAATTTGTCAATTAAAAGCTTAAGAAATGTGTTTCTTTGAAAACAACATATTGCATTAAACATTAAAGGTTTCTACAGTTCAACATCAACATGCTCAGCCGTAGTTTGTAAGTCAATTATCACGCTTGAAAACAAAGGCTGGGAAAAAACGACAAAAACAAGTGCGCACGGCCAGCGAAGACTAGTAATTATTATCAGAAAAGCTCTATGTTCTCGTCTGCACACCCATCTACACGGCCAACTTAAGCACATTCAGCTCATTACAGCGGACACTGACGACAAAGAGCGGAAAAAGAAAAGGGTTTACTACGCATATAACAATAGTAAAAGCTATGTGCTGTGAATGCATTAACTTTAAAAATTTCCTGGCTTATATTGGAAAAATGCATTTAGTCCTTGCTAAAAATATTGAACAATGGAAATTATAAAGCATTTTTTATAATAAAGGATTTTCGGATCCTTGAGCCAATGAATGCTTAACATAATACTAACTACTTTTTTTATCAGATATTTGTTGAAATAAATTACGGATACCGTTTACATCGACCTGATTTTTATTTAAAGCACAGAACAACAATTAATTAATATCTATAGAGAGAAAGAACGCATCATCATTTCCGACCTACTTCCGGAAAAATCTTTCAGTAACTTGCTGCCGTTTCCCCTTTTACACGTCTTGGGATTGTATTCCCACATTGATTCAAGAAGTTTAGATTATCTATGATTTTTTGCTTGGGATTTGCACGAAAAGTTTTAGAATAGTTTAAATTACAAGTTATTAGTAAAAGGATTTTATATATATACTTTGTACGGAGTTTGCATAAAATTTAGTAAATTTTTCAGGGAATAAACGTAAAAGTGACTGTGTAAGTGAAAAGCTGATACAGATATTCGACAAAATATTTGTAAAATAATCTAAATGCGGTATGTGAAGAATACGGAAGTCTATGTATGAGTTTTATAAATATTTTTAGACAGTATACCCGTAGTATTAAATACAAACCGTAATTTAAATATTTAAACTAAAACCAATTTTATTAACCAATGTATTAAGTATAATTCTTAGATTATAATTTAGTTTTCACTCTTGTACTATTTTAAGCATAATCTTTGAACTGTACATGCAATTTATCACCGCATAGATTCATTGTAAATTTGGTCCTCTAACATTATTAAGTCATTAAATACAACTTTATCTGCCGATATTACACTAAAGCAAAGCGTGCTATTTCTAGATTCACTACGTTATTTCTGCCACTTTTTTCTTGATGCTCTGAAACTATAGCTATGAATATCTTAATTTAAAAATTTTATTATTGCGAAATATTAAAAAATCGGCTTATTTGATACTGTACATTTTTTTCGCAGATAATAGGAAACAATCAATTTTTGAAACAAAATTTTGATTGAAAATCTGCACACTCTTGAAAAGTCTTCAAATTAAAAAAAAGTATTCAAAACAGACATTATTTGTAAAGGTACTGGCATTGTTCTCGAAACTATTTTTACGGAAATTATTTTTACAGAACATTTTTCGTTAAACACTTCAAAGTTACAAAAACGTGTAATTGAATAAGGCTGGTTAATTCCTATTAAATTCGAATAAAAATGCAGTGTATTAACGTTGCTGGCAGATTTTGCAAGAAAATATTCACTTCCAAATAGAAAAGAGATTCCAAAAAAAGTAACGTAAGTCAAGAAAGAATTTACTTAAAGAACGTTTAATGTCAATTTTAGTAAAGTTATTGCTTCCTAAAAAGTAATTTCTTCTTTTTTGCAAATTTGAAACATTGAATTGTTAACTACTGAAAAATGAATTATTTGTAAATTCCACGACTATGTATATATTAGCCGTAATCAATTTAATGTTATCATATTTCAAGCAAGTATATCCAGCTAAAAATTGAAGAGGATTTTTCCGTTTGATCATTAATCAATACAAAATGACAGCCTAGCAACTGCCTTATTCTGTAATAACACTCGTTTTAGCGTTGGTTCATCACTTGATGGAGTTTCCTGACATTTTTTTTTCTCTCTTGTATACACAGTATATCCTTAAATATTTCCACTACAAACGCTACAAAGGCTTTAAACAGTCTTTATGTTCAACTTTATACTACACCTCGACAAGCCACCAACAGTTTTCAATGGACGAAAATAACGAATAACGAAAAGAGAAACTTTTTTATAATATTCTTCTCATATTGCTGCAATTGCCGAAATAGTGAAATATATTTAAAAAAACATGTTTAAATATTAATAGCACAATTTAGCTATGTTAGAAAATTATATTCAATGGCCGTGTTCAGTGAGAGTACTGTAGTTTATTTATAACCATTTTATATTTAATGAAATCTATCTTGTAAGTATTTAAAAATATAGCAACTTTCATATTTTGTCGCGGCATGTTTGATCTGAAAAAACTAAAGTTATTGTAATATTTTCGGAATCGAAATCTGCATTTACAACTATGGAATAAAGAAAGACGAGGCTCGCTTACAAAATTTATCCCTTGTTGACTTTTGTGCAACCGGTTGACTAAGTTGTAGATATTAATTGGCAAAAATTCATAATTTATTATTACAATAATAATAATTTTTATGCCGTAATTTTGTCTGATGGCATAAATGTCCACGTGGAGCTTTAGTATTAATTCATTAATTATTTAGCATTTTGTCTCTTTTACGTCTATAGTATACACCTTAAGCATGAAATATATTTTAAGTCTCTGAATGAGTTTTGTTCGTAATACAATACTCATATTTTTTTGTATAGGATATTTTAATATATTTATTTTATATGGAACATTTGAAAATTACGGACACCGATTTTATTTTATTTTAACGTATTTTACACGGAATAATACATTGATTTTAATAGTACCCCATTTATGAAAACCGGTGGAGCCATCTTTTCGCTACGAGAACAACATACATACTTACGTTCATGAATTCTAAATATAAAACACTTTTCTCTGCGCAATTGTAAAAAAAAATTAATGGTCCTTAACCACCTAACAACGGTGTACCTCACAGTCTGGTCGGATTTACGGTCCGAAAATGAGCGAAAAACAACTTTTTCTGTCTACTTGAAGTACTCTTACCTAAGAGTTTCCTTTTCACAATCCTCTCTAAGAACTTTTTCACTCTCTTATGAACACGTACTAAAATAAACTTCATTAAAAATAATTTTATTTGCTTGGGTGCTCTGAAAGGCAGCGTTAGAGTTATACAAAATCTCAAGATGTATCCAACTTGAAGTGGACAATTTCTTTGCATTTTACTGAAGTGCGAAATCATTATCCATTTAAAATATTCTCCAAATAATAATTTCATTAATAACCATCGCTTTTTTAAACCTATCTTTCATATTTTAAATTCCTAATGTAGACTATAAATTTGTGGTTACAGTTAATGTTGTACGAAGATTTTCTGTGTGCGAATAAAATGGCAAATAACTAAATTATTTCCAATTATTTTACAAGTATTTTTTTCACTTATTAAGTATTTGAAATAAAATATCTTCATTAAGCACATGGTAAGCACACATATATATATATATATATATATATATATATATATATATATATATATATATATATGTATATATATTTATATATATGTGTGTGTGTGTGTGTGTATACGTATATCCCTAAAAGTAAATATGATATTAATAAAATTTTGTGAAGGCAGATCTTGAGTAAATTTGCTCGTCGATCTTAACACAATGCTCAGGGACCAAAACAGACTTTTCCATCACGTAGTTCTGAATAATAACATGGCGAGACGAAGATTGCATCTAACGTCCATGTTATGCCTATACCTACACATGTTGAGAAGGCTACTTTATAAGTTGCTGATCATTATTTATACATCGGATAAAATGTCCAATCAGGCAAATCCAACTTAAACAAAGAAGTAGTTCAGAGAAGCAAAATAATTATTATAAATTCTAGTCCAAAATCTCAGAAGGTGAAATTTTTCTACCAGTGTGTCTTGCCGGTGCTAAGATATGGAAGTGAGACTTGGCTGCTTACTATCGTCCTTATAGGAACATTTCAGGTCACTCGGCGTCACTTTTCGTTCAAAATATCCCAGAAGACCATAGTTTTCAACCAGTGTGTTGCCAGTGATGATATATGGAAATGAAACTTAGTTGCTCACAATTATCCTTGTAAAACACTTCAAGTTATTTAACATCACTTCTCTTTCAAAACACCCCAGAACACAATAGTTTTCAATCAATGTGTGTTGCCAATTATGACATATAGAAGTGAAACTTGGTTGCTTACTGTTATCCTTGTAAAAACACTATAAGTCACTCAGCTATGGAAAGGGCTATACACGGAGTTTTCTACGAGATATGATCTTTAAAGGAGAGATTTGTAGGAGAACTATGGACACCAACGTAGCTCGTAGGGTTGGTAGACTGAAGTATCAATGGGCAGGTCATGTCGCGCGCAGAACCGATAACCGGTGAAGAGGAGAGTTCTCGAATGACGACCTCGTGCCAGAAAATGTAAAGTGAGAAAACCCCTCGATGAGTTAACATATGACGTAACAAAAATTGCGGAAACTGTTGAATGCGACAGCATGGGATCAGTCTTTGTGGGAATCTATGGGACAGGCCTATTTTCAGCAGTGGATGATGAACCATTAAAAATATTCACTACTAAAACAGTTAAATTGAAAGTACACTACGTTTGTCTCAATACGTTTGTCTCATATTATTTTAAATGTACAATGTGTATTAGAGCGTTCGATATTAAAATAATTCTCATATGGTGTTTCTTAAACATACACCAAAAATCAATTTACTTAATTCAGTACTTTAGTTACACTAATAGTTTTAAGCGGTCTGTAAATTCAAACACGATACATTTTCACCAAGAATTTGTCAGGTCAATTTACATTGCCATATCTTTACATTAAATATAGGAAAACAGTAAAATAATTTTTATATTCCTGGAACCTCAGAGTTCTTCATGAAAACGAAAAACATGTTTTAATTTATTTATTCGAACATAGTTTGAATTGTGTTTACGTTTTCTTTATATTAAATAATTTTTTTTATTTTTAAAGTGATGGTTTAATTTACTATTAAAGTAATTATGATAACTAGTACTGATTGGCTTTTGATTTAATGTCGAACGGTCAAATTCACTTATGACATGTTTATTTGACTGTCTGATCGATTAGAAAAATTATTTGAAAGACACACGATTTTAAAATTAGATGAATAGGAATGAAATAAAATAAAAATAGATGGAGATAATTTTAACATAAGCACAAAGAAAAAATAAATAGCAATACAAATAATTAAGAGAACAGAAACCGCCTTCAAAACACAAGTCTCGCTAAAAACAAGTTGATACAACTTTGAATGTACCTTTAGAAGAAAATTCAAATGGTTAAAATATAACGAAATGCCCGATGCTGAATCGAGGATGCAGTCTTCTCATTTCTTCTTCCATGTCATTAATAATTATAACATAAACTATTATTTATAAACATATTACGTAAATGACAGTTGAGACAGCGGTATCGACATATGTCAAAACATGAGTTTTTATATTAAGGAAACTGTTTGCAAATATTCAAGTTTTGCACTATAAATAGAAACGTGTCTTAATGTTACTTTACGTTTAAATATTTAATAATTAGAGCGCTGAAGTACAAATGTATAATATTTTTAATCTACACAAAAATTATATATTTAGAATAACTACAAAAGAATAAGCGGCAGGAAATTACTAAACTATTTTTCTGAAAATAGATCGAAGGTGATAACTTAATGGTAATAACGATTGGAGGGTTTTCTTGTAAGAATAGGGGTCTCATGGCAATGACAAAAAAAAGAAAAAAAAAAATTATATATATATATATATATATATATAAATTATTATTGACTCGTGCTTCCGAAAGTTCTTTTCTGTAAAGGAAACTTTATGATCTCCATTGCTTATTTTTACTTCAGAGAATAATGAATGCATTTTGACACAATGTGTCAGATATTCATTAAAGTGTAAAGCATTGAGCTCGCTTTATATAAAACCGATGTCACATAGAAAGTATTTTTCTCTTGCTACTCTTTGAAACAGTATCCATACCAATGAGCTCAATGTGCGCGGTGTCAGCATGGCCGGGTGGCCATGGAAGAATACGAGGCTAACTAGATCGGATTAGAGGACAGCAGTACCAATTGAATTTTTTTTTCGTCGCTTTCCAGGACCTTTCCGGCCTTTGTTGTCATGCGTCTTAATTAGTGATCTAATTATGAACCATGGTTTGGCTTATTCATTTATGTTACAGTTTGTTTAACAATTTACGTGGATATACCGCTATCAGTGAAAAAATTTATATATATTTTCAAGTCAAATTCGTAAATGAAAATCCGCTTATTTGGTTCATTTATAACGTTAAATAAAAACCGGACCAGAGCGTATTGGTCACGCCCATTGTATAGTTTAGTAGCCTTAGATTCATAGGTAACAGATGGTTAAAAAACGCATGTGCACCACAAAGGGTGATGATAAGGCTTCACTTTGGCAAAATTTCATCAATATATGAAGTAGTTTTTTTATGTGAAATATATACTGTTATCATTTTTAATAAACGTGCTTATTAAAAGACACATTTTACTATTTTTTTTTGGATTATTCGAAAATATATTGGAAGAGTTTGGGATGACCCGATGATGGCTACGAAACGAAACATGTCAAAATAAAAGCGTTAAAATTAATTATTAGTAAAATAAACTTTGTTGTTTTTGGCCTATCTACTCCACTACTCACTTGATTAGGTAGGTAATTTTATTCTTATTTTCATCCTTTTCATACTATCTCGAAAAATTATTCTTAAATTTTATTCCCAGTTTCTCTAGTCTTTAATTTAATTTACAGAAATTTTTTTTACCAATAATTTCATATCAATGAAATGTTATATTATTGAAAAAAGATAATATAGTAATACGGTAAGACGGTGAATAATAATAATAGTAAGACGGTGGTGCATAAATAGAGAGACGTGGAGGAACTAAAAGAGTTCCAGGCATATGCTAGAGAAATCAGTAAATAATAAAATTTGTAGCAGAATTCAAGATTTAAAAATAGGTTTAAACAGAACGACAATCTATAGTATTTGCAAAGTGTAGGCATATTTTAATTATATTTTTTAATTCTTGATTTATATGTGCTTAATCTTATCTAAAATTACCTCTCATTCATTACTAACTTAGGTTATGATTATAGAGTATGATTACAAGAAAAGGGACAAAGTGTTTACGTGAATAAATATGTATCATGTACTCATGAAAGTAGAATATTTTGTCATAAAATTATAAATGTATTACTCATGTAACTGACATAACTGAAATGTTTATTACTTGTCAAGAACACATCGTGTGTTCCCGATAACATAACAGCTAGATAGTTATCACACATTTTTAGTTACATAAAGTTGTACGGTTTATTGCGGTTTATTTAACAAAAAAATTAATCTATTTACTACAAATAGAAAGCAGACAGACTTTGTGTATCGAAACTACGGATTGTTTTCGTATACACGTAGGTACTTAAACGAAATTTATGTACAAAGTGGTAAATAATTTTTTTATATTGTATATTTTTCAAATATACCAAATTTATGCTAAACAACTTATAATTTACCAAAAAAAATTACTTTAACTTTTTTACTTTACAAAATTCTTCAATTAAAATTATCCTGATGTTTCACTAGGATCAAACTTACTACACCAACAAAATTTATAATGGAATCGGTTCGTTAGGTAGAAGTAATTTTTTTTTTAATTTACAAAATATTTCCTAACACCAATCTCTTACAATATTCTTAGTTGAAATTATCCAAAATACGAAATAAACCCAAAAACAAAATATGTTATCTTCTGATTTAAAGATATATATAAAAGTGTCAATTATATCCAAAAATCAGTGCGAGTTCCATTGGAATTTAATTACACTCGACTGCACCAGTAAACCGTAAGTTTCGACGAATGTCAAAACGCCTATTTTTACTATGGTATCTAACATTTTCAGTGTAATTTAGTTTTAAAATTTGAATATGAATGTAGAATTTTACGAAGAAAACAAGAACTTCTAATTCCTGGAGGGCGATTTGAAAAGTAAATAAACTAAAGTGATGACACAAAAGAAAAACTTTTCGAAAGGTAAAAGTAATCTGTACTCACAAACTCGACTAGTATAACACTAGTCGAGTTTGTTTATTTAATTTGAAGCTATTTATTTTGCTTTCACAGAATAAAATACAACGATAGAAATAATTATTTTGAAATAAATGTAAAAAATATTTCACAAAATTATGTGGAATGGACGGAAGAAAATTTAAGGTGAACTGGATGTCTGATACTTAATCCTGACATTGCCCTTCCTCGAAACTAGACAAGTTATTTCATTAACAAGAAAAATGGATATAATGACCTATTGATACAAATAAATCATTCAGTTTCCTAGAGGTTAGTAAAATCATTTTTGAACTGCGTTCATTTGAAAATGTTTTCAAATCACTTTTGACGAAAAAATGTATCTTAAATTGATGCCATGCGTGGAGAGGCAATCGGTCCCATAATAACGACAGTTTTTAACGAAGTAATAACAAATTTTAATAGTTCGTGCTTCGCTAAAAATAAACATAGTATACTATCTTGGGCCACTTTTAAAGAGAACGGTTAAAAACCTATGCCAGTGTTATTAAGAAGTCCGTCAGTTGGAGGCTGCGAACTAAGCATATTTAAAGTAAAACTATGATTTTCACTATTAACATTTATATTTGCAAATGGTATTCAAATAATTTCAGTCATCTGTATCCTACTGTATATTCAATAAATTTAAGTTGCAAATTCACTTGATTATTCAAAGCAAAAGTTACATTTTCTATCGTTTTCACAGTTGTAATTAAATTTTGTCATATTTTAATAAAGATTCCTCTAAACAATAGTATTTTAATAAAGATGAAAACAAAAAATCCAATGTACATCTTCAACTAATTTACAACACGTATCTGCGCTTTACCACACTGCACTTTACTACTCCAAAGGGACATTTAAATTCTCAAATTTATTTTGTGATTGTGAATGGTGGAAAATTGTTTTGTTGAGAAAACTCTCGCTCCTCATGCCTAAAACTTCCTGCACTTGAGTACCCATTATATTTTTCCATTCGAGATCGATAATGGTAGTGAATTGAATCTTAGTGGTAGTAAATTGATAATGTTCCGTCTACATTTATACATGAGACACTGTGGTGATTTCTCATTCTCTATTTTTGCTGATTTTCCTGAATGTGCTAGTTTTCTATACTTTGGCACTCCAAAGAAACATTTATCTTGTCAAATTTATTCTGTGATTGTGAATGGATAAAGTCATTTTGTTGAGAAGACTCTCGCTCCTCGTGCCTAAATCTCTATTATATTTCTCCAATACCACCATTCATAGCGGAATTATATTAGAGTTCTTCACTTTCACATAGCATTCCACTCTCAATCATCTGGTCGCGATTGCATCAGGGTGATTTGAAGAATGAGGTTAAATAATCACCAAATACAGTAACGCATTTATTTTATTATTCCTTAATTTCATCATAAACATAGTCCCGTCATTGTTATTGAAACATAAAGCATATACCTGTGAAATAAATGTTCATTTTGGCAATAATAAAAAACATATGAATATATATTTGCCTTTCCCTATAACTCGTTCTAATAGAGACGACATAAATAAAGATTTAAATAAGGCTATATAAACAATAAATAAACAATATTGTATTGCAACGGAGTTAAAAGTAAAAATAGGTTACTGAGTTTCTAAACAAATAAAATGTAAAAGATTAGCGCGAACAATACCAAACGGATAAGAACATTATGAGGAACCGACCGATAGGCATTTAGATTTATTGCAAGAACGGTACGTGAGTCATATATTTATTATTTATTTCTAAGCCGATCGCGGCTTAGAATTCTGTTTATGTTTATTTGTGAATCGAAATAACTGAATCGGTTTTGGTAAGTAATATATTGTATAAATCGTCAATAATACCTCAGTTGTCATGTATTAGTCTCTCATAAAATGCTAATATAGGTACTCGATATTTGAAACTGGAATGTTAGAATCCAATTACGGCTCGCTGAAGAGGAAATTGTTTTGGTATTCAGTTTACATACGCTTGACGAATTTACGAGTTGAACCGATGATATCGATTTAGGTAGCTAAGGTATCATATAAATCATTAATAATACAATAATTTTTTCCCATCAAAAATATAAATGTCAAAATGGGAGCCAAATTCAATATTAAGAATATGCGTGGTTATCCACTTCGCCGACAAAAGAATTGAGATCTAAATGGGTGCCAAATCCCGTAGATATTGCAAAAATTTCTTGTTTTTTCTGCAACAAAAATTGTTCTTATTTTTTTCTTATTATTTTATTAATTTTTCCTAAAAATATGATGACTTAAATTTTAACAGTCGGACTATTGAAACAAAGCAGATACTTTAGAATAAATTGAAGCTCAAAATTTGACTTGGTTAGTTTTTACCAGCAAACAAATTTTTAGAAGAGTAGGGTGTGTCGACCTTACAACACTGACTTGCGTATAACATAAAGAAGATAGGTTGATTAGCCAAATATAAGATAACTTGTATATGAAAACGTTTATATTTGTTTTGAGGAATTTACGTTTTGAAATAAAATAATCGATTTTGGCAAGTGAAACGTTATACAAATCATCAAGAATACACGAGTTGCTATCCAGTAGTCACCCATTCAATGTTAAGACATTCGATATTTAAATACTTGAATATTCTTACCCAATTTCAGTCCGCTGAAGGGGTATAATTTTGGTATTCAGTTAACATTCGATTGCAAAATATCCGAGTTAAAATGACTCAATCGATCTAGGTAAGATGTTGTATAAATAGTCAAGAACGCTTCAGTTTTTGCATAACAGTCTTCTCGTTCAATGATAACACATTCGAAATTTTATTATTTGGTTATTTTTTTATCCGATTACGGTTCATCGATGGAAGTAGTGTCTGTATTAATTTGATATTTGCGCAGTTTATAAGCTGAAATGACTCAGTAAATTGTGGTAAATACGAATTTATATAAATCATCAAGAATAAATTGGATATTTTACAATCAGTATTAATAAGATTACGTAAATTTTAGGAAATTAAAAAAAAATAGTCGATTCTATGCAATCAAAATGACAAAATGATCCCAAACGTTATCGAGAATTGTTGGAATTTAACAAAAATAAAGGTTCAAAGTTATAGTTAATAAGATTCACTTAAAAGAGAAAATAATATATGTACTCCAAAATAAAGTCCATACGGCCAATTTTCATACAATCCAAATAGAAAAACGATCCCAAACGTTATCAACCATTGTTAGAATTTAACAAAAATATAAGTCCAAAGTTATAGTTCAATAAAAATCACTTAACAAAGAAAATAATTAATTTTATTTTAATTTTTAAGGAAACAAATGAATTCATCCTAAATGGCTGCCGTATAAAAATTAGTACATTTAAATTGTGCTCAGAGAAAAAGGCAACTATCACAAAACCTATTACGTGTCCGCGTGTCTGTTAGTCATAGTGGTTTTTTTTTCAGAAACCAAACAATGTAGGTACATGAACAAAGCATTGAATCACACAGTAAACACTTAAAAATATTTATATGCAAATTTTAGTCGAGTGGATTGGGCATTTGAAAAAAGAAATTGAAATTCTCTTGGTAGTGCGGGAAATCAATTCAAATATCTGAATATAAGGATCTTCTTTAATAATTTTAAGTACTATATCTTTAAATGTGTATAAAAAATTTGCAAAATAAGTATATACCTTTATATACCAAAACATAGATTTAAAAGCATATGATTTTTAGAAGCCCACACGAATGTTTTACAATACTATAACAATGCTTCTAGATGTCACAATGTTTTTAAATGTTTATGATAATACATATTATGTCTCACTTAATTATATTAGGTGTTACTAAACACGTATTGTGCTGGGAAGATCGCATTACTAGTGACTGTAACAAATGAAATAATTTCACTTCAGACGAAGTAGCCAACCCATGATGCTGAAGCCAAGCCCACACTCGTTCGATTTTATTTATCCATATTTTTATTAACTCGTCCACAGTAAGGAGTAAAAGGTACGCAGTCTCGATTTAGCATTTTCCAGGAAACTAATTTTTTTTATCAGCACCATGTACTTCATATTATACCTTCAACTTATCTTTGTATCTATGTAATATGCAAAAATTCACGCACCATTGGCAACAGTTGTATAATGTAAACCGAAAGAGAACGTGTGTAATTAATTTACTGGACTTACAGATAAACAACAATTAATAACAGCTGTTTAGATAAAATATTATAAAAGTAAAAAACAATGTGATAAAATAAAAATAGTCTCATTCCATCTTGGACCCCAATTATTCCAAAGAATTTTATGGCGTAAAACTAAGTAATTATGGACGAATGAACGTGTGGTGGATAAACAATAATTTCAGCCTCTCAGTAATGCCACCAATCACGTGTGGGCGGACAGCTGTGCTGTGTTCCGAATAAGATGTGATGAGGTGACAGATAAACAATAATTTCTAAAGCAACTATTGGCTATTCAATTACAAGAAGAAAATTTATTATTACACCAAACTGTGTAATTTTGTCAGTATATTTCAAGTTTTTGCTGGTACACGTGCATCACCCGATATTGACCTTGGAGATTGTATAGATAGAACTAATATGAAAATTTACTTAGTAGACTAATTTTTAGGATTTTTTTAAACATACAAATTTATATTAAATAAAAACTTGAATATATTTGGCGTTAATTTTGTATAAATTCATTATTCACAATTAAATGAAACTATGTGATGTAGTATTATTTCGTTGGCTTACAGTTAAGAGAGAGATGCGCTATTTAAAAGGAATAAAATAATATAGATTAATGTTTATCCAGATTAAGAATCAAGAAATTACGTTTGACT
The DNA here is from genome assembly GCA_039881145.1 of Druceiella hillmani. Classification (NCBI taxonomy): domain Eukaryota; kingdom Metazoa; phylum Arthropoda; class Insecta; order Lepidoptera; family Hepialidae; genus Druceiella; species Druceiella hillmani. Next base: position 158,837 of record JAYKKI010000049.1, read on the forward strand.
ACCGTAATTTAGACTTGGCTTCAGATTTTAACATTCGGATATCCTGTTTGGGGTATATGTTTCTGTTTCAGGGTGTTGCAGTATCATAGTGTTCTAAGCGCCAAAACACTGTTGCCTTAAAGACTTTGGAAGCTGATTATATGGCATTAACTAGTGCGGTACAAGTGGCAATATGGTAACGATATTTGGAACATGAATTGCATCGAAACATCAAAATTCACTATCTGTCATATATTGTGGTAACAAAAGTGTCATTAAATTCGCAGGTACTGATTCTTATTATATACGCAGGAAACATATCTATAAAAAATAGTATCTCATACTATTTTTTGTTGAAAGAATGTTCCCAATATGAGAATTGGGGTTAACTATATCGGGACACACAATATGGTTGTAGACATTCTGAGGAAACCGATTTCACAGAAGAAAACTGATGACTATTCCAGAGATGCACTTAAAAGGGAGGATGTTAAAATATTAAGTGCAACCCGCCAACAACACCCGTTTCTATAATTAAATTATCCATGATTGATTACTGGCTTGTAACACAAAAATAAAAAAATAAACGTCCCTTTTCACTTTCTCTTATTATTTTGACCTTTCATTATTAGCTAGTTTATATAATTGCTTTTTTAAAACACTATCTTTTTATTTTTGGCCAAAATATTCATTAGAATAACTCACATAAATAAAATATGAATGACAAGCATCCTTGCATTTATTATAATTATGATGCATTTTGCTTCAGGACACATTGTATTGACAGATGTTAGGAACATGTAAATAATTTTATGTTTCGATTCTACATTTAACATTTCCTGACGTTTTCTTCGTAAGCTTTAAGACATTTTAAATAATTTCTTTGAAAAACAAAGTATTGTGTGGTTACAAAATGTTTACTTATTTTTACTATTAATTTATTTTATTGTCGTTCTGTTTTTATTGTATTAGCTTTTTCCAGACACCGTTCGCGTGAATGAGGTTTCTTAGCTTTTTCTTTTTTTTTTTGATTTATGTCTGTATAATCTTTCACGTCTTTTTTGCTCTGTTTTGTATTTTTATTATCTTTTAAGAAGAAACAGCTTATTTATACGATATGTTTACAAATGAATTGATTTGTAATGTGTGTACTTGTTTAATCTACGAATTACAAGATTCTTATGATAAATTTGCTTTATATTTATATAGAGCTATGCTGGCTTTCTATAAAATTAGGTCCTCATAAACATTAATTAAAAATAACTTAAAAAAATTGCTCGAGAAAAGAAATTGTGAAAAATATCTAATATTTTCGTATTAATTTTATACACAGCATAACTGAATTAAATTCACAAAATATTTACCGAAAGGGAAATCTTCCTTCGACACAAATTACAAAAGTTCAGCATATGTTCTAAGAAACGCCCGAAGGCTGGCAATGTATATTTCGCTTTACTTCTAATGTAATATAACATTTAATAAAGAAATCACTTTCGTTTTATCAATATTTCCACAGCATTTGCTACATAAATTGACTCCACCTATCACTTAAAGGGTTAATACATTTATAACTAAACTTAGGGTCTGGGTGTTTCAAATTGATGTCGTAAAAGTTTGCTTCTGATTTTTAATAATCTCTCGGGATATAAACGTTTCTTAAGCTGGAATCAAATTATGATCCACATGTTTTACGAATAACGGATATGAGTTAATGAATTGCATCTGCATCATATTTTCTTCTTTTTGTAGATCTTTTTATTGTACATCTACATCTACATGTACGTCATGCTTTCGTCTGTTTCTATTTTTGTTATGCTGTTTTATGTATTTCTTCTTTTACTTTTAATATTTTTTATACTATTAGGAATTCACGCACAATAAATGTACCGGTTTTATGAAATTATCGCCACGGACAATTCGACTTAAACCACATAGCTGCTTATAAAAAGCTTTGTATCCCCGTATAAACTCTACTATTCTCTCTTTCTCTGAGTTTTTTTCTTATAAGATCAAACGATACTTTCACCGGAAATTGCACCCGCTTCAAAACAAATGGTATGTTCGACGGAATCTATCTGCAAAATAGGTGTTTCGAAGACGCCTAGCAACTTTTATCATTTCAACCACTTTTTCACACATTTTACTATATAAAACATACTTGCAAAATTGCTATTCTTTTCGACAAATGTTTATATTAGTCAGTAATTAAAAATGTTACTTTAACCTTTGATGTACAGTTAGTAATAAGTTTAAACTTGTGTGTGATATTCGACATACTGGTTTTCTCACAGTACCGCTTTTTAGCAACCTATGGAATACTTCCATATATATATATATATATATATATATATATATATATATACATACATATAAACATATTCTCGCCAAATCAAACTAAAGGATTTTGTCGAATATTTGGTTATACCTACCTACACGGGCAAGTCCCTCCACAAATATTTGGCAACGCTTTTGAACTTAACGCTTTCCTCTCTACTACACTACATACACGCTACCTTACGTGTGTGTTAATGTGTAAGTGTTATTTCTTATTTACAACTTTACTCGTTTGTATCAATGTATTGGATTAAACTGTTTTAACACGTTAAAAGCGTTTGTTAATTTAAAACATAAGTTATATACAATTTAGATATTTCCCATCGCCAGGCGCCTCATGACGACTCATCTTTTTTCCACTTTATGGAATATTGTTATAAATGTTTTTTTAAGTGATGGTTTGGGTACCATTCATCACTTCCATATAAATCTGAAAAAAAAAACCGTAAAATATTAAAAAAAAATTTTAAAAAATTGCTCTAGTAAAGAAATTATGAAAAAATATCTAATATTTTTGTATTAATTTTATACCCAGCATAACTGAATTAAATTCACAAAATATTTACTGAAAGGGAAATCTTCCTTCGTCACAAGTTATAAAAGTCCAGCATATGTTTTAAGAAACGCCCGCAGGCTGGCAACGTATATTTCGCTTTACTTCTAATGTAATATCACATTATTTTATAAGTACTTTCAAATAAAATGATTTCAAGTGATCCCAATTTATCAAATCAGGAATTTTCCCCTAATCCACATTTTTAATTAATGAGTAGTCAGACAGGCGCTTGACCGGCTTTTCTTGCTAATTTTATCCACGTAGTAGTTCACTAATATCATAGCTATGGACTAATATCACAATACTCAGTTCTACTATCCTGCATTTCAAATCAATTCGCTTAACCTCTTACACAAATTTTCAGTTTTTGTTGAAAAACATTCAATTGGCATGGAAAATATCAAGAATTCTCCAATATATTTCGAGAAAATTATATTTTATGTTGGAAGTTTGAATAATTTATGAATTTTAATTTTCTCTGGTTTTTACTCATTATCTGAGTACCTTTTCAAATGGAACTTGAAATTTTTGCACACAAATTCAACATAATTTTTTTACCTTCACCGTACTTGTACTTTTTTTTTAGAATTTTCCAATTAAAGTTGGTGCAAATGAAGGTTAATGCAATTTTTGGTATGATAATTTTATTTACCATTTTATAATACAATATGAATCGTACATATACCGACATCAATCTAAATTCAGCGCCACTTATGAATTTGTTATTCAATTTAACGTTATGTTATCGACAGATTATTGTACTTAACGAAAAAATAGTAAAAACGGAATAAATCGTAATAATATTAACACTACAACATCAAATATCAACGTATTAAAATAAATATGAGGTAAATTGAAACTTTGAAGTGGGTTCGCAATCAAAAAAATTCCGAAGAAAAGGGGTATAAAATTTGAATTTTAATATTTAGGGAATCGGGCTTATATAATATGCATTATGTGTATAAATTTATTCACTTATTTAAATTGGAAAAATATATTGAAATAGATTGAGTTTACTTTGACGAGTAAGATAGCTTTCAAACTGATGAACTAAAAGTTTAAAATTACATTTTATCATGGCATGTTCATTTAAATCAATATAATATTATATATATATATATATATATATATATATATATATATATATATAATATATATATTCCTGTATTTATCTCGATATTTACAATAAAATATCGTTTCCGAATATAAATTACTTCATAAAACATTGCCACAGTTAGAAATCTTTGGAGACTATATCAAGTATAATATGATGCTTATGTGTTTGTATATAGATGTGCATGTATGAGAGAGAGATTGAGAGGCGTCGGCCTATTTTATTTTAGCCAAAAGCCATGTATGTACGCAAATCGAGACACACAGAATAAGCATTATAGAACGAGAGAAGAAGAGAAGTATCAATAGTTTCACACTTTCTACTTAGCACCACATCCAAAAATCTCAAACAGCAAAAACATTTTACAAATTTATTTCCGTGCGGGAAGGTAATTTTTTTGCAATAGTTCCAACTAATAACACTACTTTTTATTAATCGAAATCTGCAACAATGGCAGCACTTTGCAAATTTAAACATGTTTCGAAACGATACTTTACCACAAAAGTTTCAATTAATACTGATGTTCTTAATATTTTTTACTTTTACATGATATCTTAATCGACAGAGAACGTCATAAACTCACAATAATTTAAAAACATCTTATTTATTGAAATCGAACAAGGAATTTGCGGCATTTAACAAACACGATTACATTCATAAATAATTACATACCTAAATACATGTATGTATGAAGGACAAATCAACAACATTATCATCTATTAGCTTCGCTGTATTCGGATGAAAATATGCCCTTAATCAGACCAAGTATTTCTATTAAAAGACTGGTGGTGCTTATTTGGTTTTGCTCTGTAAATTTAGCATCAAATAGATTATTATCGAGACGACATGACAGCAAAGTTTTAACAGAAATGGAAACACTGAGAAATTAGTGGCTCCTCTATTACTTATCTAAGAAATTTGATTATGTCATGCATTTATATCCACCTGAATATATTTATCTATACGCAAAATTTGATTCATAATTATTTACTTACTTAATATCTCAATTGCGTCGTGCTTAAACATATATTAGAATATATATTTTTACCTACCAGTATCTTAGTTTCTTAAAGCCATTGCACATAAAACTTATATAGCTACCTATTTACTTTCTCTCTTTGGTACTGAAACTTGAACTGACTTGTGACAAAATCGTAGCACACATTCAGTTTGCTGTTAGGCTGAAGAAGATTAAGATGACTTGTTTTGGTTTTCTGAGTGGTATATACTTTATACGAATTGTCAATATAATATATTGATTTTTTTCCGTGATATCAGGTGGAAAAATAGTATATTTGAAACTAATATAATCGCTAATCTAAAAAAAAAACAAAAAAATTACGTATATATATACATATGTGTGTGTGTGTGTGTATAAAATGTAATGTGATACAAATAATAAATGTGGTGAATAATCCTAGAAATTCGTTCGTGTATTACTTAAAGGATAATGAATATTATATAAAAGGAACCGTAAGGTGGACCAACGTTTACGAATTTCTACGTTAACGACGAACTAAATCGCTACCGCACAGAAAGTAAAAACAAATATAAGAAATGTTTAACGTCTCCGATGTAATTTTATCTTTTCCGGAGAAATTAAACGTCACAGAAACCACCTTTAACTTAATAATATAAGAAAAATTGAAATGAAAAAAAGGAGTCACATATTATTTTAAAATCAAATGATGGGTATAACTATAATTATCATGATTTAAGAAAAGACAGGATGACCTTGAGTCACAGTTTGACGGACGAAGTGTTTTATAAGACTGTTATAGAGTTTGAAGGAAAGAACGAAATGAAATTTATTCTGGAATAAGGAGTAACAAAAATTTATTTATGGATTTAAATTTTGAGGCCAGAACTATATTTTGCAACAAGGTGATCTGGTCTTTCATCACACGAAAACTGTTAAATAAAAGTTACTAGAAAAGTCATACAGTGTACACAAATGAGAAACAATTTGACAAATTTCAACAATTTTAAAATATATTCAAGACCACTATGGTAAGTTATGAATAAAAGAATTGGTCATGGAAAATTATGAAAATTATGATAAAATCTAACTGAAATACTTTTGACTTGATACTATTGCCTGAAATTTTTAACAATAAAGGAGGAGGCAAACAATGTTAAATAAAAATTAAGAACCCCCGTCAATAGATTAACTATTTTTTATTCAAATATATTTTAATTTAGCCGCAATTTTGAGGTAGCGTGGTTCGATTAGCAATAAAAAATACTTTAGATAAACATTTTTAATTCTAGAATACATACGTTATATATTTCGATTTGTTAAAAATTGTAATAAAATTGTACGGTGTACTGTGGTTTGACGCGGAACATAATTAAAATAGATGTTATTGATCAAAACGAACATGGCATTGAAGCTCCGGATGAGCCTCTAATCATTTCTAAAACCAAGGAACTTTCAACATAAAGTGAATATAAAACATCGATTTAATACCTTACAAACTACATTCTTAATATCCAAACTTACAATTTTCATTAGAAACTATTTTCCAGATAAAGATTCTATTTGCAAGACATTGTCCGCGTTTTCCTGTCAGTCAAATGGATTAAATTTTACAATTTCATTATGAAATAAAAATGGTAAACAAAGAAAAGTCACAGTCTGAAAGAAAATAAAAGCATAAATGTTAATGGAAGAGATCTAACCGTTTCCAAATAATAAATTTACTGATATTTTTCGTCTTATTTTATAAATAGCCAGGATATTATGAGATAAACAAAGCCCTAAAACATGAAATCAATAATTCCTTAACCATTTTCTCTACAACAAATTCACATTACTTGAACATTTATTTTCATCTTTTATGCTTCAACGATCAGTTGACCAGTTAACTAGCCACAGCCTGTTTACAGTTGCTTGCCTAATCTATTTACGCGTCCACATGCACTATGTACATTTTGCCTCAAAACGACGTTCAGTTCAAACCCTAATGCAATTAATGAAACCAACGGGTCGAAATAGGAATCGTGAAAAGACGGGTCGATTTAAGTGGAACATGAAGTAAATTAATAGAAAATTGGGTGCCTGGTTGACGTAGCCGCAGGTGATAAGATAAATAAAATGTAGGGAAATTCGAGCGAAGCCCATGTAGTTTGTATGTGTTTGTGTATATATGTATTAGTACATGTATGTGTATTCTTCAGAGGCATCAGTATTTATCAACTGATTTCCTTTAAATTATGTAAGCCTAAACTCTATCCCGCGTGAGGAAGTGTAAATTCTCTTGGTATTTATTATTAAAACATGAAAAATTAAAGTAATTTGGATATCATATATTATTTATGGATTACATAAGAATTCGACATATGTTCTAATTTATTATCTGTAGGAAAATTTACTACGAGGTCGGGGAAATTACCTAAGAAGGATTCAGGAATAAAAAATTATAGAATAAAACGCCTTCTCTCTTCGTCTTTATTCCAGTAAAAAGTTGAATACGGCAGAAATTAAAAACTGGAAACTAAAGAAACCTTCAAATCTTTCTAAAATTATTTCCAAACGATTAAAGCTATTTGAATGCAACTTGAAAACCATTTTTCTTATTAATCGACTAAACATACAATAGGGTTAAAACAATCTCATTCCAATACCGAACTGGAGGTAATAACCTGATTTAGAATAAAAAAAATACTAAAATGAACAGTGGGGTGATGACCGTCTAACATCGCACTTTTTTAAAGACAACCTTTCTTAAAACTCAATCTCTAAGGGAATTGACAAGGAATGTTCTTGAAATCAAGTCCTAAAAGATTTATAAAATGATGAAAATTAAATATATAATAAATCGATGGCACTTCACTCAAATGTCTTCTATTTGTCAATTAAAAATAATTCTGAAGATTTATAACTCGGCCCTTTTCCAACTGAATTTCAAGGAACTTGGTGTTCCAAGGAATACAGCATTACTGGCTAAAGACTGGATTTACTATATTGTAGCATATATATTTTCAATAGAGTATTTAATTTTTTATAATGATATCACTGTTGCTTTACGCCTTTCACAGGGTACTTAGATAATAGTTTATAATTATCACTTAAATCAGATTCAAATTCCTCTGAAAAAGAAAAACAAAATTAATTCTCATTACTAAACATTGGTTCTTAACAACGTATTATCCGACCGTTTTTTTGATAAATCGTCTACGATATATGACGTCTAACTGGCGATTTCTTTTCGTGGACTATTTAATTTTTATTCGTTGACTTATAAGTTTCGATAAAAATATTAAGCAAGTACTTTAATAAGAAACTAGTTCGATCACTTTACCTTAATAACATGAAGATATACGATAAGACACTTATTTGCATTGTGTTTGTCAATGATATGCTAGATACCATACTTAAATCAATAATTATAATATAAATACTGACTACCACAACATTTTGAAACGTTTATACGACCTAAGTATAAACGATACCCTCGTAGCACGAGTTTTTCTCGTTCTTCTTCTTAAGACCTTTGTTTCCGTGGAGAATTTAGTTTTTATGAAATGATTGAAAGTAACTATATTAGATCTGTAAATATATAAAGATTGAAAATAATGAAAAGAATTCACATTAGAAATAATTGCGATAATTACGTATGTGTTAACGTGGCTAGCTTGCAATGAAGCAATCAATATCATAGTATATTGACTTATTGAATGACTACATTCAATATATTGATTAGTTATTGAACAAACGACAAGATATAATTTACGGTATGCCTAATAAGAATATCCAATATACTCTTCTATGTATACGTCTAAACAGACTTATTTATGGGCAAAATATGCAGCATAATATGATATTAGTCAAGCAATCCTACCAAGAAATCTTTAATTCTTTACAGAAAATAATTTGTTTCAAACTATCCTCACTTTCGACTCGCTCAAATAACGTAAAAGAAAGGAAGGGAATGTGGAGCAAAAAACAACCTTGATGAGGTTGTTTGGAATATTGTTCTTCATCACTTCGTTTAAGATTTTTTCGAACATTCATCTAACCAATTGTTCTTTACCATTCATGTGTAAACCAGAGTCTCAATCTCCGACCGTTATCACAAATGATACCATCCGATCTCGCTTTCAAAATTAACCGACCATCGAGCATGAAATTCATCAACATCTTCTAAGACGATTTGGATTCATGTGCCGTATGAACGAGTCAAAATATTCTTACCAGCTTCTTTGGAAAACTGACCCTGATCAGTAGAAATTAAAGCAAGATGCATCAAAAAGAAGTCATTTTTAAATGTATGGCAGCTAAAGACCAATCATTTAATAACAATCACCTTCACAACCATTTAATTTCCTATAGATATTAAATATTATAAACATGTTTGTTGTTATCCGCAACTTACTACGCGTAATGATTGATATGTGATTAAATTTCAGAGTATGAGAAATTTATGATTTTTTTAACAAATTATATTATTTCAAAAAAGAAGCAGCAACACCATCTGGCTAACCCAAAATGCACAGTAATTATGGTTGACTGTGACATAATATTTCAGTAGCAATAAATCAGCCAGATAAATATTCATCAAATAAATAAATATTTTAGACCTAGCAAATTATAGGTTTTTCTCCGAAAACTAAAAAAAATATGATTTGCAGGTGAATAACAATGTAGGTAAGATTACCGGGTAAATATTTAGATTACTAAGTAAACATTACTTAGTAAGATCTAAATCGACAGTTAATGTCAAAATCAATCGACCGTCGAAGAGCAACTCCAGCAAAGACACCTTTGCAACAAAGAAGCTTTACAGTACTCAATAACCAGCTGTATGACTGACGGCAAACTACTTCTGAACGTACTATGCGACAGGCCGCGAAAGTAGAGACAAATTATGCAATGTCTGTTGGAATTGTGAACGCTTACCGTTAGTATTCACCAACAATAACGGTAGCAGTTAACGGTTATTGGTCAAGAAGATCATAAACAACAAGTTACATTGCCCTTTCGAGTTTTGCTACTATGTAGGCTTTTATACAGAAATATTATTATATTTGGGTGTTAAATATAAACATTATGTAATTTGCATTCGAGCAGAAAATGAGAACGTTACTCCTTCGGAATATATTTCAAAAATCATGTAGGAAAATCTACTGTGATGGAGTCACTATACTTTTAGACGGATATGGAAATTCAATCCGCGATCAAAAACTCGTTATTGATAAATTTGTTTCTGATGATGACCCCAGCAGTTATAAGAGAATTTAAGTTTGAAGCCGTATGCAAATACTACATAGGAATGAATATAATGTAAAAAATCATCTATCACGAAATTACTGAAATGCTTTTTTAGCATTAAGCCTAGATACTCTTGGTACACGTAAAATCATACAAGTGAATATTTACGTAAAAAACAGGGGTTAATTTTATCATTGAAAGGAACAAATATTAAGTTTAGACGAAAAAGTGAAATATTTGTCACAAGATATCGTAAATAGTTCTTACCATATATTTGACGGTCACACAAATTGTATCTCGTATTTCCCATAGTATATTATTCCCGAATGAATAACAACCTCTATAATGTGTAAATCACAACAATTTAATTGACAACTTTCTAGACATTCGCAAAGCTTAATCTATGACATAAAGAGCCTTCTATAAAATTTTAATGTTCAGATTACCAAGAGTGTTAAAATGAAGCGCATTTATTTTACTCAAAAACTTTCTTATAGCGGATGCTGTGCAGGCGCAGGAATATCTTTTAATACACAATGGTTTTATTCCGTTATTCATGAAGTTAGTTTTGGGAATCCTGATAACAAGTAAATTGCGCGTCTGGAATCAGAGAGTTGTCCAATAGTTTCGAGTTTAAAACGAGGAAAAAAAAACAGTATAGCGTATTAAAAGATGCTGATTATTGTGCCAGTTGCCAATAAGCTAATATCAGTGACAGTTTACCTAAGAAATATAAACCTGAATAACTGCGTCGGAATTTTGAGAAGTTTAAAAGCGAAGACAAAAGACTCATTGCGGATCCCTCGCCAAAATCATTTTGTACGTTTCTCCATTCTATCATCCCTCAAATATGGTAAAAATAATGAACAAACTGTAATAAATAAGCCTTTCATCCAAGAAAGTATGTTTTTTGAGAAGTGTGGTTTGTTTATTGATGAAGAATATTGTTTTCTCGGGACTACTCCTGGCAGAAAATACGCAAGTGGCATTTTAGAAAAAAAATATTTTCTTTCCACTGCCAATATGAATGTAGAACAATTAAAAAAAATAAATATGAAGTAGCAATGGACAGCTAATGTTAGATAAAAAGCATGCTTTGTGTTACCAGATACAGGGTCAGCTGCCCATAAACAAACGAAACCATTGCCTATTGGTCGTTCGGACTAGCAAGAGATTACTGTTCAAAATCGAAAAGATTGAGAAAATCGAACCTAAACTAGTTAAATTTTATAATGACTATGTTTACTTTCAGAACTACTTCTTGGATGCTGCCTCGTGAATATTGAGAATAAAGGTAATTTTTTTATGATATGATGGCTGGATTGTAACTCTAATCCAACAGAGACTATAAATTAAGTTTGATTAATATTTGTTTTGTAGTTAAGTGTAACTGAATAATACGACTTTTGAACTAACTAACCCATTTCGTGGTTAGCTGTCATACAGTTTTATAAAAAAAAAATGAAAAATGTACTTTAGTGTTTTGTAATTTTTGCCACCAAAGTTTGTGTGTGTGCTGGAAAAAAATACTACTCAGAACATGCAAAGCATTTAAAAAATTAGCAGACATAATGCAAAATTATTAATAAAAATCTCAATGCCTGTAAAAAAACTATAAAAAAAATATTCACATTTAACCACAGAAGGCACCCATTATGTGACAATTACCGTGTATTTCAATTTTCAGGTAAATGAGTTTTTCTTTAAATTGTTTACATGGAAAATGTTAAATACTCTTGAAAAACAATAAAAGTAACTCAAGGTTAAAAAAAATTAAAATTTCTTCAAAAACTAGTTTCTTTTTTACAGCCTGCAATCGACTCTATTGCACGTGCAATATCAAAGCAATAAAAGTAATTTTATATTAGAAACATTTTCATTATTATTGAAAATATAGAAAAACTAGCAAAAGTCATAGCTCTCTTTATAACCGACGTCAGGAGCAAAATGTAGGGGCAAGAGGAACGATACATATACGTTATTCGTATATCTGTAGTTTTTAAAATATTTTAATTATGTAATTTTTCGAAAGAAGACGACAACATCACCTATTCTTTTTTTTAAATTGATGAATTGTTCATAAACAATATCGCAATTTTTGCGAAAATATTTATTTCTAAAGGCCAAAACTCAAATGATGGTGAAGTTAAAAAAAAGTATATTAAGAAAATTTTGCCTGCTATTATAAAAACTTCTACATTTCACACAGTGACATAAGTTACATCTTCTAACGAAGTTTCGTCCTAATTTTTCTAGAGCCCGGTTATTATTTTCAATCGCGTTTGTGATTGACTTATTTGTTATTTTCAATCGCATTTATGACATAATTCCCATTCACTTTTGATTTCTTCCTCTGAACGAGGAAGAGGATTTCTTCCTCTTCCTCTAAAATAACCGTACAGGAAATAATCAACGTGGTTGAGATCTGGCGAACATAACTAATCTTGTCGGTTTTTTTTGAAAAATTACACAACTTGGTTAAACGGTTTTCATCCTTCATAAAGAAAAAAATAAATTACGGCTTTGTTTATATTTATAAGGTTATATGCACTTATTTAACACAATCTCGCCTGTGTTCACCCGCAGAGCGCGTACGTCAAACTAGTTTTCTTATCTTTATCTTTGATTATATAGCGTGCGTTCTCTCCATAGAGAACCTTTGCCAATGTCAAGTGTGGAAAAAAGGCTATGGCAACACTGATTAAATCAAATTTCGGATATTTGTCATTGTTGCTTGATAACAAAAGAATAAACTATACAATAAAACAAAAACTAAATAAGAAGTTGGCTACAATTAAACTAAAAGAAGAAAACGACATTATAATATACGGAAAGTACAAAATAAGTATATACAAATATACAAACTTAAAAAAATAAACATGAACATAAGTATACAAATTTCTATATTTTGATGTCGTTCTTTCTTATGAACTGAATGATTAATCCTAAAATGGGTTTGTTGGCAATAAATAAAAGTGATCTTATGTTGATGGGCAATTGAATTTTATATTTTAATAATTTGGAAACAAACGAAGGAAATCTATTATTTAATGGACATGAAAAAATGAGATGATTTAAATCGCCCTTTCCAAACCCGCAATCGCAAAGTGGAGACTCTCTGACCCGCAGTCTAGCCAAATGAATAGGAACAGAACAGTGACCCAAACGCATGCGAGATACCACAGAGGATTCCTTTCGAGAGAAAGTAAATGTTGAGAACCAAGGTTTTAAAGGAATAAAAGGTTGGATCTGGAAATATCTCGCACCTGTAATCTGGGATGATCTTTCCCACGCCCTCTGCCAGTCAGACGCCATCCAGAAACGAGTCATGGGAAGAAGATCCTCAATGAAATTAGTAGTGAAACATGGATCCCCGTTCACTGCGGCAAACCGAGCTTTTGCGTCGACTATTTCATTACCTACTATGCCACAATGACTAGGGATCCATGCAAGAACGACATCGGATCCCGATCTCTCCAAATCAAGCGCAAGTTGCTTGATCCGAAGAATCAGGAAACTACAGTTTGAAGAAAATGGATTAGCAAGAAGGGACTGTAAACAACTTAAGGAGTCAGAGAAGATAAGGAGCCTGCGAATCTTTTTGTGTAGGGCATAATTCAAGGCCTCCACAATAGCACGGCATTCCCCGGAGAATACCGAACATTCCTTAGGAAGGCGAAAGTAAGCTGAATGAGCGGTGGATGGAGAGTAAAATGACGCTCCGACATAGCCATCTCTACCGGTTTTTGATGCATCTGTATATATTCGCGTCCAATCCATCCAAAACGAATTCAAGATAGAATTGAACAGCGAATTAGCATTTTTGGACTCCTTATCAACTCCAAAACACAAATTTATATTTAGCCTGTGAAATACCGAGTCAAATGGGAAGCTGTAGAGAGGGAGAGAAGAATTTTGATAAACGGGGTTAGTAAGGGATTTGAATCTTTGGAAGCTAACGATAAGAAGAGGTCGGGACTTAGAACGCCAAAAAGGAGTATGTTCAATAAACCTAGAGAGGAGGGTGAGTTTAGGAAAAATAGGGTGAGTAGAAAACCTAGCTGTCTTTAGTAAATAACGATCAGCTATAGTATTGTCGCCGGAGACTTAAAGGAGGATCAACACATTCTACTTGTAGGGCATTTATGGGACTGGATTTCATAGCACCTGCTATGATCCTCAGAGCTTGAGACTGAATGCGGGTCAATTTAGTGGCATTGGCTTTGGAAATAGGATCAAGTAGAAATGAACCATATTCTAGATGACTACGAACTAGAGCGTTATATATTAACTTTAATGTGGAAGGGTGAGAGCCCCACCACACTCCCGAAAGAGCGCGGAGGATATTCAAATTAGTCTGGCATTGGGAGATGACATATTCGATGTGAATGTTCCAGGATAATTTTGAGTCTAGGAACATACCTAAGAATTTGGTATTGGAAAGAACAGGGATCAAAGAGGAATTATAAGAAATAGATAACGGAGGAGTAATTCTCCTTCTCGAGAAGACCACGACAGCGCTTTTGGAAGGGGATAAATCCATACCATGAGAGGTAACCCATTTATTTAGGTTAACAAGGGCAGAGTTCAAAGCATTTTCGGCAACAATTATTGATTTATCAGAAGAATATAAAAGCAGGTCATCAGCGTATTGCAAAACACGACAGAAAGGATTAACTGTTGAGTGAATCATATAAGAGTAAATATTGAAAAGTAATGGACTTAAAACAGAACCTTGGGGAAGACCCTTCCATATAGTTCTTGAAAAGGGGGGGGATCCAGCGGATCTAAGAATAATAGATCTTTCTAAAAGAAAATTGAGGAGAAAATTTATAATCTTAATCGGAATCCCAAAATTATGAAGAATTTTTTGGAGGACTGGAAGGATTACATTATCATAGGCTGAAGAAAGATCTAAAAAAGCAGCAACGAGAAATTCTTGTCGAGAGAAAGCAAGTCTGATGTCAGTGGTTAGGACGCTGAGATTGTCCAACGTACTTTTAGCTCTTCTGAAGCCAAATTGGTTCCTTGGAAAAATAGAATGGTGTTCAGTAAACCATTCCAAACGATTCTTAATTAAATGTTCCGTAATCTTCGCTAGAACAGGAGAAAGGGCTATGGGTCTGTAGGATGGACCTACATTGGGATCTTTATGAGGTTTAGGGATGGGAATTATTATTTGAGTTTTCCAAGACTTTGGAATAGAACCTGATTTGAACATACAGTTAATGAGGGATAGAAGATACCAACGGGTAGATGGTAAAGTATTTTTCACCATTGAATATGACATTCCGTCAATACCAGGGGAAGAATCCTTAAGATGGTGTAAGGTGAAATCCAATTCGTTAATGGAGAAATCTTCTTCTAAAAAATGATTGGCGCTAGTAAAGTTATACCTGAAAGGTAATTCATCTAAATTTGGGACGGATGGGGGAGCAAGTTTATTTAAAAATTGATCAATCCAATTCCCGTGAACAGATTTGGGAAGATCAGGCTGAAAAATAGACCGAAAGCGTTTTACATTAGACCAGACGACACGGGAGGGAGTAAAAGGAGAGAGGGATTGACAGAATTTCTTCCAGCTTTCCCTCTTTTTTTTAAGGAGAATTCGTTTAGTCTGAGCTTGGGTCTTTCGAAACAAGAGGAAGTTTGCTTCCGACATATTAGATTTATATATCGCTTCAGCCTCTTTACGGGTTTTAACCGCTGCGGAACAGTCTCCATCCCACCAGGGGGGAGACGATCTGAAGTGATGGTTAGATATTTTAAGTGGGATAAATTTCCGAGCGGATAGGTCTATAGCCTTTACAAATTGGTCATAGCAAGTGTCAATGTTATCCAAGTCCACTGGAGGGAGGGAATCCACTTCGACACTGAGAAAGGTACGGAATCCCACCCAATCTGCCCTATGTAGGTTGTATTTTTGAAGACGGGGAGTTTTTTCAATATGTAAATTTACGTGAGGGAAAGAAATCAAAATGGGGAAATGGTCGCTTCCAAAAGACTCAGAAAGAATATTCCAGGAAACCAAGGATGCCAAGGATGAGGAGCAAAGAGAGATATCTACTGAGCTCGGGTTCTGAAATGGGACAGGAACTCGTGTTGGAGAACCATCATTCAGTAAACACAGGCCAAAATCGTCCTGGAGTTCCACCAAGGAGACTCCAAGAGGGTTGCTTCGGGTGGAACCCCAAGACGGGTGATGAGCATTAAAATCTCCCAGAATAATATACGGGCCAGGAATTGAAGATAAAATATCCCGTAGTTCTAATGCTACGGAACATGTTGGAAGGGGGACATATATGGAGAGGATAGTGATATCTTTAACTCTCGCAGCAACAATATTGAAGTGACAACTGCGGGAGCCAAGAGAAATCTGGGAGAAGGGAAGAGATTTGTCAAGTAATAGGGCGGATCCGCCCTTACCATCCCAGAGACAGACATAGCCTGGTATCTTAAAAGGGAATCCCGGCTTCAGCCAAGTCTCCGAGATGGCAGCCACGGATGGAGAATACTTGACAAGGAGGTGACGAAGATCTGCTTTGTTGGAAATTATACTGCGACTATTCCATTGCAAGACCCTCGCCACTATTGGCGAAGCCATTGGAAAGGAGGGATTGAAGGGAAGTAAGAATAGATGAGGCAACGTTGGACGGTATTTGATTGGGGGAACTCAGAATTTTGACCAAAGTGGTCAAAAGAAATTGAATAATACTCGTAAAAGAATTAGTTGAAGGTTGTTGATTTAAACCGCAACCATTTTCAGGTTGAGGAATACGGAAGTCTGCCCAGGCTTGTTCTAGAGCAGAGCGATCATAGCCCTGGTTGGAACTAGTCGAAGAGTGGGATCGGGGTTTCAGAGAAATAATTTTTTTGTGGGATGAGTTGGTAGGACGAGACGGAGAAAGCAAACTTTGGGAAGAAATTGGAGAAGGAAGAGTTAGAGGGGGGAGAGCTGCAACTGAGGCGTATGATTTTTTAGCAGAAGGGACCAATTTGGACGCTTCCGCATAGGAAATATCTCTTTCAGACATTTCGAATTTGATTTTTCTTTGTCTTTCGAATTCTGGACAATTTCTATCGGTGGAATCATGATTTCCACTGCAAAAGATACATTTTGCTTTGTCAAGAGGAAGTGGGAAGTTTCTCCCAACGTGACCTTGACCACATCGGAAACAACGCTCAGAAGATCGGCATTTGTCAGCAACATGTCCAAACCTACAACACTTGAAGCACTGTATTGTAGGGAATTCGTATTTTGAGACTGGAAGCGATGAATAAGCCATATATATCCGTTGGGGACGAACTTGGCCATCAAAGGTAATGACCATCGTCTCAGACGGAAAATATTCAGGCTGGCCATCAATTATCTTTTTAAAATTTAAGCGGCGGACCTTAGTAACTTTACCGCATCCTTCAGGGACTTCTATATTATGTAAAACCTCCTCGTCAGACCAATCGACTGGAACATTGCGAACAATTCCCATACGACTGACGTTAAAGGAGGGGATAAACAATTTGTTTTGACCTGTGAAGGCAGAGTGGTTAACGAATCGGTTGGCGGCATCGGCGGATGAAAATTCCACCGAAATCCTGTTCCTGCCAATTTGTTTCACTCCATCTCGTATAATTCCATCAACATTAACATTTTTTAAAGAGGAACCAAATTTCACAGCATGGAATGAAAATCCGGAATTAGGCTGGGGTTCTTTTCTCTGAACGTGAACGATAAATGGACCAACGTCGCCAGGGACGTATAAACGGCCCTCAAAAGAATTCGGAGGGAGAGAGGGAGGAGAAGAGGTCGGGGTTGGAGGAAGAGATTTTGAACTTGCTTCTGAAAGAGGAGTGCGAGGGGTCTTACGAGGGATTGTATCCTCTGTTTCAGTACATGAAGAATCAGAAGGATGAAAAGAGGGATTATTCTTAAGCTTATTTTTTTTACAGTTGGGCCTTTTACAATTTTTATTTTTTCGTTTCAGTTCCTGTTGGGAATCCGAAACTGTAATAAAACTGGCAGGTGATGTAGGAGAAGCAAATTCATTGAAACATATAGGAGACTTGGAAGGGTCCGGAGGTTTCGGGGGAATAACTAAGTCCATTTTCCCAAAAGATAACCTGAATCACAAAAATGAATAATAAAACAAATGAACAAAAGAACAAACTTACCGAGAACTGGATAAAACAATAAACGGAATACAGATAAAGTAAAAAATTAAATGAAAATAAAAATAACGCAAATCTAAATAAGTTATTGCAACAGATTAAGACTAAATATCACGAAAAAAAATAAGGAAATAATAGAGTTGCGAAAAACCTCTCCACTTTGTTTGACGGTTTCTATGGCAATCCCCTAGTTTTCTTGTATACTTTTGTTTTACAAATTTTTCATTTTGTTAATATTATTATTTTTCATAAATTGGCTGTTACCCACAGCCTTTCACGAATCTTATATGTGAACATTAAACATGCCATTACTAATTCGAATTCTCTGGAAAATTAAAAATCAATTTTATTTGGTCAGTTGGGATACAACATATGTAGCATCCTTTAAAACATAAATGATCCATTATCAAAACATTGATAATAATAACAAATTATGAATATCATCTATCCATGTATTCTGTACGCATGTATTCATCTGTCACGGAATTCATAGAACAAGTATGAATAATACATTTCTATTATGTAATCAAAGTAATCTTTGCATAAATTCTAGAGGTCGTTGGTGGCAAAATTACATACTAAAAGATTTTCGGGGAAATACATTTTATTTTTGCTGCTAACTCAAATATTGAAGATATTTGAAAGTTTAAAATAATTACCACACCGTTACTAGGCATATTGCTAACAATACCATTACTGCGAAAATGTTATGAATGTCAAGCAACCTATCGTTTTAACTAGGCACTCGCAACGCCATATTATTCACTAGATGAGAAAATATTCCTAACTAGAGGAGTGGACAATATTTACTAAAGTTCACGACCTGTATATCTGATCACTTAAATAGAAGATCGAACGACTCGTCTACTCATTTAAACGGGAGATCGACTTTTTCATTGAATCGATTGGGCTCGAGGCTGTGATGGTGCCTGAAAGTAAATTACATCAACTTGTTGGACTAATCTTTAATTCAAGGAAATATCTACTTTTGCGAACGTTTTTTCTCTCTGATTTTTGTGAAACACAGATTGTCCTTGAAAATACTCTGGAGTTACCAAGATACGCCTACGTAGTAAGAGATCTGTATTATATGCGCAAATAATAGGCCTGTATTGTATTCGCTTTTAAAAAATTGCCTTATACTTCAAAGGTATATATATGTATATATATATATATATATATATATATATATATATATATATATATGTATATATATATATATATATATATATATATATATATATATATATATATATTTATATATATTAGACAGAGGAAACAAAGTAATCACAAAGTTTTGTTTTTCAATTTGTATGTTGTGTGTTATATTCAAAAAGTAAGTCCCAATATTTTTTTTCGAATTTTATATAAGATAATTTAAGAGGTATTGTTAAAAATGTCTCCAAAAAATTGCGTCACCTTTTGTCTATAAAACAGCCAAATAAAAATTAGGAAGGAGGCCGCAATACCAGCAATTTACTTAAAGTTTGCCAGTCAACTATAGCAATGATTCTGAGTTACGATTTTCAGAAATACGTGATAATTTACACCTGCAAAAGATATAAATAACATAAAAAATATAAATAATAAAAGCTTAATAGAAATAGATACTGCGTGCCCTCAAATATTTATACACATATGCCTTAGAGCATAAGAAAACAGTGCGAGTCCTAATCATACTAAACATGTTTATTTTAGTTATGATTTATTACATACAAATATGTATTCATCAAGGATTTTTTTGGTTTTTAGATAAAACCCTTAACTTGCATGTAACCCTTCTCTAAAACTACCTATTGATAAATGTTTACAATTCTTGACGAAACTATTTTCAAACATGAAACAACATAATGTCTGACCAGATTTTGAAAATATCGATTCATGTGATGACACCATTTCATTACGTTATCAAAATCAAACCAAGACGCGCAGAGGTGGCGACACGCACTTTTAACTTTTATTAAAGAATAATAACATTTAAGTTGTTCCGAAAATACATAATATCCGTTCGTTTTGGGCTCAACGAAATGAGTACAATAATCAATGTATTTATACATAATATAATCTTCAATCACAAACAAATTTGAGTTTAATAGTCAATGACCACCGACAATTTGCTTTTAATGCAAAATTGAGGTATGAGTTCAGCACAGCAAAAATGATAATTTTAATAATTTTTTTAAAATTAAACATAAACATGAAAATGCCGGATCAAGAAAAATAGGACTGAGACGTGATTATTTTATTATAAAAATTAATTTTTAAAAATTTACCCGCAATGTATCGTATATGAGTACTAGAAATTCTACATATCTAAACAGATATGGTAATAATAAACAAAAGAAAAATAATTATTTACAAAGTATTAGAAAGGTAAATAATGTTTTTTAAATACGTCGTTTTTATGAATATTATGGGACCAAGCTAAGTAAATAAAATAATACTCTGATTGACTCGTTTAACTACAAGATCTAACTTTAAAATCATGCAGATTAATTGTTTATTTTTTTGGATCTCAGTTAGAGTCAGATTCAATACGTTCTATTATTTAGAAGTATATACAAATAATGGATATTCAAATAAGACGCTCATGTTTGAAAATATAAAGACTGGAATACAATCATAAAAACGTAATTGAAAACCAAAAAGTTTTCAAAATATTTAAAACAAGGAGTAATTTCGAAGTATCGTTGCCGTCACATAAATAAAGAATACATTAGCTAATAATTTTAATCGGTTTTTGACCTTTATTTTCGTAATTAAATAAAACATCGAACAAAGTTTGATTAATAGAAATTTTAGTTATAAAAATGATAAATTATTGAAAACCTTATTTGAAGCCTTATAGAATTTAAAATGTATCTAGTAAATAAATAGCCATGAGTTTGCTAGCTGAGCTTCTTATTTATTAGTACATCTAAGTTTTTCACAGTTCACGTAATATAAGAGAAAGATAGCAAATAGCTTTAATTTAAGAGATCTTTACTTTACCTTGCGAGTTTTTGCACATGCTAATTCAGGTGGTTAATGGTGGTCAAAATATTTGTTCGTGCACAAGTGGTGTTTTGAAGAAATATTTATGAACACAAAGAATACAAAACAAATTCCTAAATAGAATAAAATGTAGTGACGATAAGTATGAGTATACTATTTCAATCAAAATAAAATTCTTCCAATTTTTCTTAATTTGTTTTATACTTTTATCGATCCATATTAGTTTATATAGGATATGTATAGTTCCGTCTACTTATTTTAATTAGTCCATGGGATTACGACTATTACCTCAAATATTATCGTAAATTTATTATTAGTTTTTGCTGAATGTGTAGCAAGAACTGCAGTTGTTTTAATTAAGTTGTGCAACTCAGCGTTAAGGTAGAAGATAGATCTATCCATGTCATTACTATTCTCCGTGAAGGCGGACACGAATCTAATAAAACTGTGCAAAATTTAAAGTGGCTCTTTATTTAATATAGTACACGGGATTAGGACTATCGCCAGAAATATTATCCCAAATTTATTATTGGTTTTTACTGAATGTATAACAAGAACTACAGTTATTTTAATTAAGTCATGCAACTCAGCGTTAGGAGAGATAGTGGACATTTTCCATTTTATCACTATTCTCCGTTAAGGTGGGCACCACTCTAGTAAAATTATGCAAAATATAATGTAGCTCTTTATTTTATTTAGGTAATGGTGGAGTGGTGGCATTTATAGGTGGGTAGAGAAATCGGTGTAAACAGATGGGTAGAGAATCGATCGATGTGTGAATCGGCAAACAGTGTCTTTGGGATCTAGAATTCAAAAACATATTTTGCTTCTAATCTTTCTTAAACTTGCCAAAAACTATCTAAGGCTTGTGTTAAATGAATTACCCTGATGTTCTGATTGATATTTTATTAGAGAAAGTTATGAAATGCTGTAAATTCTACATACTTTAATGTTACATTTTATTTAATATCGTTTACTACTAAATTTTATCTAGACGATGAAATTATTCATGAATTTCAGACGGATGAGGGATGACAGATGAGGGTGCCACTGAGGGAGCGATACTTCTTCTCGATTCACGAATGGATCGTTAATAACTGAGTTCATTAAATTGGGGTCGAATATATAAATATTTTTTATAGAATAACTTTTGAATATATTTGGAGTTAATTATGTAGAAATTCATTATTCACAATTAAATAAAAAGATAAATTAAAGAAAGTAATAATGATACTACATCACGTAGTTTCATTTAATTGAGAATGACTTTTGTCAAATTTTCTCTTCACTAATTAAATAAATCGCAGTAGTAATGGAATTTCTTATTATGGAGGATACGTGGATGCAGAGTAAACACTCATAAATATCAATGAATGGGGTAGAAAAAGACGAGTGCTCTGGTTGCGCTCTTCTAGCATACGTTTAAGGTCAACTGTGCTCAGCTACCAATCGTTTTAGTTTATGAAGCTCTGGTACAAAGTATTACGGGTTTACCCTCGGGCGAGGGTGCAGCGTGTGACATTCAACCGAGCTGGTATTGACCGACCGCTCGCAACATGATTCTGACTATTTAAATGGAAACGATAAATGAAGAAAAATATGCAGAAAGATTATTCATATGTTCATAATAAAGAACAATGTACGAAGTTGAAATGAATAAATTAAAGAAATTTAAGAATTCGCGTATTTGACAAAAATATTTGTCTTTGCAAGAGTTTTTGTACTGGTTTTTTCTGTTTGTTTTACAAAGAATTAAGTATATATCAAATTATTTAAAAGACGTTGAGGAGTTCTTGTAAGCAGCGGTTTTGCAAGCTACGTTCAATAAAATTTGATTAAAAGACAATAATTTTAATTAGTTCAGTCATCAGTAATTTAATATTTTTCTGGCGTTTTCATATTTAAATTTTCTTACAATTGATTAACATGTAAACAAATAACAGGACATACATTTTTAGTTTTACCAACAAATTAAAATTGTATATAATATAAATGCCCATATGGCGGTAAAGTAATTTATCTCCTCGTCGGTCTCTACCACACTCTCTTTACGAGAATTCTTAAATTTCTTTAATTTATTCAGTTCAACTTCGTGCATTATTCTTTATTATGAACATATGAATAATCTTTCTGCTTTTTTTTCATTTTATAATAATGTAAATAAATTTCATTAATGATTATGAAAAAACCTCATTTCTTGATAGCGAAGATTTTCTACCTTTGACTAAATCCTTGTTTCTTAGGTAAGTTAGACTCAGAGCAATGTGAAGTATATGCGGTTTTTTTTATCGGTAGTTCATTCTTGAAGTTAATGGCTAATTGTGTCACTTGGAGCGTTATTTTATTATATTTTATCTTGAAAACAATTTAATAAATTCAACAATTGTGCTAGTTTCGCAATTACGAACATTTATGCACAATAAAAGTAATTGCCACAGAAAAGAAAAGTCTCTTACATTTTTACCTGCATAATTTCGTCGCTAGCCTTCTAACAATAATCTGAAATGGTGGCTATGTTATCCGTGTACCTAATATTGTTATCGAAGTGCTGCAGCTTTGCCTGGGACCTGCTCGTAGTATCGAGTACCAGAGCACTATAAATTTGTGGGTGTTGCAGCGAACTGCAGTTGACTATGAACGTATGCTATAAGCGTCCAGCTAGTGCATACATATTTTTTTGGAGAGTATATTTGAGTTTCTCGTAAAAGTTGTTCACTTGTTCCCTTTCGCCAATTAAGTTAATATTATGTATGTTAGTTGTCGTATCTAATTACTCACATTAGTTATTATTATTATTAGACGTATGTAAAGATGAAGTAAGAAAGTTTTAAGATTGTTGAAAAAAATGTGTTACACATTATGTAATTGGCTTTTTATAACAACGCTCTTATACAAGAAAGTGAAACATATGCGACTAACGTATTCAGGTAGTGAGGGGGGGGGGGTCTTAGGTGCTGAAATGCAATGTGATCTAATAAACTGTGAATAACTGATAAAGTTAATAAAAAATTAACAATACTTTAGGAATAATATCAATCTCACCGAAAGTGACAATTATGGTCCACCTATGAATTTAAAGAACATTTCGTAAATAACAATTTTCTAACTCCCGCTTTAGATGTTAGAAAACTTCTATTAAATATAAACTTTGTTTTATTAAGAGACAAGAAAATATAAATAATTATTTTAATAAATTTTATGACGTGTTTAAAAAAAATTATATTACTTCTAAATTAATGTGGTCTAACAATGTTCCAGATGATTGTAACGAGTCTAGCAGCCAAAGTAGTTAGTTAATTGTTACGATTTTAGGGACGAATTAAAGGCTTAAGTTTTCCTTCTGTATTTAAACATGTTTTGGTAATAACACTAAAAATAACACGAAAATTTACATATACACATAAATACACCCACATATATGCATCGTCGTTATCATACGGTGCACATATTGACATATATTATTATACACTCAGGCACACTCTTAACCTATGTCGTTACGTTCGCAGTTTGCACAGATTTACAATATTAGGAAGTTAGTTTGAATCCGACATATTTCAATTAATTCACAGATAACAGACCCGACCCTGTTCCTACCCTAACAAAGCAATCAATTCGTAACCGTCCTTTTAAAAATGTGAAATGTGATGTCTTGTAGACAATGTATGTTTTTGGTTAGTTCATTAGAAAATGTTGGTGTGCAAAATGTAGTGTCTGTTTAATCTATTTGTATGAGATTTTTTTCATTACATGATCGATTATATAATTTGAACGGGTACTTTATTTTAAATTGTACTTTAAAGATAGGTGTACATTTTTACCAGTCATAAAGAGGAATATAATAGGCAAGCGTGATGTTGAAAAACGATAATATATTTACTGAATAAAGAAGCTAATGTGTAAATAGAAGTTGAATTCAATTTAATTTAATTTCATTTACTCCTGCTTTTGAAGTTATAGTGCTAAATACTTTTAATGCATTTTGGTACTTTCTAGTTCAAAAACAGAGGGTTAACTAGTTTTTACTTTATATTTCGTTTTATGTATCGTAAGTAACGGAAGAGTTAGCATTTTTGAAAAATATAATTTGTTGTAAATAATTCTTTCGTCTGAAAATACTTAGATACCGTAGCACTTGATGCTACGCTAGTTGCTACGCCTCGTAGCTATTGCGCCTCGTAGTTACATAACAGTACCGTATATGAAACGCTCAAAGTTGATATAACCGTATGAAAATTTTATGGAACGAAAAACTAAAAATATATAAACAACCAGTATATTCTTTTTGTTTTTTATTCCATAAAATTTTCATATTGTATGTCGATGATATTAATAGAGACTACGTTTCCCACTCATGTAAACTACATATATGACAGGGACATACTCGTAGTGATTTCAGCTCTGTTACATGTGATTTATTTTTTTAGATCTATAATATTTTCATAGACGTTTGTCTATTATCAAGGTTTTCGTTATATTATTTTTTAGTAAATTGTATTTGATTAAATTATATTCTCTAATTTATTTATATTAGTTTTGTCAAAAGTTGGAATTTGACTCATGCTTTCAATAGGACTGAAATTTATAGAGCGTTTATTACTTTTTATTGTAGCACAAATCACAGGGTTCACTTCTTGAATAGTCACATCAGTTTCAGAATTATACTAAGTTCTAATACTTGATATATTAAATATGCACATATATATTTTTTCTTTTTTGACTATTCTATGCTTTAAAAGGAAAAACGGAACCCTTATAAAATCATTCACGTATCTGTCTGTCACAATGAATTTTCTTAGAAACTATTTGAGTGATAAATTTGAAATTTGGTACAGTAATTGACCATTTTAATGTGCATGTTTGCAAAGGCTAACATCGTAATTTAAAAAGAGGTAAACTAATTACTCGATTTTTTCACTTTTGTATATTGCAAGAATGGGAGAGGTTTGAAAATGGCTAGTTATAAAAAACTCAAAAAAAGTTTTTTTCCTGTGTGTTTGAATATTATATTTTCAGTAATACTCAGCAAAATGTTCAAGAAAGTGAATTACTCAACTTTATTTCCGAAACTATTGATCCAAAAATTGGATTAAAAAAACAGGAATGGTAGAATCTGAATAGACGATTATAGGAAAATTATAGCGATTATTTCAGGCCCTAAAGTTTATAAAAAAAATCACGGTATAAGGGATGTTCATCTATAGAAGTAGGTTATTAATTCGGTAAAAAATACTATTAAAGTTTATAAATAGTTTGCCTTTAAATGTTTACGCGTACTTATGCAATTGTGCTTTCAAAGGCTTATCATTTCAAATCATTTCAAAGGCTATTAAATCTGAGGGGTCATCTGATTGACTACGGATTTTTTTGTGGGTACTGATCCACTGATCACTATACAATAAAAAACGATACGTTTCCGAACTAATCTGGATAAACGATACGTTTGCAAGCTCAGAAATCTATACCTCTCTCCAGATATGGTATCGAAAAAATTAAACTTATATCTTACAAAACAAAAAATTATTAATTTAATATGAACAGAACAAAATGTAGATTCACAGACAGTACCTATTATTCTAAGTTATAATTAGGAAAATATTATGGGAGGCAAAGGCAAAAAACTGATTTTTAGGATTCCGTAGGTTAAAATAAAAAACGGAATGATTATAAGGTCACTAGCATATCATCGTCTGTCCGTTTGTTGCCGACGTTTTTCTCAAAAATCACTTGAGACATAGAAACTTGAAATTTGGCAATAACACAGCACATTAATCTTATCTCATTTACCAAAAACTGAAAAATTTTCGCACGGAAATTTCAGATGGAGAATTTAAATATTCGAAAAATAATTCTCAAAAATATATTTTTCATAATTTCAGGTGTTATATCTTTACAGATGTACTGAAAAATATGCAAAAAACAATAAGTTTCCTGCCTCTCCCTTGTCTCCGAGACAGTTAAAATTATAATTATGAGAAAACAGACTTTGAAAAGGTTGTAGGAAAACTATAGCGATGATCCTAGGTACAATAATTGTTTAAATATGTTCCACGTTTTCATGCCTATGGTAATGGAAGTAGGTAAAAATATTAATTTTTCAAATCGTATAATATACGTATTGAAAAATTAATATTTGTGGAAATGCTATTCTACCTTAAATTTTGTAACACTTTTAAAGCGTATTTCTAGGGTTTTTCAATATCCTAGAAAGTTGCTGGCTATGCGCGGGCAACAGAGAAAGTTGACTGTTGCCCTGGTTACGTTGTTTGACAGCTTCGATTCTATTTCTTTTCCATTATAATCTGTTAAGTTTGCTTCTCTTTATGTGAAATCGTCCTAAAATGTATGTTACATATAGTAAGAGATGTATTCATTTAGTATTAAATTTTAATACTTTTTTTTCATATTACGCATGTATTTTGAAATATGGGGTATCGTATTATTTTAATTTAAATGAAGTTAAAATGTCGAATGAGTAATTTTAAACTAATTTACGGTATGTCTACAATACAGTGCCAATGATTTTTTTTGTATAATAAGAAAGTGTACTCATTAAAAAGGACGTATTTAAGAAACAATTTCCGGTGGTGATTATTTAATTTTCTAAAGTTTATTTTCAAAATTTTACACCTGCATTATTTTTTGAGCGGGGATATGTTTTAAACTTTTTCCTTTCACTTAATTTATTATTTCGTTTTGGTACTAATATAAGTGATAAGGACCACACAATTACGCAATTTATTATATATTATTAAATATTGACCCCAAAAATATAACATAATATCAAGCATTAACTTTAATTTTAAAGCAT
The DNA here is from genome assembly GCA_039881145.1 of Druceiella hillmani. Taxonomy (NCBI): domain Eukaryota; kingdom Metazoa; phylum Arthropoda; class Insecta; order Lepidoptera; family Hepialidae; genus Druceiella; species Druceiella hillmani. Next base: position 187,002 of record JAYKKI010000049.1, read on the forward strand.
CCTTTTTTATTGATACAAACATGCAATCAAATGCTACCAATATTTTCAAAATAATAAGTTTTAATGGTTTATATTTCAAATAATATTACAATTTTAAGCAAACTCAGTACTTACATACACATATCTAAACATGTACCTACGCATGTGTCGACGAAGAAATGCTGTCAATTGGTAGTCAAACATCAAATTGATAACCTTTCTTTACTCGATCTTTTTTGTTAATTCAGTTTCTGGACATTCTTTTTACAAATTTGGGTTTATTTTTATAACCTCCATTTATGCGATCCTCTTTTGTTATTGAATTTTTAATTTTTTTTGGTTTATTTTTCCTGTCAGTTTGAAATTGTATTTGAATATTCAGTGTTTAGTTAAAAAGAACGCCAATTCAATCAGAAAAATGGTAACAAATAGTTCTTCCAAAAACACGCTTTGATTGGAAAATATTTTTCAAACAAGGTTTTTATAATAAAATAATTACGACCGGAAATTATTTTTGTTAAATACATCGTTTTCAACATATTTTCTTTCATTTAAGAACCAACAAACTGTGAATTTATGAAAACATTAATGAAAATAATAATAGAAAGTTTATAATAAAATAAAGAGTTGAGAATTATTAACGTCTTCTTCTTCTTCTTTACAAGCGTAACAGCCCCTTGCAGGCCTTGGCTGTTCCTACTATGTGCTCTTTCCGGCGTCTCCTATCAGTTGCGATTCGTCTCCAATTACTTACGATCAAAGTTTTTATGTCATTTTCGATGCCATCCATTCACCTAGAGGGTGGCCTACCTCGAGTACCCTCGGATTTTTTTAATGTTAATATTTTAGTAGGATTATCCTCTGGGCTTCCCCGCATATGACCAATCCATCTTAATCTGTTGCTACGGATTACTTGGGTAATTTGTGGGTGTCCGTAAAGTTTATACAGTTCAAAATTATATTTACTTCCCCATTTACTATCTTCTTGCACTGGGCCAAATATAGCTCTGAAGACCTTTCGCTCAAACATGTCCAGTGATAGCTGTGTGTCTACGTTTAAGGTCTATGGTTTTTTGGCTTGCACAAAGTAGGACAGGTAGAATTTGTCTTTTATAGATTTTTAGTTTAGTCTTCCGACTGATGAGTTTAGACCTCAGTTGTCTTCTCAGTCCAAAGAAGCATTTATTGGCCGTGGTAATCCTGTTATCGATTTCTGCTCTTATATTTTATCTTAGCTTTTTTATTTTTGTCGTTAATGACTATGCCAAGGTATTTAAATTCATCATTTTTTCTAAGGTGTAGCCATTTATGCACAAAGGGGTATTATAATTTACCATGGAATGTGAGATTTTCATGTATTTATTTTTATCCTGGTTGACAGTTAGGCCCCATATTTCTTGCAGAGAATTCGAGAGCGAAAAAGCTTTTTTAACTGTCTTTTCTGACCTACAAACACCAGGCTTAAAGTTTGGGTTCTATTTTTTGAGATATAATTATTTACATATTCTGCATCTGACCTTGGACAAGACTAATATATGGTCGGTATCCACATGAGCACCTCTGTAGCTTCTTACATCTATCACGTTGCTACGATATCTTCTATCCACGAGTATGTGACCTATTTGGTTGAGAGTTAAGTCATCCGATAATCGCCAAGTGTACTTTTGTATATTCATTTGTGAAAATGCTGTGCTGGCAATAAACAGATCATTTGATACAGTCAACTCAAATAGTCTCTGTCCATTTCCATTGGTCTTGGCATGAAGATTTTCTCCAGCAGCATGGGATCTGACAAATCTTTCTCTTGCAATCTTGGTATTAAAATCTCCAATATTAACAGTATTCATTCATCGTTGTACTGTACGATGTATATATGTGACTATCGAATTCGGTAATATAGTATACTACTAGCTTTGAAAATGGCGTGTAAATTAAAATAATTTTATCCATTACTACGTAAATATGCATACACCCTTATATAATATGTATTTTTCTAATTTGCTGATCGAGCAAAAAACAGTCGTAATCCTAACTGGTTCTAACAAATATTGTAAATACAGAGAAATTTGTTGTTTAGTTGTTTGTATTGTTTTCTTACCTCAACTACCTCATCGATCTTTATGAAATTTTGCATATCTATAGTCTGTACTATGATGGTGAACATAGAATTCTAATTATTATTCCCAAATAGATTAACTTTTTTGGTAATTGCTAAAATCTTTCTGGTAGAGTTAAAAGGTTGATATAAGGGTGTAAGTATATTTACATAGAAACTGATAAAATTATTTTAATCTACAAAACATATCATATTACTGAATTCGATAGTTACATATATAAACATAATATACTACATATACTACAACAGTGAATGAATTTTGTTAGTAAAGGCGAGCACATTAGTCAAGCTCTTTTAACTATACTCACACTGGTACTACATCCGACCACCTACTTCGCAAAGTTATGATGCTCTAGTGCGTAGTAAAACGAGCTCGTTCCTGGGCAAGGTTACAGCAGTTACCTGCAGATCCACTATTTGCAGCGTAGTACTTATTGATTGTCCATTTGAAAGGTACATCGAGTTTGCAGAGTGAATATGGTAGATGGGGCTATGTATTATGAAATTAGAACGTCCGTACAATGGACAATGTAAGGAATTCAAATGATTATTTTGATGCAAGCATTAAACATCAACGTCTGGATGAGTAAATTATTTTTAACACTCTTTCATTAGCTTCACTTTTATGTAATTACATATATCAATTTATCAACTATGTTCACCCACTTCCAATTATCGTACTGATTTAAGTTTCTTGTAAGCTTAATTTAGGCTACTATATGATAATACCAATAAAAATTCAGGTTTCCATAAAATAATACTAATAATAATTCAGACTACTATATAATAATAATAATAGTGTTATTGAGCTGATATTATGAAAGAGGGGGGAGACATTATGAAAGAGGGAGGAGATTTTCCTGTGACCACCACAAGAAAATCTTAATGAATAATAGCAAAATGACCTCATTTGAGTTGTTTCAATGAGTGAGCCCTTTAGTTGCATATTATTATAGGGATCTTTGCTATGATGGAGGAAAGAGATAATCATGGGAGGTTCTCATTGGTAGCTAAAGCAAGCCCGCAGTAAGCCCGTTGAGTTTGGGCTCGATTGATGTCTCATAATGGGTTTTTCGGTAACAAAGTATATTTTTTTTTAGTTTTTGAAACTATATATATATATTATTTATTAATATATATTATGACGCCTTATTATGAAGGTTATTGTATCAATTACTTTAGTGTTTAAAATAAAAACCTGTAAAATATATGTAAAGAGCACTTTTGAGAAATATCTATTTATGTGTATCGAAAGATTTTATATTCTCAATACATAGTGAATAAAGGGGATACTGTAATAATATATACATATGTCGTAACTGTGATGGAATATGTCTTGTAGTTTGAAGAAAATGTAAAACTACAGTTTATAAATTTAAAGGAATAATAAAAATATTCGTAGCAATAATCCTGCTTCGCCAAAATATCTGAGAGTAAATCATTCTTCATTTGAAATACGTTTCATAAGGTATTGGCATAATGAATGTACTTCAAATGAGGTGATAAATAATTATAATGTGACATCAAACTAGTACTTGGTGCGTTTAATTAAAAAATATGTTAGACTCACGGATACAGTCTACAATTTTTCTGACCACAGTTAACTGACCAAGTTTAACTGACCACATTTAATATAGATCAATAAGGAAAGATATTTTCCCAAGACGTTGTTTCAAAAACCTGCAAATTATGGAAAAATAAAATCGGGAAATTGCTTAATCGATGATATTTATATAAATCGGATTTTTTGATTCATCATAGGATTTAGAAAGAAAAATTGCATCTTATTTTTCTATTTCGTAATTTACTTATGTAAAGTACAAAAAAGGAAAATATGTATAAGTAAGGATTGACAATTTAAGTTCACATACGTATGTGAAAATGCAAATGGGTATTTTTTATATATTTTCTGTTAAACGTTTCTTACGATTGAAACATTTGTCTTATAAACTGGATAAAAAAATGCAATAATGACACGTATCCTTTTTTTAAAAGAAAATTTTAAAAAACATAAATTTACAATGGGAATGTTACATAGTTTTCCTATGCATTCAGTTATAAAAATACAACAAATCGTTTCTACAGAAACAACTAAAAGTTCATTGAATCTCTTACAACTCGCTCTGTAAACATACCGCAATTTTTTGCAATAAAAAATATTCAAAATGGACCCGCATTTTTTTCTTTTTCTTCCCTTAATATGTATTTTGAAATATTATGCATTAAAATTAAATAACGGCGACAATCTGTTTCATACTGTTAATTTTGAGTGATAGTCAATGCGAATTCAAACCGACTTCTTAATGATGCAGGAAATATTATCACTTTAACAATATAGGATGCGAGATTTGAATACGAAGGAACAGTAATATAGAAAAATATAAAGAAGAAAAGCAAGTAAGAGACGAACAATATGTTAAGAGTGGTACTGTTGCTAGAAAGCGATTTAACTAGAAAGCAATTTAATAAATTCTACAGTTGTGCTAGTTTCGTAATTACGAATATTTATGCATAATAAAAGTAATTTCCACAGAAAAAAAAAGATTCTTAAATTTCTACCTGCATAATTTCTTCGCTAGACTTCTCACAATAATCTGACTTGGTGGCGATATTATCCGCGTAGCTAATATTGTTATCGACGCGCTGCAGCTTTGCCTGGGGACCTCCTCGTAGTATCGAGTACCAGAGCACCATAAATTCGTTGGTTGCAGCAAGATGCAGTTGACTATGAGCGTATGCTATAAGAGTCTAGCTAGTGCATTTATATTTTTTGTAGAATATAATTGCGTTTCTCGTAAAAGTTGTTCACCTGTTCTCTTTCGTCAATTAAGTTAAAATTATGTAGGTTAGTTGTCGTATCTAATTACTTACATTAATTTGTATTATTTGACGTATGTGAAGATGAAGTGAGAAAGCCTTAAGATTGATGAAAAAATGAACGAAGAAAAAAAAATGAAAAAATTAACAAATTAATGAACAAAGTTTATGCTTAATATAAATTTTCTAACTTGCTATCTTGATGTCAGAATACTTCTATTAAATATAAAAAAAAATTATTGAGAGATAAGAAAATATGAATAATTTTTTTAATACAAAATGTGTTAAAAAAATATTTATATGATGTGTTTATAATTGTGGCGAGTTTAGTAGCCAAAGTAGTTAGATAATTATTGCAAGTTTAGTGACGAATTAAAAGGCTTAAGTTGTCTTTATGTATTTTCGTAATAATAGGAAAAATAATATTAATACGAACACTTAGCATACGGTGTACACATTGACACGTATATAGTAATATTATATATTATTATACACTCATGCACACGCATAGCCTATTTCGTTACGTTTGCACAGATTTACAATATTAGGAGTTTGTTTGGATCCGACATATTTAATTTAATTCACGGATTACAGACTCGAAACTTTTTCTACCTTATCAAACTAATCAATTTTTAACCGTCCTTTTAAAAATGTGAAATATGATGTCATATAGTCCATGTATGTTTTTGGTTAGTTCATTGGATAATTTTGGTGATGGTATGAGATTTTTTTTCGTTGTATGATCGGTTATATATTTTGAATTGGTATTTGATTTCAAATTGTCTTTTAAAGATAAGTGAAATAAAAAAAACATTTTTTTTTCATTTTTACAAGCTATAAAGAGGAATATAATAGATAAGCCTTATGTTGAAAAACGATAATATATTTATTTAATAAAGACGCTAATGTATAAATAGAAGTTGAATTAAATTTATTATTCCCAAATAGACTTATTTTTTTGGTAAATGCTAAAATCTTCCTGGCAGAGTTAAAAGGTTGAATATAAGGGTTGAAATATATTTCCGTAGTAATCGATAAAATTATTTTAATCTGCAAAACATTTTCAAAGTTAGTAGCATATGATATTACTGAATTCGATAGTTACATATATAAACATCGTATACTACAACGGAGAATGAATTCTATTAAAGGTGTGTACATTAGCCCAGCTCTTCTAGCTACACTCACATTGGTAGTACATCCGGCCACAGTCCGCGCAAATTTATGGTGCTCTAGTACTTAGTAAAACGAGCTCGTTCCAGGGCAAGGTTGCAGCAGTTCTACTACTTGCAGCTGAATATTCATTGGTTGTCCTTTTGAAAGGTACATCGAGTTAGCAGAGTGAACATGGTAGATGGGGCCATGTATTATGAAAGTAGAACGTCCGTAAGATGGACAATGTAAAGAATTAAAATGAATATTTTGATGAATTCATTTAACATCAACGTCTGGATGAGTAATTTTTTTTTAATACTCTCATTAGCTTCACGTTTATGTAATTCCGCATACTTCGTATATATTACACATACCACGCATAACTACGTATGTAAAAAACTACGTATGTATTTCGCATACCGATTTAAGTTTTGGTAAGCTTAATTCAGACTACTATATGATAACACTAATAATAATACATGCTTCTATATAATAACACTAATAATAATTCAGGCTACTATATTAATACTAATAATAATTTAGGCATCTATATAATAATACTAATAATAATTCAGACTACTATATAATAATAATAAGAGTCTTATTGAGTTGATATTATGAAAGAGGGGGGAGGTGGTAACAGGGAAATCTCAATGGATAATCGCAAAACTGTTGAGTTTGAGCTCATTTGAGTTGTTTCAATGACTGAGTCCTTTGGTTGCATATTATTATAGGGAGGATCTGATTTTGGAGGAGAGGATAATCATGGGAGTTCCTCATTGATTAGTAGTAAGCGCGTCGAGTTTTGGATTGATTGATTTGTCATAATGGGTTTCTCGGTAACAAAAGCATACATTTTTAGTTCTTGAAACTATAAATATTACTTATTAATATATATTATGCAGACTTATCATGAAGGTTGTTGTATCAATTACTTTAGTATTTAAAAACATATAATATATAAATAAAGAGCAGTTTTGAGAAATATCTATTTATGTGTATCGAAAGATTTTATATTCCAAATACATAGTCTGAAAAGTGGATACTGTAATAATATATTCATATGTCGTGTGATGGACTGTGATGGAATATGTCTTGTGCCATAGGGGATTGCCCTATGGTACCAATTTGCCATTAAGTACATGTATTGTTTGTTATATTATTGCTCTGTTTTTATCTGGAATACTAGTTATTTTGTGGACAAAATAATTTTTCTATTTATAAATAAAAACAAATTTTAGGATAGTTTTTATGCATAAAAATGTTTTTTTTAAGTCAAAAACCATTCATTACACACTAATTGTTAGTATATAGGGACTACTAGAGACTTATCAGAAATTTAATACAAGTAACATGGCTGCCAATTATTCTTTGAATTGGTGTTTCTTATTCGCCAGACTATTTACATGAATTTAGCAATATTAATTTTTTAGTGACATTAATAAACAAATATTAGGGTAGGTAACATAAAAATGGAGGTACAGCCGATCCCATTTTTATCGAAAACGGCCGGCATAATTGTTCATTTCGCTTGTCGTTCGAATTGTATTAATATCCTAGAGGGTATAGTATTATTTCTACTTTATTTAAATTCTTTACCACGACCTAGGTTTCGTTGTATTACAATATCTTCAGGTGGGCTGTTAGCAAAGATTCTTTACTAATTACCCACCTTGATTTTGTTGTATTACAACGAAATCAAGGTCCTCGTAAATAATTTTAAAAAAGTCGCAATAATACTACATCACGTAGTTTCATTTAATTGCGAATAATGAATTTCTACAAAATTAACGTCAAATATATTCAGTCCTATAGTCCTATATTTAGGGAAGAACGATTTTTAATATAATTTCGATACGTAAGTCATGTAAAATATTACGTTGAAAATATGCGATAACTTTATTTTATTAATAGATACAAAATTTATTAATGCAAATTTAAATTGCGTTTTATATTCCATTTAAGGATTTATATTTAAGTAACATTTGTATGGTCTGTGTGATGAAGCAGGTAAATTTTAACAGAAGGGTGTATATTGTTCAGATGACGAGTATTCGCTGAGGGCGTGAAATCAGCGCCGCCTAGCGTCCGCGACTTTAAAGACGCCTCTATTTTATTTGTACGCAGCTCTGCTAAATAAAAATAACGAAAGACACCGACTGTGACTTAAATTACCTGTAATGTTTTCTTTTTTTGTGTTCCTTCCTATGTATCAAATATTCCTTTGTTATTTTTATCGAAGAAAGTTAGTTTTCTATAAAATCATGTTAAGTTATATTAGATTATTTATCTGGTATCTGATATCTATAACAAAAAGCTTTTATTAAAGAATAATAGCAATATTTTAGTTGCCCCGAATATATATTTATATATATATATATATATATATATATATATATATATATATATATATATATATATATATATATAATAAATATACATATTTAATATTCTTTCGTGTTCAGCTTAATGAAATGAGCACAATAAACAATGTATTTACCCATAGTTTAATCATCCAATCACAAACAATGTCAGAAGGTGTGCATTTTACAGCAATTACCCATTTATTTTTTATCTAATTTCCAATTAAATATTGGTAATCTGTAAAATTTGAATTTTCTATTTTATGAAGTGTTTTTCTAATTTATTACTCAATGACTATTTAAGTCTCTACCAATGTTTCGAAAACTTGCTTTAAATGCAAATCGATATACAAGTTCAGTACAGCAAAAATGCTAAGTTTAGTGATTTTTTGAATTAAAAATATACATAAAAATTACGTGTTTAAATAAAATAGAACTTAGCCGTGATTATTTTATTATAAAAATTTACCCGCAATGAATAGCGTTATTTTTGATTGATTTTCAGTTTTAATTTATAATCATATACGATTACTACACATTCGAAAAATATCTAAACAGAAACGGTAATAATAAAAATTAAACAAGAGAAAAATAAGGATTTACAAGGTATTAAAAAGGTAAATAATATTTTTTTTAAATACATCATTTTTATGTATATTATGGAACCAATCTATATAAATAAAAAATACTTTGACTCGTTTACCAAAGCACAGCTCAAACCCCTTAGGGTAGGTAGGGTCCTGAAATTTTGCCCACAGCTTATTTTATGATATATAAATATTTAAATTATTCACAATTAAATGAAACTACGTGATGTAGTATTATTTCTACTTTCTTTAATTTCTTTACAACGACCTAGGTTTCGTTGTATTACAACATCTTCAGGTGGGATATTAGCAAAGAATCTTTGCTAATATCCAATTAAAGAAAGTAGAAATAATACTACATCACGTAGTTTCATTTAATAGTGAATAATCGACGATATTATCATATCACAATTGTACACGTCGTAGTATTGATCGTAGATATCGGTTGCCGCAGTACTTTTCGTAGGCGCTGTAGCAGTCGAGGTCGATATTGTAGTTAGGTGAGAATGTAACCATGATGATATCGTAGCAATCATTGGATAGTATGCGTCATGTTATAAATTAAACTCTTGTAATTAAATTATACTCTTAAAAACGTCGTCGATTCGTAACATCTCTGTATCAGTGGAGACGCATCTTATTATTTAAAATTTGAAATCACAGTCTCTTATGCAAACCATCTGTAAATTGATAAATCCACACAAATGTTTGTGTGCGTGTGCTGCGTGCGAGTGTGCGTGCGCGTGCCGGTGCGCGTATGCGTGCGTGTATGTGTGTGTGTGTGCACGAAAATTAAAAAAGGACTACCACATTCATCATCTTTTTAATTATACATTTACTAATAGTTGACTTCACACTATTAATCATATTTGTTTGATCCATATGCAGAAAACCTTTTTGCGTGCTTACATCACCCGAACAATTGTAGTTTACCATGTCATGGTATTCAGTGAGGTATCTTCTTCTTTTTTTTTTTTTAATTTTTGACCTCCTATTACTAAGTCTACACATTGAATATATTTGGCGTTAATTTTGTAGAAATTCATTATTCACAATTAAATGACACTACGTGATGTAGTATTATTTTGACTTTCTTTATGTTCTTTACAGCAACCTAGGTTTCATTGTATTACAAGATCTTCAGGTGGGTTATTAGTAAAGATTCTTTGAGATCCTGAAATTTCGACAGAGTATATTCCAATGACGAAGGCAATAATAATGAATGGAATTTTTGGAAATTCAACGTAGGAAGGGTTGAAGTTTTTTCAAAAATACACAAATCTTGGATTGTTTTGTTTTGTAAAAACTAAATTTCTTAAAATAAATGTCTATTTTAACTTAATAAATTATGCATTTTTTGGAACTTGACCTAGAACGGGTCGAGTTTTCCATGCATCATCAAATATTTTTGTTTTATCACATAAAAACTATTGAATGAAATTCAATGAAATTCTTTTGATAATATCTATGATACATTTTATCAATGAAAAATCCCGGGAATCCCTGGAAATTTCGGAAAATTAAAAACTTATAATACCTACACCGTAAAGACCGTATTTAGACCAATTTTTAAAAATGAAATTTTCTTTACGCGTTGTTCACCAGAAGAATAAATACGAAATACCACTGAATTATATTCTAGATATCTCCATGATCCCGGATTTGTTAACCAGAAAAAATAGATTTGTCGAGGCTTATTTGGTTCATCTCAATCAGAACTTTCTACGTATTCAGTGACCATGGTCTGATGATGTAATCCAAAGGTGGTCAACAGAAACTAGAGGATTCACAGAGTGCAGGCGCAGATTTGCACAGATTTCTTCATATGAGTATATACCCATCAGACCTCTGTAATTACAACAGGCTACGGCCAGTACATATATATATATATATATATATATATATATGTATATATATATATATATATATATATATATATATATGTGTGTGTGTGTGTGTGTGTATTAACACTGGTACTAATAAAAATGCTTAATGGTTTTCTGAGAAACCTTACACTGTTTATGACAAAGAGCATAAAACATAACCGTAAGATTGATATACTGAAGGTGTTAATTGTTACTGATGAACTCGGTAAAACGAAAGAATAACTATTCTAAAGTTTTATAGGAAAAACATGTAAAATATGAAGATGTACGTGTGATTGTGAATACAAATTACATTTGTCATATTAGATGACGTCTTTAGGTCATCGTTAAAATTTATATCATTCTTTGGTTGTTGTCAAATAGCATGAGTCTTAAAGGAAAATGCGTATTTCATCGGAGATATTAAGTATTATTTCAGTGCATGATATCATAATCTTACAAAAATCTCCAACAATAAAAACAACTGTATTATACTTTATTGTTAACACGTGTGAAATATATTTGAAAATCTATGTATTTAGTACAAAAGTTACTAAAATTCTGCTGAATACTAGGATATCATGAATGAAGAAGAGTTTTATCGGAAACGAGATAGAAAGTGTAGTAAGGATGTATATAATATAGCAGTCTAGCAAAAATGCGTGATTTGTATATGGTGATGAGAATGTTTCTTATTTTTTTTTAAAAATAAATATTAATTCATGCTAGAATGATAAAATTTCACGACATTTTATAAGTTACTCTCAATTAACGTGAGCGGAAAATTGGGGTGTGCGGGGTATACGTTATTTCGCTCGACGACCGTGCGTCCCTTTCGCAGCGCTCTGTCTCGCCTTTCATATCTCGCTCTCCCTCTCTCGGAGTCGTGTTTATGGTGTATAATTAGCTACTTGAACTTCTGTTATATTTCATAGGTTTCTTCATCTGACAAGCCTTAATACTGGCTTCGGTGATATACATATAATAATGGAGGCTTTAACCCAACAAGATGCCTTTTAGAGTCGTTTAAGTATTATTTTAGATTTAAAATTTAAAGATACTATCCATATGAACTTGGTAACTTAATTGATTTAGGAAAGCTGAAAACCCAATGCCTTAAGAATATTAATTTCGGTAGTTTCAGTTTTGGTTTCGGTAACATATCGAGACCTGTTAATGAGATTTCAAAATATCAATAAACGTCTGAGAAAGTACATAAGTTTAAAAACGATTACAAAAAATAATAGATAATTTTTTTTTTAATTAAACAAACAGTATTATGTGTAGCTGAAATAATAAAATAATTAATTATAAATAATCATTAACTGATATACACATTCGTTTTGTTGTTATTTTGATGATGTCTTTTTCAACCTTTTCCTGTTTTACGTGGATTTGTATCGACGATCGTGTTGGGCTTGCTGGTTTCATTTACTAGTATGTTACATCTGCCTGTGGGAAATACAACGGTACACAATTTTGTTCCATCTAACTACTTCAAACAGTTCTGTAAAATTTATAAACTATTATGAATAAAAACCTGAATTTTAAAACAAATATGTTTTTACTATATGGACCACTATTCAATTTCAATCAACATAAATATAGTATGTCTACCACACGCATGTAAATATATGTTTAGTGGGCAACTACATCCTGTCGATTTTTTGTTGCATTGTGCGCGCATCGTAAAACTTCACTCTCATCATTTTTTTATAACGTGTCTAAAGAAGTATAACTTCAATAAAAAATTATAAGATTTCTCATCTGTTTTATTAATGATTTAAATAAACTTTTAAGGATCTTATTTTTTAATTTCCTCTACATAACGGTGTCATTTTTATTTTCATTACACCTGGCCCCAAAACCATGTGGATTTTTGTCGGTCTTCTGTAAAGCTAATTTTGAAATACATAATTAATCGATTTCTCTCTGGAACGTCGTTACATAATTTTCTTATGAAAAAGTATATAAACTTGTACAGTGTAGGTCGCTGTAAAGTTTATAGTAAAAAACCACATTTACGTAAAATAAAGAAATGAAAGATTGCGATAGTTTTAAAACATGTCCAAGAAATGTTATGTAATAAAAACAGGGGAAATATGATGACGAAATATTTTTAAAGAATAAGACTAAAAATAGTAATTGTGTTAAAAAGTATAAAATCCTTTGAATCTGTAGCGAGCCCAGAATTTGTGTCATAAGTAGAGTGGGTATTATTAACAAAAAACAATTAGATATGTACATAATTACAATATAGAAGAATAATTAAGTTTTATATGACTAACTGTTAACTTACAAATTTCTTTTGCCTGCTCTGCTTTATATTGGTCAAGCAGTTTCTATGTCTGTCACCAATACTGAATAGAGATGCAAATCTCTCACCTGTTAATATAAAATTGTTAATTTTATCACATAATGGAAGTAACATATGCGCTGCCCTAAGTTAGGGAAACGAAAAATGTGTTGCTTTTTTTGCAATGTTTTTGAGAGAATTAAACTTTTGTAGCGATCATGAATGTTTAGTAGATTAATGTTTTTGTTTTAAGTAATTAATTTTAATAAGAAATTGTAAAACTTATGTACTTTAGTAGGTTGATAATTATTTTAAGAAAAACAATTAATTAATTATAGAAATGTCGTTTTATTAATTCACCATCGATTGCCCTCTCATATCATCAGGTAATAAATAAAATAAAGGTGACAATAATTCCGCCATGTACTATGAACCTTAAATTGTTAAACTAAATATGTTACATGCAGACAAATTAACATAATTTTGAAACATCTCTTTTATTACTTACAATTTATTCAGACAAATTAATTTGTATTGCTTACAATTTATTAAGACAAATTAATTTGTATTGCTTACAATTTATTAAGACAAATTAATTTGTATTACTTACAATTTATTAAGACAAATTAATTTGTATTACTTACAATTTATTAAGACTCATAAATTTCGATGTGATTATGATGTTTCAAATTATTGAAAGATAATAATAGTTATATTTTTTTATTTTTACCTATAAGGAAAATTATGATAACATACCTTTCAACAATTAAAATACATGTATATATTTTTCAAGAAACAAATGAATGTGAAAACAAATGTGGAAACAAATGAATGTTTAATAATTCTCTCCAATGCTCTTGTTAAATGTAGATTACGAAGTAAAAATAAAAAATAACATTATGTCTCAAGTTATTAGGAGGGTGACCTGTTATTCAAATAATTATATTAAATAATTATCATAGATTTGGATATTCTACGCATAGTCTTAGAATATATCCAACGGGTCTTTTTTAAGAAATAAAGGTAAAAATATCTGTGTCTTTTACTACTTTACGATGTACTGCATTTCAAGACATTAAGTAGTAACTATATAATGTATACATATATATATATATAAATATATATATATATATATATATATATATATATATATAAATATATTTATATATATATATATATATATCAGACAAAACAACATATCGACGCGACGTCTATAGCCATTTGTAACACATAGCAGAAGAATGTTTATGCACGCATAATTGAGAATTGCAAGAGGATATTTATATCCGACTCCCGTACATATAAACATTTAAATATTTAAAGGTACAAATGCCTTTTAAACTATTTACAAATATTAATATTATTCCTAGTTTAGTATAAATTTTACTGGCGTGAAAATACTATAAAATTAAATACTTTAATTTGATTATTCGTAACTATTTTACTTATTGTATATTCAAGTCTTTTTTGGGAACATATGCACTATACAACCAGGAACATTTAGACAATTTTTTTGAAAGCATACGAAAGTATACACATTAAACACTACATACCTAGAAAGAAATTCTGCAGCTGATGATTATATGTTATAAAAAAACGTTTTTTTTTTAAAAATACTCACCAGAAATATGTCGAAATTTGTAAATTACATGGTTATTTCTCACTATATTCAGAATGAATTTATCATTAAACATTACACATTTGACACACACACAAAGGAATTAAAATATTAATGAAATTAAATCACTTAAAATAAACATTTAAAATTATGTTAAAATAATATAATAATGTAGGATTTCGATAGATACTTTTGCATAGTACAAGTGCTTGTGTGTTTACAAGCGAATATCAAATTATTTTTCTGCTGGCTTTCTATTGTACGCTAATTATCTACCAGATCGTTTCCAATTCGATATGTGTTTATTTGCATTATAAATTATTACTTCATAATATATTGAATATTTAAAAAGAACAAACTACAATAAATTGTCAGGATATTCATTTATTTTTATTATTAATTAAACTTTATTTTGATTTTTTTAGTAAATTTAACAATTCATTATGTTCATTGAAATGTTTAAAATAATTAAAATAAAAATAAATAAAGTTTGGTTTTGGTAGTAATTATATTCTAATTTAAATTGAATTTTATTTTTAATTTAATTAACTTAATAAAGAAAATTAAAATAATTAGGTTTAAAACAATAAATTAAATAAAAATAATGACATTTTAATATGTAAATAATTAAATTTAAATTTTATTAAATTAAAAAAATAATTAAATTTAATTTAATAAAAAAAAATAATAATGAATAATTATATCAATAAAATAATAATAATAACATTTTTACAGATGAGTGGTCCACCACTTTATTTTTCTGCTTGTTTTCCATTATAAGTCAATCGTCTGCCAGACTGTTTATATATATATATATATATATATATATATATATATATATATATATATATATATATATATATATGCGTTTATATTAAATTGAATGCTGATTATTCATTTAATTTTTTAAAGATAATTACATTTAATTTAAAAATCAGTTTAAATTTAATCTAACTACTTTTAAAGTGATAAAACAAAAATATAAAAATTTTATTTTTAAACTTAAATTTTTATATAATCTTTTATTTGTATCGACAAAAGTTTACACATATAATAACTGGTACCAAATTTATATTATGCAATACTGTTTACGTATTGTGCAAGTTTTGTTTCATTAAAAGATGTTGCTCGGATCGCTTCATTACTATTATTTTTTTTTTCATATCTTACAATTAATGTTTTATTGTGCTCAAATATTTCTATTCCTGTAGATAATTAATATATATATATATATATATATATATATACACATACACAAATTTTTTAACACATAATATGCTAACCGGCTGTCCCATAATAACTACGTTTTTTTAAATATAATTTCTGGTTACGGACCCAGCATGCGTGTAAATTTCAAGTGTCGTGCTATACATGTGTGTAAATTAAAAGTCTCAATCATATTCGGTTTAGAATCCACATCAACGTAAAATGCCACATCCAACACATTATTCAATCACTGTTGGTGCGCAATCTCATCGAAGCCAATGGTTGCCATGACAACGATAGTACTAGGATATCATAAATAGGAAACGCTTTATGTGTAAACGTCACATCTATGTGACGTCTCTTAAAGCACGTAGCCAGGTTTGCCAACGAGTTTTATTTTTAACCCGTGCTTTATTATTTTTAAAACAGGCAGATATTTTTTAATAATTAAAAGGTTTTTATGGAAAATTTAATTTTTCTATAATTTTCAATTCACTCATTTTTATATTTGCAAAATAAAACTAAAATTTACAATATTATATAGTACTTAAAAAGGTTGAACTATAGTTTTCCTAAGTATTTATCAAATCGACGTCGACCCTAAAGTGCAATTTGTATTTCTATAAAATTTGGTAAGCAAATTATGCATTTATTTAGACATCCTTAATACGGTAATTTATATGATTAGACTTGGAATTATTTTGGCGACTTACATGGTTATCGTACTTTTGTGCATACAAGCTAAAAAAAAAGATTGAAAAGATACTTCATACCATATATCATGCCATATATTATGGCAAGGAGGTGAAAGAAAAGGAAAATCTGAAAAACAACCCATAATAATTTGAAAATAAATGTCAGTAATAATCGGAAACTGCCATTTTCCATTTTTCAACCAACGACGTACGCAAGCCCGTCAACGCCAATACAATGAAACACGCCAAGGCGAGTACTAGGACACCATAAATAAGAAGTGAATTATGTGCAAACGTCATATCTACCATGCGCCCAAACACTGTACAAGTACTCCTAAAAACTTAATTTTAGTCTCTTCTACCGTTTTAAAGTCTCTCACCTTCAAGATTTATACAGTCTTTAATATGTTAGTATATTTAACATATTTTGGAAATATTTATGAAGTTTATGACATAGTACTTTGATTTACAAAAAAATAAGAGAAATATGAATTTATTTTATCTTTCCATCTTTATTCTTTAGGATCACGTAGTGACAATTGACGTCAAAGTTATTGTCGCTTGATCAGATGCTTTTACATAATTGCTGTGTGAAATGAACTAAATTTAGTTAGCATAGAGTTAAGGGGAGTAAATTGGATGAACCTGGACTGAGTTACCAAGAGAGTCTTTGTAAATGGACCTACGTGAAAACACCGCAAAATGAAATCCAAAATAAATGGACTCTCAACCATACTTTGGGAGTCTGACGACATAAAATGTCGAATTTGGGGAACCATTCATTTTTCAGGATGATCTGGGAAGGGCTTCTTGAGAATGCCAAGGCACACGAAAAACTATAGCACCGCTGATGAAGATGAGTAGTTTGAATGGCATCTACGACCCAGCAAGTATCAAATCATCATCTTGAGGGATGTACAGTTTTATGATATAATTAAATTGCGATAAAAGTATACAGAAACTCAGAAACTTGAAATCTTTTGCTTTCATATTAGATATATAGAAAGAAGAAGTGCTTACGCAGTTTCCGGTATTTGAAAACATCGGTTGACTATATAGAATTTTGTGAGTATATGTGTTATATAATGAATATCCTTAACAGATGGTAGTAAATCAACCGTGATTCAAGTATTTGCCACTCCTTGTATTTTACAAAATTACTACACCATCGACCAGGTCAAGGTCTCATGATGAGTTTTGGAGATGAACATAGGAACTCCTTAACAGACGGTAGTAAATTAAATGCGATTCAAAATATTCGTTACTGGCAGTTGTTAATTTGCAAAACAATTTCACCATCGACTAGGTCAGGGTCTGATGATGAGTTTTGGAGGTGAATAGTGATACTCCTTAACGGATGATAGTAAATCAACCATTGTTCAAGATATTTGCCACTGGTAGTTGTTACTTTGCCAAATAACTTCACCATCGACCGGGTCAAGGTTTAATGATGAGTTCTGGAGATAAACAATGGAATTCCTTAAAGGATGGTAGTAAATCAACTATAATTTAAGATATTTGTTACTGATAGCTGTTATTTTGCAAAACGACTTTACCAACGACCAGGCCAGGGCCTGATGATGAGTTCTGGAGGTAAACAATGTAATTCCTTAACAAACGACAGTATTTTAGCCCTGAGTCAAAATATTTGCTACTAATAGTTATTACTTTGGTATATTACTGTACCCGGCCCGGTCAGAGTCTGACTTTAAGTTATGGTCATTAACATTTGTTTTCAAAAAAAATTTTTTTTTCATTATTTTAACAAATCGTCATTCAAGATATTTGCTACCCGTAGTTATTACTTTGTATAATAACTATACCATCGACCAGGTCAGGCCCTAATGATAAGTTCTAGAGATGAACAATATAACTCCTTAACGGATGGTTGTAATTCATGATTTAGACTACTGGTCAGGGCCCGATCATGAGTCATGGAAATTAACAATATGACTCCTTAACGAACGGTAGCAAATCAGCCTTGATTAAAAATATTTGTTACTGATAGTTGCTATATTGTAAAATACCTGCACCATCGACCAAGTCGAAGTCTGATGACGAGTGCTGGTGATGAAAAATATTACTTCTTAATGATTGTTAGAAAATCAACCATGATTCAAGATATTTGCTACTGGTAGTTGTTACTTTGCAAAATATCACCATCGATCAGGTCCGGAACTGATAATGAGTTCTGGAGATGAACAATGGAACTCCTTAACGGATGGTAGTAAATCAACCGTGATTCAAGTTATTTGCTACTACTTGTTATTATTTTGCAACTAACTGCACCATCGACCAGTTCAGAATCTGATCATGAGTTTTGGCGAATAACAATGTGACTCCTTAACGATTGGTAGCAAATCAATCGTTATTCAAAATATTTGTTACTGGTAGTCATTTCTTTGCAAAATAACTCCATCATCAGGATCTGATGAGAATTCTGGAGATGTACAACGTAACTCCTTGATGGAACGTCGTAAATAAATCGTGATTCAAGATATTTGCTACGGGTTGTTTTTACTTTACAAAATAACTACACCTTCGACCAGGTCAGGGTGTGATGATGAGTTTTGGAAATTGACAATGTAACTTCTTAACGAATGGTCGTAAATTAACCGAATTCCAGATAACGGCTATTGGTAGTAGTTACTTTTTCATTTCAGTAAACAATAAAATTTGGTACAAAAATTGATGCGGCTTTTTCAACAAATTTTCTGACCAGAGTTGACGTTTCTCATTATCATAAATCTTTCGTATTATATTTAAATTATGATCATAATTAAATTAGATTATTAGTGATATTCGATGGAAATACGACTTTTTATTACTCCCTCTAATTTATATTATAAATAAATACTACTTAATTTGAATAATACATATTTATTTTCAGATTAATATTTTTAGTAATACCTGCCACAACTGTCCAATTAATTATACTTCAACTACGCGTAGAGGTTACTTGCATTCTATTTTTTAATTCATAAGTAGACAATGGTTGTCTACCTATGAATTAAAAAATAGAATGCAAGTAACTCTACGTCTACTCTATGACTAATTATTTCCACATCGGAGGAAGAACGTATTCAACGTTCAAAGTATGTCAACCATGTCTCATTAAAAAACTTTCCTTGGGGAAGACTTTTTTTTTTGCAAAGAAATTTTTTTTTGCAAAGAAAAATATGAAGAACTTTTTAGGACTTAATATGATCAAATCAAGGTTAGTTTGTTAGGTACCTAACGGACATTTAAAGTGACTAATGAGACAACAATTAAATCGATGGCATTTTCTAAAAATATTGTAGTCATGGAAAACTTTAATTTAATTTATGTCTAAAATTAAAGTAATTTTTCGACAAGTAGATTATAATTTTTTTAACATCACCTCTTCACCTTACAAGTCAGTCTGCTATTTACGTGTGCAAACAACAACTCGTATTAGGACAAGAGGAGGTGTTTTAAATACCATAATGATAGTGTTGGTAGTAGAGCAAGTAAATCTTGTTTAATTTAATAAATTTTAAATATTTTAAGGACTGCTAACAAATAATTTAACTTGCAGTCTTATATTCAGATGACCCGGTACATAGAAATCTAATTTACAAACAGAGTAAGCGCCCGCATTTACGCCCATACTGCATAAACGATTATGTTAGAAGTATTATTCTTTTTATTTGTAACTTTTTAGTCCCAACTATCATTCAATATCAAAGTATCTCGCCCATAAACGGGGTACATGAAGGAATATAGCTGATGATGAACTTAATTACTACAGAACATAAGTATATAAAGGAAATTGTGAAAAAAGCGATTAAAAGTAATTTTGAATATATTTTTAATGTCGTTTTAGGTCGATTGTTTGTTTGAAATAAACCAATTTTCTTATGTCTGCCATGTAGATTGAGTGAAAAAGTACTGTCTTAAAAGTCCTTGGGTTAGGTTTTGGCAACAATTTTTTTTTCAAATAATATTTCTATTTAAAATTATATTACGTAACATTAACATTTTTATTTAAACAACAAAACAATTTTCTTTTATATTCGATTCTATTTTAAATTCTTTGATTATTCGCATAAAAATGCATTATATTTATATGCTGATTAACAATTTAGTTATTTTTAATAATTCTACTAAATTAAGCTTTATGCCTAAATCTATATTATCATATTTTTTCATTACTTCATTACATTTGATTTCACGGCAATAACCTTCAATTTTATTCGTTTCAAGATCATATTTTTTTCCAAATACGCAAAATAGAAGATGATAATATAATCGTGGTAAGAACTACATAATTTTGGCCATAATTCTAATGTGACTTGTGACTGTGACTCCACCCCCCTAGAAGATAGTATATGTGAATCTATATAATTGAGTACCCATAGTTTTACACATTTTTACATATATTCATCGATTAATAATATAAAATTAAGAAAAAGAACAAAAGGCCTATGAAACTATTTCGGTGCCCGTCTGTTTTTTTGGCCATTTGGCATATAAAACCGAAATATAATGTAGTTGTAAAAATATTTATTACATACAAAAAATGAATTTTTAATTGTCGGACAGTTTTGAGCGACGAAATAATTTTTTTCTGAGCTTAATCCTATAGGGTATCATATAAAACCTTATTAAAATGCGAATCCAAAAATATAAAATATGCTTTCAAAAGTATTTTTTTCTAACATGTATGATATCTCTATTAAAAACAGTTTTCATCTTCGCAATAACCGAGATATATTTGGTTAAGAACTATTTAATTTTCTAAATCTAAATTATAAGTATAATATTGAAGGTAACGAACAAATATTTACGTAATTTATTCATAATTAAATACATAAAAAACATATATGAATTTTTTACGTTTCCGAAAAAATAAAAAAAAAAACAAAAAGAAAATATGGCGCCATCCTAGTTTTTTGTGCAAACTTAATTAGATTTTTTAATGAAATTTAAATTCCAGTGTCCCATCTTCTAGCAAAAACATGATAAGGTGTTACTTTTGTTCAAAGGCTATATACGTATTCAGATTAGATGGCTACACGATAAAAGTAAATATAAATTTATTAACAAGTGAGTTTTTCATAAATTGATGATATAAAGTATGAAATAAAATGTACTATTTTTCAAGGAAATGTTTAGTAATATCAGATATATTTTGTTTAAAACAACTTAATTGTTTAAATCTATATTACAAGGAAAGTATTAATTATAGATAAATAATAATTTATGATATATAATCCTCATATTAAAATATTGAAAAAAATTACTGATTTTTTTCAGTATTTTATTGTTTTCTAAGTTATTGTTACATCAATGAACGGTTATTTATTATTATAAGTCATTTCAAAATCGCTATCACAACACTAAACACTTATGATAGCCTGGTAATTTAGGATTACTTTTATTTTGTACTCCTTTCTTTATTGATCGGACAGGCGAGTATCGTGTACTCTTTCGTTCGCATTTCGACGACGAATTTGTGTTGCATACGCTCCTGGACTACAGAACTGAATGGACGGCCGTTTGGCTTTTCCGAATTATTTGAAATAAATAAAGTAATTTTTTGATTGTGAGAGCGTAAATAGATTAATTTACACACCGTAAATAGATTAATTTGATACGTCTAAATTTAGTTTTAAATATATATTTACATTTTTATAGCTGTTCGTTAATTTTTTGGTACGTAATCAGAAGCAAAAATTTCATGAATTTTTTTTTTGCAAAAAAAATATGAAGAACTTTTTAGGACTTAATATGATCAAATCAAGGTTAGTTTGTTAGGTACCTAACGGACATTTAAAGTGACTAATGAGACTACAATCCAATAGATAGCACTTTCTTAAAATATTGTAGTAATGGAAAACTTTAATTTAATTTATGTCTAAAATTAAAGTAATTTTTCCACAAGTGGATTATAATTTGTTTAACATCACCTCTTCACCTTACAAGTCAGTCTGCTATTTACGTGTGCACACAACAACTCGCGAGACAAAGACAAAAATACCGGTAAAGCTCTCCTAACATACGCTCTCAGTCAGATTCACTGAGCTAATAACAACCCCCTTACACCCATGAGAGCCTAGTAGAAATACTTGTGCGTCTAAAACTCGAGAACACCGTAATAATTCCGATTGAAAACTTACAGTGACGTCACATAGGCTTTAATTACACAAAATAGGACTTGTCGTTTGGTTAAGAAGTTGTAATGATATTTTATTATTTTTTACTTTTGGTCTCAAGAACTATGATCATGCTTCCGAACAGTTGTAAAAACAGATATAATCTTTATAGACAGAAGAACAACATGGCAATTTAACTATTATGCAGAGATAAATTAAAAGTCGATGAGAATTAGCAATTTTTAAAGGTTCTTTAACACTGTAAATATTTGATTATTTTTTATTTTTATTCAAGAAATATGATCATGCCTCATTAGAGATCGCAACTGAGCATCTAGTTAACCTATGTATGTCTTCTTTTCGAATTAGCCCAAAAGTTAATTTATTTTATGAGTTTTATATTTAATTAACTGGGAAAGACAAACTGACACTAATAGTATCGGAAATATTGGTCACTCTATTTTCGCATATTTATTGGAATATCTTTTTAAAGGTACAATTGAAAATCATAAAAAAAATGTTTTTGTATTCATCACAACAAACTAGAAGAATTAAATGTTTTTATACCTTCGGCACTTATAGCATCGGAAATATTTATTGCTCTATTTTTGCATATTTATTGGAATATCTTTTTAAATGTACAATTGAAAAGTATAAAAAAGAAAGTTTTTGTATTCGTCACAACAAACTGGAAGAATCAAATGTTTCTATACCATCGACGCTTATAGCATCGGAAATATTGATAGCTCTATTTCCGAATATTTAATGGAACATCTTTTTAAACGATATATAAAATTGAAAAATTTTGTTTTTAATTTCCCATTTTCAGGGGTAACTGAAATTAACCGCAAAATTACAATTGAACTATACGCATGATAAAACTATTATAACATTATGGGTCTGTACAACATAGTCACAAAACAAACACGACAACGGGACTATAATAGAAAATAAATATATGTAATACAAGAATATGATATATGATTTAATTAGTCGTAGTAGATTTATGACCCAACCGTAACCATGTGACAAATAAAAAAAAAAAAGTCAACATAAACAGACAAGTATACATAACTCAAAAACAAAACGTATGAACCCATAGTCTTCAATCTATCACAGCCGAATTACCAAAAAATGCGGTGTAAAAACTTGGTGTGTATTTTAGCGGTGTATTTTAGCTTTATTTGATTTGTTAGATTATAAAGCTTATATATATAAAGATTATATTAGACTTATTATACTTTAGCTTATTAGATATATTATACTGTAGCTTTATTAGATAAGATTTTAGATAAATCACACTTCCTTTTTCTCAAACTTACTCAACCTAAAATTATAAAAAATAGGGTCTTCAGAAAACTTTGCAAAGGCTGTGGGAAAACTATAGCGATAATCCTAGGTATCATAATGTTTTAAACATGCACCATATTTTTACCCCACTGAAAGAAAAAAAGGAAATATATTTACACTAGGAAAAATTTTCATCTGTAAACAGTTTGAGAGTAATACTACGTAACCTTAAATATTTAAAAGTGTCTAAATTCGTACGGAATCTTCGTAGAGATTTCTACTCATGTTCGACAAGTTTAATAAATAAAAAACTGAATTGACAGTGTCACAAAATTTAAAAGCATTCCACAGTATCAGTTTTCGTGATGAGAGGTTTAAATAAATTTAGTAATTATTCAAAAGTTTCGTGATTTATCAACTTTATGTGACAGACACCATAGCATTGTTTTAAACAGAATCTTGCCCATTCCTTTCTTTTCGAGGTGGCATTAACGTTGTGGCTATAATTACCGAAATTTACGCTCGCTTTGACTTATCAAAGCGGAGACACAACGTCAATATGCTCTGATACTGGTACTGCTAGTCTGCTGCTGATAAATTCATCGTCGTACCAAATTTAACCGTATGTTAATGCTTGAAGGGTGCGGCCGTCACCTTCCCAGTAAAATACAGTAGCAAACATTATTAAAATATGTCCCATATTTTAATAATTTTTAATAGAATCTTTATTAATAATGATTTAATTTTCGTTAAGCCTGTTAAAATGATTGAAATACATGTACTTGCTGTCTCTGCTTAAAATTATAAAACACATCAATATCTAAATAGAACAACTTTTTAAGATCTTAAAAGAGTTATAATAATAAAGGTTACATTTACATTTAAATGTTAACTTTATTCATTCACACGGTTCTCTGTTTACATTTATGAACGTAGCCAATGGCGTACGATAACTAAAATGAGATGCAAATATTCTTATATTCATTATCTATGACTGTTCCACGTTTTGTTATTGCTTCATCTGATTGTAAATCTTTATTTATGCGCCAAAAACGCGTTATAAAATTTGAACTTGATTGTTTTTCTCATTGAGAAATCACTAGGAATATGTGTGCTTACATATATAGCACAACATAAGCATTTAATAATTCTCATATAACACGAAATCATGTGGTCTAAAGTAACAGCTACGTTTCCTTCGACCACAAATTTTTCCTAATTTCATCAGTACACAGTCACCATTTTAGTTTGTGTGTTAACATCGCTCTGAAGCCATCAAAGTTGAAGTGATGGTTTACATTGTTATCTATATGACATTCTGATTCATTCTTTAATTGGTATCCTTACATCAAAAAACAGCGACAATACGTATGTATTTATCATTAAAGAGCATTTTTTATGCAATTTAGAAATGACAATTTATCTGGATCCAAAAAGCATGCTATGCTACACAATCGAGGCATTAGAATATCTTGGACGTCTAACAATAAAAATGCAGACGATCTTTTGATAAATCGCTCAATTACGTCAAAAACTTGTAACAACAAAATGAATAGTTTCCGCCTTGAAAGATGACAGTTGAAAAGTTAGAAGCGAAAGTAATTCGATAACACCTTTAATACCACCCTGGCATTGTTATCAGCAGTATCAATCGTCAATGCAACTATACTGGATTCATTTAAATTTGTTTTATTTGCCTACCTATAAAGAAAAAGTACTTCAAAATATATGTTTGCATACTTAACGTTTATTAATTTTATTGAAAACCAATTTCAGGAAGAAAATATTTTAATATTT
This sequence comes from Druceiella hillmani, assembly GCA_039881145.1. NCBI lineage: Eukaryota > Metazoa > Arthropoda > Insecta > Lepidoptera > Hepialidae > Druceiella > Druceiella hillmani. The sequence goes on from JAYKKI010000049.1 coordinate 212,905, forward strand.
AAGTAACAAAAAAAGGATATCGCAGATAAAAATAGATATATATATATATATATAAGAAGTCAATTATAAAATGAACAATATTTCAAACATATATCTAAAGTTTTTATTTTACTCGAAAGTGATGCAGCATTTTCATATAAATTTGTAGACCGATAAAGCTTTACAAAACCTGTAGCCTCCTATTATTGACGTGATATCCTGCTTCCTATTTTTGACGTGATAACGTCTTATAAATCGATTAACACCGGCTGCACGCATGAAAAAGTGTCACGTTCCGCCTGAGCCATAGCGTGCAAGCGAAAGCGCGGAACAAGTGATGAGAAGCACGATCGGCCCAAGCGTCGGAATTTATCTCTCTTCTCGCGTGACGTCAGGGCTAGCAGTTCGAATAGTTCTGCTACTGGAACGCCGCCACGCGAGCTTCTTCGAAAACTTCTAAAATAATATAATTATCATTATCTGCAACAAGCGTTGAATACGAGACAACGTGTTTTGTGTTTTTTCCACAATTTAATAAAATTTTATTGATTTTCTGCAGCGGAGCAGAACCGCTTACAATTACACCATGGCAGACCAACCTGTCAAACCTATGGATCTCACGGATCTGCCACTACCTTCAAGGAGTAATATACTCACGGAAGCGTAAAGAAGCTTCTGCATTCACGTCTGCAACGCTATTCGCTGAGCCACCAACAATCACTGCTCCAAAATCGAAGGCACAGAAACAACGTGAGTATAGAAAGCGTATAGGAGCATCCAGAACTTCTGCATAGGCGATAACTGCGAGGAAATCGGAGGCCGAAAGACAGCGCAATCGCAGACTACGCAATGCTGCTAACTTGGCTCTTGTCAGTGGTTCATTAGAATCCACTACTGCATCCTCTTCTCGTTCAGGGGCAAGGTCAAACGACATCCAAACTGATACACAACGACAGCTCACACACCAACAACGTCGAACTTCAGGAGCAGAACCAGCACAAATCACTATTCAACCAGGTACTTCTTCTGATCAAATTGAAGTACAACAGGCACGATCTACTTGGAACACCAAATGGGCATTCTCGATCATGAGATTCAAATCAATTTTTCTGGACAACGATTTTGGCTATGCTTGTTCGGTTTGCGACAGACTGTGGTTCAAGAACGACCTCAAACCTATCACTGCGGCGCAGCTGGAGGTGATCTCGGAATGGTTCATCAAAGAAAATCGACGACTGTGCAGAGAAGAATATAAAATGGTTTGCAACACTTGTTCATTGAACAAAAGATAGATGCCGCTCCTATCAAAAGTTAATGAATTCTCATATCCAGACCAACCACCAGGTCTACCACCGTTGGATCCCATCAGTGAACGATTAATATCGCCACGTCTTCCATTTATGCAAGTGCGTCGTCTGCGTTATGATTTACCTAATGGAATCATAGGGCAAGTGATCAACTTACCAGCAGACATACAACAGATGGTAAAATGTTTGCAGCACCAATTAAATGAGGACGACGTCTTTAATGTTAACATCAAGCAAAACCTTGCCCACAAATCGGTCTAAATCAGCAGATACATGTCCAAAAGTACAATCAGGTCGAGGCTAACTGCACTGCAGGAGTCTCCATTATATCGTTTGTACGAAATTAACGTGGATTAGTCGAGACTGCATCCTACTGTGCCGTTTCCCGATGATACGTCCAACCGGATAGAAAATATATCCGCTGAAAACACACCTGAAATGAGATTCTCGCTTCAAGACAACATACCATGATGTGGAATGAAGAATATTGTCTCAATATCGCACCAGAACATCAGGCAACACCTCTCAACATCATTTATATCCGTCATATAGAAGAGTTGTCGTTTCCATCGATATACTTCGGAGAGCCACGTCGATTCAACATGGGAGTTTCAGTAACACCTTACATGGTAGCGACCAGAGAAATACGACATCGTGACAGACGCGGAGCCACGCCTCAAAAAATCTTGTACGTTGCAATGAAAATATTGCGGCTGCGCATGGTGGATGGAATTTACAGCACGTTACGCAATGTTTCAGTCACGGAGAATGTTACGCGACGTATGTTAGAGGACACAGAATTTCTGACAGAATATGTCATACAAAACCTCGCATTCATGAAGACAGTGCCAAACTCCGTCCGATACTGGGCCTCTCGCAAACGAGATACTTGGTAAACCAACTGTCTTCCTCACTATAAGCGCCAACGAAATACACTGGATGAAACTGCTCACTATACTTCTCAAACTGAGCAAAAAATATCCTGGAAAAACAGCAAAAGAACTCAACACTTCTGAGCGCTGTACTTTAGTGAGCAACGATCCTGTTACGTGATGCATATACTTCTACAAGCTCGTTGGTTCCTTTATGAAAATGCTGAAATCCAAACAGTCTTACAATCCGTTCGCCAAGTATTTTGTTAAAAATATACTTCCTTTTTGCATTTTATTGTGACAATGACGACCCACGTGAGACCGTGTCGGAAAATATGCCAAGAACCATCGATCTCGTGGAAAAATTAAGTTCGGTTGCTCGAGATGATGTGCCAAACAATTCTATCTACGCCAACCAGACACATAAACATACTTTCACTTACACAAAGCGAGGCGAGACAACTTGCAGATTCGGGATCCCGTACTGGCCTATGCCCACGACCCGTGTACTGGTTCCGATGCCTCAAGCTGATGGATGCCGCCAAACGCTACAACAGAAGGCCAAGGAGCTGCGTGCCTCTCTCTGTGAACGTCGATACGCATGCATGGATAAGTTTCTTAATGCTAATGGTTTGACTTACGTTTCATACCTCGACATTATGCGTTCAACGTTGCGTAGATCGACTCTGGTGTTCAGACGAAACTTCGACGAACTTATGGCAAACACGTTCAATCCGTACCTTGCCGGCGAAGTCAACTCTAACATCGACATTCAGTTTATATTGGATGAGTACAGCTGCGCAGAGTATGTCGTAGAGTATGTAAATAAATCAGCCAGTAGAATGGGTAACCTACGTCGTGAGCTTATCACGATAATGCAAGAGCATCCCGATCAGGACTACGCAGGCCAATTGAAAGCGTTGAGTATCAAACTGCTTAACGCAGTTGAGATGTCAGCGCAAGAAGCAGCATGGTATCTACTACGACAACTAATGAGTGAGGCAAGTCGTCAAATTGTGTACATCCTAAGGGGTGGCCGACAGAAAGACACTGCTGCTACAAGATTCGTCAACAAATGGACCGCGAAGGCGTCGATGGAGACAGCACTAATATTTGGACCAAAAAAATAATACAGCGCTATGAAGAACGACCTGCATCTTTAGAACAAGTGTATTTGGCTGAGTTTGCTTCGTGGTATGCTAACGCTAGTGATTTTGTTGACGAAGAAGATGACGTGCACGTGGATGACGATGAAGATTCTGAAGCTGTGCTTGAAGCGAGGACGTCGAGAGCACCAAAAGAATATCGCAGACGACTGCTCGGACGAATCATACGTTACGGACACTACGATATTGATGAAACTGTCAATTATAAACGAAAGATGGTTCTACTTTACGTAAAGTTTCGCAACGAAATGTCGAGAGATTCTTGATCAATATAATTTTTTTCAAGTATTTGACGACAACAAAGACACAATTATGGAACGCCGTAGCCTATTCGCGACGAATTTATACATTGAAATCGTCATGAGGGAACTTGAAGCGATGATGATTTTGCAAAACGATAATAACAGCAATTTGCAAGAAGAAGAATCAAGAGCAGCGTTTGTCCAACGATTGTTATGAGAAGTTGGTGCGCAGAATATCGATGATTTTAACCAAATCGTCCCCCGACAAGGATTCTCGATTGTGAAGAAACGCAGCAATGTGATCACAAAACAGTAGTATTGCGAGTTTCTAAGAACCACCAACCCAGAACAACGGGAGATCATAATTGAGGTCATACATTGATTACATGGTTGTGGGGATGACACTTTTGAAGCGCTACAAATATTCCTCACGGGTCCTGCGGGCTGTGGAAAAACATACCTTAAAATGTCTTACATTAAAATGACAACCGCTACACTCAGGAGCACAACTCGAGGAACAACGCCTACATTGCCTGTGCCAGCACAGGTAAAGCCGCTCTACCTCTTGGCGACACTACTGTGCATTCAGCTTTTCGTCTCACAAATTCTCGCGTGACAAAACTCTTATCCACTGAGAATTTGCAAGCCTACAGAAACATGTTCGTTGGCGTCAAAGCTGTTTTCGTGAACGAGATCAGCATGTTAAGTTCAGCTAATCTCCAAAAAATTAACTACCAACTACAGCAGATTACTGGCATTTATGACAAACCATTCGGAGGCATCCAAGTGATTCTATGTGGCGATTTCAGACATCTGCTACCGGTACGAGCAAGTCCATGTTATAGCATGCCGATCAACCAACTTGAAGGACCGATTCTGTGCACAGCATTGACTACTTCCGCTGGTTCGTGTTGTACGACAAACTGATGAGAGGTTTTCAACGATTCTGACCAAAATTGGAGATGGACTAAAACTAAGTATCGCGATGAAGTACAGATTTATGTCTAAGTATCACACTTATTCAGTCCTGACATAAATCTGAGTCTTGGTGCAAGGAAAACGTGCATAATGCTGTCCGGCAGTATTATAGCAATACTGAAGTTGATTCGTACAACCGAAGCGCAATCATTAACCCATACAACTGTCTCGCAAATGATATTATGCTCAATTATTCAAGTGAGCGAGAAAAGGCACAATGCCGAGGTCAACTTTACAAGATGACGGTAGCAGAGACTGATGGATTACACTACTTGCTGCCATTAGCTAAGGAATATCCATACATAATAACTTCTAACATAGATGTCGCTGATGTTTTGGTAAACAAAGCTATTGGTGTCTTACGACATATCGAACGCCAGCAATCAAATGTAGATAACCATTCTGCGGAGGCAGGACCATCGACCTGTACAACTTTGCAGGCATCTCGAGAAGAAATTACTTTATGTTTCGAGTTTCCAGAAGAAACAACAGGTGTCAGTGCCAAAATAAAATGTCGGTCTCACGTGCAAAGCTTGCCAAATACTCTGTCTCTCAACTGGGGGCCGGTGAACATTACACTGACAAAAACTGTCAAATGCAAACGAAAACAGTTTCCCTGAGTTCCTGCTTATGCTACTACTATTCACAAGCCACAAGGTGGGACGTTTGATGTCATTGTTTATAAGTACTCCCCGAAACAACCACAACAGTTGATGTACGGGGCGATGAGTCGGGTAACGAATACAGACGGCTTGCACATCGTCACGGACAAAGATGCTCCTTTCATCTTCAAACATATATAATACGTTCGACTCCGTGGACACGCACTTCAAACAATTACTAAGAAAGCAGTAAAATTCTGTGATGACGCTAACAACGCTGGACAAACTATAGTGATAAACCTTAATTCTCAGAGTTTGTCTGCTCATTCCATGGATATTGAAACGGATACAGTGATACCTAGGTCTGATTATTTGGTATTGGATGCTTCACTGCTTTAAATTTGTACTTCGCCTTGTATATTTATCCTGGAGCAAGTATCCAAAACACTGGTATGTTGCTGTACCAAGCACTTGTTCCATATGTTCACAACAGCCTGTATGTGCCACCGTTCTTTCCACCATATTGATGCCGATGTACCAATTCTTCTTTGCGGCGACTTTAACACAAACGTGAAAAATGATGATGCATTCCTCAAATACATGAAAGATACGTACAATATCGAATGCGTATCAGATGTTAATAAGTCAACAATGCTAAGAGGAACAACCATCGATTTGACTTTTTCAAGACACATTACACTTGAAACACCCCCCTTGATTTCGTACTTTTTCTATCATCGTCCTATCCTTGACAGAATAACGCAGATTGGAAAATCTTAAATATAACACATGTATATAAGTTGTAAATAAATTGTTAATAGCACATCGTTACTTGTGATTAATCTGTATAATTTAAGTAAAAAAATATTTGAATTAACAAGTGTAAATAAATGTTAATTTATCGAAAAAATTGTAATTTTCAATTAACTCCTTCTTTGTATTATATATTATAATAATAATAATTCAGTGATAATAATTCAATTTAATTCATAAAAGTATGCAATTTTTCGTCAATATTTCTTTATGACAATATCATGTAAAACTATCGTCCGTAAACCGACTTTACAGACAACCAATTTTTTTAAATTGAAACATAGATATCATTTAAATCATACCCATATTTGACTACATAGCATTTTATGCAAAATAATATTCGTACACCCATCAGTTAAAAAAAGTGATTTTTCCATTTAAATAAATTATCAGGATAATTGTTTTGATGTGATAATCTCTACTGTAGCCTTTCTTTATTTTATATTATCTATTTTTTTACTTTTTGTGACTAATTTCGACAATATTCCAATTTCAAACAACCTTCGCCTCTACAGCCATCAGTAATTCCAGCTAAATTATATAAATGTTAAACTAATTTTTATATTTAATAGGTATCTTGTCAAATAAGGAAGAGTTTAAAATTTGTTTTTCAAAACAAAATTATTGGACTAGTTGTAATTTAAAATAATAAACACAGAATTTCTCTTGAGTTTACAATTATACAAATTAAATGTTTATAAAATTCCAATATGAAAATTTTAATTTATTGTAGCTAATTGCCAATTTATCCACTATTATAATGATTTAGTTATGACTTTTAAACATACCGTAAATAGACTAAAAACTCCATGAGCTTTTTCTTATTAGTGTCCATAGAGTTGAATAAAATATCAAAGCTAGACGTAGGAACAAAAACAACACAAAAACTAGTGTCAAAAGTAATTCATAAAAGACTAACATGCTATCCGGATTAAATTTTTCACACGAATTTTGTTTAATTTTAATTAAATTTCGGCAACCATTAATTAAAATCAATGGTACAAAAAGACTACCCGTAAGGTGTACAGGTGTGTTCTTTAAAAATACTGTATTATCATGAATCTTTTTAAGGTTAAATTCTATCCATCATATTTTAATTAACAAGTAAATGAGGTAAGGTATGAAGAGTCTTATTATTAAATAAATATGCTGAAATATAACAGAAAAAATCAATACTCTCTCAACAGTCATTTTAAGGATAAGTTCCATCTATCATATTTTAATTAACGAGTAAATGGAACTAAAGTATGAAGAGTCTTATTATTAAACAGATATGCTAAAATATAACAGAAAAAATCAATATTCTCAACAGTCATTTTAAGGATAAGTTCCATCTATCATATTTTAATTAACGAGTAAATGGAACTAAAGTATGAAGAGTCTTATTATTAAACAGATATGCTAAAATATAACAGAAAAAATAAATATTCTCAACAGTAATTTTAAGGATAAGTTCCATCTATCATATTTTAATTAACGAGTAAATGGAACTAAAGTATGAAGAGTCTTATTATTAAACAGATATGCTAAAATATAACAGAAAAAATAAATATTCTCAACAGTCATTTTAAGGATAAGTTCCATCTATCATATTTTAATTAACGAGTAAATGGAACTAAAGTATGAAGAGTCTTATTATTAAACAGATATGCTAAAATATAACAGAAAAAAATCAATATTCTCAACAGTCATTTTAAGGACAAGTCCCATCTATCATATTTTAATTAACGAGTAAATGGAACTAAAGTATGAAGAGCCAGAAACACGAAAGAGAGAGAAACAGATATGCTAAAATATAACAGCAAAAAATCAATATTCTCAACAGTCAATTTAAGAATAAGGTCCGTTTAACATATTTTAATTAACAAGTAAATGATGTTGTTGTAACAGATGTGATGTTGTAACAGTCTTAACAACTAAATGAAACGAGTCTTATTATTAAGCACATAATATGCTAGAATATAAAAATAATCAACATATGCCAGAATATAACAGAAAAAATCAACATTCTCAATAGTAGTTTTAAGTAATAATAAGACTCGTTTTATAAAATTAAAATTGAAATATATTAAAATATTAAAATTAAATTATTTTTGAAATTAAAATATTATACATCTCATAAATTATATATTTTTCACTCTCCGCGCCGATCTTGCCTAGTATTTGATACGTAATGGCGTGTGGGTCTAATGGCGCTTTTATTTAAATCCCAGATTTAAATGATTACCTATTTTCAGGGAAAATTGTAGCAAAGGTTTACATTTTGCAAATTTTTGTGGGAAACGAAATTTTATTGTTATCACGGAATTGCCATATAGGAAAAATAAATACCGGAATCTGTGCACTAATCGTCAATCACAAACAAACATTTATCATGAAATTCAGACGGCCTTAGGATTTTCTTTGCAACATTATTTATAATCATTTTTTTAAAATGTTTTCATATTATAGTCAGAAAGTTATTTCCGTTTGTTTTTATTTTTGAATTGCTCTGCGACCTTTTATTCTTTTTTCAGATATGACTACAGTATTAAAATCGTATTTCTAAATATGATTATTAATAGAAACTGTCAAATAGTGCTTACTCGCTCCGGAGTCAATTTCTTTCTCACTCTAATTGGTATTAATAAAGCAGGCACCTCGAAATTCTGTTACCCTGGTGCAAGTTAAAAAAGTTTTTACCGTGAACAAAGACAAAAATTAAATCAATTTTATATTTGTCAATTTTGTGTTTTAAAAAAGAAAATTGAAATAATGGAAGAGAAAACAATAACAAAATCGATAAATTTAAAGTAAATTTAATTTTTGTCATGTGAGAACAACTTTACACCGTACCAGGATAACAAAAATTCGAGGTGCCTGCTTTATTAACACCAATTAGAGTGAGAGAGGAATTGATTGCGGAGTGAGTAAGCGCTATTTGACTTTCGATTTCACATCGCGGTAGGTTAGATATATACGCCACATCCTTTTAGTAAAATATACCTTTTACAATTATGTACAAGTTTAAAAGGTATATTTTTAAACAATAAATAAAAATTTGTTTTGTTAAATATTTGTAAAAGGTTTATTTATTTACAAAAAGTAATAATCGTGCAATAATTATTAACACGTGGAAATCAATACATTGAAATTAAGTCTATAATGGTAGAAACAAAACTCAAATAAATATTTCTATTAAAGGAAAAATAACAATAGGGAGATATGTAAAATTATCATGAAACTATTCATTTTAATAAGTCGTTATAAAATTGTTCCGGTATTTACCTTTATATACAATTTGGAAAATTTTGGAAAAGAATTAGGAGAAAAATTAATAAATCTACAGATGCTTCCTTCTAATTTATTACTTGGTAAAATAAATGGGTCACTTCCCAAGAAAATCTTTCAGTTCAAAAAAAAAATCGAGTTTCTATTAATAATTTATTAACATAATAATTATTGATAATTAAATGAAACTACGTGATGTAGTATTATTTCTACTTTCTTTAAATTCTTTACCACGATCTAGGTTTCGTTGTATTACAACATCTTCAGTTGGGCTATTAGCAAATATCTAATCTCTATCTTTCTTTGCTAATAGCCCACCTGAAGATGTAATACAACGAAACCTAGGTCGTGGTAAAGAATTTAAAGAAAGTAGAAATAATACTACATTACGTAGTTTCATTTAATTATCAATAATGAATTTCTACAATATATTAAATCTCAACATAAATGTTTGTTACTGACTTTCGATTAGTGCACAGATTCTGGAATTTTGAAATTCCGTCACTTTTAATTGATTTTTCTGTTATGGCAACTCCGGGATAACAATGAAACTTCGTTTCCCATAAAAATTTGCAAAATGAATAACTTTATTACAATTATCCCTGAAAATAGATAATCATTTAAATCTGCGATTTAAATAAAGGCCCTATTAGACCCACACACCATTGCGCAATTGCGTATCGAACACTAGGCGGTGTCGGCGCGGCGGGAATGGTAATGAGCGAGTGACAAAGATATAATTTGGAAGATATACCTATATCTATTAAGATTATATTGATTACTGAGATAGTAAATGGGCCTTATCCTTAAAATGACTTTTGAGAATGTTTATTTTTTCTGTTATATTCAAGCATATTATGCGCTTAATAACAAGACTCACTTCCTTTTAAGAAATATGTCTATACACCTATTTATTTACGGGCGGTCTTTTTGTACCACTAATTTTAATTGATTTTTGCCAATGTTTAATTAAAATTAAATAATTTTTTTTTTTAATTTTAGGAATTACTCTCGATATTGGATTTTGTGTTATTTTTATTCCTAGCTCTTGCATTGATATTTTTTTCAACTCTATTGACACTGGTAAGAAAAATCTCGTGAAGTGTTCAGTATGTTTTAAAGTCATCAGTAAATAATTATAATATTGGAAAAATTTAATATTGGCTGCAATATATTAAATTTTCATAGTGGAATTTTATAAATATTTAATTTGTATAATTGTTAAGTCTAGAGAATTTCTGTGTTTATTATTTTAATTTACAACTAGTCCAATATTTTTAGTTTGGAAAGCAAATTTTAAACTCTACCTTATTTAAAAATGTACCGAAGAAGTATAAAAATTAGTTTAACGCTTATATAATTTAGCTTGAATTACTGACAGTTGTAAAAGCCGAAGGTTCATTGAAATTGCATTGTTGTCGAAATTGGACACAAAAACTAAAAAAAACAGACTATATATACAGGCCACAGCAGAGACAATAAAAATCGTTTCAAATTAAATAACACGTGAAGAAACAGTAGGACTACTGTAGATTATAACTTTACAAACTAGGATAACTGAAAATGGAGAATATAATTAGTGAATTATTATTGAAAATGATGGGTTTAATTTATTTCAAATTAGTTAACCAATGGCATATTAATAAGCGTCACTAGTAGTAAAACGCAATTCGCTTTTTGTCAATAATAGATCTTTAAAATGTTACAAGGGTATTAAAGGGGCTCATGGACGTTATACTTCTGCCTCATGCAGAATTCGCGTGTTTTATTACCGATATTGTAATGTATAATATATGTATGTATATATTTATGTACATACATACATATATATATATATATATATATATATATATATATATATATATATATATATATGCATACATACATTTATATATTTATACATATAACACAAAATTATTATTTATTAATAATACGCATAACAATAGAAAGTATAGCAATACTATATTATTGGTACTCCAATTGGCGTACATTTTTTTGATAATAAAGTATTATGCATTTAAAATTGTTTTTATTTTTTATACGTATTTTAAACAAGCAATCGAACAAAACAAGACTGATCATCAGATCCAGAAGAAGCAATAACAAAAGATGGATCAATCATAGATAATGAATATAAGAATATTTTAACTCATTTTAGTTACCGTACGCAATTGACTTCATTCATAAATGTAAACAGAGAACCGAGTGAATGAATAAAGTTAACATTTAAATGGATTAAGAATAATGTATCCTTTATTATTTATTTAACTATCTTAATATCCTCAAAAAGAACATGCTTCCAGATAAACAATAATTGTTCTGAATTATTAACTAAAATGAATATTTAAAAGAAAGTTCACGTCATCCGTGAAATCATGTGGATAAGGAAAAGTTATACCTTTTCCTTATTGTATTAGCCTGTAATTACATATTAGTGAAAAACTTAAAGTGACAGTTTAACACTATTGGAATTGATTCGAGATATTTGTTTAGGCAGCCTTATATTTGTTTGCACTCGTTTCTTAATTTTAACATAACTTTAACCATCCACAAAAAAATCTATGAAATACTTTATAAGATCACGAAAGTAACAAAATACTGGTTTGACAAATTTTAATCGTCTATTCAAGATAGTAGAAACAATATCTTACTCATTTGAGATTGATGATTATCTGGGTTTTTACGTACATTCTAAAATTGCTTTTAATTCAATCGTTTAAATAAATACTATGCTGAGTATAGTCCTGATGACTTTACCTAAATATTTTTGTAAAATCATCATTAAGTTTCATAACAAGTAGTAATTTAGGCTAATTTAGGCTATGGCTATAGCGTTAATTTAGGCTATAGCAAAGGTAAATGAGATAATTCATGTTTCTTACTTCCAAACGTTACGTTTCCATTTTTTTTAATAATAATAACGTGGAGTGGGTCTATAATCCCTAAATGGGCCCTTAAACTAAAATTTTTAACTGATCTAATCATTTAGCAGCACTATTACCTGAAAGTATAATAATAAGACTATGCGACTAATATTGGAGAGAACATCTCTGGACGCAATTATAGTAATAATTAATGTGTAATTTTGTATAAAGAAAAAAGAACAGTTTCATACCCTACCTATCCAATTTGTTTTTGATCCCACAAAAAATATTACATTCATAACATACTTTAACTGTTTTACTTTCGAGCGATGTTGAGAATGAAAGAAGTACTGTAATCGTCCAATAAATAAAATTCCAATTTTTCTTATAAATCGACTTTAATGCATTAAGTTTAAAAAAATGGAACTGGAATTTAAAAAATACCGTATTAGCATTAAAATATATATTTATCATCAGTTCAAATACTATCTAAAATATGAAATAAAAAAAAATAATCAAGTGAGTGTACCACTGGACATAGGTACACCTATAGTCCGTGTGTATTATGGTGAACCGAATATCATTTTTGGTCTATTATCATGAAGTAATATTTGCAAAGTGTCGCCTTATAGAGTTATTTATTAAAAGAAAACATATTTTTGTTCTAATTTTATAGGTATTTGGAATTGTCCATAATCAGATTTAGCTTAAAATTATTTTTATTCTCAATCGTTTCGCTGTTGACGGAGCGGTCGTGGTCAGCCTGTAGTACTGTTATGGGTGGCCGCTGTTAATAGCACCTTTATTCTAGTTACTATATTTAGTTTCGAATAATAACAAGGATAGCAAAAGATTTTAATTAAAAGGCAACTCCCGTCTAGCAACCAATGTTAATAGAAAAAATTATGAAAAAATGCTCTATATTCGATTTATTAGGAACGTTTAGCTTCAATATTGGCTTCGTTCTACCGTTCTCAAATATACTATTTTTTTCACTAAAAGATAAATTGAAAAATGCTACCTTAATCATATAATACACAAAGCTACTTTTCATAGTTTGTTTTCTTATTCGCCATTGTTTGTTTACTTTCACGCCGAAAATGCGGGCTCAAAAAACATAGTAATTAGATATTAATTTGAATACACAAAGAAAACATAAAAAGTATTTCACCGACAAAATATAATACGTTACTTAGAAACCGGAACACTATTAAATTATTTGTAAAATTAACTTACGAACGAGATAATTATGACAATGACAGCAAACACTGACTGACAGCGTTATAATAACACATAACACAAAGATTAATTGTTTGTGTGTAATAACACAAGATTGTTCAGAATATAGCTAGAATTATGGATCCATTCCGTGGCTCGGATAATCCCATCAATTCCTGTTTACCTTGAGACTATGAAATGACAGCTTAAACTGAGGTAATAAATTTTAATTCAGTATGGACTTATTCCTAGTCGAAGAGTTTTTTATAATTTGATGGGTATGAAGTTTGTACAGATTTTGTAATTTGATAGGTATGAAGTTTCTACAGTTTTAGATAAAACTGAAATTGCACGTAACGTTCACTTTGTGCCACGAATCATAAAAAGCAATACCTCGCTTTAAGCGACCCCGTATTGCACGTATTCGTTAAACGATTTTTAAAACTCGCGCCAAACTGCCCCGATTTTTGCGGCCGTGGTTGATTGGTAAATTTGAACGCATATGGCATTGCGTTCAAATTTACCAGTTCATTGCGTTAGCCAATACGAGCCCGTAGCTTCTCAGTTATTGAAAATGGATTGCCAGTTGACTTAAAAACTAATAATAGTTTTTTCTTGTTTATTGCGATACATGCTTGTCTTTAATTTAAGATTATACATACTGCCTGCATAGCAGGGAATTGCAAGAACTCATTAATATACACTAAAAGGAGCGGAAGAGCTTGAGTTTGGAGGTTAAGTTAAAAGTTATACAAAAAATGGAAAACACAGGCAAAGTTTTAGAAGTTGGACGGTAGTTTGGTCTATCAGAATCTACTGAACGTACAATTGTAAAGAATCGAGACAAAATTATAGGTTCCAGCGAATTTTCAACTCCTACTATTGCAACATAACTTACTTGTTCGAGACCGATTATTTTAGAGAAAATGGTATCTCTCTGGGTTGAAGATGTAAATGCAAAAAATGCGCCACTGAGTCAAGATCTAATATGCTCAAAAGCAAGTTCGATATACGAGAGCCTGAAAAATCAGCAAGGCAGAGGGTCTACTACTAAGGGCTGGTATGACATATTTAAAAAGCGAATGAACCACCACAGCATAGCAATAACGGGTGAAGCTGCAAGTACTGATATAGAAGCTGCGACGAGGTTTTCTACCCAGCTACATAATTTCTTACTGCGAGAGAAAATTGTCAATAATAGATCTTTAAAATGTTACAAGGGTATTAAAGGGGCTCATGGACGTTATACTTCTGCCTCATGTAGAATTCGCGTGTTTTATTACCGATATTGTAATGTATAATATATGTATGTATATATTTATGTACATACATACATATATATATATATATATATATATATATATATATATATACATATATATATATATATATATATATATATACATATATATATATATATATATATATATATAACTATATATATATATAGATTTATACATATAACACAAAATTATTGTTTATTAATAATACGCATAACAATAGAAAGTATAGCAATACTATATTATTGGTACTCCAATTGGCGTATATTTATTTGATAATAAAGTATTATACATTTAAAATTGTTTTTATTTTTTATACCTATTTTAAACAAGCAATCGAACAAACCATGACTGATCATCAGATCCAGAAGAAGCAATAACAAAAGATGGACCAATCATAGATAATGAATATAAGAATATTTTAACTCATTTTAGTTATCGTACGCAATTGACTACATTCATAAATGTAAACAGAGAACCGAGTGAATGAATAAAGTTAACATTTAAATGTTAAGAATAATGTATCCTATATTATTTATTTAACTATCTCAATATCCTCAAAAAGAACATGCTTCCAGATAAACAATAATTATTCTGAATTATTAACTAAAATGAATATTTAAAAGAAAGTTCACGTCATCCGTGAAATCATGTCACCTTTTGTCTATAAAACAGCTAAATAAAAATTAAGAAGGAGGCCGCAATACCAGCAATTTACCTAAAGTTTGCCAGTCAACTATAGCAATGATTCTAAATTACGATTTTCAGAAATACGTGATAATTTACACCTGTGAAAGATATAAATAACATAAAAAATATTAATAAATATTTATGAAAAGCTTAATAGAAATAGATACTGCGTGCCCTCAAATGTTTATACACATATGCCTTAGAGCATAAGAAAACAGTGCGAGTCCTAATCATACTAAACATGTTTATTTTAGTTATGATTTATTACATACAAATATATATTCATCAAGGAATTTTTTGGTTTTTAGATAAAACCCTTAACTTGCATAAACCCGTAACCCTACTCTAAAACTACCTATTGATAAATGTTTACAATTCTTGACGAAAATATTTTCAAACATGAAACAACGTAATGTCTGACCAGTTTTGAAAAATATCGATTCATGTGATGACACCATTTCATTACGTCATCAAAATCGAACCAAGACGCGCAGAGATGACGACACGCACCAAATCCCGCATCCTTCATTACAACCTTTGTGTTCACATAGAACTGTTACTCAAAAATTCGTAGTCGTAAATAAAAAATTCTGAATATGCCGTTACAATTCCGAAACTATTAGATAATCGGTGCAGAGAGAGTTTCTTTTTTAAAAAATGTCTAAAAAGGTTGAGAAAGAACGAGGTACTGGAAGAATGACAACTCATTCTTCAGAGGAACGGGTTATTATGCAAAGATTACCAACAAAAAGAACAGCTTCCTATGACTGGTGTACTAGGAATTATTTGCCTTTTGATTAAAAAAAAAGTTCGAGAGTAACGCCCTCACAAAAGAATTCATTACCCTTCATCGTGACCTGAATTGGCTAAGCCAGATAAACTACCGAATATTTGACTGAGCCAGGTGTAATCCGCCATATAGACCCAATATCACACAACGCAATAATAATTTATTCTAGAAAAAAGATTAATTGCGAGACATATGATTCCCAAAAAAGCGGTGACTGGCTTCGAAGAAGTGGTGGAAAATATTTTCAAGGAAGATTGCGGCAATTACCGTTCTTAGCATTTTCATCGAATGAAACGACGCTTGGAAAACCACATTTTGAAGAACCATAAATAAATTATAAACTTTTAGCTACTTGATTTCATTTTTGGCATTCTAAAAACATTCAGTGTTGTCTTTCGCACAGCCACTGACAAATTATAACGGTATTACACTCACAATTGTTTAATGTCAACCGTATCTGCTATATAAAAAATATGCAAAAAAAATTTTTTTTTCTAAATTTTACCGAGCACTTAATAATCTTACAGACCCATGTTAACATTAATTTTGAATAATTTATATTTAATTACTTCTAATTTTTTTTCCTCTAAAAGCATTTCTTTTACAATACAACTAAAAGAAGTTCTAGTATTGCTTAAAAACCGTACGAAAAATTAAATTATAAAAAATAATAACAAGTATTATCTTAAAAACATAAAGAAAAAGTAATTCTCTTTTCAATTGAAACTGGAGCTAAAAGCGGATGTTTACCTAATTTGGCATAAAATGTCTTTGATATTGTTTGTACACTTTGCGGCTGCCTTTTTAATCCCCTAACAGAATGTCACTTGTCCAAGAGCTTTTTTCTTTTTCAGAATTAATTTTTCAAATATAATTATATTCAAGCGCTTTGGCGACAGACTTATTAATAAGTTTTGGCGAATCCTTTTCAAGTACATTATACATTATATATGTATATTTTAACATTCATTACAGGTAAAGAAAATTTAATATTTTTTTCGACGTCTCTTCGAACGTTTATATAATTTTTTGACACAATTTCTCTATCGATGATTTTTATTTAGGATAGCTTGTATATAACGAGAATCATCAATTTCAATGAACGCGCGTAACCAGTTGTGAATAATTTCTAACACCCAGACTGCTGATATGTGGAAACTCTCCCTATTAAGGTTAACTTAAATAAAAGCCTGCCGTTTTGCATTTCACGAAGGTAAGAATGACATAATGAAAATGGAAAAGTTTTTGGATATAATTTTTATTATTTTGAAAGTAATTTTCATTGTCGTATTATTTATTTATTATATTAAGTTTAGGCTGTTTATGTTGGTAAAATTTAGACAGCATTTAGTAGCTTTATTGTTTTTTCATCATTTCTCTCAATTATTAATGAAGCTCCAGGACACTTGTTAAAGAATATTTTCTTTACTTCTTTTCAAGTAGACAATGAAGCCCGGTAGCCAATTTTTCCTACCGAATGTCATCATTCCGCCTTTATAACAGAGTCAACAACATCAACTTTTTGTATTAAATTGGAATGGTTTTGATTATCCCTTACAATATGGGCGTACTTGCTTTAAACTATGCGAAAGCAACTAACATATATGTTTGATAATAACTATGAACCTTTCACTGTATAATGTACAAGAAATTACATAAAATATAAGAGTGAAATAATTAACTTCATAATGTAATGCAAACAAATTACAAAGTTAACTTGGTATTTTATACTTTATTAAGATAGAAACAAAACTTCTTCAGTATTTCCACATGTTGTGTTTAAACGTAATTGTAAACATTGGGTATAATTAAATATGTCATATGAGTACATGCAGCGATAATCAGTCAGGTTTTTATGTAATCGTTATAGCAATATCAACTATATAGCAATATCAACATGCATTTGAGCGAGTTTAGTTGTTGATATAATTATGTTGTTTCAAAAAAAAATAATTTTTTTCATTACTGATATTTTTCGAACATAACCACATTTATATCTGTATTTTATTTAAAAAATACACAAATTAATTTTGTCATTTAAACTACTTACACTCGGAACGTTGTCAACGTCTGAACTTTGTAATCGACTATAAAATTCGTTCTTTGTAAATAATGTGGCCAGTACTTATGTACATTAATCAATAGATGAATTTAAGTTAGGGTTATATACGGGAGAAATTCTGTAAAATAGCTGTTATTCTGACTTATATTTTATACTATATATATATATATATATATATATATATATATATATATATATATATATATATATATATATATATATATATATATACAAAATTTGTTTTATTGCATAGCATATATAGTTGAATATCGAAATAGAATTCAGTGTATTAATCGTCATTCGTATAAAATATGTATATTTATTGATGTATTTGAAATAATTATCTGGATAATTTATTTACGTATTGGAAACTACTTTGGGTACTTTTTACTAACTATTTTAAAAATTACTTTATTTAAAATGTGTTTTATTTAACTGATCTGTATGGGTTAGGTTTTAATTTTAAATATGCAGACTGGAATACAAAATAAATTGATTTGATTCCCGGCTTTTATATTTTTTAAATAATAAAATAACATTTGTCTGCGGTGCATGGAGCATTTGATTTATTTTTATTCTTTTGGAATTAAGTTGCTTCTGGCCGTTATTTTTCATATAAAACTCTGTGATTTATTTATATCATTCATTTCGTATCTGAAAAACAAGCGATATCAATCCTCGTTCATATCGCCGCGCCTTATCAATCTGAATCGAGTTTTGTCGGTCGTATTGATGCTATTAAAATATGAGCGTTGCCGCAACGTCTACCATTAATCAGCTAGTGGCGTCGAGTGACGCGCGCCACGCACACAGGTGTATCGCGGGTGACAGGTTTAACTGGCTTTCGTCTACGCGAGTCTACCCTGCAGGTATTTTAACAAAAGTCCGTCGACTCGATGGACGCACCGGCCCGCGCCGCCTAACGCCCGGCTCGCGCACCGCTCAATGTACGCACGTGTGTATTTTTGACTTATTGGTCGGAATCCTTATCCAAAAATATATAATAAATTCACGTAAAAATATAATGAAATTGTGAATAAAAGCAATTTTATCTTGACGTAAAAATTACAGCAAGGAAATATTTATTAAAACAACAAAAATGTTGAATGCCTTCCTTATATTAACTTTGTAAAAGTTTAACATGTCATTCATACATTTGACGCCAATCTATTAATTTATATATTTTTTGGTTATCATAAAAATCCTAGGTTCAATTTACATATTATTCCAAAGCGCTGGACATGTAAAAACATTAAAAGTACAACTATTTTAAATAAACATTATAACTAATAAAACAGAAAACATCCAAATTAATTCAAATTTAATATAACGCTATCAAATGTGAACTGCCAAGCAACTCCATAATCGAATTCCTAAAGCGGTCAATTGTTAAAAAAAAATATTAAGACTTGGCGCCTGTCACGATGTCTTGTCGATTAATGCAAGTGCGTCAAAAATTGATGAACGCTGCAGGATACCTGTGCGCGCTCTAAGCAGATGAAATAAACTAAGACAATCTCTTTTCACGTAACAGGTTGGAATCAGCATTACCATACGCAAGACCGAGGGCTGATCAACATAATGATTTAATAATTTTAAGAAATCCTTACCATAAGTAATTTCTGTCGGAGTTAAAGCGAATGAGTATCGTAGGTGTTAGTTAATATCTGCGCCCGACAAAAAAGGACAGTCACTACGCAATGACTTTATATAAACGATTACAAAAAATAATCAGTCCTTAAATATACCTGTAACAATTGTCGTAAAGTAATTCAATATAAACTATTAACTAATAATGGTATTGTGTTGTCTTGTCAAAATGAGTAATATTCGCTCTTACCGCTCATGGATAATTAATTTTGTGAAGGCCTGAACACATATGGTTAAAAGTGAAGCAATTCACTTCATACCTGCAACTGAATTAAACATTTGTTGAGTAATAGGAAATGAAACAACTCATTGAGGAAAAAATGTGTTTTCATTTTGATAAAACTATTTGAAAGATATTCGTATATTTTTGTTAACCTCAGGCTTGGTTGCTATCCAAAAATTAAAACTAACTTTTTATATGGGTGGAAATTTAGAAACTATTTCCATTTAGAATCTAAATGAGAACTTAATGTTTGACAGAAAATTTTCTGACAAAAATAATTTCAGAATGGAATTATAATATCCAATAAAGTTTAGAGTATCAAACACAAAGTTATTCACGTGCCACAAAGCTAATGAGTTAAAAATTTGGTAATGTAGATAGTTATTTTATATTTATTATCATAAACAGCTATTTATATATAGTACCATGGACAGTACTTTAGACTTTGGCACTCTAGACAGTTACTTAAAATAAATGCTTTTTCATTCCCGATAATTAAATCTGAAATTATGTTTGTTCGTTCATTTAATTTGTAATGGAAAAACTCACAAGAAGAAAAGTCACTACAACATGCAGATAGTAGGTTTATTTTTAACAATGAATTCTGTAATTCCATCTGAAACTTAATTCCACGTTTCCCTAAACCTAATCCTAAACTTATCGGCACAAACCTTTACTTTTAATCAATATAAAATAGTAAAATTAACAATAAATAATGCGTAAATATGTTTTACTCCTATGAATAAAAATCAGGCCCGCCTTGACATTAGCCCTATTAAAGTGATTTATTTAATACTATTCTAATTAAAAAAAGCATCGTCAAAAATGACTACTTGGGATTCAGGTACAAAAACTTTCACAAAATGCATACGAAAAGATATAGGATTAAGTCACACAACGTGAGAGTTGGGGAAACTTGACTTGAAAAATGCATTGGAGAACAAATTGAGATCTTTGTCTGAATTACTCAGTTTCATATATATTCAAGAGTGAAGCATGCTCTCTAATCTGATTTCTTATTTCCATTTAATGAGATACAAAAGTAAAATGAACCCTTCCATCTAAATTAGTCAGATTTAATTAGATTCAGAAACTAAGTGTGCTCTTTAATCTGAACTAATCAGTTTTAATTAAATTTGAGGGTAAAAAAATCCTAATCTAAATTAGAAAGATTTAATAATAAGAAATATAAAAATCTAATAAGAAAAATAAGCTCTTTATTATAAATCAATCAGTTTTAATTAGATGCAAAAGGCAAGTATACTCTCTATTCTGAATTAATTAAATATATTGAGATTCGGGAGCGAAAAAACCCTTCAATCTGAATTAATCATATTTAATTAGACTCGAAGTCAAAGAGATATATCGATCCCGAATTAATGAGATTTAATTCGATTTATGAGCAAAGTTATAATTCGAATTTATTTAAATCTTAGCGCGAAGATTTTATTCCAAAACAATAACGTATGGTAAATAAAATCAATGTGTGTAATTAATGAATAAAAAAATCCAGGATTAAAATCTAATTCGCAATCTATAAAAAAAATTATTACAAATGAATATTTTAAATAATAAAATATTTTTTGATATGCCCATAGAAAGGACAGTCAGTGCTCGTGAACTCATTTTTTTCATTGGCTTCATTTTTTGTGAATCGATATTGGCTCACTAAATTAAAGTCAATTATCCTAAAAACATAAAAACTGTTTTCTTTGATTCAACATGATACTCGCAAAAAAAAACAATAATATTTCTTAGACCATCAACATATGTATATCTCCAATTTTCTTCCTATTATAAAAAAATTAATTTAGAAAATGGATAGTATTTCCATCTCTTAATCGAAATTTTCCTGTGTCACATTAATAACTAAAAACGTAATTTTGTCCAAAGCTTACAAAGTTCGGCGAATTAACCGCTGGAAATAAATTCAAAGAGAAGAATTGAGAGAGATAAAAAAATATTTCAAGCAATGCTTAACAAATAAAAGTGTCTGTTCTTTCCTAGAAAATGGCTTCCCGACAATTGCGTACTATGAAATACATTTATTATTCTCTTCTCCAAAAATTTCCACGAGCTTATTTATGAAAGCTTTAATATTAAAACAACAACGGATACAACAGACACAAAAAAGTAATCAATTACTCTGAAAAAATATTAGACCACTCTCCATTTATTTTTATAGCGTATTTACGTTGATATATCGTAGTATGACTTTAGACTGCGACCCATAACATTACATACTCACAATCATTCCATTTATACATTTATTACGTCACATTTATTTTGTTTGACATAATATTTTGGATTTAATGTTTCTCTTGAGAAATTTCGAAAATTAAAAAAAATTGCAAAATAGACCTTTCTTTGTGAACTTAGTTTTACGACGAGCATAGAAATAGACTTGGCTCTGTTCGTCCGCTTTAAGTAAGACACTAACGATATGTAACTTAACTTTCAAATACCGATTTGAGTATAAATATTTACTTTTTTCTATTCTTTAAGATACATTTAACCAATTCTATTTACAGAATGATTCAAAGCTATTATATTTTCCTGGTTTATTTATGTGTTGACCTTCTACTACCTAAAGCTAAAGCTTTATTTATTCTATTCATAATCCAGAATGTACGAGTTTGGAATGAAATGCTTTGTATATACACGTTGCGCCGTTTGTTGTCACATTGTCTTACTAAAACTTTTTTATAGAACAAAAGAACGATATTGGAGTAACATCATTTATTGCGTTAAAAATTTATTGATTTGAATCATGAACTCTATCCTTGACAAGTTTTGTGTGAATTTTTCTAGTTATTTAAATATAATCGAATAGAAACATCTAACCTCATTTTTCGTGGTAATAGTATTCTTTGTGTACAGAGCCGGGGATAATAAACTGTCTTTTTTACTGTGCTGCATGAAACATACCAATGCTACATTTGGTAGGGATTTGTTGCTTAGTTACAGAATTATTAGGTAACAAACATCCAAACTTATACAATTATAAGTGGTAAGCAACACTAAGAATGCTACAACATACCAAAATCACCTGTAAATATAAAATTGGACCAAAAACATTTTATCAGTTTTGAAAAGAGTTAATGAGGCGTTTTTTGTAAGTATTCCATCACGATGATGGAAAAATATTTTCTTTTCACTAGCCATTAATTTCTAACGACTTTAAAAGAAATCGTGTCATCGCCGTGGTTTATTGTATTGAAGACAGATTTACAGCGCGATACACGGCGTACACCCGGTTTCCATTTCCGTTCGCTCTTCGGGCAGCTCTAGATAGACTTTCTCGTTGGCTGTTAGAGGTGGTTTTCTTAGTAATAATTCCACCAAATACAACAATCCCAGCAATCATGTACGTAATAGTCTGTAAAAAACAAAATAAAAATAAATAAAGGGAATAAGTAGCCACGAAAAACATTAAACCTACTAACATTATTGAAATAAATTTAAAAATTTAATTAAAAAAAAATTATTGCAGTCAATGAGAATTACCGGAAGATGTTATTCCTTAATGTTTCAAAGGTAGTTTGAACATTATATGGATCATTACACATTATACTCTATTTTTGGTTTGAAACCTTTACCTGATGATGGCTTAAATTTTCAATACCGCATAAAAATTTTAATAGTATCAAAAACCTACGTATAACTCTTTCAAACCATATCTTCAGTGACACTATAAAACCCCCTGATCTGATAATCTACTATTCAAAACTCAACCGTATACTCATCTGCGCTCCTTTAACCAGCCACAACTTACTTTTTTTAAGAAATACGTCGCAATAGCGCACAAATTAAAAAAAATAATTAAAAATCATATTGGTTAATCCTTCTTAATTTAAACGAAATTATTTTAAGAGCAACAAGAAAGTTGAGGTCCGTTTAATTAAGAAAAAATGAAGTAAGGTGTCAGAATTTACGAAGTTTTGTGAGCCGTGTAAATATTTGTAAGACACTAATGAGTGGGATGTCTGAATAAAGTCCGTTTATTTATTCATTTACTCTATTAAACTTTTATTTATTAGTGGACTAAATCTATAAATTTATTACATTGAAACTATTTCCATATCTCAAAAACCGAAGAGGCAAGTGAAAAGCGTATCTAAACATTTATGATGCGGATCAATCATCCAACGAAAGTGAGTGTTTCATGATAATTACTTTATATTTGTGCTTTGAGAGATTATCGTGGAAACGCAATTTCAACGTGTTCATGTTAGACGTGGCACAATTCCGTACTGCTGATGCTAAAGGCTGCGCAAGTCTATGGCACTTAATAAGGAAACTTGCGCAGCGTCTCCCGCCCATGAGTCGTCAGCTTCTCCTGATCTCGCGATGCAAACAGGCGTGATGATAAATAAGCGCCACTTTAATGTTTTGTTTATAATCACATGAGTTATTATTTATATATGCTGTCATTTTTAGAAGTTCAGATTTCAAAATGTATCCGCTATTTTGATTTTTTTCGATTGTACTCGTTTACTAACAAATATTTCACGCGTAATGTCCGGCAAAAGACTGATACCTGTATTAGTAAAATTGCAGTTTTAAGTTGTACCAACCGAAAAATGGCACGAGAATTCAAATGATGTACCCATTTTTATGTGTAAACACATAAAACAGTTTGTTGATGAAATCAGTATTGAATCATATTGTACTTGGGGTTGATTACATTGGTGTAGCGTATCCAATAAACGTATTTACGTCGGGAAAGATTGGGCTTCTTTTGTTATAGCAGAAATAAAAGCAAAAAAATTTACGGCTGCTTAATTTAGAAAGAATATTCTAAATGTTCGAGAAATTTATATGCTATTTCGAAGATTATTTGTCGAATGAATAAAATACTATCAGTAATTTGTCTAATATCTGATAATTTAATCTGTTTGTATCTATGTCTGTTTTCTTTGTTAAATAAAATATGTATCACACAGATGACCCTGTGCATCAAATTAAGTGTATTTTAAAGTTGTTTCCATAAAATAATTAATTTTTTTTATCTGATCGCAACTTTAAGTAATATCTTCAGAGACAGTTGATAACTTTCAAACAGTTCCTAATTGATATTTTTATGAAAAGTTGAGAACATTCATACTGTTTTTTAATATTTTCGGCTTAATGTGTTGCATAGAATCACCTATATGAATAATAAAAACGTGCGGGGCTGACTGGTTTTCAGGTTGGCTGTAAGAGATTGCATCGTGTAGTAATAAGTTCACCATATATATCAATTAAACACATTAAATCATATAAATAAATTTGTACATAAGACATATAAATATATATATATATATATATATATATATATATATATATATATATATATATATATATACATACAGACCAGACGCATGAATACAGGAACGGAAAAAAGTAGAATAATAAATTAGTTTTCCTTTCACACTGGCCATCTGTACCAGTATAAGTAATTCGAAAAAATTAAGTTCCAATTGAATTTTATTTAGAACTTTCATTTGTATTTTTCTTGGTCATCTGTTAAATTATTCATTCGTACAATATTCAATATTGAGTAGTATGAGATATTTTACAACAAAAATTTTACTTTTGTTGATTTTCTTACAATTTATTATCATTACGTTCAGGAAACATTACTTAATAAATTTAAGCGATAATGTCGGATCTCAGTTTGGTCAACTCTCGGAGGCGGTAATTTTGTTGAAAATGTTTACACTTAAAATGAAGTGGCTCAAACATTACGAGGTTCTAAGTCTGAGATTATTCGTAATGTTAAGCAATACGAGATACGAGACGCAAAAAGCAAGGTCCCAAAGAAGTAACAACAGAGAGGAACGACAGATTTATTGTAAGCAGTGTCTTAAAAAAACACACTTCGATTTCTTCGAGATAGGAACCAAGTTTCAGAAGGTTCTACAGTGACAGCCCCAAAATTATTAACGGAAGATTTAATGCGGCTAGGAAAGCAGAACACTTGCCTACCAGAGGACTTTTACTCACCACAGGTCTCGGAGTAGCTCGGTCCAACTTGTTCTCGTCCGGATCGAACTTGTAAACCCTTGAAAAAACGTAACTTTTACTGGTTAGTCCGGATTCTGACATAAAGTCAGATGATGAAAGAAATGAAGTATGGGGACAACGCGGAGAAAAATACGCTTAGTTTAACATTGTTGGAAGAAATCCTTATGGCGAGGGTCAATAATGGTATATCCTTAGGAGTGTGTACGGAGCTACACATCGTAGAAAACGGTGCCTGATTGCAATATGATACGTAACGGACATTTTAGAGTATATTTTCTTTTAATATATGATAATGTTCAACCAGTACATATATACATATATAGTACCTATATACCAGTACATATATACATATATAGTACCTATATACCAGTACATATATACATATATAGTAAATAGTACATATATACATATGTGTGTGGGTGTGTATATAAACACACATAAATCGATGGTAACACGTTTTATTTCAAAAACTTTATTCGGACAGTTTATTTCTGTTTTATTTCTGACAGTTTTGATCAGAGACATATAGGTCTTTCCTAGTTTTTTCCATACTTCTCTGTAGCCGTTTCCATTCATAGTTTGCATGTTATTATTTAAACGTCGTCGATCTATCTTTTTGTAGGTCATTCCACATATTTTCTATTTTATTTTAGTCTCCCGAAAGCTACTTTACTTGTCCATCTTTCATTTAAAATGTTGGCCTTTACTAAGCGCGAATATTTTATCGGTAATAATTTTTACAGCCATAAACGAAGTACACGGTTAAAACCAATTAATGCTCTTCGACTATCGGTTTATTTACCATGTAAAATTGTTTTATTCTGCAAAGTTTTGAAGATCATTTGAAACTTCCAATTATATTTTTTGACATTTTCTGCCCAAAAGAAATAAAGTAGATATATCAATAATAAGTTTGTTGGGTCACAGTGATGGCTATTAAAAGATAGATTTTAAATTGTAAATTAAGAAACATCATATTCTAATATTAGTAGTACTAATATTCTAATATTAGTAAATATTTAATAAATAATATGACGTGTTTGGTTGGTATAAATTAAGCAACATCATATTCTAATATTAGATATACTAATAGTCTAATATTAGTAGATATTTAATAAATAATATGACGTGTTTGGTTGGTCCACGTGGACAAAGTTTGAAATCTTAAAACATTAAATATTGTAAATTTTCGTAATTAAGTATTAACATGATGTTTTTATTGTCCATTTCATCTCGTTATCCATTCACAGCATCAAACTTACAATAATTTTCCTTTTAAGATAATGATAAGAATTCAGTTAATTTCACATACCGCTTGCGACAGTAATTTTACATAACATTGTTTTTATTGCATTTCTATCTTTTCAGTATTGATGTATTTCTAATTTCCTAAAATTTTTCACTAATTTTTCATACTTTAAATTATCTTTGTCCCCTTTTTTGTCATCATGCATGACACAAAGGCAGACGATAAAAAGTAGTAACATACAAGACGTTAAATTCCGAGCCTTACTACTGGGTGCTTCACACGTTACTCTAAACTAGGGAAGGGCCGAATGTTCGGGAAATATTCGGCATTTGGCATGTTCGGCATATGTTTCTATGTTCGTATTCGACCGAATATTCGGTTAAATTGTCGAATTATTAGCGAATGTTTAACATTATGTTTTTGAATTACATATTACTTTGCAATAAAATCTTAACGTAGCGAGTATTTAATTTGATTAATGATCCTGATGTGGACGTCAAACTCTAACATTAATATTTTACTCAAAAAGAATAAAACATCAACATTGGCAAGAATAAAACATCAAAAGAATAAAGCATTTAATAACATGAAAGTTAGGGTAACTTGAATGGAAAAAGATAAAAAACTTCTAATTAACAAGGAGCTTACATGAAACATAAGATCAACGCTATATTAAAATAATTAATAGCATATACCTAGCATCGCAAAATAACCAAGAATAATTTTAACCTTAAACTACAAAAAAACGTACCAGATACTCAACATTAGTACTTAAAATTGATGTGAGATAAATTGCGATGAAGGAAAACTAGACTCTACTATCTCTCTTTTTAAAAAGTCTGTTACGTTTTTCTTCATAAACGTTTCCTGCCTCGAAAAACGGATGTTTGCTGTACATAGAAGAAGCAAGAGAAGATAAAAAATGTTAGTTACACCAGCCATGTTCACGTACCTTTCTTTGTATTTTGTCCACATTGCAAATAGACTAAGATTGTGTTATCGTAGTTTTTCCTTTAAATTTATTTTATTTGGAATCGGGATTTTAGGATTTTTTTGGACACTGCTGCCTGCTTTAAGAAAGCAATCTTTTTTGTGGGTTTCCCACTGTTATATATAACATAAGCAGTGGGAAAACCCACACAAACTAGGCTTCCGCTATTGTACTTGAAACATATAAATGCTATTGGATGTTCCTAAGAGTTAATCTTTGCTAATAGCCCACCTGATGATGTTGTAATACAACGAATCTTAGGTCGTGGTTAAGAACTTAAAGAAAGTAGACGCACATGTATATATATATAAATATATATATATATATATATATACTTATATATATATATATATATATATATATATATATATATATACGCGTGTGTACATATAAATATGTAGAAGTATAGCCATAGCTCTAAATGAACTTCTAATATACTGTCAACTATTGAGTCTTATGGATTAGTAAGCTTAATTTTTGCAGAGTAATCTTGCATATTTTAATTAAAATTTATTTCTTATCACATTAGTTTATAAATAGTATTATTACCAAAGTATTTGTTATCAACGGTTTTCTGAAAACAAAAATTAAACATACTAATCAATAATGCTCGTAGACGAGTTGACAGTATATTTTAAGTTCATTTATAGTTGACAGTATATTTTAAGTTCATATATCCTTCGATTTCCATTTACGAATTTAGTGAGAAAATTTAATCAACTTCAAAACCATAAATCCAAAGTCACTTGTTTACGATTCCCAATATGCTTTATTTTGTAATCATTACGACGTACGTAATTACTCTAATTTTTAATAAATGCGAAAACCCTTGCGATATTTACCCTGTAGCTTAAAATATTGTTTAAAATATGGTTTCATTTGTACGGGTTATTGCATTTTAATAATGTTGCTTGTGATACAAAGATATATTATGTTTGTATTTGAATCTATTATCTGACGATTAAAAAAGAATCCTAAAAATGTTCCGTTTTGACGTGAATACGTCTTTAAATTTGCTACTATACGGGGGCAATCCAAAAAACCTAATGATAAACAAATTGGGGGATAGAGTTTGGTGATGCAGTTTCGAATTTATCCTCTACATCAAAAATTAAATTATGCCACTAGATAGCTAAAGGATCAGAGAATTCATTACGATAAGCGAGAATAGTGATGCATCGCGCGTGGTGGAGGGGGAAGCGCCGCCATTTTGAGGTTATTTTGCTGCATATCGAGATTTGTAATTAGCATAACTTTTGATTCAGAAAAGCTACGATGTTCTTTTAATTTTTATTCGTCAGATATCGTCAAAATCTATCGATTATATATAAAACATTAGTTTAAAGTAGTGACAGTGATATAATAAGGTGTTAGAATAAAAAAATATTATCAAAAATATATAATATCGGCCTATATGCTATTGTAACACAATAATTATTTATTTCCTTGCTTGTATCCTAAATACATCAATAAAAATATCTTATTTTAAAAATATAACACGTTACATAGACGTATTCACGTACAACACACGGCCGTGTCCATGACACAGCTACATCCATTTTTTTTTATTTTAAGAAAGAGATTCGCAAAAATATTGAGATAATAAATTTTTCCATAGTAATTTCAGAAACATAAGTTTTGCGGCTTTAAACCATTATATAGAAATAAAATAACAACAACAAATGCTGTTAATTTGTTAATTATAATATGTGTTTCATAATAGTAGTAGCCACATTTCAAGTAACAGATATTACGAAGAATTAAATATAATATGTCGATTAAAAATTACTTAATCACTAATACGAGTATTATTTGTTATGCAGCAATTTTCACGTGTAAAAGAAATTTTTTGCATAAAAGGCCACTTTCTTGTTAATATTTTTAATGGTACTTGTTTCATTTCCGTCATACCACGGATTTATTAAAATGATCAAAGAATCAATATTTGTACATGTTATATCTAATATTCTAGTCCACAAATTTAAACCTTTTTTCGTATTGATTATTTCCTAATTAAAATGGTAAATATTATCAATTTCAATTAATAAGAAACACAAGCGATATTTTCAATTTATGAGCCAACGTAATAAAATATTAATTAACAATGTAATTCTGAGTCACAACTTAAGGAGTAATAATGGAATGCCTCATCGAATCGAATACATATTATTAAAATATTTAAGTATATACATATATGTACATATATATATATATATATATATATATATATATATATATATATATATATATATATATATGTATATATATATATATATGTATGTATATATATATGTATATATATATAAATATATATATATATATATATATATATATATATATATATATATATATATATATAGCGCACACAACATTAAGCTTATATATACATAACACAATTATGATATGAACTGTCAATAAAAAAAACAAATGTAATTTTTAGAACGAGAGGCTAATAAGAGATAACAATTTAAATGAACGAAGTCCAAGGAGTATGTTTTCGAGTTAAAGTTTTTTATAGCTAACCAAATAATATATGAAAATATTGCATACGTCGCATAAATTTGGAGCATTGTTCAATTTTAATATAAAATTATCAAATATTGATACAGATTGCTTGTTTTTCGAAATAGAACCACAGAAGTACTTCTGAATCAAAGAAGATAAGTTGTTATAGCTACATTGAATAATATAACACGATATAATATAGGCCATGAAAATGTAATGTTGAAGGGTATAATGGTATTGCTGCTAATTACAAATTGAAAATTAACATATATTGCTAAATATTGTCTTCAGTTGCAAAATAAAGCCGTAGAAGTACTCTTGAATTAAAGGAAATAAATTATTATAGCTCATTAAATTATTGTAACAAGATAATAAAAAGGCTATGAAAATTAGGACGATCATCAGACAATTGCTAATAATTACAAAATGAAAGTTATCAAATATAGCTTCAGATTGTCCTCTGTTCTATAGAATATATAGTATATATCATAAATAATATGATCTGTTGATAAATAGGTTGTAAAATACATATATTTTTGAATGAATACATATCTCTTTGAATTAAATAAGTTAAACTACTTCAAAATAATGTTTCAAAGAATCGTGTAAGATAATCAAATCTACAAAAAAGTTTTAAGCTTATTCATATAATTTTTTTATGAAACAAAATCGAGCCATACCATTCTGTACTCGCCTAGAGTAATTAATACGTTGCAAATACCGTTAATAATTTCACCGTTAATAATTATTCACCGTCATAAAATAAATTATATCCAAAATGATTTTTATTGTTGAATAATTAATTAAACTAAAGTTTTTAACACAAGAGTGTTTGACGTATTAATTAAAGGTTAAGCACCTTGTATTACTCATAAATTTCAAAGCGACAGTTATCAAATTGCTCTATATTCCCTGAGTATATAAAAATATAAATGAAATTAATTTTTTAAAACAAACGGAAGATACTTTTTATATTATAAGAACAACTTTACATATATCATTAACCTGATGTCGAAAAAATAACGTCCAAGTCTTTGATTTGGTTATTTCGTCAATATTAACGCAAACCTCTCGAAGTTGAATTTGAGAGCTTAAAACACCCTGGAAGTATAATCATCTTGTCTTCTTTTAATCAGCCGTAAGTCATATACTTCTTTCATTTAAATTATTATCGGTTATTAGCCTCTCGTTCTAAAAAATTATTACATAACCTTTGAAGTGATGTTCAAAAAATTTCCAAGTTACATTTGCTTTTATTATTGACAGTTCATATCATACTTATATGCAAATAAGTATAATAAATACTCATGGCCTATTCGAGGTTTTCCCGGCACTAGAATTTTAACTTTGATCTTCGTCCGTATCATAAAATTTATAAATCTTTTGCTTTTGATCACTGCGCTGCGACACCTAAACAAATATTTATCTTAAAAAATTTATATATTTATTCCTTTTCAATAAATGAAGGTTACTTTACTGAAATGTGATACTATTGGAACGAAATGTCTAAAAATGCTCTGACTTTTTTATTACTTGTGAGTTATCTTGATATTAGTTGTTGTATTTCTCAATATTTAAAATAAAATACGTCTTGTTCAAAGTTATATACCTTCATTTATTTTTCTTTTTAAGATAGATATAACCTATAACACTTGTTAATTTTTTTAAAGGTGATTTCCTCTATATTTCCTTTTTCTAAATATAACTAAATCATGTTACATTTCATAAACTGCAGATTAAATTCCCATCCATAATTTACTCCTTTATACTTTCTCTGAATACTCTTAACCTATAATGCTTGATGTTATGTGCGCTATATATATATATATATATATATATATATATATATATATATATATATACATATATATATGTATATATATATATATATATATATATATATATATATATATACATATTTTCAGAGAATCTAGATATCATATATGAAATAGCAACTTATTCGATGAGGCGTTCCGTTATTCCTCTTTAAGTTATGACTCAGAATTATATTGTTTATTAATGTTTTATTACGTTGGCTCATAATTTTATAATATTGCTTGTGTTTCTTATTAATTGGGATTATTAATATTTACTATTTTAATTAGGAAATATTCAATACAAAAAAAGGTTTAAATTTTGTTGACTAGGATATTGGATATAAGATATAAGATATTATAGTTTTTTACAACAGAGCAAACAGAATAAATTTGAACAAATATTCATTGATGGTGGTATGACGGAAATGAAACAAGTACCTTTAAAAATATTAACAAGAAAGTGACAAATAATACTCGTGTTAGTGCTTAGGTGATTTGCAATCGACATATTATTTTTAATTCTTCGTAATATCTATTACTTGAAATGTTACTACCACTATTATGAAACACATATTATGATTAAACAATTAACAGAATTTATTGTTGTTATTTTTTATCTAAATATTATTTTTATCTCACAAACAACAAAGTCATTATGATATTAATGGTTTAAAGCCGCAAAACTTATGTTATTTAAATTACTATGGAAAAATTTATTATCCTAATATTTTTACGATTCTCTTCCTTAAAATAAAAAAGCGGAATATTTTTAGGATTCTTTTTTAACCGTTAGGTAATAGATTTTCATATAAACATAATATATTTTTGTATCACAAGCAACATTATTAAAATGCAATAACCCGTACAAATGAAATCATATTTTAATCAATATTTTAAGATACAGGGTAAATATATATAATATATAAAGGGTTCTCGCCTTTATTAAATTATTATTTAATTAAATTATTTATTACTTATATATTTAATTAAATTTGTGTAATTATGTACGTTGAAATTATTACCTTAATAAAGCATTTAGGGAATCGTAAACAGGTGACTTTGGGTTTATGGTTTTGAAGGTGATTAAATTTTCTCATTAAATTTATGAATAAAAATCGGAGGATATACCAATATCTAGGTACCGAAATACTAAATGCATACAATTTTATTAATCTCATTAGGTTTTATTAAAAGTTTTCTCGTTACACCATATTATTTTTGTGAAGAAGGCAAAAATAAAACCCAAAGTGCACATTCATCGTTTTTTTTCCTTTATTATTCAGAGACTGGATAATTTTTCTAATATTAACATATCTAAATATATAATACATCAAAGTTTACTTTATTTAATTATAACTAGTAAACAGGCAATTATATAATAACTAATGAATGGAAACATATTTATCAACCGCACCTTTAATAATACAGCTATTAAGAAAAATTAAAAACGATATTAAAAAAACTTAAAACTTAAATGTCAAAAATAGCATAAAGCAGTGGCAAGAAAACACGTATAAAACGGAGGTCGAAAATCAAGCCGACTTCAAAAAGAGGAGGTGTGTGGGAAATTGTTGATAAAAATTAAATCATTTGACAAACCATTATGAAAATGAATAAGTTTCTATTCTTATAGTTAATCAAGCGGTAGAAAAAAAGGCACCAAAATAAGTTGAGGTTTCAAACTTCTATTGCGTCCTTGTTAAAACACATAGGCACAGACAAATAGAAGAAAACGTCATTTTTTAAAATAAATTTAGACCGTAACAAAAATCAAAATTGTAAATAAAAAATGGTATCATTTTTTACAGGCAGATCTCCTTTTTATAAGATTTATTGAAAGTTTAAAGTTTAAAAGACTTTTTTATTTTTAAAATTACTAAAGTTACAACTACTTCTTTCAATAAAACTACAGGCTGACGCGCTAGTCTGTAATTATACATACACCTACGATATTATGCAATGAAATTCTCTGTAAATGGTATTGGAAAAATGGACAAGTAATTTGACAGGCCCAATGGGGATTTTTTTTATTACAAAAGATAAATAAATTCTATTCCGAGATAAAAAATTTGTTTCTTTATTTATCTACAAGATACTGCCCACACCTTATAAATTTTGAGATTAAAAGAATTATCTCAAACGTGAATCTTGTTAACTTAAAGCCAAAGACAATTTATTATTTAAAAAATTAATTTTAAGCAACCAACTATTAAAAATAATGAAAGTAAAGAAAAAAAATTCATTAACTTAAAGCAAAAACACCAAAATGAAAGAGCACTTAGAGAAGTCCTCTTGCGATAAAATATGTGAACTGCGGACGTGTGCGCGACTGGCCAACTAAGCTATAAGTATTTACTGGCGAAAGTTTGTTATTTACTATTATTATTACAATAATTTCTGAAGCCTAGTTATTTGTCTAAAGTAATAAAAACTCACAGTGAGTTCCTCTATAGGCCATTTACTCTTTTTTTATTAATTATTTATCGTTTCTTCCTTTCTGCCCCCTGATAAATAAATTCGTTGTTGTATATTGTTGGATGTCTCTAATTAAACAAGCTCGTTATGATGATACCATATTATACACGTGTGTATTTTTTCATTTTCATTTATTGCTAGCGACATTTTTATTTGGTTTGAAGGTCATATATCATATGTTACTTGGAAAAATGTACTGATATTAACGGTTCCTCTTTTGTTAAAATCTAATAAAGAAACTCATATAGTCACTTGCACGAACACGACCTGCCTACACACATGACACTCCTTTCAGCATAGTGACATATAAAAAAAAATCAAATATTTTCATTAGAGACAGTTCAAAGAGACTCATAACAGGATATGTCACGTAGCGCATTCAATTCAATATTAAAAGTACAGCCAATAATGATTGAATTTAAAAGCGGATGCTGGAGAAAATACAGATACATATAAAAATCGTAATAGGAAAAATAACATAAGAAGCGAAAATATGACGGAATATTCATAAAAAGAATATTAAAAATTTTCGGAAAGTTTTTTCAGTGTTTATTTACTTATTAAAAAGTTTTTTGGACATTGCCTGACTATATTAGTTTAAGACATTATTAAGAGTAAGTTTAATTGATTTCAATTTTAAGAAAATTAATCTTTAACTATTATATATTACATGGTATGATCTTTAGAAAAAAAATGTTATAACTTGAATTTTTCCATAGTCGCGCGTCTATTTGAATCGTTGGATTTATGAAAATTTTGTTATTTATTTAACCTGATTTTTCAATAACTTTTTTCCCCTTGATCAGCTCGGACAAACCTTGTTGTATACACAAATGATAATTAAAATAGTCAAAGTTAATCATGTCATGACAGTCACGCGGCAGTATACACATAAAATTATCCTTTATTTTATTATTGCTTTATGTTTCTAATGAAATCTAAAATATTTCAATTAAGTTAGTGATTATATGAAATAAATAAAAATACGTGGAAAAGTATTCTTTTCTGTATACATTTTTTCCATCTTATAATTACTAATTGAATTGAGTATTAATTTCATTTCTCAAATCCTTCATGTCCTATAAAAATAATATTCCACTATTTTTTATTTCAACTTTCCTTAGTTTCTTAATTTTTTTTAATATGATTTGATCCATTTCACCCTTAATACTTTTTTATTGCAAATATTGTTATAACAATTTGACGCAAACATATCTATGTGCTCAAAGTATTATCTATTAATAAATAAATCTTTACAAAGAGGAAAAATAGAATTTAAATATAAATAAATAAAACAGGCAGCCATAAAATATTTACGTAGTCAATCAAATGATTAAAACAAATATTTCCTATACACCTAGGTATACACAAACATTTAAGAGCGTATAGTATTTCTATTAACTGTGTGAACATATTAATATTAGTTTTCATACTTTCTATTTATGGTCCAGCATATATTTCAGAGTTGTGTGAATATTGTGAATGTTTTACAAAACTGTGGTGTTTAGAGACATCGTCATAGTTTTTCAGTAAACTTCAAGTAAATTTCTATATTTCACAAAACTATAAAATATAGAAATTTATTTGAAATTAAAAAGTTAGTTATGGGTCGAGTCTTTTTTTCATATTCTTCTCATCTTTTTTGATTTTTTTACCTTTTATTTGTTTTATTTAATAGCAAAATTACGTAGTTATTAACAGAAGCGCTTCTCACAATATGCTATGTTATTATAATATATTCTCATATAATTTTAATTTTGCTAATTTAACGTCGCAAATGTTGTGAAAACACTGCAAAAATGCTGCATGAAGGAAGTTACGACATCTACATTTTAGTCTCATTGTGCACAAATAAATTTAATTTCAATAAATAGTAAAAATTGTAGCAAAAACCTAAATTTATCATATACGTAATATTTTGTATTTCCATTAACAAAAAAATTACAGAAGGGATCGTAGCAGTAAGATTCGAACCCGTTGCGAAGGTTACAATTAGATTGTTACCACCTACCTTATCCGGCTGCGCAACCGTGTTTGCTGTATTTAAATATACGAATAAGTTCTTAGTAAAAGTTCTCAAGGTTATTGCCCATTGTCAGCTTATAAGTATAAATGAGCACTAGCATTTATATTTTCGTAAATACTTACCTTCCATGTACCCTCTCACTACACAAAATATGATCTCAAAATAATTCCCCACAACCGTGCCGTCTCCTCGTAAATACCATTCACAACTTGTATTTATAAAGACGCTCGTAATTTTATTAATACAACTTCTAAAGTGTGTTGTGTTCTATTTACGGTATAAATATCATTAATACGACTAAGTTTTTTTTCTTATTGGTAATTATTGTTAACAGATAGAGCAGACGTCAATGACTTTATTTACATTATACCGGAATCTAGTTTATTAATAAAATATTCGGGAAATATAACTTGAAATTTACTCACCGATTTAAAGAATAAGTAAATAATAAAATTATCTAAATCAATATTGCTTAAAACTCAAATAGGATTACAGTACAGTAAAACGTACATAGGATGAGAGCCATTCAATAATTACAGTTCTAGTTAGGGAACTTGTCGTATAATCAATACTATTGACGCAATTTAAATAAATCTTAGGTGATTTATAATACGATTTATCTTACCTGTTACAACAAAATAAAGACTTGTTATTTTTGAATCGTTTCTAATTACCCGTTTTTCCGAGATACTACCTCTAAGGGGTGAAAAGGGGTGGCTTAATTTGTAAGGGAAAAAATATTTTCATTGTAATAATAACTTGAAACTTGGTACTAATTCTCTTCAATACAAATACTGTAACATATACTTAAGAATTTTTTTAAATTCAACCGCTAAAGGTGTGAAAATGGTTGGCCAAATTTGTATGGGAAAAAAGTTTATGGTAATTTTTATTTAAAAATTTGCATTAATTATTTTTAATACAAATAATGACACAATGCTTAAATACGTAGGAAAATGTAATATTTAAGCATTTTCCAATACTTACCCCCTAAAGGTTGAAGATGCGGGAATAAATTTGCATAATTTAACAAGCATTTAAGTATATTCCGATATTCATCCCTTAAGGGGGTAAAATGTGGTTGCTACTTTAACATGGGAAGAAAATTGTTATGGTAATTTTTACTTAAAATTTAATATTAATATTTTCAACACAAATAATGTAACAAATATTTAGGAATTTTACGAAGTTCAATCTCTAATCGGATGAAAATTGGTAGCTAAGTTTATACGAGAAAAATATTTCGGTTGCAAATTTTTACGTGCCACTTTGTTCACTGGCTGTACTTGGGGAGGGGGGGGGGATCTGATTCCTTCCGCTAATACCACTTATACCCTATTATTATGTTTTTGAATTCAAGCGACTACAATTTCCCATTAGGGTCTGTTTCGCAACGTCGATTAATAAATCTTAGGACCAGTTACAAAATGTGGTAGCTATTGACTTAGGGGAGGATTGCTTCAAACATGATTTTAGCACCAGACAGTACAACCACCAATGTGGTATACGACGAAATGCTTTATTAAATTTGATCTTCCTTTCTACTGCTTTATTTATATAAACTAGTTAGACACGGTTTGTAGAGTTTATTGATATATAAATAAACAATAGTGTTAACTTACTAAATTACTACTTGCTTGTAACGTACAAGTCATTTAACAAAAATGAAACCGACTTTTTATTTGATATTTGAAACCACCAAACTGATATTTATAAAATTTCCACTATTCTCTAAGTCAAAATATACTTAAGCCGATAAAAATATAATAATTGTAATCTGATTAGTAGTTTCTGAGTAATACGTGTAAAAACATATGGACAAATATTCATAATTTTTTAAAATTCTGTACATTTGTTCAGAAGCCTTAAAAGATTATATATATATATATATATATATATATATATATATATATATATACATATATATATATACCTACTAATACAAGCAAGAAAAACCTTGAATGTAAGCTATTTATATTTAATAACGCTAGTTAAGGATCAATAGACATTATAGGGTAAGTTAGTGTGATACTTCGAACTATCCCTTGAGTAACTTGATATCTCGAGTTTTACATTCAGGCGGCAAATAACTTCGAGATGACCCAAATTACCCTCATTCCACAATACCACTCAACAATATCACATCTCAGTTTAAAGTAAATTTTCCACCACGGGGTTGGGCGAGTTCCGTTGATTTGAAACTAATATTATGAAGAGAAAAGTTTGGTTTGCGTTTTTTATATTTTTAACACTTAAATAGCCTGATGCTTTCATAGTCTCATATATCACAGTGTTTCTATGAACATACGGTGTATAACAATGTGGGAACAAGGCCAATGAACGATGTTTAAAAAGTAGAAAAGAAATTCAGAGCCTGCTGGACACTTTTTTGTGTTAGAAAGTTTAAACCGTATAACTACATTTAATTAATGTATGGAAGTGTTCTAAACACCATAGAAATATAATTAGAAATTATAGAACATACATCTATAGCTAATTTTTGTAAATTGAATATTATAAGCGTTTTATCTTATATAATTTAGTCACACAATTAATTTTTCTTGCTTAAGTCGATTACTGTGACCAAAGTAAAATTAATTTATTTACAATGCTGTTATTAAATAAACAGCTCTCATTAGTTATCAAACTTATGGTTGAGTCTCGATTAAATTTCTTCATGGGCAAATCATAAAATTTTCATATAAATAAAAGGTAAATTTTCAGTTTTTTGTATATATGTATATATATATATATATATATATATATATATGTAAATGTATATGTATATATATATATATATATATATATATATATATATATATATACATATATACATCTAATTGGCAGAGATTACCAGCAAGAAATCCAGTGGATTATGTACATTCAACAGGCTAAGTAACGATAATAAAAAATAACAATAAAAATTACTTACTGTAACATTAGATGTAAACCATAGATGTATGTCCGTCTCGTTGACGCACGGTGTACCTACTAGAGGGGCATCTATAATAAAATACTTGGTTATTGGAAGTGCAACTCAAGTGAACTTAGTGGGAGCGAAAAAGATCATTCACTGTTCCTCTCCCGTTCACTTTATTTGTACGTGCGTGAATGGGGAAAAACTGCCACAATTCTTGAATTACGTGCATTTCGTAGTAATAAACAGATAAAATAATATTACTTGTGCAGGCAATTATGAACGTCTATTTGATTCTTCATTTAGTATTACGTAATTTTTATTCTCAACTAAATTAAACTATGTGATGTA
The DNA here is from genome assembly GCA_039881145.1 of Druceiella hillmani. Taxonomy (NCBI): domain Eukaryota; kingdom Metazoa; phylum Arthropoda; class Insecta; order Lepidoptera; family Hepialidae; genus Druceiella; species Druceiella hillmani. The sequence goes on from JAYKKI010000049.1 coordinate 253,251, forward strand.
GTATTATTTCTACTTTATTTAAATTCTTAACCACGATCTAGGTTTCGTTGTATGGCAACATCTTCAGGTAAGCGATTTGTAAATAAATTTTTATAATCTTTGCTAATTGCCCATCTGAAGATGTAATAGAACGAAATCTAGGGCGTGGTAAAGAACTTAAAGTAGTGTGATAGTTGCGTGATAGATTTACCATAACAATAGGAAAACTTTTTTATAAGTAAAAAGCACTACAAAACAGATAATATTAACACGAAAAGGAATGTTAAAAAATAAAAAGAATGAATTATTTTATTTAAACATAATTATTTCTTTTATCATCCACAAAATGATGGTCAACTCGTTTTGTTCAGCACTATTATGAGTACTAACGACACAACCTATTTACATCTAAATCCTGGTAATACACTGAAACATATATTAAAATATACGTATGCGCATGCTCGCACGCAAGCACGCACGCACGCATGCACATACGCACGCAGACACGCACGTGCGTACGTACGCATTCACGCGCGCACCTACTCGCGCATGCACGCACGCACGCACACACACATATATCTATATACTGTGTGTGTGCGTGCGTGCTCCTTCTAAACATTGGTTAAGAAGTAACTTGATATAAAAGTTAGCTCGAGGCGTGGAAATTTTGAATTTCGTATAAATTTCCGCATTATTATTTACAAAGCATATTTTAATTGAATTCACAAAATAGGAAACCTTCCTTCATCACAAATTACAAAAGTCCAGTAAACGTTTTCAGAAACGTCCACAGGCTGGCTAGGAATATTTCTCTGTATTTTTAAAATAATGTCAAATTTATTATTAATTTTATCAACATGGCTCCATAAATTAAATCCACGTGTACGTAATAGTTATAAATATGTAATATTTAGTACTGGGTGGTTCGAAACGAAGTTATAAAAGATTGCTTTTGATTTTCAATTATCCTGTATATAGTTATTCCTTGAGTCAGTACGGTATTATGGTTCCTGTTTCCTGTTTATATATTATAACATCAAAAATGGAAATGGTTGAATGGATTTACTTTTTTTTTCTATTTTGTTGTTGTAGTAGGAACTTCTATATATATTTGCCATTTTATTTTTTTTCGATCATTAAAATGCCTAGTTTTCTGTAGTTTCCACTATGAACAAAATCCATACAGTCGCTTATGAGAAATGTTTATAAAGTGTACTTTATACAATTACAATTGATCTCTATTTTCAACGTTAATCTCGACGGAAGTAATTCCTACGTGCAGCAGCTTTCTAAAGTCTTGTTAATTTGAATAACATTTCCTTTGATATTTTACTTGAAACACTAACTGTCATTAACTAAGCGCGCTTCGACTTATTTATAGCATAAAATAATACATTTTACAACTTTCTAAAACCTTTCTAGGAAAATCCCTAACTCGTGTCTAAATTCTTATTACCTAAAACAATAGAACCATTGTTTGCTCTTTCTCGTTTCGCTTTCAACAATAATTTTCTCCATTTTATGTATGTTCGTCTGACGTTGGTCAAAATTTAAAAATCATTTATTTCTTTTTCAGTATAACACCTATTAAGACTACTTAACAATTTCATCGTCAAAGTGAAATTTGTTTACAATTAAATGAAATTGCGTGATGAAGTATTGTTTCTACTTTATTTAAGTTCTTTACCACGACATAGGTTTCGTTGTATTACAACATCTTCAGGATAGTAATAATGAGTTTCTACAAAATTTACGCCAATATATTCAATATTTGTAATTTGTTTATTATAATTGAAGTAGCCAAGCATTTAATTTCATCGTTTTATGCTTACATTGATTAGTACCTTATCTGGCTATAATTTATTAAATGAAATTTTATCTCAATTTAAATTATTTTATACAATTGTTAATTTTCTCGTAAATACAATTTTACAATTTCTGAGAAAATTTGTTATGCTGTAACTAAGATAACCAGGTTGATGTGTGCGAATTCGGAAACAAGGTATGAATTAATACGTGCTAGAATCATGGGAATTTTCATTTTCTTAGATTAAGAAGGAGCCTAATGAACGAAAAACTGATAAATATTGATATGTTAAATCAGGTTATAATCCATTCGTATGCAAAATTTCGTGTAGGTTAATTTAGAACAACCATGCATCCATCTGTTAATCTAACAGTCCATCCAAATTTTCCCATTTATAACATTAGTTAAGATTAAAAAGGTTAAATTAATGATTTGTTTTGAAAGTCTAAGAAATTTAATTTTACTATTAACGTATGATAGTTACTAATTAAATGTTATTAATTATAAATATAAAAACAAAATTTAAAGAAATATTTGTACATAATAAGTTACATCAAATTTATAACTGTTTTATTTTTATCGATAGAGTATACCCACGATATTTTTGCAAAAATTTTTCTTCGTAATACATTTTTTATAATAACTGCTAATAAAATGAACTGTTTAGCGATCGTCTACTGTGACTATCGATCCACTACCGACCACACAAATGTATTACATCTCGTATCAGCAGAGCAGAGTGAGAAGTGTTTCAATTAAGCTAAATTAAATACTTTGAAAAACGTTGAAATACAAAACTTGTTCCTCATATCGTAAGAAATATTTTTTGTTGAAAAACTTTTTACCTAAAACCAAAAGTTCAGCAATTATAAGGACCTAAATAATTACGTTGTTAATAATTATTATTCGCGCTTGAATCTTTCAATCTATTTAATTCTTGGTTCCATCTGTAACCAAGTTTCCATGTTAAAGATTTTTTCAGATTTTTCTGAGCGGGTCACTCCTTTTAGTAATAAGTAGCAATTGTTAAGTATTTCTCCCCAATAATATTTAAAAGGATTCATGAAATGTATATACGAAAACTTATTTAAACAAGAACTCAACATGCGCATTGTTCATTTCCTCTTTAATATGTTCTTGATTTGACACCCTACAGTGTGTCCTTGGAACGATATTTTTAAATTTCAATTTACGCCCTTAAATTACCCCCTGGAATTAAAACTGACTGTGATTTTACCTCCATGTTCTATCTTTGTGCTAAATTAAAAATGTTTGCCTCAAAATATTTTAAAGAAAAGCGCTTGTGGTGGACGGATGGACAAATGAATATCCAAATAATTCCATCAATGATCTGTTTTGAAATTTTGCTACGTGTCATTAAAAAAATTCCAAGTATCATTTTGAAATTAAAAAATGTAAATTGGATGAACCTGAAAGCTATAAGTATTATCATCGATTTTTTCTAAGGAAATATAGTAGAGTAATATAGCTTGTTAAAAAGAAATACAAATCGGAAGCTAGCATTATATTTTCAATAAGACAATACGGCTGTTCATTCAACCAAATTTGTTCAAAATTATATTAAATGAAACAAAATAATGAAATCGGAAGCTAGCATTATATTTTCAATAACGTAATATGGCTGTTCATTCAACCAAATTTGTTAAAAATTACATTAAATGAAGCAAAACAATGAAATACGTATATTCTCACTTATTTCAAATTCAAGATTACTAAAGAATAAATTAAATAATCAATTATTAACACTTATTTAATTGTATATGATACAAGTTATCATCTCTTTTTTTGCTTGAACACTTACTGATCGATCTTTATTATATAGACAATTGATTCTTGTCTTATTACCAGGTAATTTTACGTCTATGGTATCATGTATCATTATCATTATCAGACAGACAAACATAATCTAGAAGACATGACTGTCCTAAATTACCTGCAATATACAGTTATGACTTGTAAAAATATCTCAGATGGCAGCACCGATATCCTCTCTGATACCATGCAGAAAATAAGGCTCTTTTGTTTCTGGGATGTTCTCGTTCTCTAAATTCAATTTCTGTGAAACACATGTTTTTTAAGAAAAATTTTATATATTTGTAATGTAAACCTAATCGCATTTTAATTTGACTTGGACGGCTATTTAATAACTATTTGATTATGCCTGGCTCTTAGATACTATAACGCATGCCCTTAAATATTACACCATCATCCCTACAAAACCTCTGGCAATCTTGTCACATTGTGTTTTATTATTTGTTTGTTTTCACACATTTTTTATTACTAGACTTGAAATCATAAAAATCTAGTGTTGAGTCTTAGTAAATTTACAGATTCATTAGTAATTTTCTCGGTAATGACAGTTCAGCTAGTGATTTTTTTTAGATTTTTGGATTTAAACTATGGTACAGAGTAAGATGAGAGATTTTGTTTAGTCTTTTCAGCTGGTGATTTTGGTTAACTCTTTTGACTTAAATTATAAGATAAGGCAGTGGACCTAAAAATGGGTAAATACTCATCTCTTCCAACAGGAAGAACACAAAAGACTTGTTATATTCTTCTAACTGTTTGGCCGTTGATTCAGCTTTACTATTCAATCTATGAAAATTGGAATCTGAAATATATTATTACATTTTTTGGAAGATATTTCAGTAAAAATATAAAGCTAATTCCATTTATTTTGTATAATAGTCTACAATTACAGGTAATGTTTACTTTTAAAGTCGCAATAAGTCATTTCCTTCTTTTTCCCAAGAGCATGAATAAGTGTCTCAAGAGAATTTTTCGTGACTGAAACTTTTTTTAAAAGATTTCTTATACTTCAATATATTCTGAAATTTTTTTATGTACTTATCTAATTAGTCAACCACTAATAACAATCTCTATAGATTTTTTATCACCTAGGACTGGCATTTCACATATGGCTCTAATTACATCGTAATCAGAACGCATTCTTCTTGCATTAAGTATGTGACCCAAAAACTTAATTTTTATAACGTTTGATTTTTTTGTATAATTGACGTTTTATTTTGAGTGCCAGAAATGGGATTATGGAGTTGCTTAGTAGTCCATGATCGATCACTGGATGATATTTATTCCAGTCAATGTATCATATATAGAGTATCTGTCATCTGTGTAATAAATATAGAGTATCTGTCTTACACTACTTTTCTGTCTTATTACTTATTGTTTTATAACCGTTTTTTCTTGTGTTCTATCACATGCCCAGCACTTCGGATAAATATGTAAGTTAGACAGGGGATTTTCAAGAAATAAATTAATGAAAAGTTTTTTGTAAATTGGGGCTTTCAGATTTTCAACAAATAAATAAGTAATTTAATAAAAAGTTTGTAACTACCTTTAAACCTCGGAATAAAGATTATTAAAATTAACGGTGCTTGGTGTCATAAACTCCAAATTATCAGCGACTACCGAAATACCACGGGTGTGCGAATTAAATAAAATATAACGAAAATATCGTTATATTTTATTTAATTCGCCTTTTTCTTGCACTTTTCTTAACTCTTATCTATATACTTTAAAGAAATATTTATTAAATAATAACCACGACGAAAATACATGTATAATCGCTTACCATATAGTTATTTGTCTTATAGGGAGAAATATTATCCTAGTCTTATTTATAACAATATACAGCTTATATAATTTGAAAGAATCAAAGGGGAAATACAACATTTCCCTAAACTAAATTGAAAAATATTATTAGTCCATTAAATTATTAAATTATTACTCTAACAAGCATCCAACGTAATAATAGTAGAATTAAGGAATATCAGACAATGTTTTGGTAAAAGGAAGACCTAATTTTAATACAACTGAAAATCTAAATATTTTAATGTTAAGAATCACTTCGCTCTACGATTCGAACTAGTCCTTGATGGTATTCATTATCTTGAATAAAAGACGACAAATATTATATGGCAACGTAATCAAAACAAAAACTCCTCAATGCCGCTCGTCACAAATTCTATCGCAGCAGTGTCGACTGCTGAGACTTCATTACGCCGCAATTGTATACTCCGCGAGACTAATTATTCTGAATGCTTTTTGATATAAATGGGACTGCAGACAACGGCTTTAAACTATACTCAACTTAGATTGCATAGAATATTGTTGATCGGTTTTGTGGTCAGAGACATAATATAAGGGTGTTACTTTTTCAATCTATGTATCATTTATAAAATAAATGATTTATTAATAGTTATTAAATATCACTAACGATCATAAATAAACCACTTTATTGGCTATTACCAAATTACTAATTATAATAGAAAATGAAAAGGAGTATAAATCATAATAACCAATATTAATTACATGTTATAATGAAATTTTATATTAGCTCAGGGATATTTCCTATTCGTTTCTCCCTCTGTTGTAGCATCTAATAAATTCCTATTTGACGTCTCTTTGAAGGTACAGTGCTTCACGTAACAACATAACAATATGTTAGTTATCCAACTATCTACGCATTTTATATAAATGCGTTATACATGTATCTGATTTCCAGCAAGTCATGTGATGAAATTTTTATGGGTTACGAATTATTAATATCACACAATTCTAAGTGATTCCTTGTCACTCCATTATGGTAAATATTGGTTTCACGTTTAAAAATGAGTAGTAACACGTTTTTAAAATATGAAAAATATTATTAAACAATAAACTAAAATTTACTTTTAAGTCGCCTATATTACAAAGCCATAAAAATTACTTATAATTTAAAGAGAAGCAAATCTTCGTCTTTTTTTAATGAATTTTATATTTAAACTATTTTTTAATTTGACGACATGGAAACTTTTCCAAAAAAAATTTAGATCAAGAAGCCAACAAACGTGTATATACAAATTTAGACAGAATATTAACACAACTCTTCGCTTCCTATCACTGCGTTGAGAATAATGAAAATAAAGGAAATATTTTGATACAAAATTCACGGTTTGCTCCCATGATAAAATATCAAAACGGTGAATTTTTCGATACCTAATATATATATTAATAAAACTATTAATGAATCAATAAGTTGCCTGTAAATTTTGTAATCGGATAACAAACAAAATAAAATCTGGCGTGTTTTTATAAAGGCGATTAATGAAATAATAGAGTTATCGAGTAGAATAAAATCTAACTCTGTTTTCCTTATCCGTACTTGGTCCGTCAGCACAACGTTACCTTAAAACTATAAAAAATCTCTAATGACAACGACGTCCAGATTAGATGTCCATAATGTCTATTAAATTACAAATCTTTTAATTAGTGTCGGGTTTACATTCTAACACTGCCTCGGATTACTACTGTTAAATATATTATTTATCGTTTTAAGATAAAATTACACGTTCAACAGGACATTGTTTCATAAAGTATATTAATATAAATTTTCATTACCCAAGTTAATCAATGCGAAACCGTACTCATCACGAAGCTTGTTATTTTAGCGATTCCGTATCTAAAAAGAAAAAGGAAATTTTATAAAATTACATTTCCTATGTCCGTCTATTTTTTTATCAAGGACGTTTCTTTCAAAAACCGTTTGATGTAAAAAGTTCAAATTTGACGTAATAATAAAGCATATCTCAATAGATAACAAACAAATTCAAAGGAAAATTTTATAGGGTAAAAATTTCGTAACCGAAAGTTTTTTTTAAATTCAATATATAATGTAGGATATCGCTCAAATGTTTATATCTGATATACTGAAAATTATAAACAATAATGTTACTCCTATTATTTCCGTAGCTATTAAACCAAATATTATGAAAATACAAGCTTATTAGAAGTCCTCGCAAGGATTGGAAAAAATTACAACTATAATTCGAGTAGCATAGTTTATAAGTATTCAAGATAATGTATATGTATCCGCTACTTAATTACATTAGATATTATTGAAAATTTTATTGTAGTAGGAAGTCCATATAGGTAATAATAAATTATTATAAATAATACCTTCACCTCAAGGTATTTGAATATCCAAATGTAAAATTAAATTAATCGCTATGATTTAAAATCAAAGATGACACTTTAAGTTTAATAGTTTCGAATTAGCTAGTAACATAGGAAATTGGAAAATTGAAACTGTTCAGTAGACGTCCTTCCTAATTCAATTAATACTTTTGAAAATAAGTAAATACGTTACACGTTGCAGGATTTTTAATTTTTTCGCAATATTTCATTATGACATGATTATTTATTCAAATAATAATATATAATGAAAAGAAGGTAAGCACGAAGAATATTGGCAGGTCGAGGTTCCCGTAGGAGACGCATTTATTTTATGCTGTCTTCATTTAATGACTAATTCAAATAGGTAATCAAACGTGAAACTTGTGAGCCTTGTAGAAAAGTTTTTCTCAGTGTTATTGAAGCCTTAAATTATTACTTAGAGCAACTTACCACATGCAGTTAGCCAAGTATAAAACAAGAGTTGTTATTGATAAGCTAAGGACAAGAGATACAGAGACATAAATTAGTAAAATTTGTGAATTTCTTTTTTTAACTATTCAAAATTGTCAGTACAACTTTTATCAGCACTGCCTTCAGATGTGTAAAATTATCAGTACTGTATTTAATTATTAAATTTTCTTATTTGCCGTTTTCGTTAATGATGGTATTATTTTCACTGAAATCGTAAAATATTTGCAAACTTTACCTTTTCATTCAGACCGATAAACTAAAGTTAGTTTATCTTATTAACTACGACTAAATAAAAATGTCAACATCGTTGGACACAGAATAAATGTCAAATTATCATCGACATTAATCCTTTATTTAGTTTCTCATTATGTAAAGTAGAATCTTATGCCAGTGGTTTACAGATATCCTCAATTCAATTAAACTATCTGCTAATTATTTATTTCATACGATTATCCTTTACAATATTTCTCGTGAATGACAATAGTACTGTACCTACAAAAGCAATATAACGCATAATTAGAAAATAATATTTTTTCCAAAATTCGATGTTTCAAATTTACTTCGATATAACTTTAAGCATAAAAAGACCATTTAAATCTCTGTTGTAAACGGGAATCCCTACTAATTCAGTAAAAGTGAAGGGTTGTCTGTTTTCTCGTTTTTTTTCTTTAATGCTTAATCGGCAAAACAGATTTCAAATCAATTTTGTATATAGATTAGATACTCTATGGATTAAAATTGAATCTATATATGATTAGGCTTTCATTTACAGAAGAGCAAAGAATCTAAGAACTAAAAACGTATACCACGTACGAAAAACAGAATGCAATGCCATTAATTTAGTTCTTAAAAGAACATACGGATTTAAAATATGCGGTTATATTATAAGCAATATAATAGTTATTTATTATTATATTATAAATAACATATAAATATCAGTAATAATAATAGTATAATTATGTCCCAAATAATATTTTTTCAACAATGCTTTCCTTCACATTCACTTCAATATTAACTTTAGTCCGTACATTTTCTTTAACAATATCGGGAATCCCTGCTAGTATGATAAGAATAAAACGTTTTCTATCTGTATGTTTTTTACGCTTTTGTGATCTGATAGATTTTAATAAAGTTTTGTAAGTAAATAATATGTATCGCAGATTAAAGAATAGGCTAAATATGTGCAATCGTTATTTACAATGATAGAACAGTGAATGTAAACCATATAAACCTTAAAAAGTGTTTCCCTTTAAAACAAACTAAATGCGCTCTTATTAGTTCTTATAAATAGTGGGATATAATTAGTTCTTAAAATATGACAAATTCATGGGTTAAATACAGCACGGCACTTTAGATCACAATGGATGTTAAAAGTCGAAATTGAGAAATGACATGCAAAATAATATTTACCTGCTTCGTAATTAAGTAACTGATCTCATTGAAATCTAAACCGGCTTATTTGTTTTTTCATCAGAGGATGTTACTATTAAATCACAAGATGTTATTAATATACTGAAGCTTTCGTATTTGTGCTTCTCATCCAAGTCACACGCAAATCACAAGATGCTATTTATATACCAGTGTTTTAAACAGCAAAACGAAACATATTGCCCTTGAAACTCGACGACGAAGAAAACAAAATTATTTTCTACAAATAGAACATAAATAATTGAGCAAATTGTCGCACTCTAATTATCTAGTCTACAGTCAGATATAGTGAGGTGTGGTTAAAACCGTGGCTACGGAGACGACACGTAATAAATTTGGAGTTATACATTTATATCTAAATTAAGACATATACTAAAGCTTTGTCATTTTAAAAGCCTATTATTGAAACTAAAAATCTACTGTAAAATGTGCCGTTCACACAACTTTTAAAGCTGCTAAACATAATTATCACTGATCAGTATTTATTAAAGTTTATTAATTTTTCTGTCATGATATTAGGAAAGTATATCTTAGTAGAAAATACGATGACAGAAAGGCAAATAAAATAATAATCCTTACGTTCAAGGTGTATCTGGTGTAAAAGATATTATGTGCTAATGAAACCAATCTGTAATAATATCGTGATTTTGTATGTGGATTCAAAACGAAGTAACAATGAATTGATCCTGATTCAAGTTAAATTTCTGACATTTTTAATTCAGTCCGCATTCTCAAGATGTGACTATAAATGCTTTTATTTAAACTATAGCCATGCCAATGTGATAGAAACCATGTTAATAATATTAATTTATCGAATGAGAACCCGTTTAGTATATTTGATTTTCCTTAATGTAATGCCTGTTGTTTAGCACTGTGAATAGTGGTTATTTAATTAATCAATAATACGTAAATTTGCTTGATGTACCATATTTGTTCGCTTGTCCTAGAAATATATTTCTTCAATTCTCACAAAAAGCCAAATGTCAAATCAAATAAGCATAGCAGAGAAACATATTTCGTTCGCACAAATATGAGTTTTTTATTCTTTTATAAATGCAAGGTGACATGCAAATCAAAAAAATCTAGTTTTTTGTCACCCTCTTCTTAACTGATCAAAGATTTTCAAATTTTATTTTAACTTATTTTTCTCATGTTTTGGGACCTTTGGTGAAATTTTCTGCCTTTCATCGCAACAAATCTAGAATTTCTCCAATTTTGGAATATACCACTGTACACGTGCCTATACAAGTATGTAAGTTCTGAGGTAATGGGATTTTCTGTTTAATTTTGACGAGTCTTTGAAAGTTCATGCAGACTACAAACACATAAATACATGCAGACATACGTACATACTAAGAGACTGCTATATGATTAATATGTACCGACTATAAAAAATTGTCTAATTTTCCTTAAAGGCTACGTAATATTTTTACCGTTTTAATGACAATAACAAAATAAATCTTTAAAAGATAATACAAAATTACATTTAAACAACAAGTCTCGATGGGATTTTGAAGTCGAAGTCGCGCTTAGGTTATATTAAAAAGTATTGAACTTAAATGTTTACGTTAAAAAATAAAAGGTTCAATTTGATATTTATTCATTTTTATATCCTGTACAATTTACAAACCGGCAAACACTTTAAAGCATATTTTTTACTATTTCTGGCAGCTGAAACTTTGCGATAAAAATGAAATTGTAATTATATACCTGTAAATATATATATATATATATATATATATATATATATATATATATATATAGCTTCGCTTTTGTTGAGTATGTAATATGGCATAACACATTGCTATATGCATTGCGTTAGTGCGGAAACGTACCCCAATTAAACAATAATAGCAAATAAATGCAATTTTACGCCAAAAAAGTATTGACCAACTTGTTATGGAAAAATTTAAATTTACTTCGGTATACATTTTACTTTCAGTAATAAATTTTCTTAACACATAGGATGAGTTTAAACAATATATTGTCAGCCAAAGGCGTATTGGAGAGTCCAATATTAACTACAATTAGCTAGGTTATATTTTTTTGCGCAAAAATAAAGCTTCTGAGAAATTATTTTCAGAAAATTTTCCACTTTTTAATCTGAAAATTGAAATGTTTATAAATAAGTTTCCAAATTTCTAGAAAGCTTTAATCAGAGCTTCACGAGCTCTACGCTTTACTTAAGTCGTTCCATTACATCTATTACTAAGTGGAAACTAACATTGCACTAATAAATAATCTCAATATAAATGACACAAAGTTGTCACTAATATTCTAATAGCATTAAAAATACAAGAAAATCTAAGTACTAAACTAATTTACTAATAATAAAATGTATATAGAAAATCGTCAAATGTTTGTAATTAGTCCAGAGAACTTTTAGTGAAAATGGAAGAAATTTGTATTATATTCAGTGCGTAACTAATATGGCGAATATTTTTTGTTAGTAAAGTATTCAGCTTACTATAGTATTCATTTGAATATTCATTTCCAATTATTTATATCTTATCTGTATAAAGCGATAAGATATCTGGTAAAATAATAAATATCTTCTGTAAATTAAAATAAGTCCATATCTTAATCTATATATGGTTCACAAGAATATAATATGGTGAAAACGGGCATAAATTTTTCAACAAATTTACCAAGACATTTTAACTTACAAGGTTTTCTTTCACTTTGTCGAATTTATTTTTAGCCTAAGCATCACTTATACAATATGAACAAATATCCAATGTATGTCCTCGTGTATGTACATTGCTGGAAGTTAATGATCAAAGAGAGACCCGAGAGAACGCAGGTGACATTAAAGGAGGAATGGCCTGCATTGTGTAAATATTTACAAAGGTTGATGTGGTCATTAGTATTTAATTAGATATGTTTAATTTACTTAATTACTTCCTTTAAGCTTTTGAGCATATATATATATATATAATATTTGCAATTAGAAAATAATCTGTCAGTTTATCGCGTATTTCTTTGTCACCTAATGAATTATATCATTTGAAGAAATAATTCATTTGTTACATAAAATATGTTGTGAATTTTTAAAGTATGTCTTATTTACGATAAATGTTACTACAGTGTCTTGAAACATTTTATATAGCTTTTAGCTGATTGCGTAATAAGACATTATTTGATTAAATTATACTTTACAACGAAATATAAAACGTATATACATTGGATTAAATTTATTACTTCATTATCATAATAAAAAAACACATTAGATTTTATTTTCTTTATTATTTGATTACAAACTTACAAGCAATTTGATGATTCGTCTTAACAGACTGTCAATGATAATTAGACTATATATTAAAATGTTGAATATCATAAGAACAGACCATGTTTTTTGTTTCAAAATGTTCATTCATTCAAAATACATTCATTCAAAATACATGCTCTATTTTCTTTATTCTTAAAAAGATCAATATTAACATTTAGATTGTATATGTCATGCTCCCGTTGAGAATAAACAATAAATGGAAATGAGCTCGAACTTAGTACGGTTTACCGTTACTCTACTGTCGATGTAATAAGTTACACCGACCAATATTTAATCAACTATTACAAAGTAGGACTATAGAATTAATCATGCCATAAAGGAGTTAACCAAAAGTAATTATATCGGCCAAAAGTAATTATAAGTAATTATTTATAAAATGTTGAGGCATACTTATGGCTATAATTAAATAATAAAATTTCTCGCTTTCATAAAACTTAATTTATTCATTAACTATTACAAAGTAGGATTATAGAATTAATCAAGCCATAAAGGAATTAGCCAAAAGTAATTATTTCGGCCAAAAGTAATTATATATAAAATGTTGAGGCATATTTATGGCTATAATTAAATAATAAAATTTCTCGCTTTCATAAAACTTAATTTATTCATTAATTTTTAAATTCGATATAGTCTATTCAAAGCAGGGCAGATTTGAGAATCTTCAACATCGTGTAAAATTTGTTCAAATAAACATTAAAGGATACTTCAGATGATGTCACATATGTCCGCTTTTAGACATACAAAACTGTATCAAGTAATTATGTCTTTGCAACATTTGAGGGAAATATGTTTGTAGACGAGAAATTTTTGAAAAGTTTTATGTCAGGATGTCTGGGATGGTGATTGACTTCTTTGTTAGAGTAGCGCATAAAAATACTGAAATATTTAAACCAGATTTTGTTTCAAATAAATTATGAGATTCAGATTGCAATCTAAATCTTTATGTGACCTAATGTTTTCTTATACTTTTCCCCTTTGCGATTTTTGTTAGAGCATGACTTAAAAATTAAGAAAAAAATTTATATTAATTTTTCACAAAAATCAAGCACTAGATTCACTTTAAAACTTAGGTTAATTTTATTCTGAAGAACATTTTGTAAGGATTGCATGCCAATTCTATATATAGCTGATTTGAACATGTGCCCTCATGAAATGTAGCTTTTGTTAAATGGTTAAGAAGTAGATATTCATATTTAGACGATCATGTTCGTGCACGGATATGCGCTTTTTATTACAAGATTGAAATATACAATGTAGTTTTAACTATATATTTGCAAATCAAATATTTGAAACAAATCTACTATTTATAACTATGTCCACTTTGTATAACTCCCACATGTTATATAGTTTTGCCGTTGGTCCATTGTCATAAAAACGGTGAGTGTTGTAACAACTTTATAAGAATCTAATCACTTGTTGTAAATTATGCTACTTGCTTTCATTTCCACGATGAGACACTTTCAAAAATATGTAAATATCTGGTTTCACGTAAATTACCAAGAGCCAAATTATTAACTACAATATATAATTGTGTACAAGAGAGCGCAACTTGACATAATACCAATAATTCTAATAACGTCGGTGTAATCATTAATATTAATTAACTCAATCCGATGGGGGATGCAACTATGATACAATCTCGTCGTTGTGTTTAGTTATTGGGAATGTTGTTGTATACTTCGTTGTTGATGGAAAGGTCTAATTCAATATTTACGGGATCGGGTTACAAATGTTAATGAGGCTTAAACATTTGTAACACAACTAGAAAATAGATCAATTTTTTTTCGTTGAGTGGTATTAAGTTATTGGGAATGTTGCCGTATATTTGTTGTCGATGGAAAGGTTTAAAACCATATTTACCGGAATGAGCTACAAATCTTAATGATGCATAAACATTTGTAATACAACAAGAAAATAGATCAATATTTTTTTAATAAACGAAACACAAATTTTTGTTTTCAGGTTAGGCAAAAATAAACTCATAAAATTATGCAAGATGTCATTTCCTACTACTGCGTTATAAAATATTCAACTGCATTATGCTCATAACTTTTGCAATTTTTTTGGAAAAATATTATCTATGAAATTACATACTTTTCTTTTTTTCGTGGCTAGTGAATTGTATATAAAAAGCACGGATAGAAAAAATATTATTTAAAAGATCTAAAATATTTAAGCAATATCGTTTAATTTTAGTCACTTTTAAAATTAAAATCGATAATAATGGCGAAAATTCTTAAATGTTCCATTTTATTATTTTTTCACTTTTAAATGACCTAACAATTTCTATGAAGTATAACACTACTGTAAATACTATTATTTTACTGAGAACAACGCAAATAAAACATTATAAAGCGAACATAAATAGTAGCTAACGTATCAGTCGGTTTTGCGTAAATTCTCAAGTATTTCACAAACATGTTAGTGTACTTTAACTGTAGAGAACGTGCAAAGTCTTTCCTTTGGTATAAAATAAAACGGGCTCGCAAAATTACAATTGCTTTCCCCTGTTTCTATTTCTTTTGCATCGCTAATAATTTATTAACCTCAGAGTTTTCCAAAGATTTACATACACACATTATTAATGAATAAAAATTGCCCACATTTTATAACCTGTTGCCACTGTATTACCAAGCCACTGTCGTTTGACAATATAAAAAAATTTTAAATATTAATAAATGCTCACTTCTAAATACTGAAAAGAAAGTGTATAATCAAGGAGAGTTTATAAACCTCTATTATCAGTAATAAATCTATTTACAGACATAAAATATGTTTTCAAAAGAAAAGCGACACGATTAAGTTAAGGAAAGACGAGGATAATAAATCACAATTACTTTCGGCAGCTCGTGAACGTATGAGAAGTAGTCGCACATTACATACAGATCGACTTGACAACTCTTATTTAGATTATAACATGGTTAAAAAGACGTTGCTGAAAGAATTAAGGTTCTTTCATTGAGGGATATGATTTCATTATGTTTATATATATTTAATACCCTGGTTACATCAGGATTATCTAAACCAGAGGTTAAATACTCTCATTTTCTTTAAATTAATTTAGATAATCGTAAAAACGACCAACTTAGGACTTTGATTGCCAAATATTTCTTAGACCACTAAAACTATATAATATATTAAACGACTATATATAACTACTCAATACGAGTAAAAATATAGTAGTATAGAAAATATGGAATATAACACAGAAACACTCTAAATGTGCAAAAACTCTTTTCGACTTTACGCCCTTCTTACGGTCTTCGGAAGAATGTTTTATACATATTAAACCTCCACCGCTAATCTCACTGACAGTGCATCTTCTGTTCAAGAATTAAGAGAATCTTTCATTTTGTTATCGCTTCATTAGCCCTCAGCACTTCTTGTTTACTTTCAACTTTGGTATCTAATTAGGGTGAACGTGTAAACGTATTTTGAAATATTCATAAGCTACCGCTAATGTGTTAACAACTTTTTGTTGACGCTCTTTCACGTAAAGCGCGAAATAATATAATGTTTCTACCACTCAAGCATGCAGGTTACTTTCATATAACGTTGGCGCTTGTACCACGTCGACAAAATAGGGTGTAACTCCAAAAGTATTTATTTTATTATAATGAATTTTCTATAAACAGAAAAGAAATATTGCTACAATATAGCAAAACCATTTGTACCATGTTTATGTAGTTATGAGTATAAAAAATGATAAAACAAAAAAGTGACAATTTTTTATTTCTGCCAGATATAAAATTTAGAAAGGAAAGGAAGAAAAGGAAAAGGAAACTATCTCAAAAAATTATATGCAATAATTAAACCTAAATATAAAAGAAATCATTTACCCTAACAAAATGTTTTCTTATCCTTAAGTTTAAAATATAATTGTAAAAAATCATGGCGAAAAAAATTACTGTGCAGACGACTATAATATCATTACATTCCTTATTTCGTTCTTTTCTCTGATGTGATGTATATCCAGATTATTTACGTTTGATTAGTACTACTGTGCTCCAGAGAGTAAAAATAAAATTAATCCAATAGGGAAATATTTTATATAATAATTAAGCCGTCGTACATTTCTCTCTGTACAATATTTCCATATAATACCATTTTATGGTATCAGATATAAGATTTTTGATGAAGATATAGTTCGGTTTTGATCCATTATGTTTAATTGAATTCTTTATACAGTTCGTGAGACGATTTACAATCACGCTTAGTTTTTTTGTTTTGCAATATTAAAGTGTTTTCTTTACATTTAGCTATTTATCCTTGTATATTTTTAACCTGCATCTACATCTGTTTTGAAAAGTAATATTTGTGAAGTTATTTGTAAAATTCTTATAAGAAAAATATTAGCCGAAAAACATTACAAGAAAGATTTTTGTTCATAAAAAGAAATGGTGATCCATTTATTTAAAAACCTAAACCAAAATTTGTAGCGATAGCAAATTTTTTACAAAGAAATTATATATAAAACGTCTTCTAGGGGCTGTTAATATAATTTGAAAACTTGTTTCTTTTCAATTTATTATAATTGGTAAAGACACATAATCAATTTAACCTCAAACCTTATTAACAAAGCTTCATTATACATTCCATCTAAATTCTATTACGACATTCATCATCTTTTGGCATTATAATTAATTCGGAAAGATTGGTGATGATATTTCACAATTTACAGTCGCATAAAATAATATCAAATCATCACGAATCCGGGATAATAGCCTCATCAAATGGAGCGCCCATTCGTGACTCGTAACTCTTAATAAGAGTAAAGTAATTTCGTAACATCGAACTTATTTCAGTGCATTTTATCGTATTCAATGTATTTAGTCGAGGTCACATAGTATCTCACTTAAGTCCCAAACTAAAAGTTTTATGATCAGAGTGCTAACCTTTTACCTAGTGCGATTATGGTTTATCTTAGATTTTTCGACCAAAAAAAGTCATAAATCTTATTTTTTACTTGATTGTGCAGATTTTGAAAATATTTTGTTAGAATAAGTAAGTTATATGAAAGTTTTTTCAAATTAATAATTAAAACTCAAGCCACAATGCGTTTATATATAATGAGATACGTATACGCATATTCTGATATCAATAATAATTTTCACCATTTCCCTGTTACCTAAAACATGTATCACAGTGAATATATCAAAGATTATTAGGTTATTTAATCGTCGCTATAATTTTCTAGTAAATATTATCAAAACTATAGTGACACGGTTTTTATTTTTAGTAGTTCAGAAAATAAAGCGATAGACATTTACTTGTTCATTATATTTCCTGAGATTATCTTAAATTAATTTTAATATCCTTCAACGCGGATGGCACAAAACTCTATTGGTGGCGCATCGACAGCAAAAGCGGGAAAAGTAATTTTGTCAGAGAGGTGTTCAAATGAAAAAAACTCAATCGTGTAAGCTGTAAAAATCGCTACTTTTAGGCGAGCGGAGCTGCGTGTGAAAGCTAATAGTAATATATAAAGCTAATATAAAATATATAATCCTGTATGAAAATGAGTAAAGAAGAAAAGTACACCATTACATTCGAGAACTTTATAGTCCCCTCTAAAATTTTTATCAATATTTTTGAGTTTTACTGTTGAGATATGCACGAATTTAAAGTTTCCACTTCAGATAATTTCTGAGTAAAACCTCTATTGTAAATGGATGGACACACGGATACGTGAATGATTTTGTAAGGATTTAATTTTTTTCCTTTTGAAAAACTGTGAAAATTGCCCCATTTTGCTTCTAAACAAAAAGAGTGAAATTATTTGCAAAGTTAAATCCTTTCGCTCCTATATTTTATACCCACACAGCTTAAAGTCGTAAATAGAATATTTTAATTAAGTTATGTCCAAAATATTAGTGCGCTGTGTGAACAGTATATCATAAAAGAGCCACAAAAGTTTATAATAGGATTCAAGTACTTAAATGTGCACAGAATTATACAAGATATATTTATGCACATTTGACTACATTGGCATTTTATGCACGTACATTATTTACTAGAAACAGAGGATTTTATTACGAATGTCTAATAAATTTATGACCTAAAGTATTTATCGATGCTTTTCATTACAGAAAAATCCATGTACTTGAATCTTGTTTATCGATACATTTAAATAAATTAACGGACACTCGGTCACGTAATAATTAAAATAGATCTCATAACTTTATTTTTTCGAAACATTTTCCCTAATTTTGTCTATGTCTATTTAGGTAGAGATGCAATCTGTATTTATGTTATATTTTAATAATTCACATTGTTTTCATAACAGGACGTAACGTTGGCCTTAAAATTGGTTGGAGTTAAACGTTATAAAATTACGTGCCAAATTTAAACAATGTAATATTTTTAAATTAAATTATTTATACGTTAAAACAAGATACAAAAGAAATTCATGTTCTGTGTTTTTTAGATCCGGTGTGGTATTATTATGCCAGATGTTTGTATTTTCATAAAAAAAAATTAAAGAAAACACATTCGTTTTCACTCTTTATTCTCTCAAACAATGTAGTAAAATTGATGTCATTTTGAATGTCATTTTTTAAACATAAGTTTGCTTTAGTTGATTGCGTAAGCATATTCTCTAAAATATTATTGTTCATAAAGTTACAGATATTAATTGTTCATAAAGTTACAGGATTTATTTGTGGAAAACACTTATCCTAATTCATATTCTTTATTTATATGGAGTTCTAAAATATTTTTGCCGTAACTAATGTTAATAATTCTGATACAAAACGCTTATCTGTCCACAAATTATTGTCTCGTATTCTTCTCGATGTCCTAAACTATCGACACGTACAAACTTCAGAGAGAATTGTCTTCTTCTTCTGTAGTCACATCATGCGATTCACAATTTTTTTAAGACATTAATCGATAAGTTCGTATGTATTTGCCACTTGAACTGGATACAAATGTGTTTTATTACATTAACGTCAGGGCTACCAATTGGCCAGTACAAAACCTAAAACACTTTAGGATCATATACCCCTTTCTCTCTCTTTAACTTACCATTTTGAATCCATTAGCATCATATATTCTGTACTTATTGATAAAGGGACCTTATTGTGCTCATAATAGCGTCCGCTTGTAATTTTCGTGTTCATAATAAAAACTCTCGTGTCAATGATATAAAATCAATTTAAAGTACTGTAGCTAGTTGTGGTTTCAAGTTTCCTTCTTCGAAGTCTTGATCTTGTGATTTAGTAACTTTTCTTGACTGCCTGAGTTATTCTGTGGAGAGTCAACCTAATTAGGATGAAGATATTAACGCAATTAAGTATCAATAAGGTGATCGTCCCTACGTGAAATTGAACTTCTTCCTCACGAATTAAAAGTTTTTCTGAAGATAATAATCGACTTGTATAGATGTGGACCGATTAGTTTTACAGTCGGCATTGGCCCTTGCTAATATCACTGAGCAACGTAGAAAACGAAGTATCAATTCACTCCCTAAATAATTAAATCAATCATTTTGGAGCGTGATGATACTTGATGGTCTCATGAAGGACTCATGATATTTGACTTATTATCACAAGCAACTCGGCATTATCTTTCCGGTATGAAAGTTATATGTACATTAGTGCTATGCTTATACTTAATAAAAACACTCGTTTATTTTTCTTCTTGTTAAAGTAGCATAAACGCTTTGTAGTGCTTTGTAGTAAAATTTAAAGTGATGTAGTGGTTGCCAAAGCACACATTAACAAAAGCTTGAATATTATGAGTAAACTAACTAAAATATCACAAAGGGAAATTAATCATCATACTTGATGCACACAAAGAAAACATTAATAAAAGTCAAACTCACGCCTAAAATTGGACGTCTGTACGCTACACTGAACATAAACTATTTAAATTTTTAAATTCCTAAAACGTTAATATACCTACCGCCTATGTTCAAATAAGATCGAGGAAATTTCACGAAACGATATTGGTTAATGCCATGCAGGTAGTATGTCATTGAGGAAGTATTAAACTCATTTTATTATTAAACTGCTATTAATTTGCAAATATTTAGTAAAATTCCCACTGAATATTTAAATAAACGTTTGGATGTGTAATTGGAATTAAATGTGTTAGGGGCGTAGAACGAAATATGTTTGCAGTGTATAGCCATTGATGTTATTAGAACTAAATATACTTAATATGTTAATTTTAGTACAATTTCATAACAACTAATAAATTGTATCTATTTTTTTCCGCGGTCTGCTAACTCGGCATTACCTTTTTTGCATCCAGTTCAGATTTTGATGGGAAAACTCATTGACCTATTTAACTAGCTTCTTATTACTAGTTAATAGATGCTCTATTTGTTAAAGTTGTGTTATGGTGTCCATAATTTCCGACAAACGTTAACTTATTTACATATCGTGATCGTTGTATGTACATCTAACTTGTCAACGATACAGGCAACAACCCCAAAAGTGAATTTCATTGATGCTCATGGATCAAATCCATTGTGATTTAAAGGAAATACGACTTGCCTTCAATCATTAAAGCAGTGATATGCGCCAGGAAAACCAACACACAAAAATGAGTATTTTTCTAATCCAGGCGAGCTGCTTATGGGACAGAATTGTTTTAAACAAATTTTTGAGTCAATTTGATCTAGCAGCAATATGTTACAATTAAAATACAAGCGGGTAAACGAACGTCTGTCAGAATGGTCGTCCGTGTTGAGTTTGTTCAATTAGCAGTTTCGATATCTTTTTCGCACTAGACTCATTCGCTACAATTTTACAACCATACACAAAATTGGCTGAGCCAATGTATGAAAACCGAATTAACTTCAATCACTGTCGATCTTAGCGAGACATTCACGATGTAGTTTTAAATGGATATATTCCAATTTACGCATGTTTATGTAATTGTAGTTATTGAATTTATAGTCCGTCCGTTAAGTAGTTACACAATAAAATAACGTTCTTGATTTTCATTTAAGCGTTCTTAAAATATGAAGGAAATCATACTTGTTAAGAAAACATTTCATAAATCTTAATTACGCTGTAATGAAATATTCATAAACTACGTTAATATTTCAAAAAGTCCTTTAATGTAAATATGTGTCTTTTTACTAACTGTGCTTAATTACGCGAGAATGGAGAGCAGAGAGCCAGCACTTTTGCGTATACTTCGTTCGTTACTCTTTAGTACTCCGATTAGTGCTTGAGATTATGGATTCTCACACAGTTTGCCTGAAAACTTAATTTGCGTCAGTATAATATATTTTTAACATTACGTATTTTTAGTCCCGTTATATATACCCAGTGAGGCGAAGTTATGTTTGGTACTAAACACATCTCACCAGTCACAATTAAATGAAACTACGTGATGTAGTATTATTTCTACTTTCTTTAATTTCTTCACCACGACCTAGGTTTCTTTGCTAATATCCCACCTGAAGATGTTGTAATACAACGAAACCTAGGTCGTGGTAAAGAAATTAAAGAAAGAAAATAAAGAAATAATACTACATCACGTAGTTTCATTTAATTGTGAATAATGAATTTCTACAAAATTAACGCCAAATATATTCAACATCTCACCAAGTTAATGGATTAGGTTACTGAATATGTTAATGTCTGAAAAAGATTTTGAACCAAAGTATTTAGGTAACTTGGAAAAAAACTTGATGAGTCAAGTTTACAATATACGATTGCCATTATATTTTAAAGTTGACTTGGGTCTGGTTATTATTTTGTTATGACTATTTGTCTTATATAACATAAATGTATGTTATATAAGACAATCACTGATAAATCGATTTTTTACCCTATGTTTATCGATAACTATTTGTTATGGTAAAGAGAGAAATTATTATTTTTACTTTAAACTAGACATTTTGTATTTATATAAACGCATTTAAAATTGTTAAAATTCGGTTTTATGAATATATCCCTTTCTTGCTATCTACAATAAATGGAACGTCCAAAAACGACCTGTTTATTCTACTAAATGTGACATGAATCTTGCTGTGGCTGGTAACCAATTTTCTTTCCCTTGTAAATCAATCATTTAATTGATGTGAAATACCTTTAATTTCAGTCTGAGGGAGTTATTGGCAAAAACCATATATAACGAAATATGTTAAGGCAAGATAGTTCATAACTTTGGAATTATAGCACCTTACGATGTCCCAGACAAAAGGGCGAATTTTATTTACGAATTAAGGTACGCGTAACATCTAATGTTCTTTCATTCCAGCCTAATAACTGAAGTAACCAAAATTATTACGATCGGATAAAGATAATCTCAGCGCTTGTGGTCACTTGGCTATATTACACACTCTCTAGTACGCTAAAGACTTTAAATTATCAAGGAAATAGTTCCGTGCAAACATTTTATATTTAACAATACTGGGTCCAAAAAAATGCACAGTCACCAATTTTAGTGCCCTATTTTGATGTCTGATACTGATAAAAGATATGAATTTTTTTTTACCAAATTTACTTCACTCTATTACTTCCTACGTTCGTTTAACTAAAGAAATATTATCATTCTCAGATAAATCCTTTAAATGAAAAATATGAAACTATCATACTGTTTTTTTTTTCAAATATTTTACAACATAGAAACTTGGAATTTTACGAAGTTTTGTTCTAATTGTACAGTTAAATTTAAAAAATTATATCGAAAATACTTGTTCCAATATTGGCTGTGAAAGTTGTATAAAAGCAGTAAGGATACAAATGCCAAATAAAATTAACTGTTTAAACATAGCACATACAAATTCACTACCGTAAAAATACGAAAAATTATGAAAACAACGAACTCCTACTTACTTTCCAAATAAACGTATTCCTCAAAGAGTTATTTGCAAACGAAAGTTTCAGAAATATTTCAAACCCAGACGTTTAAATATTTAGAAATATTAAAAGAAAACAGACTAACCCCTTTAAATATTGGATAAAGGTTCACAAATAGGCCTTTATTATGACCTGAGTTTGCAAAGGCAAATATTCTCTTCATAACGGCTCTCTGTCCGCCTTTAACATGAAATGCTTTACAGAATAATAATTTAATGAACGAATGTCCAAAATATTAATTAATTATACGCTTTCTGTGATCTATGTTGCGTAAAAGAGCATCGTCTAATGGCATCACTGTGGTTAACGTGGCCTTTGAAACACCTTATATTCATTATTCAATGACGTACGATAATGGAAAATTGCCTCTTCCTTTAGGGCTAACTGTTTGCTTTCACTTATTTTTTTCCTAAAAGTTTTGCGTTCATACCCATAATTATTTAATTGTATTATTGTTACAAAACTTTTGTTCGCGACTTAGTCTGCATGGTAGTAGGAAAAAAACTTTAAATTTAAACACACACACACACACACACACACACATATATATATATATATATATATATATATATATATATATATATATATATATATATATATATATATATATATATTTAATTCAACCTAGTAACCTAGTTCCAAGAAAATCAATATTATGAATATCATTTATAGGTTTATATTTTAACATATTAAAATTTTGTTGTCATGGACCAAGGAAGACAAACAAATAAAGAGGTAAGGTTTCGCTCTCATCAATTAATTTTTTGTAAACAATCTTATTTTCAATTTTTGAAGATGAGGTAGAGTTTTTAAATATGGATTTAATTATTTACAAATTAAGATTAATAAAAATGGAATATTTTATGAGACGTTCTCAAAATTTTAATTTATTCATATATTGGCTTGACTTTTTATTCCTGATAAAATGACACCAAAAATTGAAAATGTAATGTTACCAGTTCACGTTGTTTCATTTTTTAAATTAACTTTCGATCAAGGTTTTGAAGTGGAAGAGTTTTTAAATTATATTTATTAAAAGTTATGTTTATTTTTAGTAACTTCTTTAAATTTTGCTATTCAAATTTAATAAAACCCGAAAGATAAAGTCAATTTAATAAGGAAGATGGAGATAAAATTATTTGATAAAAAATTAGTTATATTCGTTTAGGCTATATTCCAGGAAAGTTTTTAATTCCTTATATGGGAAACTTTTACATGTACAACCTAATTGTAAATGAACCCTCCGTATTGCGAGTTCTTCCCTTTCTATAAGGTGTAGACCTCCTTCAGTTTATGCCATTTATCATGGTTTTGATTTATTTCTACCCATTTAATTCCAGCTGTTTTCTTGATGACGTCATACCAACGTATATGTGGTCTTCCTTGTGACCTTTCCGCGTGGTCTCCATTCCGCCGCCATCCTGCACTACGAGAATTTTATCATATAAAGGCTATGTCTATCTGATATGCAACACGTTATGTAAATTAAAACTAAAACTAAACTAAAAAAAATTAAAACTTATTTCCTAAAGGGAAATCCAACATTCTCCATATAATAACTGTAATTGGTGGTCCAAAAACTGAAATAGAGAAAACTTATAAAATCATTTTGATATCAGCCTATTTAAAATCCTTCGCTTTAAAAATTGCACGATCATATGGTTATGATCGTACAATTTTTAAATCGAAGAATTTTAAATAGGCTGATATCAAAATGATTTGATAAGTTTTCTCTATTTCAGTTTTTGTACGGGATACTAATGTGAGGGCATATTAATATGAAATATTGGTATTTTTCATCTTATCAAAAATGCGGCTCCACAGTAACAAATTTATCAGCCAATTATCCCCAACATTTAGTTGATAATCTTTAAAAGGAATCATTTGCTTCCTTTCTACAAATTTTTTCTTTGTCTTAACTTTTTGATTTTTTTCATTAATTTTACGTTTGTTTAAGACCCAACTATATCGTTGTCATTTTAACGTGCCTTTATTAGCTCGACCCATATGTAATTGAATCTCCAAAACTAAATTACCTGCACTTCTAATTGTTGTATCGTTATGAAAGTTGACAGTTGCATTTAATTCTGATGATAATACAATAATTTTATAAAACTGTAAAAAAAATGTATTCGTTTTGTAATATTTGAGTGCAGAAGCACGCCATAATTTTACACTTAATGGTCATACTCAATAACAAACCAGGCTTATACTAAAGTATGCTGAAAAGACGGAGAAAATATGTTCGATAAATGTTTTCTTTTTGTATTTAGTGTAGTATTTTGTAAGAGTGTTTTTTTAGCTTTTTTGACTATTCGATTATTAATTTATCACGTGGTTATAAAACTAAAATTAAGTATAATTACATTACTTTAAATTTATCTGTTTTCTAAACAAAATATATTTTGTATATTGTCACTTCATGGACGCTTTATATGTTTTTATATTTAAACTATTAAATATTTAAAATGATTACCAGGTTTTCTGTCCATTAATAAAGTAAACATGTGCACTCCGATGTATATTTTCCATGCATAAATTTTATCCGATTAAATCAAATAACTTTTTCACATATCTAATAAGATTGAAAGATGTAAGAATCCCGAGAACCGTAGATGGAAGGACTAATTTTCAAAATCAACCAACCAATTTTTGAAGGCGGTGTAATTAGTATGAAACTTAATCTCGATGGCAAGCTATTTCACGGCAAGAGATTTCATATTTTCAAGGACCAAATATGCAAAACTTAGTGACACCATTTTCAATGTGTTTACTTCATACTCTGCACGTTTTTATTTATATTTGAAGTTAAAAATGAAATCTGCGAATAGTGCGAAATATATAAATGTTGCTTATAATAAATTTAATGATATTTCATTTGTTACAAGTAAAATATAGCAATCGGTGTTGGCATCATGCGATGGACCCGAGGCGAAGTTTTGAATCGATTGGGGGTTACCTCGAACGCCTTCTGTTATATTGATGACTTACGTGGCGCCTTTCAAATTTACGACTTATTGTTCCTTGACTTTTTTCCCAATCATTTAAAGTAGCTTTTTCTAACACCCTTTCTTCAAAATGACTTTTTTTCCTAATTTTTAACTAATATCCTTCCTTCATATCTTAAATGCAAAAGATTATTTTTATATTCCTTTCATACTTAAAAACTAGAAATTATTTGACCATTAATTACCAAATTTTACATATGAAATTTTACTTTTTTTTTGCAGTTTCGTTTAAGAATACGAATAACTCCAGTCAAATTTAAGTTTTAAAAGAAAAAAAATTATGATCGAAAGAAAAGAAAGAGAGACAGACAAATGCATACAGTCTATGATACATGTTAATAGCTATGTAGTTAGAATTAATTACATACCGATAATTGAACAGTTTCTTAAGAAATTAAAAAAAAATATTTCTGATTGACGTCTTCCAATATCTTGTTATGAGTATATTAATCACAAAATTATATAGTTTATTTTCAGTGTTCCGACTTACGCATAACTTAAATTGCTTAAAATTTTAATTCAATGTACACATACTTTACGGGAAAGCATTTGAAAGTTTCCTAACTATTTTTAGAGCTTCATATTCATATATAACATTCCCCATTCTTTTATAAAGTGACTCACGTATAAATCAAACAACGCAGCTCTTTTCCTCAGAAAAAAATTGAATAGCTTAAAGTTTAGTAAACAATACTTACAGAGAATAAGCTTAGCGTTTAGTGTAGTGTTAAATATATTTCAATTATTTTCAAGTAACTGTGACCGCGACTTTGTTCACCTGTGGATATATCGAAAATATTTTTAAACTACCTGTAAGATTAATACAATAATAGATTAATAATAAATTATAGTTTATTGTTTACCTCAGACTCAACAGAATTCACCAGTAAAAAATATCTAAATCTTTTAGCTTTCCTTGCATCATGCACGAACTAATAAATAGTCTTATATACATATGTATAAATAATAAAGGAACACAATTTTTGAATTCTGTTACTATAGAATATATTTGGCGTTAATTTTGTAGAAATTCATTATTCACAATTAAATGAAACTACATGATGTAGTATTATTTCTACTTTCTTTAAGTTATAAATAAACCAAATCAATTCTTTTTTTTGTTTGGTTTATCTCTGTAGGTCAAACGATGACGCTACGTGTAATTGAAAAAGCGCTATGAAATTTTCTACTCAAACATTCATTGACAAAACGGGTGAATTGTGGAGTGCTATGGTATAGATGGGTGCATGAATAAGCAACCCGAATTTGTGCAGACACATGAGGGCAAAAATCACTGTAAATCGTCTTCAGCAATTTTTCTATTTTTCATTGATTTCTTTGAATTTACAATATATTTTCAATATTTATATGTAAATTACTTTAGAAAGTTTAATACCCAAAAGTAGCAGAATTCACAATTAAATGAAACTACATGATGTAGTATTATTTCTACTTTAAGTTCTTTACTACTACCTATTTCGTTGTATTACAACATCTTCAGGTGGTCTATTAGCAAAGATATTTGTGTGATACTTTAAAAAACAATAATAAGCATTCGAGTCGTAGTGATATGCAATATGTTATCTACTATGTAAAGCACATCAAATCTCTTTCGATTGAGATAACGAAGCCATGATTCTTCTCATTGAAAAAATTCAACAAAATGAGATTTTGTGGATGCTTAGGTTACAAGATTATAAGAATAAAAAAAATAAACTGGCGGACGTTCTTAGCATCACGGCAACTTTTTTAAACAAACAAAATGAGATAGTTAAACAATTTAACGCTTCATTACTTTCATGAAATAAATAAGCTTGAAGAGTCACAAAAAACGGATGCGAAATAATTCATTCGTACAAGGCGTGGGATTTTTTTGCGGGACAATAATATACCACTAAAGATGTACAGTGCTAAAGATGTACAGTGAAAATGTTCCTATAAATATTATGTTCAATAATTTCCGTACAGGTTTTAAAACTTGTTTATATATTTTGCCTACCGACTGATATTAATTTAAACTATGACGATTTCTTTTCTTTAGACTTGTTAAAAATTTTTTTTATATTGGCGTCAATAATATATAGTTTTTCATGTTGTGTTAAATATAATAAATAACCGTAACGTGAATTCTTTCAAAAATTATACGTCGGAAACAATCGTTTGATTTCGCCAAACCAAAGGCACTCGCACTTTTACCGGCAACTCAGTTCCTAAAACGCCCGCAACCCTCTTGCCGCTGTGATTGTTTCGCTGCTCACCATATGTCAAATATTATATCAAAACAAAAGAGAAGGGAAAATGCGTAACTATGTGCGTGCGAAATCTTCTGCGTGTTTGTGATTTGACACATTCCTCGAGTATTAATGTGGGAGGTAACTTACCTTCCCTTTTGATTTAATATAAGCGTCAAAGCAATAAAATTATTACATGTATGTACTTTTACAATCTTAAAAAGAAATAGATTTTCTTTTCCTCGGTATATAATGTGTTTATCTGCAATTGATTTTGATGATTACTGCTAAATTAAACTTTCATTTACTAACTTATACATTTATTGTTCACAGCTTACGGAATCTCAGTAAGGTACACTAACAGTAGTAAATTTACGAACTAGAATACACAATCCTGGTGGTAACTACGAGATTTCCGAAACCTTAAAAAAATTAAACATAAATCAGCACCTTCATCTGTATGCTTCAGTTTTTGAAGAATATACAGCATGTTAAATTCGGAAAATCACCACATTAACAGTATAGCATCACGTATAAAACATGATTGTGACTTCATGACTGACAGTATGGTATCACATGCAAAACATGATTTTGATTTGACTGCTTCTACATTCGGAAAGGTGCTCCTTTCCTCAAGTCAATCCGATTTTACCTTTAATGACACGACCAATTATGATACACGGGATAATCTATGTACATTTTTTAACAATAGTGAAAACAAGTTTTTCACGTTATATGTTTATTAACAGAACACAATTTGTTTGTTGCTTTTAGTCAAATATTATTCAACTCTATATAAATTTTAACTTCATATTAAACGATAGTATATTTATATTAGCGTATTATAGTGTCCATTACAATGAGAATGAAATCAAGAAGATTCATTTATTTTATAACGAGATATGATAATATTGTCTCCTTTTATTTTTCTAAAAATTAAAAAATAAGCAAAAATGACCTTATGGTGAAGTAACTTTTTGTTTAGAATTTTACAATATTAAGTTATGTTTAAACCTTTATAACACCATCTATTTTATAGGTTTTTCAAAAATATTTCAGTTTTAAAATAATAATTAATCAAATCGCCTTTTGCATCAGGCACATTATAATGACTGACCTAGTAGAATAAAATAAAATAGTAAATAGACAATTGTAATAGGAACGGAATGAGAAAAACATACAAAGTGGTACAGCCTATGGCGAATAGATGCCAAAATTTAATTTTCATTAGTTGCCGTTGGAACTTCTCGCGCACACTACAGGAGTCTAGCTGTCATCGCCACTTGTAACTGACTTTTTTCTAATCTATTCGAAATATTATGTTACAAAAATTTTAGAGAATATTATATATATTGTATAGCAAGCTTATATCGTCTACATTTTTATAATTTCTATTTAAAACATGTTAATGCCCGATTTTCGTATCAGTATTGCTAACCACATCATTCCTTGACACATGTCTAAGGTTTAAACAAAACCATATATTCATTAGGCAAAATCCTCTTATTGAAATATTTATCTATATATAAATTTTAACTTTATATTAAACGATATTATATTTATATTAGCGTATTATAGTCTCCGTTAGAATGGGAACGAAATCAGAAAGATTAATTTATTATCTAACGTGATATGGTAATATTATCTCTTATTATTTTTCTAAAAATAAAAAAAAAATAAAGGCAAATGTTACAACCTCGCTTGTCCTCAAAGCTAGGAGCGAGTTAGGGTTTTATTTCCATGGTTAATACGCTGAGACAAATCGGAATTTTAACGTATCGTCTTTAGGCTAATTTTTGCTTTTTTTACATGATAATCTATGTACATTATTTAATAATAATTTAATAAATTTAATAATAATTCTATAATACACAGCTAAAATGTCTCACTTTTGTTAATAGAATACAATTTATTTGTTCCTTTTCGTCAAATATCATGGAAATTCATGATAATTGTCTTATTGAAATATTTATCTCTTTATTCATATATTCATTATATAAGTACTAATCATATTATTCTAGTCTGATGTTATGCATCACATCAGAAATAGTTCCAATAAGAAATGGTTAAGAATTGGTACTTAACAATATAAGGCCTCTTCCAAGAATTAAAAAAAGATTTAAGTGTTTAAAAAATATGCAGATGGAGCTAATTTTGTAGTGATTGAAGAGTATTCCTTGTCTGCGTGCACTTCATTCATATTTTCTTTTTTCTTCCATCGTTCCATCACCGCCAACTGCGGAACTTATTATGTAGCACAACATCTTGTGTCCCAAATTATAGCTGGTAATTATTTTCAAAAAGCCCTTAGACTAAGACCACTATTAATATCCTCTAAGACCACTATTAGATCCTTTTCACGATTAATGCAAGGAATAGATTTTCCCTCTTTTTTATTTGTCTTTAAGTTCATAGTTACACATTTTACGCTTCATTTATGTAAAAATTTTAAACATGTTCAGTTCAGGTCAGTTCAGGTGTGTAAATCAACAGTGTGAGGAAAGTTAATTATCCGTTATACGTTAGTTCTATAATACACCACTAAAATGATTTCGCAGTCCATTTTACCCCTGATTGAGCTTTTGCCCTTATACTTTTTGCCTTTACTGATTTCTACTTAGAGAATCGAATTTCTATCAGAACTCAATATTTTAATTCAAAATGTTTCTATTCTAGTAACAGAATACATAAAAAATAGAGAAAATCATTGTAATGAACATGATCGATTATGTTTATGTTGAAGTAACGTTATAAATATTTTTCCTCGTAAAATAAAAATATGGTAATAGCCACTATTTTAAACAGCAAAAAATGCAAGTTACTTTTTTATAAAAAAAAATATTGAAAGCAAAAATTGGCCTAAATAGAATGTTATTGTTGTGTAAAGTTAACTGGCCCTGAAACAAGGTTTTTTTCACAAATTTTGTCAATAATTTGAAATATTGTATTTCAATCAGTACACCCTTGGAAGATAAGTGATTCGTTTTATAATGAACTATCTTATACTTAGAAAGTCTAAATGTATATGTATTTGGAATTCGTTTGCTTAGCCACTCTAGATCATGCTCTACTGTGTTGTATAAAACACAACAAATACTATATCGCTACGAAATTCCTCTTATTGCCACTCGCCCGAAATGTTATCACAGTTTTGTCGACTACTCACACTTTATTTCGCTGCAATTATTTGTTCATATACACAAAACTGTAAACAACAGATGTAAGCTTTATTCAAAAAAATTTGCGCCGAGCATTGTTGATTGGTTTTATATACAGAGGCAGTATTAAAAATGGAATGTATACGGAAAAAGAAGATAAATTTCCTGGTAGTTCGCAAAGTTGTCAGGCTACATATTGTCTCTCACGTGTGCAAACGTATTTTAACGCAATTCTGTTGATATATAAATAAACAATGTTCCAGTTATATTGAATCGAATTTTTATATTTAGTTCATCTCTCGCGATCGTAGAGTCAACTTGTTGGTGTTCTAGATGGGTATTCCTTTTTTCGAAGTTGTATATTCCAAGTGAATTGTAACAGGTGAGCATGAGTTATGGTAAATATCGAGCATTCATTAACTGAATAAATATTCCACGCAAGTATAACAGTCATCCTTATAAGTTCTGCTATGGTTGTGAGAATTCTGTTTAAAAGCGCAATGACAATACCTTTCTTCACCTCTTAAAACTGCTTATAACTTTCACTTTGATTGCTGAGTAGGCGATTAGGGCAAGAATTGGACGCCGATAGTTTGCAGCACTACTTGTTACAGTAGCATGACCGAGTGACTCAAAGATAACCGTAAATAAATTCCATCTGTTCTGTCCATGGTTTAGAGTGAATCGTCTATCATCTCACAGATAGTTACTTTTGTATGACTCCCACCGTCGGGTGCCACAAAAAAAGTAAGCATACAATTTAGTATCCGAATCTTCCATCAGCTTTAAAACCAGTTCCTTACAACAAAATTTTGCTCATCCCAGCGGTTCCAAAAATCTATACTCAAGAGTCAGAAACATTTTGAAATACTGTCAGTTACATGGTCCATCAAATGTTACATTCACCGATGATGAAGAGTGTTCCGCTGATTCATCAATAACCTTACATCTTTACTTATCCGGAATCGAATCATCTCATCAGGGATTTGGAATTACCTAAGACTAAATCTCAATTTCTTCAATCTAGACTTCAACAGTGGACTCTCTTACAAAAGGGCTTAAAATATATTTTTATAGGTCTAGGCAGTCAATCATAAAATAATTTTTTAGGAACTTTTCGATGCCTAGTGTTCTGCTCCAATTCAAATGCATTGATAATGAAACTGAATAAGCCATTTGACTCACATCAATGGAGATTGTTTATAAACTCCACAAAGACAAGCTTGAAATTTGTTCTGTTGGGTATTGAGACTAAGCTACCATCAGTCCCGGTTGCATAATTTGTGCATATGAAGGAGACGTATGAAAACAAGAATGACGCTAGCGATCTTCTAGTCCCAAAGAAACATATTTACTTGCCGTCTGTGCATATTGAACTCCAATTATTCAAAAAGTTTATGAAATTAGTCGACAAGAATGATGATGCATTTCTATGTTTAAAAACTAAGTTTTCTCGTCTTACGAGACTTAAATGGAAGAAGGAATTTTCATGCGCCCCTCGATTAGACAACTTTGCAAGATTCGATGTTTATCTGACACATGAATTGAATAGAAAAATGAGCTTGGCTTGCTTTCCGAAACGTGTATCAAAACTTTTTCGGTGATACAAAAGTGATGATCATAAAGCTCATGTCGATGATATGGGAACCTTGTGTTATGTGATGTGTGTGATGACAGCAATTCCTTTTCCCATATACTTGTACAATAAAATCACTTTTGTTACAATTTAGGAGCGGTTTAAGATGTTGGCAGAGTACTGCTGATTTCCGGTAGAAGAAACTTCTATACCAGGGTATAAAAACATACATATCTTATTTACAAAAATCTTGATGTTTTAAATCTTTGCATCTCTCTAGCCCCTTAGACATAATTTAAAGGCTAAAATAATCCTTCTGTTACAATTTAGGAGCGGTTTAAGATGAACAAGGGAAAGGGTTCCATCAAGACGTACGAAGTCCGAGAAAAGGTTTTCATGGAAATGGAGGGCGAGCATGTTTGCAGAATACTGCTGGTCTTCAGTAGAAGAAACTTCTACACCAGAGTATAAAAACATACATATCTTATTTACAAAAAATAAAAAGTGATAAAAACTGGTAGAATGACTCCTCTGAAAACAGTAGATTATGGGGGGAAACGGGAAAATAATCGGACTCAGGAGGTAATATTACATAAGAATCAGCAAAAATGGTATCAATGCTTATAATTTTTTTTTTGGAGACCTGTGTACATGTTAAATTATTAGTAAAATGTTTAATGTAAAAAAAAACTCTGATCTAATCTGGAAACTCTGGAAGATATTCCATGATTTTTTCTCCAATTTCATTTTAAATTTTTTATAGAGCTAAATTTCGTGTTTCTAATTCTTTGGTTTCCTATGTCATTTATTAAAATTAATTTTTTTTATTTTGATAAATGAATGACGCCTAGACCTATAAAAATATGTTTTGTAGCAATTCAAACCAATAAAACAGTATTGCTTTTAAAAATAGTATCAGTCTAATTCAAGTGTAGTAAAAGATCAGTCGCAGTATTCAGACCACGGGGGAAAATAGTGTAAAATATACGCGCTAAATCATAGCACTCACATAGCACACAAAAACATAGCACAGTTGCTTAACTACGTAACAAGATTTCAAGTGGTAACATTAAATATTTATGTTTTTCTTTAAGTTGTATTTAAAGAGAGCCGTATTTTAAACCTAAATATAATATAATAATGTATTCGTAAATTACTTTGAAAATAATTATGATCACCTAAAAGTTGCTGATTGATATGCAATTATCTCAATTATCAATTATTAGTATTTCAATTATCTACATTAAAAGTATTAAAAACTTAACCGTGATTTCCCTCATTCCAGAAAATAGACAATCAGGTAGCACTTCAGGATATCGTATTTAAAATTAGTTTTAAACATATTAAAGTTCCATCTCTTGAGACAAAGTTATGTAGATTTAACAGAATATTATTCAGCAATTATCCATGCAGTGAAATGAACCTTAAACGACTTTTGATAATATTAAGTATCTCGTTATAAAAGTATCAAAAACACAACAGTTTAGCAAGTAAAACTTTATTTTAGCTATGTACTACATCACTAAAACACATATATATATAGGTATATGCTTCGATTTTTGGGAGAGGAAACTAGAAATATTAATTAATGACTTTAATTTATACGTCATAATTTTGATTAGAGTTAATGAATTTATTAATTTGACTTCACCCGCATAATTATCACATATTTTTATTTGCTAAATGGAAATGATGTAATTGAAATAAATTTTTATGTGAAGTCAAATTGCAAATATATAAATAAGTTTCATTGAAATAATTAAAATCAAAATTTTGTTTTTATTGCCTTATAAATAAGTAAAACTATAAAAGACAAACAATGCTTAAAACTTTTTTCCATTTATTTATTAATGGAGATCTGAAAACAAATTGTGTACGTACAAAGCTAAAGAGCATAATTACTATTTTATTAAACATTTTTAATGTCGAATTAACCGTATTCTTTGGACGAAGCCAATGAATAAGATTTATGAAGTTTATACATATTTGAAAAACTTATTTATCTTATTGTAAAATTGTTGGTAAATTTTAAAATAAACACGACGTACATCATTTAGATTTTATCCACTTCTGAAAAAAAAACCGGAGATGCCCAAACGTCCTAATTTCAGGACAATATTTTATTTATTAAGATCCAGTTTAATCACACTGATGCAGTATTATAGTTAAATGACCAGTTTAATATTATTCAGCTTTCAAAACTTGTTTGCGTAACATCTAGGGTGATATTACGCAGAAGTGTGCCTTAATAGCAGAGAAATTGGAAAATAATATTTTTATACACGAAATAATTATATTTTATTTTTTAGTTACTTGGAAAATAAGACATGAATATATATATATATATATATATATATATATATATATATATATATATATATATATATATATATATTCTCTCTACAAGTAAAAATATAAGGAAAAATATTTCTGAACGCATTATTTGTATTTCTCCGTTTGATTGCTTCAAATAATCTAACGTCTTATTTTCTTAATAAAACTGGTTTTCATGGAATGTGGCTAAATATTTAATAATAATCCTAAGGTTCTCTCTTCAACAGCAAATATTGTGAAATATTGCCATTATATATTACAAAATTGTGAATTAGGTCAATCATTGCCCTTATTGCGGGCTACACAAACGTATAATAAATATTGAATGAAGTATATATTGATTCGGAAATTCAAATCAAATTATTATATATATTTAGGTCGTTTATTACATCAGTTGTAACTTTTATTGACTTGTAATTTAACAAAAATTGTGTTTTTTAATAACAAGTAATACAAGTGAAGATAAAATTCATCTATCA
Source organism: Druceiella hillmani (assembly GCA_039881145.1). Classification (NCBI taxonomy): domain Eukaryota; kingdom Metazoa; phylum Arthropoda; class Insecta; order Lepidoptera; family Hepialidae; genus Druceiella; species Druceiella hillmani. The sequence goes on from JAYKKI010000049.1 coordinate 289,810, forward strand.
TCATCATACTACTGAAATTTTATATCGCCCTAAATTAGTCTTCAATTTATAAAATAATAAAAATATTTATAGAGTCATTTTAAACAAACGTTATTTTTAACAAAAAGTTATTTTGAAAAAGTGAATAAATTTTCTTGAAATTTCTTATTTTCGTAAAATTTGAAGTGTCATATCACGTAGTTTTGCTGTGAAAGAAAAGAAAACTTAAGTAGTTTAAAATTAAATTAGAATGTAATTACGCTTTAAAATATGCTTATTTTCAGCAGTTCTCTGTAGTAAAGTAATTTTTTTCTAACTCCCAAATCAATCATTATAGAATTATAATTCCATGGATGTTTTTGACTTAACTAATTCTTGACAATCTTATTCTAAATAGAATTTTCAAGAAAAACGAAAAATTGTTAATTTCAATTTCAGTTCTGAAAATTATAATTATTTGTTTTCTTCTTATAATTACCATTATATTTCTATAATCTTCTGTAAATAACATTTTAACTGGTTTTTGTCAAAATGTCATTCGCACACAGTAGCCACTAAACGATTTAGAATCACTCGATATGTATAAGTGATATTTCAAATAATACTACTACACAATTAGGTATCACGCTGTGTGGAACTCATCAAAAACATAAAAAATGTTACTTGCGTTTTGTATGTGCTGTATTCGCATGTGGAACAGGCTGTAAATTAAAATTGTAATTTCACGTTTTAATTGTCTCAATTAATAAACTTTATTTATTGTTTAACTAAAAAGTCAATCAATCTGATTAAGGTAATTAATTTTATTGAAAAAGAGAAAACTTTTGCTAGGTGACATTGAGAACTACTAATTAAACAAAATCAAAAAGGCAGTTACAAATAGCCAAATGTAATTTGCTCTTGTAGAAAACTGTAAATTAAATTTGTTCCAAAGAAATTAAATCGGGATTTCATTTTAATTCATGCTTTCGTGGAATAGTATGCATGTACAAACTTTTACACTGTTTATGCCCTAATAGTTTATATGAATAACATACACCTATTGCAAAGTGAAATAAAATCTAAGCCCGTTTCTCTTCTCCACTTCCTGTCATTTGCCACGTCGCTTATCGAATGACTATCAAAAGACTTCTAATGAAAGAATATTATCCATATGGTTAGATTTCCTACAATGATGAAAGAACTGCTAATCTTTGTTTTGGTCTTGGTGTTTAGTTTAGGTTCTCACATTGTACCCGATCAATATCGTTAAATAGCGTCGTTAGTAACTAAAAATTTTGTTAAAAATATATAGTATTGTTAAATAATAGTAAGGACTGGATAATATCGTTAAAGATAAATTCACATATTCATCAAGATTCACTAGTTATATTTGTGTAAATTTCGATTACTTTAATTAATTAATGCAAAACTGTATTTACAAAAAAGATTGTCATTTTTTAGGGCCCAGTACCTCAAAATAAAAAATCAGAATAATTCGCGTATCCGTTCGTTCGTTTGTCACGGAGGTATTCTCGGGAACCAGTTGACATATAAACGTAAAATATGATAACGTATTAACTTACATAATCTCAATAGCTAACGCGAAAATATTTATATGGAAATTTTGAGGAGTGGAAATTCAGTACTCGAATTATTTTTTTCCGATTTTCATGGACAATATGCGGTATTACTTGAGAAAACTAGTTATAGTGACCTCAAAAATATTATTCTCATAATTTTAGACACATTTTGAGATACATAATTTTGAAATATACCGGAACATATAAAAAATTACGTCCCCTCCTTGTTTCCGTAACTATTGAACCCAAAATTACGAAAACGAAACTCATTGTTTTTGAAATACTCACGATTATGGAATGTGATAATGAAATACTCACGATAATGAATAACTCACATACTTATTATATTAGATACCCTACTTCTATTATTATTAAATATTAGTTGTGTTAGGAAGTTTATTATAGTGATTATGATTAATAGTATTTGCTCGTAAAAAGAAGTACGAAACCTTTGATCGCCGAGCCAGACCTTCAAGTGGTCATTTTTTCTTCTTATTAGAAGCTTTTCATTTTCAGGCACTGTCTGTATTCTAAATGCACTAATACGGTTTATATTAAAAGATGTAGAAAATTAGAATGTAGTCATAAACATTTTATACCTTTGACTCTCAAGATATAACAAACACGTAGTCAGAAAGGGAAACACGTTGAATATCCAAATACGCTGTAGAACCAATAGTGGAACTTCAGGTTCAAATTTTACGAATATCCTACTAACGTAACAAATCAGAAAATTAAATTATTGATATTACTATTACTATTAATACCTTTCAAAATATTATATCGATGCTTTTCAATATTGATATTTATATTACTATTACTATTAACACATTTCAAAATATTATATTGATGCTTTTCAATATTGATATTTATATTACTATTACTATTCATACATTTCACAATATTATATTGATGCTTTTCAATATTGACATTGATATTACTATTAATACCTTCCAATATATTTTACTGCATTACACGTTTCCGAATTTTTGACTTTTTTGCAATATTATGTTATGGAACTTTTATTTATTTAGTTATGTTATGGAACTATTATTTACTTCGAGTAACAATAATATTAATTAGAAAAACTAATAATTACGAGACGTATTCGCTGGTCCAAGTTCTTCTCTCCCACAATATTTTTGTGACTAAATTATGTGTTTCCTCGTAATTATTAAGTTTCCCTAATTGGCATTTTTGTTAATTTAATTATTACTATTCACTGCAACAATTAAACAATTCAAAAATTTACTTATTTCTATTAATTATTATTAAGAAAAAAAATGGTCATTGGATACAGAACAAACTTCAAATGTGCACTGGCATCAATTTTATATTTAATTTGTCATTACGCAAAGTTTTATCACCGATTTGCTAAAGTTAGTTTAATTATCTACAAAGTTTTAATTTCTCCCAATTATGGTTTCATAATATATTGTGTGATAAATAGCATTAACAAGTACATAATAATAACATAACATTTAAGAACAAAATTAAAATTTTTCCGCAATTCAGCCTTTCATAGTTGCGTGTATATTAACTAAGCTTAAATGGACTATTTCTCTAAAATAATCGAGAATCCGTATAATAAAAATGAAACATTGCCTCTCTTTATCTTTTCTCACGTTTAAAAGGCTTATTGTCAAAATTTTTGTGTGGATAACTTATTCCATAAATTAAATATGAACGATACACAATTACGCCCTCGATCAAAGGATATTAACGTTAACAAATTATTCCATTAATTTAATTCCCAAATTAATTAGAACATGCAGTTATATATCTATGAATTGTGTTTTATGAATACATTTTAATATTTTAAAAAACTGATGTAATGGCGACTTTTACTTTACCGTAATCCGGACGATAAAAGTTAGACGTCGTCTGTTCATTTTTTCAAATTTAATGGCGACATTTTCTTTACGGTGATCGGGACGCTAAAAGTAAACTGTTCATTTATTTGCATATTTTTTTAACGCGTATGTAGCTCAAGAAATGCCTATAAATTTGCAAATAAATAACATATATACCAGGTTAAATATAGCTAAAATTTAATTAACTAATCATTTACAAGATCAGTGAAAATAAACGATACAAAACCAAAAAAGATTTTTCGTGAAGCGTTGAGATACAAACATAACAAGTGTTTCGTATTAATATGTAATTAATTATCAATATCTTTAATACACAGAGCAGTACTATGATGTGCGTTACTGGACGCTGTATAAATAGGTATACCTAAAAGAAGTAGGTATACCTAATTCTTTGTAAAACGAAAAATTTTTACATTTTCCTGAGACCACGCGGTCGAAGCCGTAGGCATAAGCTATCATATTTGTGAGTCCAAAAAAATGTGCAAATATACTAACATTTTAAATAGTAAAACGAAATAAATACTAACCTCGAAAATACGACGGCGAAGATACAAACTAAAATTATTTTCGAACTATTTAGTGTTGGAACGTAAATAATGGAGAAGGTTGTCATATTCTGAACGTCTAATTTATAACCGTATGTGGCAATACGTGGTGGGAATCGTGATTGAGAATAAATTACGAAATAAATTTCCAGTCATAAATTTAAATTTAAACTTTATTCATATAGTTAACAAATGATATGCAAGCTAATCAAATCTGCTTTAAAATGTATCTTTCACGTCAGTTTGCAGTTCCTTGACACAATTTTGGAAAGTTTCGCAAGGAAAATGGTGGAATTTACGGATTGAGTAGTACTTATTAAAATTAATTAATTTTTCTCTGTCTGTCAACGACAACAATTTTTCTTTAGGACGCACGAGTACGTGGTCCATTTTAATCTTTTATCTAGCGAATCTCCCAATGACAAAAAACTTGAAAAAAATTCGATTTATTAGCCAAATCTTGGAAACCGCTTTTCCGATTTTAACCAAAAATAAAGTTTATCCTTAGAACATTTAAAAATAAAAACAGAAAACCTAAAATTTATACTTTCCGAATTCAGTAGATTTTTTTAAAATTTATGTTGGATTTAAGTATAAATTTGCAATAATCCACGATACAAATGAAATGGAAGAGCTCATAGAGTTGAGTGGGAAATCCATAACTTTGGACTCAGCCTTCATCTAGCTGAAATAAATAAATATTCTATAAAATTTAAAAAAAATATTCAACCAGTTTATTTACTTTGGACCCTTATTGAGTCGCAAATGCAGATTTGGATCAGAATTATCTGGGAGAATACAATTATATAAAGCCAACATGGCTTCACCAGAATAGATCTGTTGTGATAGAAATATCAAACACCAAAAGAAAAGTGCTATTTTAAATTTTCCAGGTGTTATCCTAGTAAGCAGGGAAATCTCCAAATCCAGGAATATACTATTATGTACCAAGCGCAGTGAAAGGAAGTAAGTCGAAAGACAACAGAAAATTCTGTTAAATTTTGACAAGCTCTCAGACTCCGATATTATTCGTGGTTATCCGTTTTGACTTAATATAAATACAAGCATATAATACATCTTCAGATAGCCTCATTCAAACCTTCACAGCTTTTTTAGGTAAGTCAATGCATTACATCTGTTGTAAACTAGAAACTATGATTGTGCAAATAAATTTGTTAGTGATACTCTCAGAATTTTATCTCATATTATATATATATATATATATATATATATATATATATATATATATATATATATAACTAATATAGCGAATATTATTATTAGTAAAGTTTGTTTAAGCACGTATTAAATATTTAATTTAGAATTATCATATCCTTTGTACAAAGCATAAAGATGTCAAGTAAATTAAAAAATATACGTAATCTACACATTCAAATAAGTTTATATTATTTAATTTCACGGCGTATGCCCAAAGGTTTACGGGTTAAAAAACTTGCCAATATTAAAGGTTTTCTTTCCATTTTTAGAATCCATAATCAGCGTATATGTCACGGATATAAGACATGGACAATCATATAATTTCTAGTATGTAAATTGGTGGAAGGCGATGATCAAAGAGAGAATCCCGACGCAAATTGACGCCGGAGGCGCAATGCCCAGTATCATAAATTAGTTTCAGTCAGTCAGTTTAGTCATTAATGTTTAATTAAGTCGCTTTAATTTACATAATTTTATCCGCAAAGCTAGCTCGTGGGCGTGCAAGTAATTTTCACAAACATAAAATAAGCTAAAAGGTCATTGCATGTTTTTCCTCTCATATAAATTTGTCATATATAATATTTAATACAAATATATACAAGTGTATATATATTACGTTAATTTATAAAAAAAACACTTTAGTATCTATGATCATTGTTGTCTTTTTATTAGTTTATCGTAAGCTTTTACTCGCACTATATATGAAATTTAAAAAAAAACATTTTTGAGTAACTGATTTGCCCATTTAAAATTTTAGTACAAATAGTTTTCATTGTTAGATATTGAGATATGCGCGAGCAAAAATGTTGGTACAAATAGTTTTCATTGTTAGATATTGAGATATGCGCAATCTCTATATCTCTATATCTCAATATCTAATACGCTTTACCACTATGTCTAATTTGAAATTCCACGTCAAGTAATATCTAGCAAAAACGACTGTGAATGACGAGCAGATGAGTGAACTTATAAAAGTACTATTTTTCTTTTTGTAGCACGAAATCCAGAAAATAAATATGTAATGTCATTATATAACCATGCATTTTAATGAATACAGATAATAGATATGTACAAAAACAGAATAAACGCTTTTCATCACAGAAAATATAAGTGAATCTTTTCCAAACTACAGTTATAATTCGTAAAAAAACAATACATTTTATTAAATGTATTCGGAAAATGTACATTTTGGTATTTCCGGTAAACAGCAAACACCTTTTTAAATAAAATTAGGTCCACATCCACTTAAATATAACATGAATAAGTTTTAACAAACGCAATTTCCTTTACCAATTTCATGTAAGTAATAATTTGTGATTTTGGACGAACCACTTCCATTTCTAATTATAAAATTAATTATTAGTTTAGAAAGATTGAAATTAATGCAAAATCTAGAAGAGCTTTACGTTTTAATTTAAAAAATTGGCATTGATTAATTAAACGACATAAGTTTACCTAGTTAACTAGTATCTCAAATTTCAGTCTATAACTTGACAAATTTAAAAACCAGCTTAATAAAAAAAAGTTTTTAAACGGTTTATATGATTGACTCATAAACATCAGTTTCAATATCATCTATCTCTTCAAGTAATCTTTTCTTATTTGGATGTAAACTGGGTCTCTGGCACGAGCGTCCTAAGCCCTTCCTCAACAATATAGTAATTCCGCGAAGACGGAAAACTGCCCGGTGAAGGAGCGCTTCCGTTAGCTGAATTATGACTGTTATTAAGTTTAATGTTATCCATTGAGCAGAAAATGGCAGAAACAAAAAATATTGATACGTCGCATTTTGTAAAAAACTTAAATGTCTAGAACTAAACGTAATATGTGTTTTGAAAAGTATTTGTCAAGCAGTTCAAGTTAAAAGTTTGATGTCATTAAGAATAATCCAGCGTACCATACAATAAATCAAATACGTTCTCGTAATAGAACTTCACTGATTCAAGATTTTACCTAGTTTTCTTCTTAATTATCCTTAATTCGTCTCCACTCTCAAATATTGAAATGAATTTAACTATAAACAAAATTAATACAGATGTAACTAAAAGGTTTAAATTTATATAAAATATTGAGGCATGTTTCTGGCTAGCACATATTTATTAAAATAATTGAAATATTTATTTATTTTTAATAATAAATTTATTGTTTATAATTGAAATCGAAAAAGTAACAAATTTCTTCCACTTCTATAGCATTTAATTTTTTTGCTCATTTTGAAAATTGGTAATGATTACTCAAATTAGTTCGTATGTAATTACGTTTTTTAAAATGGTACCAATTATAATACCTTTGAAACAATTGTGTGAAATGAGGTTGTTCGAGTAGATAGAATATTTTTGGATATTTTTGTGTCAAGGTGTGAAAATGAAAATGAATTCTTTTTAAAATTGTTTTCTGCCTCTTCACTTATTTATTTACTGCAGTAGCACATAAAATTACTGAAATGATTTTAATGAGACCTTACATGGAATTAATTATGAGATTCGTAATAAACCTACGCTACCTTCTTGTCTTTTGTTTTTGTGTTAAACATCACAAAATCCAAATTCAATAACATTTTCACAAAGATAATGCCCTAAGCTTATATTAAAATTTAAGCCGCCTTTTTCTCTAGAATATTTTGTAAAACGGGCACAGGAATCAATTTTAATAATATTTTAAGGAAATAATAATTGTTATTAAGACATTTACACTTACCATATTTTAAATAATTAATTAATTAATTCATCAAACAAAAAAATTATTTTTTCCTCCCATAAAACTGTGGAACGTACATTGATAAAAATAATGATAAAATTTTCTTTAAGGTGTGCTTTCCTAAGCAATTAAATGTAACCGTCTGGAAAGAAGATATCTATTAATATTAGATTGAATCAATAAACTGCCGAAATAAGTTCTCTTTTGAAACACCCACCGGTTTGCGTCTCTTGGAAATGTAACTTAGGTTTTGAAAAGTTTATATAAAATTAATCTTTTGATCAATATTTGAATAGAAGACAAGAACCACATAAAGAGCTTGCATCCAGCGGCTAATTCAAAAGGTGAAAGAGGTAAAAACTCAGCATCTTTAACTGTTAATTTTAACTTGCTTGCGTCATGTAATTTTGATGCAGGTTGCTAGGTTTACTGTCACAAAAATGACAATTGTGTTATCAATATTATAAGAGTCTAATCAATAGTATACGATCTGCTATCATTTTTGATGGGGTGAGATATATGAATGTGTGAACATCTAGTTATATGTAAATTAACAGGAGATAAATTATCAGAGGGAGCACAACTCACTATGTTCCTTAATATTTAATAAGGTCGGTGCGATTATTAATATTCAATTAATTCGGTTGGATGCGAGATTGAATAGATGATATAATCGCCGCAAACTGTAACTGGTTGTTCTTAGTTATAAAGAATATTGCCCTACGCTTTTTTGTCGATACAAAGTTTGATATAATATTCACAGGAATAAACTGCGTATATTGCGAAAGCTTAAAAATTTATCGCAATACCTGGAAAAAGAGGAATGTTTTTCGATATGAAATAACATTTAAGTTTTATTTCCAAACTACCAAAAAGTGAGATCAAAAGATGGTTAAAGAATCACTTTCTACTATTATAAAACACTCAATTGCGTCATACTCATTACTTAAGATTTCTAAACAATTTTCCTTGGGAAAATTTTTACTTTTAAAGTTCATAATCAGAGAGTGGGGTATAAGTTATTTTTAATAAATATTATTGTAAATAATTGTTGTAAAGAAACTTTTTATATGGATAATATTGGTTAATTTTAACCTGTACCATGTTACCGGATTAAAATCGTCACTAAAATAAAAGTTCCGAAGATTATAGAGAATTATTTATAATTTTGAACAAAGCGTTCCGTAATAGTTAATTTCATTACAGTTTACATTATTTTGACAATTTCATAATTTAGCTACGTGATTTTAACTCATAGACAGGTAAAAAGAAATTATTGCCAACAATTTTTGATATATAAAACACAAGGTGAAAGAATGCAGCTATTAATTGACTGACAGCTTTGAGCATATATTATTATATTGCAAACCTAAATAATAGTTAGCACACCATTTCGCACCCATTCATCCAAATAGATCATAAATTTGTTACTACACTTCAACTGTTGAAAAATTTAAAAAACGTCACTTTGGATGTGATGTAAAACAGAGCTCGTAACGTTACGAATTCGTTAATTAAAAAGTCACAAACTTGAAATGTCTCTATTTCATTTGCATTACTAATCATTTATCAGCCGCGGAGATTTCAAAGCATTTACGTACACACATTGTCAATAATAGAAAACATTAAACATGCATTTATATCCTGTACCTAATTTATTAAAAATCCGTTTCCGGTTAATGCTTTCCTCTTGAGAAATAAAGGAGAGTATGTCAACAATAATCCGTTTGTCTTTATTCTGTGTCATTTGTATAAAGAGCATCTTTATTTTTTCACTAATGAGATTTTACTTTAAGAGCTATCCTTATTGAGCATTACTCTCAAATGGCTACACTAAGTAAGTTTTACTTTTTAATAGCTTAAACTAAGTAAGCTTCCAATGTAAGAAATTAACAACCTCGAAGGTCATGTTTATTAATGTTAATTATCTTCACGAATTCGCAATTTTTAAATAAATTTTGCCTAGCATTCTGAATGTTTACTTGTCTCTTCGGAATCCTGAGTTTTTTGTGCAAGTGAAACTAGAAAAACCGGTATATGTTTAAAAATAAGCGCTTTCAAAACACTAACAGTTTTCTTGCATACAGAATTTTTTTTACAAATATTTTCCATTAGAACTATTTTATTTAATGGGTTGATGTGGGAAAAGGAAATATTACTAGAGAGAAAATCTATTTCTGACTCCATTGCAATACCTCATCCTCGGCTAAGCTGTAATTTCAATTAGTATTAAGTATTCGTTTCTAAATATCAAAAAAATATACATTCAAAGAATATTACCACGTTCTAACATCAGTACTATATTATATAATAATTTTAAATGATTTATTTTCAAAAGTAACTACCATTAATGGGCAAAAATGAAAGGACAACGAAGATAATACAATATTATCTTCATAACACAATTATACAAAAATGACTAATTTTTTAATACCTTGTCTACAACTGACCAACAATGACCATGTTGAATACCTTGTCTACAGCTTGCTGTTAGTATATTTCATAAAAAAGAATTACTATTTGATTGACAGAAATGGTTTTATTCCCTCTTGCACATTTTAAAAGAAATACTTTTAAATTAATATATTTAATCGTAAACACAATCCACTTTTGAATGCAAAAATATTTCTTGCGACTTATCCGAGTACTTTTTAAAACAAACAAAATTATTATTTTTGGTTTATTAAATTCTTCTTGTTTAATCTGAAAATATTAATAGGTATATGCCCTTAAATTAAATATCACCAAAAATATATTCAAAGTGACATTAAACAACTGTATATTGTTTCTCAAAGCAAGTGCAAATTTCTATAAAAGTCGTTTAGAAAACGTGACACAGAAGCGTTCAAACTATAAAAGAACCACTTTTCAATCGTTGTCACATCTCACGAACTTGGTAAAAACTTTTTGGATATATGAAACCTCTAAGCCGCTAGTCTCATTCACAAATTATTTCCTATTATTAATTCAAAAGAACCTTGCGTTTTACTTGCACTTCACTTATATTTATTTAAAATACAATTACTTATATTTATTTAAAGTACAAACACACTATTTGTGAGCAGTTTCAAATCTGCGTTGAATATTTATTTGTTTAATCGCTTTTGAATTTCAATGTTGAGGGATCTTTTTCATTTGTAAGGCTGAGTAAAATTGTGCTTTCCTCCAAAATTTGTGATTTTCCTTTTGTATTCCTCGCAGATGGGTACAAATATGAATGATATAAGCAAACTTAATTGTTAAGAAATAATCACTGATTTTGAAGCGTTTTGCGTGTTTTTGTATTTTCTGTTTTTCGGTTTTGCAATTTATTGATTGTAATATATATATTATATATATATATATATATATATATATATATATACATATATATATTTATATATATATATATATATATATATATGTACACATGTATATATATACACACATAATATACCTTTTTAGTATTTGATCTTATTTTTAAGGCCTTGTACAGTTCTATTATTTGAAAAACCACCTGCAACTTTTAAACAATTTTCATGTCAATTCGCGGCACAATTGATTTTCAACTATATTAAAAGCTGTATCTGTTGAAGCATTTAGTCTATTAATTGTTCGTTTATTGTATTATTGAGGAGTCTTGCAAAAAAGTCCTCATTTTTCTGGTATTCGAAGCAAACAATACATGAAAAAAAACAACCGGTGATACATAAATTGAACTGAAGCAAACTAAATTACAAGTTCATACTGAATGCTGTAAAACTTTCAATAGTTAGTGAAATTATGTTCGTAAAATTAAATTTTCATTGAAATCTACGAAACTTGCATCTGAAAATAAGATTCCGTCTATCTACTTTTAATACCTATGATAAAATAAAAGTATTAGAGCTCTTTACATATAACATAGAACTTAAGTATACTTCTGTACATTGAATAGAACTCCTAAGTATATGACTCGACAATTGCTATCTAAATTTTGTTGACAAAGTCATTATGCGCATATATAAAATGGAGATGATATCTGGCGGAAGATCTAATGTCTAATTTATCGGAAGTTGTTAAAGGGACCGTGAGCTTCCTAAAGAAAGCGTGAGCGTGATATTATAAAATGCATGTAGCCTCTTCTCTCAATACTACATAATTCGTCGACATGATTTGAAAAATAACGGAAGGCTACTTAAAACCTAATTTCCATGACCCCAGTAAACATTTTTCCTGCTACAAAATTATTTTCTCTTAAGTACGTATTTCTGCAGTACTGCATTTGTGTGCTTCAAAAATTAAGGGCGATTCGTGGCTGTTGATATGAAATCTATTAACCGTAGACGTTTGCGATGTATTAAGTGACCGTGGTAAACTTGTCGAAAAATTACGTAAAAACGTTTATTTTAGACTGTAAATATGCTTTATAAATGGCATATCCAGTAGATAAGTAAAATTTGTCCACTTAAACAATTCTATTCAATTGGTACATAATTTAAGATAACCTAGAATCAAGAAAACAATTGTCGAAGAAGGAAATTTTTAAGAGCTCGTAACGGCCTTAACGGCTTTCACCGTAATAATTTTTTTAATTTTATTTCCTGATAAATATTTTGGACAAAAAAATCTAATTTTGTTTCATGATGTAGCCGAAAGAGTATAATTATGACAGAATATTAATAATGAAATAGAATTATAAAAAAACTACTATAAAAATAGGTGAAATGTGTGTCATATAACGCGCAGAGCAGAGTTTCGCATTTAATTAAGGAAGTAATGATTTAACGTCACAAGGAAAATCCGAAATAAGGACGACTCAAAGTTCAAAATTCAAAGTGCTGTCGACTATTTATATCACACTACTTTTATTTATTTTTCTTTATCTCATACACCATTATCGTAATACAAGGTGTACTGTTTCAGCTTAAATGATTAACATACATTTTAAAATAGAAAATTATTTTTGGCACTGATATAAATATTTTGTATGAAATATTTGTAGACTTTTTACAGATCTTTAATGTTCCTTACTGGAAGCGTAGATTCAATTATGAGACCAGGTTTTGATGTGTTAATAATTTATACAATTTTTAACACATCAAAACCTAATTACAATTTAAGTTAAAGATGGCATTTATAATTAAAAGTTTGACCATTTTAATTTGGTAGCTTAGAAACAAGAAACACATATACGTACTTGCATTAAGGTGTACTCACAGCTAGGCGAGCATATGCAGAAGCTCTCACGCTATATTCTTATTTTAAAGTACTTTTAAAACGCATATCGCGAATACTTATCTGTCAGCGTGTCGCCACCACTCCAGCTGCTGTGAATAAAGGCAAAACGAATTTCATCAAAATACCGTTGGCTCACAGCTAAAACCACGAAGGAGATTTTTGCGCAGGTCAGAAAAGGAAAGCGAGCATTATCGTTCAGCGCCCGGTTGACAACTGTTTCAATGGTAGTTTCAAAAAGAGTTTTTGTGGAAAGAAAAAAATTGTTACTATGAAGGTTTTGACTGGTGTTGAAAGTTGCTCTATTATTGTGAGTACTCATCAGATATTCAAAAATAACTGTTTAACTGGCAGGGGATGTGGACCCATAACAAATATCTATTTTAGAGCTTAATATTTCCTTGTATCGAAAAATGTTCATGACGTACTAATAACAATTTTTTAAAGTTCTATTGAACGATATACTACATAATAAAGAGAAAAATCACTTTCACTTTATATGTAAGAGAGATAGCCGAAAAAAATTATTTAAGAGTTTCATAACTCTGTATATAACTCGTATACTCGTAGTAATCCTAAATTTCAGCTTTGCTGCGCTAACAGTCTTCGATTGTAACGTCGGTGACACACAGACGGACAGACTGATGAACATAGCCGAACCATGAACGTTTCTAATCTAACTACGAAATCCTAAAAAAAAAATTAAAAAGAAACAACTAAGACCTCGAGTGTTTTCTAAAAGATACCGAAGAAACAAAGTGATTAATCTGGTTGGTACCGAAAATATTCCATATCTCGAAAACTACACAACATATTTTACTCAAACTAATTATTATTTTCGTTGAAAGTTTATTTTAATTTCTGCTAATTTAATTTTTTTTAGAATTTTACACGTTAGTTGAAAAGTTAGAAGTTGAGGTGGACACATTTCTATATTTTAGGAGCGCATTTCTCACCAACTATTGGCTTAAATAAAAAAGTTATTTTGGTACTTCTATATCAATTTTAAAACCTATCTAACAATACCTCATGTGCCCATGTGCAAAGGATTTTTTTCATCGCTAAATTATATATATTGAGTGCCACTCCTTATATTATTTTATATTATTATTATAAGTTTAGAACTTGGTTCATAGAAGACACTCACTATTCAAATTTCATCTACATAGCGCCAAAAGCCTCCAAGTAAAATTATTGTTACATCCGGACAGATCGAGAGGTAAACAGACGGAAATTATAAAGGTTCCGTTACTATTTGAGCCATAAAATGAAATAGTTAACATTCGGCCTTGCATGCAAAGAAAAAATAAGCTTTATTAATTCTTAACTCATAATGGAATACAAATATGACATTATTATGATGAAATCGACATATCGGAAACGACTGCTAGAAAAAGAAAATTGGAAAGAGCTGAGAAAGAACTCAACAGCTTTCATTGTAATTTCTGCATAATTTTAGATCCTGATAAATACTCGAAACCTAATATTTAATATCGCATGGAAATAAAATACACGGAATCAAATTTCTTAATTAGTGATGCTATAGAAATGTAGAGTTATTATGATGGAATAGAGATATAGGAAACGATTATTAAGAAAGGAAATTATGAAAGTTTGAGAAATACATGGACATTTTTGTTTAAAAAAAGTACAGAATCCAATTTCTTGATTCCTGGTGAAAAAGGAATATAAAATTTTAGTGATGGAAAGGAAATGGTTACTAAAAAATTGGGTTGAGCTAGCAAATAGCTCACTAGCTTTTATTGTACTAATCTTTTAATTGTAGGTACTGATCAACGCTTCAGATTTAATATTTGTTGGTTTTGCTTTTGAATTTCGACGGAAAAATTAAGAATTCCTACATTTTAAAACCACTGTCTGTCGCAAAAAAATTAAAGCTAATGTCCATGGATAATACAATGACTTAGGACGATGTGCAATATTTTATGTAAATAAAATTAATGTCATCACATAATTGTGGACAAATTTTCTCTAAAGTTTACTGAAGAAAAAAAAACTATATAAGTTAAGAAATCTCCAAGCTTACAAATTGCATTAATTTAGTTAAAGTACTGATCATTTATAAAATAAATATAGTAATGACCGCGATGAAACTAATAAACTATATTTTTCTAACATTGGAAAGTAAATAACTCCGAAAACTTGATAGATCGAAACTTACTTTTAATACGGATTCAATCGAATCTCGTTCGGTCTTCTATACATTTTGACACGACTTTTTTGACTTTATGAAATTTTCTAAGCTTCTAATTCAACATGATTTCTACACTCAGATGAATGCTTTATAATTGGTATACATATATCTATTGAGAAAACTTCCAAGATAAAGAGGAGAGGCACTATTGGTATTGTCTCCATTTTCACTGCACATCGAATGGATTTAAGCTTATTTGAGGAATGTGTACGGCATCTTAAAAGGCATCCAAGTTATTGAATAAAAAATAATTTTCAAAATGGCAACTAGAACATAGTCTCAACACCCAAACCACTCCAACATAAATTTGTACTCAGAGGAACCATAAAGAGTATTCAGTTCAAAAACATTATTCGGAGTTTTGAAAAGGAAGTTTCTCTGACTACATTTTTAGAAAAATATGGGAGGAAATTAATATAATTTTTTTTCGTTTCTTACACTACTGTCGATATTACAATAGGTTTTTTTATTATTAAATGTGATCATTTTATTAGAACGACACTAATAGTTTCGCTAACATTTAATTAAAGAATATTCATCAAAGAGAAAACAGCACTAAAAGTAAGAAAGTGCTACATGTCAATTAATCTCAATGATATTCAATTTTAAAAATGAATTCAACGAATAAACGCCTGTCACAAAGGCTAATAGCGCTATTTTTGTAATTTAAAAACATACTGAATTTGAATTCTATCTTTGAAATAATATACTAATTTCTATTAACCTGACTACAAACCAGTAAACTGGGATCTCCTTATGTAAAAGTATTCATTACTAATATCTTAGTTTTCCATTTAAATGGTAAATTTGATTTTATTACATCTCGGCTTCAGCTCACTTAAAGAATGACTTTCTTAAAACGAAAATTCCTATTTGCAATTCATAAGTGCTTTTAATAACACTGAATATAAGGTAACTTCCATAATATGTCTTAAATTATTTTCAATTGAGTTTTTAATATATTTCTATGGTATTCAATAAGTGAATGATTACGCTAATATTTATTTCTTTTTGCAACTAACTTTAGCCTCTATTTTTTAATTACATATATATATATATATATATATATATATATATATATATATATCAGTAACGTCATCATCAAAATCACCTGAGCAATGTTTAATGTCGTCCAAAAAAATTTAATTTATTACTATTTAATGAAGAGTTATTAGAACAAGAAAACTTTTAATCCTAAACTTTGACGAATGAATCTAGCATTTCCGTTTACGTTGAAAATCATAAAATACATGCAGTCAAACGAACGGCTCATTCAGAACACTTCGCTCGCAGCCATCGGGCGGTGCCGTCTCAGTGAACACCTCTCCGTCTCTCCGTGCGGCCGAGTTAGTCAATCATGTCGCGCTAAAGAGTCACGGTAGAGCTTTCATTTCATTTGAATACTCGTGTGAAGCGCGCGGCTCATAAATGAGTTTGATGATGAAAGGAAGTGTTCTCTTTTAGAGTTGGAAAGGTTTATTGGGGCGTTTTGCACGATTACCTTATCATGTTATTTGGCATTTCTAGTTGAGTTTAGAACTTAAAATGTAACTATTTGATATATATAAATTATAAATACATATTATATAAATTATAAATACATGAAAAGTGACTAACTAGTTTTATGACTAATTAGTACAAAATTAAGAGTCAAAAAAGTACCCAGTAAATATGTCTATTTCTTTGCTTTTATAAATGAACGGTCGGCGTTGCTGTTAGACACAGAAATTTTAATCTAAAATCGAACAATAGTTTCTTCAGTAAAATATGTGACGCCACGAAACACCATTTTCAGCCTGGATCTTGGTCCTTGGTCTTTGTCCTTGGCCTTCAAAGCTAATTACGAATGTTACTATCCTAGTTTTATAATTAAAATATAAAATTTGAAGTTATAAGAGTTTCATTTAATACTTTTCGTGTGGAAATGCATCATTTGAGGAAAATAGTTACTCCTATTTTTTGGTTACCTGTTGAGTAACTTTTTACGGAGACTATAATGTTTATATATATACATACGTGTATATATATATACATATATATATATATATATATATATATATATATATATATATATATCACACACATACATACCAGATCTTCTAGGCTATGATGTCGTCGCTGGATTTGATGTTCGACGCCGTTTCTTCTTTATCCCTCAAAACACTGAATGTCTGCATTGATTTATGATAGGAAGTTGCATCTCTATCGCTATCATAATACTGAGATAGTGCCGCCAAGTAAACTAAAAACGGTCCTATTAACAATAAAATTTTCACTTGAAAATAAAAAAAAAAGGATTCCACCGGAACAGTGGTTGGCTCATATATAAGAGTACAATAAACTGAAAATTGTTGTGGTTATTGTGTCATTGTTTGTAATGTAATATAATTCATTACCTTCACTAAGAATAATTGGTTGCACCTTGTATGACGTGTCCGAATTCTTCACAAAATTATCGTTGTCATTAATCAAAATCTCTGTCAACATCTGAGTCGAACCACCTGGAATTATCTTTTGACTTATTATTGGCAATAAATTCATAACAATCATTTGCTACGAGAGTAATATTACTAGCGATACAGATTAGCCGAAGACTATACGTATATTATAGTGTCTTTGAATAGTCCATCTCTTTATAAATTATTTTCTTATTTGGAATTATTAAAGGTCTGTCATTACTGTACAGGTCAGAATAAATTCCAGGCTCTAGTTCTGATAAGTTTTTTGTGAAAATCGTTGTATCATTCAGCGTTATTGTCTATTTGATTCGTGCCATATATCTCATTAAACTAACTAGTTATATTCGATTTATTACTAAGTTTCAGTTCAAGTTACTTTGATATCAAATCAAATATTTTAACAGAGACCAATCGGAAACCCATTATACTCACCAACTGATACCACTATAGAAGATTCATTAGATATTAATGACAGAAAAAGATGTGAAACTTTGAAATATTGTCTTAAGCATGCACAATTTTTCAATATTTTACTTTGAATTACTCTACGCTCGTCATAGTGATAAAGAGTTAGGCTGGAACGTTATTAATCAGACCTTACAAAATCAACACAAATGAGCAGATCTTGAAAATTACACATTATTTATTTTGTTTTTCTGTCCTATTTCATGACATATTAAATGTCGTGAATTGGACATTAAAACTTTTGTTTTTATTGTATTTCTTATAAAAATAAACCGCCAAATGCTTGTTTGGTTAACTTGTCAGTAAAATGTAACAATATGATAAAATTTAAAATATATATACAACTGACTTACATTAAAATGTGTAATTTATTAAGTTCAAACATTTAACAAGTATATTTTAAAGTATACTTGCTATGGTTTTACCTTTGATTAGGATTAGTAGAGTTGGAAACTTTAAAATAAAAGGTTAGAAACGCTAACAGTTATTAAATATTATCTGTGTTTGGGTGCTCAAAATACCAACGACATCGGACGTTGTTTTGTGGAATAAGTAAGTAGCGTGGGGTTTATTTTTAAACCAAATTTTTCTCTTCGTTGTATAATTTATAATTAAATCTAGCGAAACTACGAAAATAATGAAGTTATGTCCATTTTTTTTCATTTTTGATACTCCTGTGGTAAACTCAGTCTCCAATTTACATCAGACGCCCAAAGCTTGGTCACGTTGTATGCAAAAAATACCGTGTTGGACGCATAACAGTTTACGGGATATATATAAATATATATATATATATATATATATATATATATATATATATATATATATATACATATATATATATATATATATATATATATATATATATATACATATATATATATATATATATATATATATATATATATATATATATACATATTTGACGTCCCGTCCCACATGCAGATCATTACTAAGATTGGTACGATCACACTTGAATTCGTATTACGTTATACCAGCTGGAAACACTAGCGCGAGATCGAACTTCGTCATAAAATATATATAAAAGTAGATCGTAAGTTTATTATATAAAATTGATATATACAAAATATATTTGACATACACTCACACATACACACACACACATGGCACCATACATTTACACATAAACTCACAAACATATTGCATATTTGTTGGATATATTTATAAATTATGAACACTTTAAAGAGTTTTGAGACTGTTAGGTACGTGGAATATCATTATTTAAAACTTTGTCACGTGCACATGGAAACCGTGTTTGAGAGCTTGATATCGTTTGATTTCCATCAAGTTTATTAAAATTTCTGTAAATAACCAAGAAGTACCCGAGTTCTTCTTGTAGAGCGTGCCTTTGAAAAAGAGCAAAATTGTTTCTTAGAATTGAGACGGAGTACCTTGCACCTTATTTGCTCATGTAGATATGGACAGCCGATAAGTCTTGTTATTAATTTGAATAAGAAATATAAATCTAGCAGAGTCCAACGATCTGAGAGTTTATACATGCTTTAATGTTGAAGGCTTAATTCGTGAGACTCTAATTTTCTACTAAGATAGTTATTGTGTGTTAAGTGACAAAGGAATCCGTCAATTTTCTCCATTTCGTTAATATATGATCAGTATTGAAGATTACATACAGGATAGCAGTATTCTAAACAACTTCTCCCAAAAGTATTATCAAAAAAAATTGTTTGGAAAAATGTCAAGCTGTTCTTGGAATAAAACCAAGAATTTCCTGAATCAAATCGCAGTTTCTTATGTTATAGGTATTTTTAATTTATGCTTTATTGTGAAATTGATATGAAATCATTTCTTTGAATTGATTTTCATGCCATTTGTGTCAACACCACAATTTGATTATAGTTAAATGGGCCTAGTGTAATTTACAGTTTTTGACCGTTTTCACTTCCTTCAATAGATGCAAGTCACTGGCAAAAAGTTGTAGTTTAACTAACGAAGGATAATAAAACGATAGATAACGAAAGATAACGAAGGATAACTAAAAAGGGATAACGTCACCAATGTCATCAATGAATGTGATAAAAAGTAAGGGTCGCCCTGAGGAACGGTACATGCAGTAGATCCAAAGCCTAAGTTTAATACGACTTTTTATGTTCGATTGATTAGATATGATTTTACCCAATTCTTTAAGAAACTTGGTATTATAATTTTATGCAAAATTAACTTTTCACGATTTACAAAGTTAAAAACCTTGCTGTGATGTGTGTATATTGATCGCACTTCACTTCCTGTATCAACAATTTTTGCTAGAGTGTTTGTAAAAGAAGTCAAGTTGGTTAATGTCGACCTTTTATGTAGTAAGTAGGCAATGCGGCAATGTTAGTGAGTAATGAACGATTTGCAAAATTTTATTATAAATTAATTTTTTTAATACTTTTGGAATGCTAAACAATATTGAAACAAATTCTCCAATTGTATACGTTATTTTTTCCCTGCTTTAAAGTATCGGGATAATGTGAGAGCGGGTCCATGTATCTAGGAATATACCAGCAGTCAGGCAATACTTATTACAATTATGGTGATAAGCTCAGCCAAGGAGGATGCACATTATTTTGAGAAGAACCGCCGAATACCGTTTGGTTCTGCACCTTTGTTAATGCTACTGTCTGCAGAGCACGAAGGGTTATTGTTTGCGATATATAAAAGCGGTTACAATTCGTTTTGTGCGGAGAGATTGAAGTTAATTGATCAAGTAGCTAAAGCTGCATGTGTATGTACTGGGTTAAAATGGTTTGGCAAGTAGATTAGCAATGGATTCACCATGAATTTCCTATTTATTTTTATGGGATGGAATATAATTTTTTTTACATATGGGTGCAATTCAGGTTCTGGTTAAGCCGAACAGGTTCGGAGTACCTACATAACGTTTAAAACATGCCTTAATTCCCCATTTGCATCGGGATCGTGTTTATATAATTTGTGGCGGGAATTTTTATATCTTTTTAAATTTTTTGTATACTTCATTTTTCTTGGATTAATTTTAATAAAGGCTTAGAGTACCAAACAACAAAATTCTGACCATTGTTTTTTTAACCGGTTTATTATTTTTAATTTTATTTTTAAGTTTATTATTTTTGTTTTTAGTGGGATCAGGTAGTAAAATTGTCTACAAAAATGTGAGTGTTTTTATTTATTTTTTTAATTGTTTTATTTATTTTATTAATTGTACTCAATAGCCGTTTTATGAAATGTAAAATATTGCAGGTTGCTTTTATACTTATTAGACAATAATATCTTGGAAAATGTTCATACAAAAAAAAATAAAAGTTCCTTAAAAATCTAAAAAATAAAAATATTTTCTTAACACGCTGCTAAATTATGCTTTTGCTGTTTTGCTTGAATAAGGACTTCTTAGTAGTATCTCTATTTCCAACTAATATTACTTGTAAGAATGAATCCAGCCAGGCACGTAACCGTCGTCTTCTAATGCTTCGTGGGTACCTATACTCTTATCCTCGGTTTTGCTTTCAACTTAAAGTATACTCAGTTTATATACATTATATACACAATACCACTTACGGAATATTAAACGTGATCATGAATAAATATTTACGCGGATAAAATCTTAGGTAAGAACCTGAAACCTTTTGTATGTCTTCTTATTTTGACGTATAAAAACATGGGAAAAATTTTAAAAGTTCCTAATCGTAGTAAGTCTAGCGTTTTTAGGTAAAAATTGTACTCAAAATGAAAAAAAAATTATATAAATATCTAATCGTTCATTATAAGTATTTGAATAAAAAGCAAATATATAATATTTTCTATTATTGTGCAAATACATTCGTAAATGAATTACTTTCAATTCAGATAAAAAATACATAAATTGGCTTACTAACGCTTGATATTTTCTCGCATAAATATGACGGCTGGCCTTAGAATACGCGCTTGACTGACTAATAAGAATAGTTCACGCATGAGTCAACAAAGGATCGGGGCGTATTTATGTTGTACTGAATATCCTTTGACTTTAAATAATATATACCTAAGTCCACAACAATAGAAATCATTATAAATATTTTATCACTTTTAGTTTCTTATTATTTTACAATTTAAATAAACCAACTCCACAAAATTGATTTAATGACTTTTCCGAGTTATGAAATTTTATGTCAAACCACTTAATTACGTTTCTCTTTCATTATATTTCATATTGTTGAAATTATTTACATTAATTTTTCCCGAATTTAGTGAAAACATTTTAATTTAATATTACCCTGAAATTTTAACGCACTTAGTTGCATATATTCAAGTTCGCAATAGCCTACAGATACAATCTTTCTGAAAATACATCTAGATTCTATGCACACATGAAAATATTTTCATTACTATAAGACAGCTAAATTTGTGATAATCTCTGTAACAAAATGGCGTATTTAACATTCTATATCAATGAAAGCTGAAAGTACAGTAAAGTGGTGACACTTTCAAGATATTGTAAGAGTTTGTATAGTTAATTTGCAAGATATTGTATAGTTATCTTCCGCGCCATATTTATGATTCAAATTGCTTTAATAATAATTTCGTTTTTGCCCGACAGTAGAAACGCAGATTTCATTAAGTTCAATAAAGCGGATCATTTCTTTAAAATTCCATAAATTTCGGACGAGATGAAGAAAAATATTACTTCAGTGTATTTTTAACTTTAATTTTAATTTTTTTTGTGTAGTCCAAACATATACGGTATTCTCATTGGTTTAGAGCGCCTTTAAACCAATGAGAATAACGCAGTAAATAAGTAATTATAACATAAGAAGCGATTAAAACAAAATGAAGGCTCAACATCTAGACAAGCATTTATTTTTAAAAAATATCCGAACGAGCATCGACTTTTTCTTAAATCGATAAATTCTTAAATATATACATCACTATACCGTAGCTTCTGCTAGATAAGTGGGCTCACATAAAATTGGCGTTATATTGCTATTTTCATAAATACTGGGACAGTTTCTAACCTGTACCAAATATATTTTTTGTTATAATATACATGAATATCATATCAATTTATAAATTTATTACTTGATCTGTCCATATGGTAGTCACGGACAGGCACTTTATTATGCAAATAAAATAACATTATAGACTATATTTGGCATAGACAAAAATATAAGTTCTAGCTTCCAATAAATAGTAAGCCTCGAATATTGTTAATAAGAAGTAATCTTGGAACGTTATACAATTTTCTTATTCTGGTGCAGATTTATGATACATCAACCTCATTAAATAAAGGTCACGGGATAAACGATCCGCTCTAAATAAATTTACATCTAAAAAATTAAATAAGTAAGCTAAATGTGATTAAATAAAATCTGTTTAAATTTAATTTTAAGGACTTATTTTCATTAGCGCAATTCTTCTGTTCCCATAAAAGGAGGCATTTATTCTTCCTAATCATAGCTACGACGATATATTTTTAAGTATCTCCGGCAAGAATATTGGAAGATTAATATGGCAAATATCAAAACTTTGACTTTTTAAGGATCTGTTTATTTTTAATCAGTAATGAAATGTACATATTCTATACATATAATAGGACTAATTACGTTCAAGATGTGATTCACTTACATTAAAACCCTCCTTGAAAGTGTTTTAACATTAAGAATTTTGTATCCATTCGTTTTGTAAAAAATAGAAGAGAAAAAATGTCCTTTTAGGATTTTATTACCCTTGAGGCAATAAAAAACAAAAAAAAACGAACATGGACAAAAAAACAACTATCACACAGAAGATATTTTTTTATTTTTAATCTTTTTCATCAATGGCGTAACCAACATATCGTCTCCAGGTTCTTCTACATGTGACAACAGTCGTTTGCCGATTCTTGACATTCAACACTTAAGTATTTTTATAAACAAATCTTGAAACACAATCTGCCAAAACAAACAATTTCGTTTCGCTTTCCTTCATTTTCTTTATTTTCTTAATCCATTCCTTTATCTGTATTTTTATCACTATTTAGAATAAATACGGGTGAGTCATTTATTTCAAAATTTTTTTTAGATTAGAACATACTAACCTCAATCACAGTATTTTCGTTGTACTAATAAGTTGTGCAACTTTTATTGGAATATATCAATTTAGCCTCGCAAAGGTCTTTTATTTCTTAATTTTAATAATCTTAATTTTTTACGTAATTACGTAAATTATAATATATAGGGTATAAACATGTTTACATTTTATAATGTAATAAAAACACAGTATTTTAATGTCGATCTTTTTTTTCTTATAAATAGCGGAACTTGAAAGATTCGCAGCCTAAATCTGTACCCATATTTTGCAAATAACTTTATCCATATATTAATAACATTTTATTAATGACACTAATCTTTACCTCTTTGTCACAAACTGTGAGTTAATGGGGAGAGAAATTTAGATTATATCTATGATTAAAATCAAAGCATAATATTCTTTTGAGCTCTTTCATAGGTGTGTTCACAAAAGAAAGCTATCTAATCGGCTGTAGGGATGATAACATAAAAAAAATTTTTTTTAAATTTTATTTTATAACGTTGCAGACGTTATAAATATTGTAAATTTAAATATGTATAACAATGTCAAAAATGTAAGCTTTAGAGCACTAATAGTTCATGACTACAAATACGACTACGGCGAACGAAAATGGTGAAACTATAATGGTCCTAGTTTGGATACGGAACTTCAGAAATAAGACTGCGTTATATTTTTAAGACAATAACAGGGTTATTTTTAATTTTATTTATATATTAATTATTAACTTGCATACAAAATGTTTTAATGAGGTTAAAATGAATAAATGGAAACCAAAGATATGAAAAAATACCAATAAAACAAATTTAGACTAAACAAACGAAAAATATATTTAAAAATTAAAAGAAAAATAAAAAACATTTCAACCCGAGAGAAATTTATACAAAAAATTACACAAGTAAGTATCAACGTTCTCCTGCCGAAGATGCTCAGATCATCTAGAGAGTGCTAGGCAATCTAAAAAAATATTCCCTAGTCTCCTAGGGAAAATTGTAAATCGTATTAAAAATCGACAATCGCAGATTACCTAGTGCACTGCGCAATGTAATTGGCACAGAAACCAAATTAACACTTGTTTCATTGGAGAATGCACGTCACTTCTAACAATTTCATGATAATATTCAAGGTCAGGCTAATCACACATTATTTAACGATGTCTTGAGATTTACGTTGGAGAGACAGGATCTACCAATTTTTTTGTTAACAGCTTATTTTATTTTATATCGGCAGCAGAGTCAATAAAAGAACAGAAAATAATTTCTATCAAAGAAAAATATTATAGAAATATCAACAGAGACAAGTTCATTGAATTGCTTGGCCTTCGCAGTACATAGCCTTCGGTACATATATTGGAATTCAATCGACAAAACGTGAAAGAAATCGTGAAATATTTCCAAAAACGACAAAATCTTCAAATTTCTTAACATAGAAATAAAATTATTAATAAAACTCCTTAAAAAAAGCCAGAACGACACATATATATATTGCTTTAATGTAGATTTGAGTAAACTTGTCTTTTGACAGCGGTTAGACTTACTAATTTACGTCTATCTCGAGTACAAGAAAAATAAACTGCCAAGGAAAACAAAGGATCGGTTTGTTTCAGGTTACCTTTCGTAACTAGCCCATATATCGAAGAACAAATTCTATGAATTGAACAATTTAATCTTATTAACTAGCTAGAACCTTACTAATCCGAAGATCTATGAAGCTAATCATGTTCGGTAACAGTTTAAGAGACGGAATACGAAACAAAAAAAGCAGAAGCTTCATAAAGGAAATGAACATCATTGGAAGAGAAATTTGAATGAAAATTGGACGCAATAAATTTTAATTGAGATAAACAGCATTAAATCAACAACATTAACATCAACAAAATCAAACAAATTGCAAGAGTATCTTGGATTTGACTCGCCCAAGATCAACTTGCATGAAAAATAAAATATTCCACTAAAATTTTTTCTTGTTATCCTACGATCAAGGAAAGAAGAAGGGAGATTATTTTAACACTCTATATATAATCAATACCACGTTCGAAAATTGGACTCTATTTTCGTGGTGGAAATGCGAAAATAGATATCAACAATTATGACCAAAAAACTATCCACTAAAATATTGGAAGCAAAGCAAAAGAAAAAATATTAAAATACCACTACGAAAAAAACACGAAAGAGCTTTTACACGCAGTAGAAGACAATTTCAGAATAAAGAATATAAATGGAAAATAGGGTGCCTAATTGCGATCAAGATCTATAATAAAAATTGGCATTCGACTACGGGAAAAAAACCAACATTGTGACAAATATTTTCGAGTTCACTGTTTCTAATTTTAGGATGTAAAATTAGTTTATCACGCGCTCAAAAGGTCTTAAAGCTTTTATTGTTGCATTTTAGTTTTAAAACTTTTACGCTCACACAGAAAATATGTGAGCGAACATAATCCAACTAATGTAGTCGATTCAACCGAGAAAATACCGTGCGAACGGTGCGCGTGCCTATAATGTAATGACATTTGATACTTCAGCAGTGAAGCAGAAGCAGACTCGCGACAAATCTAAGGTGATTTTTATCGAATCACATTTACGTTTGTTCAGATTGATACATTACCTTCCTCATTTACGTTATTACGCTGTGGCTGACTTTCTTTCCACCTTTTTTATCTCAACTATTTCCTTTTCGTTGAAGAAAATTGATTCTTTTCAAACAAATATGTGTATTATTTTCAATAAAACATGTATTATTCTATGTACAAATACGTATAAAGCAAAAATCTTCATTGTGAAAATTTTGCAAAATGACGCGTTTTGAATGATCGACAATGCTAGCAATATTTCTATTCGGTGTAAAATACGTAGGATATGCTGAAAATTACTAATAAATCCAACCGCAAAAGGTAAATATACCGCATGCATGCAGTAGAAAAGACCGCTTGAATATTGTTGCATTGTTTTTACACAGTTAACATTTGGATTCGTGCAGTGTGATTGTTGAGTGATTTTTTTAAGTCTTTGTTTCCTGTATTTAGTTATTCCTCTCAAAACAGTTTCTTTTTAATCTCATTTTAATTACTACGAATGGTTTTATTTAAAGTAACTAATTGCAGTGCGCAACTTCTTACGCTTTCACAATCTCGGCAGTTGCTAAAGAATTATCTGATATTATTCAACATACAGGAAAGGTAAAAGCCAATCTCCTCAATCCCAAGTGAGCTTGAAAAAACTGGAATTGTATTTGCTTTTTTTTTAAGTCGGGATCCAGTCTGTTAATTCATACAGAAACTTTTATGAACACACGCTATTTAGTTATTGAAGTGTTTACGCAAAGTTTTCTGCTTAGGTTATTACAAATTTATGAGGACTATTTTTAAATTTAATTTAACATTTTTATACATATTCATAATTTTATTTACTTTGATTAATTTTCCTTTTATAAACATTTCTAATGATTTATGTTATTTCTTAGACGCATTTTATTGAGTAATTTTTACATGTAACTAGAGGCTAAAATTGAATAACATTAAAGTAATGTAGACGAAGACAAAATCAGACCCAGTTTATGTGTTTAGATCATACGAGAGATACACATATATTATTGAACAAGCATTAAATCAGAGCACTCATGGTGCAACAAGTCTTGAAGAATTGTATGGAGTCAAAGCTGATGGTTGCGCCGGTTTTTCGGTTATTTTATTTCATGGGAGATTAGTATTTTGTAATTATAAAAGAAATAATAGGAAAAGTGTTTGAAAACTTTATGAGACAATGTATGCGTAAACCATATCATAGCAAACCATAAATTAATGTTATTAAAAGACATAATGTATGTGCAATTAACGTAAACCATAACATGGTGAACCATAAACTATAATTGCTAAAAGAAGTGACGTATGTGCAAGAAAAACATATTAAATATCATTTAAATTTTTAACAAACAAGCTCTAATGATGTATTATAATTTTAGTTAGTTTAACCTGTCACCTATTTTAAATTAAACCTTTTTTTATTTATTTTCGTTGATTCGTTAAGTTTGATTGAAGTTTATTTCTTAAGAGCTGAAAAGTTTTTGCTTTGTTAGGTTTCGCATATTAAAGTGAAAAACCAAATCCCCTACCAATGTTTTTTATACCTGTCTTTTCTCCCTTACTTTTATATATTAGGAGCGTATCTTTAGACTGTTTGACTCAGGCTCAAACAATTTGAAATATGCTGAGGTAATTTAAAACTTTATTTTATATAAAATGAACATGCGTGTCAAATAATAGTTTATGTTCAGAAATTGTGAAAATATTGAAAAAGGCTCCCTTAACGGAGGTAAAAGAATAAGTAGCTGTTAAAAATAAGTAAAAATTATTTGCTGGCGAAAAACTGTCCATTTAAATATGGAAAAATTGTTATTTGTTCTTTATTATCATCACCGGTTTTTTTCCAAGATACACAACCATATTTCTTAAATATTTACCGAATTGGCCACATTTAAAAAAATAAGGTAAACTGTGAAACTTATACCGACGCTGGACAGTTTCTTTTATAAATCGTTTATTAATAGTTCAAATAAGTTCCACTAAAAAATAAAAACCGTTTTGTGGTTCTAATTATCCACTGGCAGCGAAGGTAAAGAAAGTTATATATAATATAGAGGGATAAAAGATGTCAAAATCAGAAAAGAACATTGACATTTTGCTAATATGTTTGTAGACTATAATTATCGCGGGAAAATTTTAAAAAGTCTACCACAAACCCTGTCTCTAAAGGAAGCTGGTTACGAATAATAATTAACGGAATCCATATGAATCTGAAAAAATATGTTTGTATTGTAATCATTTAATTAAAATATTGTTAAAACGGAAAACAATAGTTTAATATCAAATTGAAATAATAGAAACTTAAAATGTGGTTAATATTATATGATAAAAATTTCAAATGTAATAATATCGCTTATATACAAAATGCGTGTTTTTTTTTCTTATTACCTTTATGACCTATTTTACATAAAAAAAAAATTAAATTTTGTAATGTGCGATTTTGTTACATTGCATGTACTAAACGGCCATGAAATAAAACAAGGCAATTTGTTAGGAACCGGCACATGTTTTAATTGAAGCAAAACATAAGATTTGTAACTAGACTGTAGTATTCACATTTCACGACCTTCTGGTTTTACCTAAATATTAAGAAGACCGTTTAATCTCTTATTTTGATCGAAAGTTAATGGACATTAAATAATGGAAAAAAACCCATTAACCAAATGGTTTTTTTTTATTACTTAAATATTATTGTGTTTATAACCAACAATTTTCAAAATTAGCAGTTAGTTGGTGTCAAGTTGATACAAATCTATGCTGATCTACTAATTACAATTCTTTATTACTTACACCATTAAAAAATATTAATTACTTAATTATTTAAATATTGTCGTGTTTAAAATGAACAATTTTTAGATCCATTTTTTAATATTACCTAATAATACAAACGTATAAATAATTTAAGTACTAATCAATTAACGAGAACTATTTATAATTTACATGATTCACAAATAATCATCAATTTCTATAACAGATTAGGATACATCAGACACCTATTAAGCAAGCATTGCTAAGTACGTAAAATGTAAACAATAGGACCTAGTCACTTTTCAAATAAAACTGTTAACGTGTTAGGAGAAAGCAATTTTGAAAGATGAAAATAACTATACCGTACATACTATACTTCAAAATAAATTTACTTCAGTTGGAGAGAGTTAAAGTTAATAGTTTACAAAAATATAAAATTTCCTCAATTGAGAACGTCTTTAGAGAAGAAGCATTTCTAACCCAAAGAATATATTATAATAAAATTAACGGTAACTAGTTGGCCCGTGCGAATAATTCGCAAGTTACCGGATGGTAATATAATGTGAAAATAAGTAAGTGAAATTGTTTTATTTTATAAAGTAATAAGAAAAGTGTCATTGCAAGGATAATGATAAATTTATTATAAAACATTAAAAAAACAGATATCGATTTTTCCGTAAACACCTTTGAGAAATAATATGTGCAAAATATTTATTAATTAAAAAATTAAAAATTTAATTTGTCAATTAATTTTTAGTTATCTGATTCGTGAACAACCGTGAATCCGTAATCTTCAAAATATAGCTCAGTTATTGGTTTTGATGAAGTATTAAGGAACATATGGCGTATCGACAAAAAACATTTCTGAGAAATAATATATAGAGATAATTCTCAGATTAGTATTTTTTTACTTTGGGATGTGCCTATATACTATATTATGTAATTTATGTATTAAAATCAGACTGCGTAGTAGAATCTAATTAAAATTTTATTGAAATAACCTGACGTTGAACAAATTGTATTATTACTTGAGTTTTAAGTTGCAAATAAACGAACATATATAAGATTAACTTTATTCCAAATTTCGATTTTCTGCCTAAGTTAATACTTCATTAAAATTAATGTTTTTGAAAGAAAGAAAACTTTCTCCCTAATAATATTTAAAAATATTAATGTTTAATTAAACACGTAAGCGCACAGAGTTTATATGAGTTTCAGAAATTTCCTTATTTTGCACGCTATTATCGTGATTTCGTCGGAATAATAAGCTGAAGCAATAAAATGTACACCTTTAAAAATACATGGAATATGTACTTTAAAAAATAATTCGAATTATCCTTATTGAAAATGTTTAACTTTATTCCGTTGATATAATTTTATTAATGTACAAATCCATACATATCTAAAAATAAAGACAAACTATTTGCCCCGGTAAAAATATCTAGAATTAAACGGCAGTCTTATTTAATAAATATAGAATTTGGTAGAACACTTTAAGCTTTTAGATTAATTCCATTTGCAAGTTTGTATTGCGATTAATTTCGAGTAATGAAACATGGTCATCAATTAATAAGTTATTGAAGGTATATTCTCGAGATATTGATAACCTAAGTTTTATGGTTTAGGAACAGAACTTAAGTAAACTATTCTGCATATGGCTTTAACTTTTCCACACTTAAAATGGGCGTTTTACTTAATATCATCTCCATTAGTAAAAATGTTTAAAAGAGAATGACCCAATGATGTTGTTGATGTCTTCAAAAGATGTCACCAAAACATTCAAACTATTCGTTAGAAAGACCATAGAGTAAGAGGGAGATTATAAACATGTACTGTCGCCGACTTTATTGGAAAATTCTTCAAAAAAAAATGTTGCAATTAATTCTTCCTCTTTTGCCTAAAGATTTAAACAGCGCATGCTAATAAATCTCACCTACTTACGCGTTTTTCCGATTTCATTTTCATATTCATCCAATATTCATAGTCACATGTCAGAGAATTTTCTTAAAATATTCATAAATGATGTACATATGTACGTTCCTCGTAAACCAATATATCTAGTAATAATAACTAAAAGAAAATTTGTATAGCAATAATAAAAAAAATCGCGAACATACAGACAAGCAGATACGGGATTTTATTTTATAATTTATTTGGTTTTCATTACTATTTTGTTTTTATTTACATTAATATTTTATTGGTGTATATGTCAAATATATTCGGAGAAATACGAATGTGTATTATCACATAAATTAATAAAAAACTAACTAGCAGACATCAGGCTAACATCGCGGTATCACCATCAAAACAACATATAGATGCTTAGGTAGACATACTTTTCAATTCAGTACTGGTGTTAAAAAAATCTGTATTGACTTCGGTATTATATCGGCTAATATAATCCAGTTATCTGTTTAAATAGAAAATGTGTATTGGCTAATATAATCTATCGATCGAAATACATCTAATACCAAATGTCTCTGTATTTCCTTGACTCAGACTTGTAGCCAGCGTTCGTTTATTTAACTTTATACCGTACTTGTTCTGACGACTTGTGCTGGGTTGGCCATAGTATCGGTTTCATAGTGCACAAATACATTTTTGATCGAATAAATAGTCGTTAATAAATTATGTATTTTCCATTTTACTTGATGACCCTTTGCCATACTCCTTGCAATCTAGTGATTCTGCGCTCAAAGAATTTCTGATCCTTAGCAGCAAAAAAACGGAACCAAGCAAGATTAAATGGCAAGGCGCCTATTTGCATATGAATTTACCTAAAAGCAACTGCTACCAAATTTTAAAAATTATGTTACTGACTTTTAAAAAATTAATTTTAATATAAATTATGTATGCATATTTATTATATTTATTTTTTTTAATTTTTATTATATTATTATATGTAAATATGTATATATATATATATATATATATATATATATATATATATATATATATATATATATATATATGTAATTAAATACTTTGTTTTTCCAAGTCACAGAAAACACACTAAAAAATAATAATACCCATTTACGAAACAGACCAACCGTATTGTACTCAGTCTGGATGAAAGAACAAGAAAACAAAAATCCCATATAATGTGTAATGTTTTCGAAACAAATCAATGAAGAAAATCCTGTAACGAACAAGTCAAAAGGATATACTATTTTAAACACCATATCAGTTTTATAATCAACTGGATTTTTTTATTTTCTTTTGTATTTAAAGTAAAATCATAAAAACATTGCAATCGTGGAAAAAATCATATTATTACCAATATACATGCGCTCATTATCAATTAACTAAACTTATGTACAATCGAAAGCGGTCAATATTAAAATGGAGAACAGCATTGAACATTTTTTATTCCTTTTAAGAATTTTCCTTTTCATTAAGTTTTCCCTGTACCACCAATTTTTATTCCTTATTGAAATGTAAGCTCAAAGCGTGATTCTGTTAAATAATAACGCGTGGTTTTTATTATTTAAAAAAGTTAGTTTTTAATAATAATACATTATAATTTTCAAGAACTTCAGTTGTCACTTAGTGTACTCTCTATTCCGAAATTTGTATTCACAGTTGGTACGTGAAATAGTATATTAAAATGTAAACTCACATTGTGATGTCGTTAAATAACACCTTTTTATTATATTATTATTTGAAGGAGTTAAGTTTTCATCGACAATCCAATAATTCTTTTATGTAATTCCGTTTTTACTAAATATTCTATCTATTCCCAATTGTTTATTCACAATTAATGCTTTAAGCGTTATATTTAAAATAGAAACTGGGAATGTTGTTTAATCAAATAACACCACGTAGTTCTATTTTCCTTCGAAAAAGTAAGGTTTTCAATAAGATCTCATTTTTCTTTTCCAGAAGTTTCGACCGCATTAAGTATATTCTATATTTCCCAATTTTTATTTACAATCAAGATGTGAACTCACAACTTGATTTTAATAAAAAGTTTCGATGTCGTTATGTGAGGTTTCGTTGTCCATACTAATTTTTTTCATTCACAAATATAATGTGAAGTCACAGCACGATTTTCATAAAAAGATTGCGTTACTTTTTTCTAGCAGAAAACAAAATCTTTATTTGAAACTCATTATTCGTTTCCAAAAGTTTCGTTGTCAATAAATCTACTTGAAACTAAAACTTACTTGCAATTTTTTTATTTATAATTAATTTGAAATGACAGCACGATTTAAGTGCAAAATATTACATGATTTTTTATTATTCTTGGAAAGTAATATTTTCGTTAAAATGCATTATGCCTTTTAAGAAAATCTGCACACTTGATGTATATATTTTCATTTAAAACATGAAAAGCAATGCATAGGGAATAGCAGCTAAGATAATTAGAAAGATAAAAACAAAAGAACAAACTCGAAGCAAAAAGATTCCTACAAAAGCAAATCGCAGGTCATTCGTTATTTTTGTCATAGTGAGGTATGCTTCTGATATAGGCAGTATTCTTTCCAGGGGAAACCTTAAGTTACATTCACAATTAGCTATTCTAATTCTACTTTGTTCCGAGTGCAATATCGGTACAAGTACAAAATAATAATATGGTGATTAAAAACTTATGTACACATTCCACTAAAAATACAAGATAGGAAAAGTAAAAACAGAAAATAAACTTATCATTTTTTTTATGTATTTAATGTTTCCACACATTGATGGTCGTATTTGCAGGTTTAATCTTTAATGTTAAAGTCAGTCTACATTTTTAACATTTGCTGGTTGACTGTAAATGCAATAAAATTAACCGCCTTCATGCTAGCATGACAGAAGCCATCTTTATTATTTGGATGTTTCGAATCATGGGCAGTTTAGTATATTAAAGGTTCTCTGTTGCAATGTCTGTTGTTTATTTACGTAAAGAGATCTTATCTGATGCAACAAAATACCTTAATTCGTTCGTTGTATTTATCCGCTTTTCATCGGTGTTACTATATTCTGTATTTATACAAAACTTTTAAAAGCTATTTGTTTTTAAGTCGAGTATGAATGAAATGGAAATTATTAGAATAACTAAGTAGAAAAATTCTTATTTAAACTTTATATTTGATATTGTTATATCGTTTCTTTGGTTTTAATATTTGTTGGAAATCCTGAATATCTATTTGAATCTGCGCGTGTAATTTTATCCAGACAAATATAACAAATGACTTGACAATTTGTGAAAATATATTAATACATTGAGTAATATGATTATTTACAAAGTCTATCTCGTTTGCAGTTTTTAGTTATCTGTTTTGTTGAAAAATTTCATGTCAAAATTCTTTCATATACAGTTATTTCTTAATCTTACATAAGGCATGTGAAAAATAATAACTGCACACTCGAAGTTTGTGTCAGCTAAATTCTAGACTGTATTCAATTCGATGTGTTCATTGGTGACTACCAGTTATACATGCGGAATACTCCAAAGGCGTTTAAAAAAATTGTGTTATTACATTTTGCAAAAATTGGTGACTAACACACTATAATAATGGTTATTATAGTGTGTTATGATAGTCTGTATAACGATAGTCACCATAATGGTAATCATCGCAAGACCAGAACATATTTAAAATAAAATTATATCTAAAGACATAAATATTTGCTGAATTTGCAGTTTGTTCATGATATTTTGAGTATCATGAAGTCACTAAAGTATTATAATAATAATAAATAATCAGTCGAATGTGAGACGGATTTGCGCATTGAAGATTCCGTGCAAGAAGTTATGTAAATCAAAGGTAAAGCTAATCTTTTCAGTGTATTAATATATTGCTAAATGTTATTAAAACAGTTTTTTGAAATCTGTTTTTTTACATGCGGCTTAAGAGTATATAACTTACAAATATTAGTAAAAGAAGAACCAAAAAATTAAGTGGCCAATTATTTAGAAGGATATGTAAAAAATTCCAATTTCTGTCATTATAACCATTTCATCATTTAACCGTTCAACCTTTTGTCAAATAAATGGACTAATTATTGAGCACATCAAATTCGAAGGTGTCACTATAAACACAACATACAAATAGTTTATTTCTAGCCATTAGACGTTACCGTTTTAATAAAAAAAATAGTGTCATTGATGTAAACGTTGTTTACGTGTATGACTTTGTATTATACAAAATTGATATACAAATACTTACTCAATTTATTATTTCATTGCCTAAAATCTATTTGGTTATGACCGCAGAACGTACGAAATATTTATTGTCCTGCAAAATTGAGTAAAGTACAGAATAGAGTGAGAAAACTTTTGTAGCACGTTCTATAAAGAATTTAACGTTATTTTAATACGGAAGTCATAAATTCGATGAAGATTAAAAAGTTTGACGGAAAAAATTCCAAACAGTGGAAATTTTGAGTCAATTATGCTCGGAAAGCATAGGGTTGGAATATAACCACTTCAACACCTGCAGAAAATAAAGCACAAGTATAGTGGAACAAGGACGATGGAACGGCTATGTTCATTTTGACGTTGTCCATAGATTTCAATGAGATTTCTCTGGTAGAAAACTATGACACAGCGAAAGATGTGATGAGTAAATTAGAAGCTATATATGAACAAAAACCCAAATTCAGTAAGACGAATGAAAAATCCTACCAGTATACGTATTGTTCAATGACGCAGCATGTTTCAAAATTAGAATTTTTTATGAAACGCAATAGAATGGCAGGGCCGAGAGAAAACTGCGTATAAAAACAGAAAGTACAAGGTCATTGCTTTGTCATCAAACTTGAAATATATTCCAATGACCATACTTGAAATACATTCGGATATTTGATTCAGTGGAATATATACAAATTCCGAAAACAGAAAAAATTACAAACAAAAGTACTAAAATGATATTATTGGGATATGAACAGAAAAACTATAGAATGTATGACCGAAATAAAAAGAAGATACATGTGTCAAGATGTGTGAGGTTTCATGAGCTTAACAGTGTAACCAAAAAATATAATTTCATTTAAATATAAATTAATGGGCAAAGTGTAAACGAAGACCAGTTCGTGTTGTCACCACAAGAAGTTTCTTGTGGTGACAAAGTGCTTGTGGTGTAGTTACACCAGATGTACCCAGAATTTCTTCAGGTAACAGTATAAATAGTTCAGAGAATAATGATGCTGCTTACCATCCACCAAAGGCATAACAATCAAAGAACATATCGATGTTATTCTAATACCTCAGGGAGATAGGAATTGGAAAATTAATCTTTTAGAATAGGATTGAAAGAAATCTATTGAAGATGAGCTTATTTCTCATAAAGATAAAAATATACGATAATAAATAGACCAGGAAAGAAGCTTATTACATGCAAGTTTTCAGTATCAACAGGAATACGGAAGGAGAGACAGAAAGGTACAAAGCTAGTCTGTGTTCCCAGGGGTTTACTGAATAAAAAATATTGACTATGAGGAAACATTCTCACTAACTACCAGGTATGATTCTAGTAAGTTGCCATTGAGTATAGCAGTGAGGAATGAGTTAGATATTGAACGGTTTGATGCAAAAACTGCTTTCTTGTATGGGGAAATATTGAAGGAGATCTATATGGAGCCATCGGAGGGTGTTAAAGTCGATTCGTTTTAAGTTGAACAAATTTCTATATGGTCTCAAACAGTCTTCTAGCTATTTGAATAGGAAGATTATCAAATTTCGTATTATGTATGGTTTTATACCAAGTCATTCAGACAATTGTGTTTTTGAGGGATACTATAATGGTATCAAAATACTATTAATAATTTATGTCGATGAAGGATTATCGTTATCCAGACTCTATCTAGATAATTGAAAAAAATTAGGAACTTTGAAATGAAGGCTTATAATTTCAATTCTTTTGTTCATACGGAGATAAATGAAATACATGGCTGTATATCTATAAATCTAAGTAGTTATACTGAAAGCTTAACAAATAAGTGACAGTGACTTCAACATATGTGAAGCTATAGTACACCAGTAGAAGTTAAAGTACAATTGTCTCAAAATTAAAATGGAACTGTTAGTAAGCATTTACATAGCAAATCAGTGGGAGCACTGTTATTGTTGTCCTCGGTGTCTGGGACAGACAAAACCTAAACAGTAAATTTAGTAAATATCCGAAATTTATTCATATGAGTATAAATGCTGTGAGATGAATAGTTTTTTATTTGAAGTATACAGAATATATATCGATTGTATGCTGATTGGGTATTCAGATTCTGACTTTTCAGGTGATTTAGATTTTCGAAAATCCAATGCTGGATACATATTATTAATGAATGGTGAGCCCGTCACTTGGACATGTCAAAAATAAAATACCGTAAAATTTTCAACGACAGAACTTTAGGATAAAGCTGCTAGTGACACAGCGAAAGGGATGCTGTGGCTTAGACAATTTTTACTAGATATAATCGACCCACAAATTTCTGTGACATTGAACACAGACAATCAGAGTCCAACTAAATTCATCATCATAGAAGTAAGTATATTGACATACGTTATAATTTTATTGGACAAAAGTTTTTATAGAAAATGATCCATGTTGAATATGTTGAACGCTCATGTTAATTGGCTAATTTTCTTACCAAAGTTTTAGAGCTTAACAAATTTAATTACATAAAAGATTGTATTATGTACTCTTTTGTATATCAATTAAATACTTAAATATTTATGAACAACTTCTTAATTTAAATGGGAGTATTGAGCAACATAAATTTAAAGGTGTCAGTGTAAAAACTACATTTAAACAGTGTTCTTTTCAAGCCATTAAGAAAACGGAGTTTAATAAAAAAAGGGTCTGTGATTTAAAAGTTGTTTGTAACTTTGAATAAAACTAAGTTTATATAGAAATACTTACTCAATTTGTTATTTCATTGTCTAAAATCTAATTCTGACCAGCCTATTAGAATTGCCGACCTACTATGTAAAAGAATATTCAAGGATATTCTGTTGATGAGCCTGGAACATAAATACGTTATAGTAATTATACAGCTTTGCGTATGGTTTTGATTTTGCTTCCTGCCTCCATTATATATTCCTGCAATATAAATACATTTTAGTAACTATACATATGGTTTTGATTTTGCTACCTCCCTCAATTATTAATTTATACATATTACAATATTATTGTTACAATACATTCTTAAAAAGATTAAGGGGTATTTGTTAATTCATTTCATTCCTTTTAGCAGTTTAAAAAAACCACATTTGAATTGTTCAATAATCCGTATTATGGTTTTCCTCTAATATTGGTTTATTCTTCCGTACTTTAGAGATATTCACTTTTACACTGTTATTTTGTAAATGAATCAGCAGAGTTGTTGGTCCCAGTATTTTAATTTTGGGGAAATAAGAAAAACTAGTTGTCTTTCCTTATTTTAGATAGATCTTTACTTTTGTACTTTAAAATATAAATTGATAATGAAAATTGGTGTTATTCGACTAATGCTATGTAAATAGCAGAAAACGTGAAAACACAAAAGAAATATTTGAGAACAATTTTCGTGCTGAAAGAAACGCTAGCATCGATGTACATTTAGTGAAAGAATATTTTAAAATGCACGAGGCCGAGTAACTTCCAATTGTTACATATTTGAATTGAACTCGCGCATTTTACCTCCTATGCCTTTTCGCATTATAAATTGCAAGTTTTATTTCTTGTAACTAGCCTTTAAAAACTACACTCGCCTCCAAAGTTCTTTAATACAAGACTTTCCTAATATTTAAATTGCATGTATTTAAATCCTGCAGCATGCTTACGTGAATTGTGTAAAAATTAATTAAAAATAATAACTATGTAAACTTCTCTTCAAACATTTTGCTATTAATTTTTATAAGAATCATGGCATACAAACATGTGTTTTTTTATGACTGAACTGAAGTAAATCATCTTAATGGCCCAATTTAACTAATTTTTCTTTTATTTCATAGCGATGTTAAATTCAAATGTTTTGCATGATCTATCGGCTAACATGCATAAACTCTATTATCTTAATCTATCTTTATATAAATAAATACATTGTTTATCTTAAAGGGCTGAAAAATGCAAAGCATATTTACTGTTTATTTTCGTGTCATCACAGCATAACGCTAATATTTTTGTCTGTTGGTGTTGCGCTGTTTTTCGTCAGTTTAGTAAATTAAATAGATTAATTGTAATTAAATGCCTATCATAGTCATTAATTTTATAACTAAGAAATCAATTATGTTTTCACACTTTTTATATTTTTATTATTCTT
Source organism: Druceiella hillmani (assembly GCA_039881145.1). Classification (NCBI taxonomy): domain Eukaryota; kingdom Metazoa; phylum Arthropoda; class Insecta; order Lepidoptera; family Hepialidae; genus Druceiella; species Druceiella hillmani. The sequence continues at coordinate 329,612 of JAYKKI010000049.1, forward strand.
TTATTATAGGTATTGTATATGGCATATTTTTAACTAGTTTTTGTTGTTGTGTGTGTGTGTGTGTGCATATGCGTGTGCGTACGCGTGCGTGGGCGCATGAGCGGGCAAGCGCAAGCGCGCGTTTCTATGCGCTGGCGCGTTTGTACATATGTGTATACATATGGTGCAAATTCTATAAACTTTTAAACAAAAAATTAGGCAAATTTCAGATAACTGCTCAATAGGCAGGCGGTTTTACAAAAGCACTGCTACTGTTAATGATTAATTTCAAAAGCACTGCCACTGTTAAAGATTTTGTAAGACGGTGCCAAGTGGAATGTGGCTTTATGTATGTGATATGTCAAATCATTTCAAGCTCGGTCTCAAATTACTCAAAGACGTCTTGTATTATTTCCCGCTGAGAAGTTCCTCAAGATATCTCGGCAGAAAAATTTGAGAAGTAATATAAAAAAAATCGTTTACACATTATAAGATAGCGTCGATTATTTCTTTACTGATGTCATCTCTTTATAACAATATTGCATTTACCTTGTAACACGGAACTGATGTCGCACCGTTTTTAATTGTTCGTAATTGTTTTATAAATGAAATCGATGAAACAAGAATTGAGTGACCCACTAGAACATAATTTATCTAAAATGTTTGGTAGTGTTCTGTATATGACAATCATAAAATAAGAAATGAATGGCCCACTATAACATAAGTCTTCTATAACTATATCGCAATTATCTAGAAATATGGAATTTATACTGCACCAGTTTTAATTGATCATAAATATCTGGTAATGTTTTACACATGAAATCTACAAAAGAAAAGTTGATTGACCTTTTATAATATAAAACCTTTATGATATTATCGCAATAATCTTTAATAACGAAGCGATACTACACTGGTTTTAATAGATTATATATATTTGGTAATGTTCTATCTGTTCTGTGGTTCTATACATGAAATTTATAAAACAAGAACTGTATAAGCCCTTATAACTTAAGTTTTTGACAACTATACCGGAATTATTTATAAATACGGAATAAACACTGCACCGATTTGAAATCATCGTAAATGTTAGATAATATTTTATAAGAGAAATATATAAAAAGAATTGAGTATCCCACTAGAACATGAGTCGTTTATAACAAAATCATAATAAATTCTAAATAAGAAGCTGGACCGGCTGTAATTGGTCATACATTTTTTTTAAATGTCTTACATATAAAATTTATAAAACGAGAAATAAATAACCCACTATAATATAGATCCTGCATAACTATATCGTAATTATCTTGAAATACGAAATTGATAATGCACCGGTTTTAATTGATCATAAATGTGTGGTAATATTTTATACATGAAATCTATGAAACAACAAATTGAATGACCTACTAGAAATTAAGTCCTTTATAACAATATCATAATTATCTTTAAGAACGAAGCTGATACTGCACCGGCTTTAATTGGTTATAAATGTTTGGTAATGTTCTGTATAAAAAATTTATAAAACATGAACTGAATGACCCACTATAATATAAGTGCTTTATAAATGTATCGCAATTATCTTGAAGTACGGAATCGGTATTGCATCGGCTTAAACTGGTCATACATGTTTAATAATATTTTATACATGATATTTGTAAAACTGTGTTTAGGTGACTATAACAACAGCCGATTTTACTGCAGTCATTATAGACTGGCAACTACCACTTTTATGATTTAAATACACTGAATAGGACGCAGTCCTATGTATTCCGGGGAGCTTTCATATAGGTATCTTTCGGGGTATTTTTCTTGCACTTACGCTTATTTTTACACCTAATTTTAATAAAAACCGTGATAAGCATTTATTCAATTCACAACAATACGTTGATAGGTCTAGTTGTGTGCTCGTCATTCGAAACTTTTTCAGGATTTAGTTTTGAAAAGCTAAAAATAGAACCCAAATATACAAAGCAAATGACCGACAATTATCGGTCCGAAAATGTTATAGAAAATAGAACATGTGCTATTTAATACTTAAACCAAAAAGCCCTACAAAAGACGGTCCCACAAAATATACGAATGATTCTGACCGTCTTTCCCAAATTCCAATACAAAGCGTTAACAGGGAAAATGGAGTGAAAATACGTTAACTGAGAAAATCATAAAATGTAGGAATGAAAACGCTTTAACGGAGACAGCAGACCTTTGGCAAGGGAATCTTTCCTAGTACGGTAAATCTGTGGAAAGTAGTTTATCTCTGTTGAACGTTATATTGAGTCTTCGGTGTTGTATTCGTATTTCATTACTGTTTTTTGCTACATGCATCTGTTCAAGTAAAAGAAGTGTATTTTTATTTCAAATATAATCTCAAAGAAAGGGTTGAAAATGGCGCAATAGGGACGAGCAGAGTGTCATAAGAATGTACATTGGTTATAAACTCCAATAATCCTTTTAATTTTAGCTTATATGATTTTTTATTTATAATAAATAATATCCAAAAAAAACATTTGCACAAAATCTTCAAAATAAATAAAAATCAAAATTGCATGTACTTAAAATTTTTCGGGAACATGCCTTTAATTATTTCCCTCTGATTTCTTAATTTCTAGACTTTAACATGTACATTAATAGTATAGTAATTTTAGAATCGAATTAATGTTCTGGAACCCAAGTACAGAATTAGCGGAATTTATTTTATTTTCTCTGGGTTAACTAAACAACCGTGAAAATGATTTGTTGGAAAAATTGTCAAGATGATTTCATTTGAAGTTTAGTAGAGCTAACCTTTGCCGCTCTATCTAATCAATGATCTTAGTATTTTTTTCAGTTTTTTAATCATTTGCCAGAAGTTATACCATGTTTCAACTAGAAATATAAGTTTTAATACAAATTAGCTAAAAGAGTGGCAAAAAAATTAAGTGAAGGAAAAATTTGAAATAGTTCAATAATATTAATTTTTGAAGGTAAAACAATGGTATTTTAATATCATTAAAATCTAAAAAGCTTTACTTTCGTGTATCGATCGATCAATGTCAATCCTGTTAGCGGCGCTAGGAAATTATTTAATTTTCATGAACGAAAATTTAAGACAAATCTCAACCTAGCGTTGTTTGTCTTTCGAATTTTTGGAGCTTAAAAAATAATAAATGCATACTGCAAATTTTATTGTAAATAAATTTTTATTTATATGAGATACATTCAAATATTTCAATAACAGCCGCTTCGAGTCTGTTTAACACATATATCAAACAATGTTATAGATAATAGCACGTCAAAATCGATAAACGCGTAGCGCGCAGTTCGAACCCGTACGCTTCATTAAATATGTACAATGAATTAGAGGGAGCTATATATATTGTACATCCGCCAAACGAATGATTCGTATTGTTTCGCTGTGCAGATATCCGTCCGAGGCTGGGACTATTCCCATCGCGTGAATGATTTAAACAGTTTGCTCTCATAATCGTCGCATATTATATTACGTACAAATATTATGAGAATTTAGCATAAATTGATTGTGTTGACGGATCGAAATGTTTTGCAAAGTAAGATAGCGACTGAACAATTTAATAAACAGGAATATAAATAAAGTAAACAAATAAGTTCGAATTGAATTTTCAAATATCGAAACATTTTTACAAACCGTGTATGCAAATTGCACTTATTTTTCCGGAAATTCACTTTATAAGTACACAAACATTACTCATATTGCAACAATATTGGTAAATAAATCAACGGTGCATTCCGAAAGTGAGTTCTTTTCATATATCCAATCTCAATAAAAGATCGCGTTACGATGTAAGATACAATTCACAGTTTCGAAAACGTAAATATCGTTAACAAACCAATTAGACACACGCGGAACTGAGACAAAAATACATGACGATTGTAAAAGCACGAGTAATATTTTTGCAACAAAAAGGAAAACAAGTCCCTTAAATAATAAGGAATACACTCGAGTAACAAGTTTTGAAAATTGAAAGAAAAATTATGGAAGACATTTTAAACTTGAATATTTTATATCGAAAAGTGCGATCCATACTTTTTAGATAAATAAATTTGCATTAGTTACAATACAGTAAATTTATTTAAGTTTAGTTACTTATATTGTTTAGTTACAGTTAACAAGAGATAGCTTTTGTGTACTGTTACCGGTTTGCTTTTAACACAATACTTGCGACAGTTTGGTACTATTTTCTGGGTTATATATATATATATATATATATATATATATATATATATATGTATATATATATATATATATATCAAAATAAAAAAAGAAATCTTTTACGATCACATGAATATCGCCACCGTTTTTTTCAGAATCCGCTTGAGTTGAAAACTTGCAATGTTTGCAGAATGTTAATATATTAGTCTTCACATATCTCAATAAAAACACTCAAAAATATTTAAACAAAAATTTTAGATGATGCATATAATAAGAATTCTGAAGAAAATTCTATAAATTCCATAGGAAGCTTAAGGTATTGTTTTAAAGATCTAGTTTTAAGGGTAGCGAACATATATGTTTTCTTAACTTTCAATGGTAAGTCTTCGAATATACACTAAAAAATATGCCAAAAATAGGTTACCTCCACCACCTCCCCTGTATTGGAAACTACTGAACCTAAAATTATGCACAAAACAGAGTGTTTAGAAACCTACCCAAAGGTTAAAGTAGAACTGAAGGAAATTTTGGTAGAAAACATCGTTTTGAAGATTATCTATTTAATTATGTTATTATATATTATAGTTATTACGCTATAAATTAGGATTTCCAAATTAGTAATAGCTTAGGATGAATAAGGAAATTTCACTGCAATTTAGCTACAGAACCTTCAATGCTCAAGCCAGACTCGCACTTGGTCAATTTTATTTCAATTAAGTTGTTTTTTAAAGCAATTAAATTCAACGCAAAATTATGGTTTATATATATTTAAAGTAATAAAATACATTATTCTTCTTTTAAAATCTCTGTTCTTCCATATAAATACTCGTATACTATTAAGCAAAATTGTGTTGTTTATTATTCTAATTTTCAGATAACGCAACAGACATTAAAGTACATCCAAGCGTTTTTTGTATAAGATAATAAAAAAAGCAATTAAGCAGTACTAAATTCAGTAAATTCATGACAAACACATCGAATTCAACTTTTCTGTAAATATCTATTAAGTTTTCACTTTAAATAAAGAACTTAAACTACATATGCAAAAATGTATTTGCATTTTTTTGTAGCGAAATAATATTTTCATACTTGTAACTCATTTTTTGGCGATGGTGAGCGATAGCTAAAACATTGCTTCCTTCGAACGTATTTCAGGAACGGCAAATCACAGTCAACAACGCTAAATTACTGATCGTATAACACATTTCACTCCTCTGTTAGCTATTTTTACAGTTTTATCTGACGTTTTACTCGCAACGTTGGTCGCACTCACTCAGTTTAATAGTTACCGAGTTTTAGTTTTCAGCAAGCCCTATCCATAGCTTAACGAAAATAGCAATTGGAGACATTATGATCCCCTGTGGAACTAGACAAAAATTGGTAATGCCATTCTCATTGCACTTGACAGGCAAGACAAAGTTTCTGCGAAGCTAATTTCGAGTTATAATTTAAACTGTACGTCACCGGTAGATCGTACTTAGTGTAACGAACTTTATATTACTAGTTTGCAAGATATTGAAGAAATTAATATTAATTTGAATCCGTATTATGTACAACGAATGTTGTTTTTAGTAAAATATAGCGGAAATAAAATATAAAAAAGATTAGAAAATTTCGATGCTACAATTTAACTAATATGTTAAATGATTTGATTTAGCTTAAATTGCAAGGTTCACAAGGATACATTGTGGCAATTGTGGTTACGATTTAATTATTAGTAAATTGATCAAAGTTACTACTATTTACTATGAATTTTATTAATATATTATAAACGTGTATATCTCCAACATGAACGCAATGATCATCGAGATACTATCAATTTCGTGTCACGACGAGGCGAGAATAAGACTAATGAATATTTTCACTAGCCCTTGTAGTCATTAATATTTAAATAGACATGTTTAATTTATTACTTAATTAGTTTTGCTATGCGCAAAGCGTATTCATAAGGTTTATAAAAAGGAAGTAATCTGTAAATTTGGCACATGTTTTTGTCATTTTGATAGTCATTTAATCATTAAGCGTAATAATCACCTTTCGAAAGAAAATACATCGGTTCAAAGTCTATTGGGCTTCAAAGTCTTTTTTAATTTCAGTTCTAGATATTTATCCTACTAATAGCTAATAAAGTATTATTGTAACTTAATTTTAAATAAAAATGTAAATAAAATCTTGCGTAAATCAAAATGCTCATTCGTTATATCATGACAAAGGAGGAAATATACAAATATCCCATAAGAATAAAACATATGTAATGTTGTGAAAATCAAAACATCATAAATAAATGCCATGTTAATGACGTTAAAATTTATGAATTGTAGCAAAATATGCACATTGCATTAGGAAGTAATTCAAGTTTTTGATGTTAAAACTTGTAGTCTTTTTCAATCTACATTTAATTTAAATTTTATGTTCGTCTTTGTTGGGTAAATTTCAACAATGTTTGCTTTCCCGCATTTCCCCATATCCTCAGGGGTTGATGATGAAATACTGCGAGATTTTCAGAAACACTTCAACGGTTGTAAATATAAGGCACGTTTAAAAATTTTGAGATCGTATTTGAGTTCATTTGTCCTGTCTTTACAAATACTTTAGTTGGACTAGTAACAAAACTCCTCAATCGTGAGGAGTTAAATTCATTGAGTTCGACCTTATTTTATTGTCTTGGCGAGTCATTTAGTTATAAATAGCTCCCAGTTCTGATGACGGAAATGGAAGATTTGTCATTTTATCAAGAACTCCTCAAAGGTGAAGAGCAAAATTCATGAAAATTGAACTTGCTCGAGTTATTTTGACAAATGAAAGAAAGTAGCAAAGTATGTAAATATGTATTTTCAGATGCATATAAAAACATGAAACATCTACTACTCTGAAGCCAAAAGAGGTTAATATTATCGACATTTTGGATGTATATGTGTATTGATGTGGGCATCAACTTAAAAAGAATGTCATGTACAAGATTGTAGATAAGTAGATAAATACTAACCTATTTGTAAGAAGATTGTATGTAAGTAGATAAATACTAACCTTTTTAGATAAATAGATAAATATTAACCTTGGATTTGTCAATCATAGGAGAGGTGTTTTCAGTGTAAAAGTATATTATGTTTCTGAGTTTTGAAGTCGTTTTTTTTTTTCAATTCTTATTTATAATCATTCAAAATAACAAATGTAAGTAATGTGAATTTTGCTATATGATAAAAGGGTTGTAGGCCGTGAAAGGATAAGAAAATTCCGCGCCATTGAAATCTGAGCCGCGTCCTAAACTCAGAATAATTGACTGAATACCTCACCATCGTGATTATATATTTGCGTATTAGAAATGTGAGGAAGCTAAATTCGTATGTAAACTTTAGTTTCCTATAAATTCAAGTTCGTGTTTGGTATTTATATTTACTTTCGTAATTCAACCAGATGATTTAAATGATGATGAAGAAAAATTTATTGACTTTCTGTTCGTTTGTTTGAGTATTATCTTAAAACCACAAGACCACCCTGTAATAAACTTTACCTGGAAAATTTCACTTCGTTGAAATTAAAATTTGACCTACTATTTTTACCTTTTCAATTTTATGAAAAAGACATCTTGTTTATTTGTACGATAGAACTTAGAAGTTTCTAAATAAAAAAATAATTGAGATAATGTTTGAGATTATAGTAATTTTTATCATATATTCTGAAGAATTTTAAAATTTCGTCATTAGCACAAAATTAGTACCTAATCTTAAAAAAATTGGCAAGCTTAAACATGAAGAAAAGAAATTAACTTCACTGTTACAATCGGCTTAAAGTTGGAGCTATGGCATAAGATATTTTTACTCCGCTCTAGGAATTTTTGAGATATATTCGTCAATCTAACTAAAAAATAATTTATTTTGAGTTTCATTTAGATACATGTTACATAAAAATGGGAGAGATTAGTAGAAGGTTATTGCATCATCCCAACGCCACGATTTTCCCCGCGAAGATGCATAATTCCTGAGAGTGAAGACGGCCAAGAAGTAATCTCTAAGAGATGACCCTGACCCTTGGAATATTTCTAACCCTGTTAATTATTTCGGCATGGATCTAAGTCTCATCGGTCAACTGGCTTGTAATATGGGTCTCCTAATCTATCCTACAAAGTCTTTTACTATTGTTGTTGGTAGTAGGAAATTTCGTTCAAACTCTTCGTCCGATTCGATGAGGTTTTCAGTTGTGTAGCTATGTTCTTGAGTATGTTCTTTAATATATTGATTTGTCATCAAGAGATTTGCTTAACAACTGGACGTGCATCACACTAAGCATAAAATACTCTGAAAATATGTTTAATGTATCAATTTCATGTTGCTGAAAATTCAATAGTTTCAGGAATTTTGTTAATTTTTGTTCAAAGAAATATTTGGATAAATCAGAGTTCAGGGTCAGTTTGATGTATAATATTTGAAACTGTCAATACTTGACGCTGGATTGAGAAGATTCAACTAATTGTTCCTAAATGCATCTTATCTTCCCGCGCATTAACTATAAGTGAAAGTTAGGTTTCTACTTATGATCATGAGGAATTTAAACTTACCAAAATTGTACAACAGCGCCTGGTTTCGAGTGAAACTGAGCAAGGGAACGTTACAGAGGCTGCCACCAAACGTGGCTCTGGAGAGGTGGCTCTGGATTGAGCCCTTCTAATTTCTCGTTTCATTTCAAGTATCTACATTATGTGTACCTGTTTATTTGAGATGTCTGCACATGGGTCGCGAGGCCAGAAGCTAAAGACTGTAGGCGTTGTCCTGCAACTAGCGTGCTTCTTATATGATCAGTTTAATATTATTTACTCCAGAAAGAGCGCCAAGTAAGTTGTAAGACATATTTATAGAGAAACTATTATATAACTCTTGCCGAAAAGGCGTTGTGTTCACCATTAGCATCATTTTATATTTTTTACATTATGCTCAAGCAAACATACAATAAGACAAAGAAACAAACTACCTCTTAATAAAGATTAGAAATGGTAATAAGGTTCCTTAAATATAATCCCAAATACTATCTTTTATTGAAACTTCCATTCAAATCGATCCAGTAATTTCCACATAATACTAAAACAAACGGATTGGGAGTAGAAAAAAAGAAAAATGAAACATGCATTTTTGGTCAAAGAAGCGTATGTTTTTTAAGTATCTTTAGTATCTCTGTTATAATTTTATAATAATGTCGAAAAAAATACGTGGAAAATCGGGAAATTAATGAAATTTTTGTAGTAGCAACTATACTGCAGTTATTATATGAATACATTGCTACTGCATCCCTGTTAATAAAACTTGTCAACCTATAAATAAATGACATTAACTTCACATTCGATTTTGGTTCCGCTGACTGACAGAGCGTAATGCGAGCATTATTAGATAAGTGGTGTGAATTATTAAGATTAAATTTTTGTCCACTACAGGTGAATATACGCACTACACAGCATAACAATTCTATGAAATATTACTATGATTTTATGCTCAGTTAAGAATTAAAAATTTCCAATCAAAGCATTCAATAATTTGAGCCAATAGTAACTGGCCTCCTCATTCAAAATTTCTTTGGTTTTCAAAGTAAAGTTTGTGTTTTCATTACCGAGAGGGACACAAATAATTTTCCAAAGACGAATCAGAATTGAAATATTTTATCCTAAATGAAATAAATCGTAAATAACCAGATGCAGTGCTGATGTAATTGTGTTACCTCTAATTGCCATTTAATCATTAGATGTCTTGATATTTTTAAAATTATGAGTCAAAAAAGAAATAGGAAAATTATTACAGTGTATAAAAGCAAAATTTAACTAGTAACTGATTTCATTTATTTATTCATTTCTCCAAGCTTAGAAAACTAAGTATACAGTGGCAGACTTATTGCTACAAGAGCAACGTCTTACAGGTTTTACACATTTTTCCCGACACGAATTCAAACCAAAAGTGACTGTTTAAGATATCTGACAAGTGAAGAGCGCGGAGCGATAAAATTAGTTAAACAGAATGAGCAGCATCCATCTCATTTGTATTATTGAGAAAAATCGTCAGTACTAAAATACGATTATTAAGAACTAATCGTAGCAAATATGGATACCTATCAACGCAACGCAAATTTTACCTTAGTTTTGCTTAATCGGGTCTTAATAGAAAAAATATATTTTCCAATAAATTTCTTACTTTGTTTTATTTTGCCCTACTATGTCACCTATTAAGTTTAATTTATTATTTAAACATATTATTTAATTTATAAAACATATGTACCTATCAAGTAAAGGCAGAACTTACACTATGACACACACTTAGGCACTTGTAAACATATAAAAGGGGCATAGTATTTACTTTAATATATTTACGAATATAAATTTTTCATAATTTAAATACATTAACTACATTTTTCGCAGACATCAAAATAGGGTAAATTTTTAATAATATAGTTTCATATACATAAATATATTACCTAGTATGTCTTTCACAGACATAATGAATATACATTTTAAAAAATAAATTTATTTTTGTGATTAATTGAAATCACTCGTGTAGACTTTCGACTGTTACTCGTAAACTAGTACAGCCTACTTACTTGAAATAATATTTGTTTATAATTTCTTTACATAGATAGCTGTATGTAGGGAATTACAGTTGGTAGGATATAAGACAAAATAACCGGATTACTCGTAAAAGTACTCATGATATGCTATACAAAAAAAAGAGGTATGCGAATAAAAATATTAAACGAATATGTGTATACACACACATACGTATATATATTTATTTATATATATATATATATATATATATATATATATATATTTATATATATGTGAGTGTGTGTGTGTGCGTGCGTGTGTATATGTATATATATATATATACACATATAAACGTGCCAAAGTTTAACTTTCTATCGCTAATAGTCTGCGAACAAAACGGCTGTGACCTACAGACAGACTGACAGACGGATAAAAATGGCAATACTAAAGAGGTTCCTACTTTTAACTAAAAACCCTAAAATGTTTTAAAAATCTGTTTGTTTACATATGTTTTATATTTTATCGAGATGAAGATCACGTGATTCTGCATCTCATGTGTGAATGTAGGTCTTTATAAAATCACGCTTTTATATAAAAAATTGCTTATTAATTCATAATATAATCTACCATGCTCTAAATATTATTTATTTTACGACTCACGACTACATTGTTTTAAATATATTTTCTTGACATGTCTACCTTTCGCCCAATGTAGGTTTACATTTTAAGTGATTTTTATATTTTAAATTTGATTTTAAAATGATCAAGTAAAAAATCAGTCAACACAATCATAAATGTATTCATTAGTTCATTGATACATGTATTATTGATGATTACTTCGTATATTTAACGCACTCGTCAAGAGTCGCTGCACATACCGTTATTAGTAGCCTATTTGGGGAGCATACAAATAGTTCAGCGATGTAAAGCACGAAATAATTAAAATGGAACTGTTGTGTTGTTAGCTGGAAATTAACATGTCACTATTGTGGGTTGTCACTTTAAATTAGGCCTATTAGAACATTATTCGATTCTCGATTACACATTGTTGGAAATAAATTAAAATATGCAATAATATATGTGTGTACATATATATATATATATATATATATATATATATATATATATATATACATATATATATATATAAATATATAATATTGATGAAAAACAAATTTAAGAATTTGATATTCATAACGTATTATTAAATTCCAATCTATAATTAATAGAGTAGGTGACAAGGACCTTAAAGTAATGCTTCATAAGAAATATTTTAGCGGTAACTATTTAATTATAATTTTAATATGACAAATAACCTGTAGTTAAAGTAGATAAGTTTCCATAAATATATATTTTCTTATATAATATTTGTACAACACTGATTTATATTTCGGTATTCTCAATACAATACGGTCTTGCTTCGGAGCCATCAATTTTTTAATACAGGCCTTCAACCTGTGATCATACCGACTGTGTTTACATAATAAATTATTGTCCTTAAAATATTTCTATCTGAGTTTATATTGGAACTTAGTGCGCTTTATAAGATTGACGCTTGCGTTTAATATTATAGTCTTTGGTTTAAAAAAAAAATTAATTATTTTATATCATAAAAATAGAAAAACTAAAATATATTTTTTTATACTATGAAAATAAACGTACCTTTTTAAATACACCAATTTAATTTCTTTTAAAAAGGACGAAATACCTTAAAGATTTTTTTTTGGAAAAAGAGATTTATGTTTTTTTAAATAACTCAAATTTACGTGTTTATGTAAATACAATATGATACATTTTGAATTCGCTGACGTATTTGTAACTCCTACTTATATTATTGAATCAAATAACATTTAAATCTGGAACAAAATATTCAGCAATATTCCAGATTGCCAAATTTAATTCTGTGATATTTGCGGGAATTCTACAAGCGGGGCTTTTACTTCATCCCACATAAAGTAAAACTAACCGAATATTAATGATCGCACGACCACTTAAATATTGATGGGATGCGCCGAGTTGCGCTCTCTCTCATAATTAACTTATGTAAATATACGTGAACATGAATATTTACTCATTTCGCGTGTGTCACAACATGAAAACGAGAGCAGGCCGCATCATTTTCATGAAATGATTAACAAAGTCTAAATCACCGTGTTCTGTTAGAGTAAAATCAGGAACCTGCGTTAATTCTATGTGGTATGTATATATATATACATATATACGTATTGAAGTTGTCTTACGCATGTATGCATAGGTGAAGATTAGATTTAATAGATTCAGGAATATTTTAATTGTAAAAATTTGTTTGCTGAACTTCATATTTTAATTTCATATTTGATAAAATCATTAATATATATGCAAAGACGTCGCCTCGCGTGTTAGGTTGATAACAAAGCGTACAGTTGTTGAGAGCACGGGACTAAGTGAACCCGTTTTCGATCCCTAGCCGGACGCCGAGCGGGGTTGGATTGATATTTAATATCACGTAGCTAAAATTCCACAGACCAAAGTTGGGCAGCATCGTGACTGGTGCGAAAAGCTACGCACTGCGATCGTCAATTAGCCTGCCCGGCATGGCGGGTATAAACGTTGGACGTATGGGCGGGTAGAAGGATATGTCCAACAGTGTATTTGATAGAGGCTGTTGATAATCGTGAACATGAACGAGGTCACACACATACAAAATATCTAAATTTTGAATAAATTCATGAAAATAAGATGTCGTGATGCGAATTAATGAAATAATGATTGGCGAAATGATAACAGGCCCGAATTGTAACTTCTAAGATAGGCACTCAATTTATATTTCTGATGTAGTAGTTATGCTATTTTCATATTACGCTCTGTGTGTAAAATTTTCGAACGTTTTGTTTTGCAGTTAATATGATATTCGATACCAATCAAATTAGTGGAAATTTATTAAATCTAATACTAAAGGATCTATTTCACGCAAAAATATATCAATAAAAAATTAATGCAGTCGTTAAAAGTAAAATGCATTACATGTATTCTTATATCGTATTTTCATTGAATTCTGCTGTTTAACAATTAAATGAAAAACATTCCAGATGCAATTATATAAAAACTGCTTATATTAGGTTATATATTTATAATTGTTTACATTCAGTGCGTGTCGCATATACAGATCGATAGGAAATTAACTTGCCGATAATCCAAACTGCTTCAAATAAGAAAATGTTAAAATAGTTTCAAATAAGAAAATGTTAAATAGTTTTGCAACTAAACCGACGCTGAATCCAGGTAGGTCAGTGCGATCATCAATATTCGATTAATTTTATTTGATGAGATTGATAGTTTTTATTGATTGATTTTAACAAAGTATTTGTGAACATGCATTTTGAAATTATTTTAATATTTTTTAGTTTGGAGCAATATGGGTTATCAGTAATCAGAATTGCCTTTTGGCCTGGACGTATGATACACACTGTAAGTGTATTTACGAAATAAGTCATTACAATTTTACACTGTTATAAGAAAATCATAAACAAATAATTGAGTATAAGTATTTTTATAACTGAAAATGAAAATTGTTTTTTTTAATTGTCAAAATGCAAAATTTAATATAAACAAGATACGATAATATGTCTAGTTCATTGCAGTTTCAACGAACGTACTTAATTTTTTTTCAACATATTTAATCATTTTTTTCCAACATATTTAATAATTTGTTCCAACACATTTAAAATCGTGTAACTAAACACATATTTAATCATATGTGTTTAGTTAAACGATTTCAAATATCATTGCGACACCGCTCAGCGAACGTCCGGAAATCGAATTCGTCAAAAATCTGCGCCGTCAAAAATCGTACAACTTGTTATCAAACTAATACACCAGGGCGACGACGTCTTCAGATATACCCTTCTAGTTTCATCATTTGATGCAAGATCAAAGAGAGCAAACGAATTTTTACAACCAAACCGTCGCTGAATCTACTAAATTTACTATGATTTCTGATTACTACTAAAGTTGCTATGATTTCTCTAACGGAACACGATGATGTGGTAACAACTTTCTTAATAATTTTATCAAAATTGTTAATGGCCTGCTTTCGTTTTCATGTTGTGACACATACGAAATAAGTAAACATTCATCATGTATATTAGGGTAGTCATTCATCATGTATATCATGTATATTAGGGTACAAGTTAATTAGGGAAGAGAGCGCAACTAGACGCATCGCATAAATATTAAGTAGATCAGTGCGATCATTAATATTCGATTAGTTTTATTTGATGTGGGATGAGGTACAAGCCACACTTATGGAATCTCCACAAATATCACAGAATTAAATTTAGCAATCCAAAGTATTCCTGTATATTTGGTTGTTGATTGAAACATAATTTGATGTACTGTATTAAGTACGAGTTACAAAGTACGAGTTACAGCTTAAAAAAATGTCATAAAATGTTTACATAAACACGTAAATTTTTGAGTTATCTAAAAACACACCTAAACCTCTTTTGCCAAAAAAAATCTTCATGATAATATTCGCTTTTTAATAAAACTTTGAATTGTATAATATGCTTAATTTGGTATGTCTTAATAATTAATAAGTTTCCTTCAAAGTTTTACGAAATACATAATAAATTTTTAAATTATAGAAAATTATATTTAATTTTTTTTGTAAAAGGATATAATTAAAATTTTATAAATCGAAGACTATAATATAAAACGGAAGCATCAATTATTATTAATTACGCTCACTAAGTTATAAATAATATAAACAATAAAAATACTTAAACAACACATGAATTTACTCGTACTATTTAAACATTTAAACCGGGTTGGTTGGATCACAGAACGAAGGCGATTAGTCGATTGTTGGCTCTGAACGTAGGTTACATTGTATCAGGAATTAAAACAGATGCTGAAATACAAATCAGTTTCGCATAGCTTTCAAAAAGTTATATAAAAAATAAATACTTATCGAAATTTATCTACTTTAATTACATGTTAACTGTCAAATTAATATTACACTTAATTTGCTATTGCCAAATTTATTTTTTATAAAGATAGCATCACTTCTAGTTTCCCGTTATTTGCTTTATTAATTTTAGATTTTATTAAAAATCTATATCAGCTATTCATGTTATATCTTCTTCAATAATTCATCAGTAATTCATCAAGATAGACAGAGAGAAATTATGAACCTTTTTCATTGTGGAGAAGAAAAAGATTTAGACTCAGGGTCCACAGCTCCTGTGACTCAACTGCCGATAAATTGAATAACATTAAATGTGAATATACAACCAATAGAGCTTGCAGCGTTGTGAAATCTAGAATATAATTTTTATGAACGAAATATTTTCTTCGTATTATAAATAAAAAATCTGGGCTACATTTTCTCGGTATTAGGCAATAGTCATTTGTTAACATCCAAGACTTCCAAATATTTATTCTAATTTTGATTTATTAAAGAGTAGCAAAAACCTTCTCAAAAATCTGTAATGCATTTATTCATGTTTCTTTGCGAAGAGCGTTATTATTTCTATTCCATAATAATATTAATCCTGTTCAAAATGTGTGATGACTTTTCCTTTGAATTAAGAAAATGTTTATAGACATCTATAATGGCGATAAGTTCGAATAAAACCTTTTCTTTTTTCATGTGTGTTATCACTAATGCCATTGCTTATTAAAAGCTTTTTGAAATAAAGCTAGAGACGAACATTTTTACAATATTATTAAAGTCATAAAGCATGATATTTGAAGGAAAAAAGAAAACCTTCATTCATTAGAATAAGGTCATTTATGATTAGAATCCTTAAAACTTTAAAATTACATGAAAATATTTATTCAGCCTTCGACTCCAATATACTGGGGAATATTTTTTTACTAATTTTAATTTTATTCGTTTTGTATAAATTGTTTCGGAAACGTTACAGTAAACTCGATACCAGGATAAAACAATCTTGTGAACTACTAAAATTATGAACTAACCTTAAAATTAAGTTGAAATTATAAACTAACTAGCAAACGACGTTATTACGGTAAGCAGATATAAATTTTTGGCATAAACTATTATGTATTTTGTAAAATAGCTAACGATTTATCCACTATTTGATAAATTTAATTCCTAGATATCTTCTGTAAAAGAAGGAAAAAAATATTATAGGTGGATAACTCAATGGTACAATTGATTCGAAAAAGTAAATTCAAGATTTTCGACAAAAGTAAATCCAAAATTACGCAATTACAAAATTTTCACAAAGTCTACGTAATGAAAGCAACTAAGTGGTTTGAAAAAAGATATTAAGTTTCGAAAAAAAACAGAGAGATAATATTTTATATTTTTTTTAATTCATCTGGCCAAGTTTGTTCTCGATTTACTTGCTAACCCTTCTGGTACGAGAAGTGAAATATGTGGGAGATACAGTGAACATCGATCGAAGCTTTCCCCTTGGTAAAGTAATAGATATAGACACTTATTCATAAAACTTTCCGTTACATTAGCAAGTGAAAATATGAAGTCACCAAGTCTGTTTTGGTTCAAGAGACAGTTATAAGAAGTGCGTCTCTTCTATTACTACTAAATTATACTTTAAGATCTACCCTAAACGACTGGAATATTTGTAATAATTAACTCTTCAAGGCCCAATGCTCTATCTATCTAAATTTATTAACATTAAAGATGTTTTCTGAATTAATACTTTTTATATCAAATTTTTAAAAAACGTTTTAAATGTTAACTTATTTGCATCAAAAGTTAATGGGCGCAAAACTAATCTTCATTTATTAAACAAAATAGCCTTTGAGATTTTGCTTTGTTTAGACTTTTCAGTAAAGTACAAACAACAGAATATATGTGAAAAATGCAAAGCGCTTTGAGAAAAAAGTAGCTTTAATGCGTATGTAATTTCTTTTGCATAAATATTGTTTATTTCAAATTTTACCTTATTTTAAATGTAGTAAAATGCGGCAGAAAAACAAAAAAATAATTTCTATTTTGCATTACATCATCTCAACTCTACTTCAGCTACAATTTCGACCTTGAACAGATACTTATAACTAAACACCGTTAAATTAAAGATATATTAAAAATGACTTTTCAAAGCTTTAACCTTAGTACTAACTTAATTAACAGAATCATGATTTATTCGCAAAAGCAAACTCCTTTAATGGACAAAAATGAAGCAACAAGGAGCAAAATAAATTATAATTACTTTCGGCGGATCATAAATAATAAGGTAAGTGGTCGCGCGCTAAAACGTCTTGTCTACAGCTTGCTTCGGGAGCCCTTTTGCGAAACGCCAACGCAGTTAAGAAACCATTAATGGTGAAGCTGGTTACTTTCTATTGATAGAATTTATTTTTATTGGCGTACATTTGATACCCTCATTTAATTAGCTTCATAAATAGAAGAGGCAAAATGTTTCGAGTTTCTTAATTTTATTAAGTGAAAAATGATATTAAATTGTGGCTTATTAGAAGCAGTAAGTCACGCACGCTGAGATATACAAGAATATCTCGTAAACCCATAAAAATGGAAATGTTTTGCTAATCACTTCTCTTATTTAATATTTTAAAATTTTCTTTTATAGCTACAGACATTTCTGTATAGTTAGTGATATTAAGCTACTATTATATGTTTAACTTTCATTTAGATATTTATGATTTGATGACGTATTTAAAAATGTGTCAACAATTAATATATTTTAAGAAGTATTTTGACAAAAATTGGTACTAAAATGAAATTTTTACTAATTTATGAGATAAATTTCCCTTGTGAAAGAAAAAAGAAAAGTACATATTTAATTATTTCATTTGTAATTAAGCAATGGCTTAACCACTATAAATGTCGTCATCAGCAAGAGTATAATATGGATTCGGGATTCGAAAAGGGCAGTGTCTTGGTTTCATTTATGATTTATACAGATGAACCTGCCTTCATATTACCAAAGAATATGTATGTTTACACAGCGTCTAATAAAAATGCATCGTTAATTATATGTAGTTATAAAATATATGAAATTAAGGTAAATGGTGTGATCATGAAATTTTAAAAAACAAAAATGAGTGGTACACCCGAGGAACCAGTTCCTTGGGACCAGAAAAAGCGAAAGCTACGATACATGACGGCTTATTAGTGCCAATAATAACAATTGATAATAAGTATAGGTATACAAAAGAAAGATGAAAATATATTGCCAAAATCAGGCTATAACCTAAAAATCAGAGTAAAAGTTCACATGATAAAATTAGGAAGGTATATTAAAATAAGTTAAATTCACATTAAATTAAATATGATGTTAAATAAAATGCGCTAGTGAAAATAAAATAATGGTTAGGTTAGTGCAACTAAGTTCAAGATATGTACAAGAAAAGATTAAGAAAAATTATTGCGAATACTTTTCAGTAATTCAACAATGATGGTTAACTGTTAGGGGATGGGAACACTTAACTCTAACAAAAATTACCAATATAAAAGTTAAAATTTCCTAAACGGATTTCATACCACTGTTCCTATACGTTACAGGTCAGCACGGAACGTCAGAATTTGGTTTTGGTCTTTCATAATGATTTAAAACCTTGCTTTCAATATATCGTCAGTTTTCAATCAGATTGATACAGGACTTTAAGACGACCACGTTAAGACTTGAAATTTTAGCGTATACTTCCAGTTTTTAACTATTTCACATGTGTGTTTTAAGTCATCATCATGTTCCGATATTATCTCATCTGGGATACGGCATTTTTAACAGCTGCTACCAGATATGTCCTAAAAATTGTATATATAAATAAATATATATATATAAATATTTTTTTTTTCTCTCCAATTATTTTCAAAATGTAATATTTTTTCCAGAAAGAACCAGTTTCTTTTTTCCCATGACATTGAATTTTACTTCGTATAATGCACGATGAACAGTCCATTTACTCACTGACGTACCAGTATCTTGCCTTGAAGTATTCCAGGTGGCGAAAATGGCTCATGGGATACTAAATAATATACAAATCGTTTTACATCTCTCTCCGATAATAATTTTCTGTCGTCTTATATCTCTCTCCAATCTCTCTCTGTCCAATAATTATTTATCAGTGCAAGAATCAATATTAGTTTGTTTAGGCAATTTATATTTGGTTCAAAATAGAATAGCTTTTATAAATCGACTCAGATTTTTCGTTCATCTTTCAAATATGACTCCTTAACAATTTTTAAATAAAATAACAACAATTTTAAAAGTGGCATCGATTTGGGATAAGGCCATATGTGTTTTCATCCCAATGATGATCTTAAATATGGACAGACCGTTACGAGGAAGTATCGCTAAAGAAAAATAGGATCCAAAGTAGGTATTTTCTAACCATATAACCTGTACTTGCTATTCAATTAAATATTATTCTCGTGATTTATTTATACAAGTGACTTCCATTAATGACAAAAAGATGAAGGTTTGATACAGGATAACAATTGTTTAGACGGATGTAGACCCGAAACATGGTTTATGGCGAAGGTTCCATCACTTTAAACGTCTGCGTCCTATCAGCAATATGTTAGGAAATCCTGGCTTCAGGAGTCTTCTTAATTATAAATATACGTACATTGCAAAATTTTATATAAAAAGGACGAAATGAAAAATCGAACCTATTTTGACTTTACAACAAATTATAGGTGTATTGATATTTTGTAATTTTTTATACCGATCAATGCAATTCTAAGTATTTACGTAGCAATTCACGGGCGTATAATTTTATTCTAAAATTATAAATCGACTCATTTCACGTAAGTATTGAGAATAAGTCTCACAGAAAATGAATATCAATATTTGGAAGTTATCATTCCACAATCATATATTATAAAGTGTTTTATTCGTTTGCTTATTTAGATGAATATATAAATCTAGTGAACTAATTGCTTTAGGGGTAACCTCTTTCAATTAGCCAAAACTGCATTGTATTTACTTTGTTACATTGACAATAAAATGTGATAACAGATTACGGTAAATAATTTTTTTTATTTTTGAAAGAGATCGAAGAAAATTGGATACTTATAGATCTGGAGAGATTTCAGTAGAAATAGTAGAGGGACGGGAGAAAAGTAAAGAGAAAAATCACGGAAGAAGTATGTTAATGTTTTTCAGACTACGTTTCAATACTTGACTGGACGGTCAAGGATTGTCAATCCGCCATGATTTGTGATTTATATTGAAATATGATACAAAACCATTAATTAACGGAAATATTTAAATAACAATCCTCAGTTAATAAAATTATAGTCTATTGTTATTATTTTATAAGCATAATAATTTACAGAGGAATGATGAATGATTTTATAATGTATATTTAAAACGGCAATAATAGTAGCAAAGAACCTAATCAAATGCTTCTTTCATTTGTCATTGTTCAATATCTATTCGAAAAATATTTTCAATTAACTTCAAATGAAACACAATGTAACTATCAAATGAGTATCATTTCTGACGTGCAGTTCACTGAGCATAATATGTTAATTTACTTTATCTATATTTTCTATTCACGGTTCAAAATTTTTTAAAAATGCAAATTATATAAATAAAATAATGGCTTTTCGGAAAAAATTTAACTAACATAAACCTAGCCAACAATGTCCACCATTTATCAAATTATACAAAAATATCTTGTCCAGAAATGGATATTAATCACAATAAAAATTAGTATTTATAATTCAACCCGTAATGCCTAATTCCTACCTCCTATTAATTTTATTTTGCTTCCATCTTTAACATATTCTGTGTCAACGTCTTTGTTGGAATTTTTATGATTCTTTTAATCAGCTTTTATTAGTTTTATAAATGTTAAAACGTATTTCTTTATTTTCATTAAGACATTATTCAATAAATCGGAAATATGTTTTCCATTAAGCTATCGAAATTTTCTAATTAGCAAGCATTTCTAACGGTATATGTATTGTAAAGGTTTTGATTGTATTTCTGCTCATTCCCTATAGGTCTCACTCTATTTTACTAATGACAACGAACTACTCCACATTCAGCATTCGGTAACCGCAGATCAAAATCAACCATGTGGGATTCCCCGCATGGTTGATTTGATCTTTGTGATTCCCCACACGGTTGATTTGAACGGAATGATCTACTGTAGCGTCAACTCTGTCCACAGAAACTGTTTCATGAGCTATCTACACAAAGAGAAATGTATACGAAGGCAGCTGCAATTTCCACACGTTTAGCGAACCAGTAAAGCAAATCTTTCAGTTTGTGTCGCGTAGATGAGTTGAGTTATTAATTTTTATATTTGTCAATAAACATAATATGTTAATTTCAATTGGTAATATATCATAATACTTAATAAATGTGATGATTGAAATTTTGCCCGATTTTTTTTTATTCGTCACTAATAAAAATATTATATTTTGCTCTAATTTGTTAAATAGGAGTGAATATTATTAGGTTATTCTGGTTTTCATTTTTTAGCTCAAAAAGAGAAGAGTTAAAGGCTATAGTTAATATAAGGTCGATTAAAATAAATATATCGAACATTATCTTAGCAATACGGTAATTCGTAACCAACTGTATAGGTATTAATAACAAAAATGATATGTCAATTTAGGTGTTATAAATGGAAGTAATACTGTAATGAAATATTCAAAATGAATTATAAAATATTTCAAAAACGAAAGCAACGAGAATGAAAGAATGAAATGATTCTAAAATAATGATTCGGTGACGATGATGTATTATTGAATAGATTGAAGTCCAGTATAGTGGTACAACACAATTAAGCGAGTATCGGTACAATATAGTTAAGTAAGTATCAATACACATAAATTTATATACTCATTCTATAAATAAAGTTATAAAGCCTTTTGCTTTAATAACCCAAATAAATACAATAATCCATTTTCTTTTGTCTCCAAGTACACAAAATACGCACGGGTCTAAATAGGAAACGTGAGCCGCCTCTTCGTAATAAGAAAAAAAATTGTGAGTTGTAAAATGGTTATTTTTCTATCAACAGTTTCTTAAATGATACTGATATTAAACTTATTTATATTAAGAGAATAAGAATTGTTTCTTTCTGACACTTGACATTCGACATTCTGCAAGGTATGCAACAATTTCAACATTCAATAGCTACGTAACGCGTATTTCGATCTTGTTTCTAGGCTATGGCTAACTCTAATATAAGCCCTGTTTTCTATAAACAAATTCACATTTTTTGTACTTTGTAACTTAAATTTTGAAATTCGCAAATATACAGAATTAAAGTCTCCCGTCAATTTCATGTTGAAGAAAAACTATAAGTACGAACAGAACTTGCACTGCGAGGGTTACAAATGCATAATGTATATCGTATTTCCATTAAGCGATTAATATTCATATTATTTTTCTCTATGTAAAAATATTGCCTAGTACATACACATAGAATTGTACATTAATCATTCGACGATTTTGTCTTTTGCTTATGCCATGACACTTTTTCTGATGCCAAATTTCAAGTTTCTTAGACAATTAGAAGTGCCCTAGTGGTATTAAAAATTGGGTCACCAATTCAGTACCTAAACGCGTGATATTTGAAAGGCTGTATTTTTTTTTTCAGAATATGATCGTGGGTCTCAGTATTTAATTTTAACTTCACCTGATACTCACAGCCTATGGACAAATTTAATACATAACATTCATAGTTTTTCGATAGTCGATGTAACTTTCCTTGTATGACCACATTTACCACTTGAAATCGTAAACAATATCAAAGTTCCGAAATGTTATTATTCTGCAAGCAAGAAAAAGGCACAATATTATTTTTGAGAGTCATAGTTGATTTTGTGCATTGGGTGTTGCCAGATGTAGGTGTGAACTACGTCACCACTACTTCCGATGTGTAAATAGACCGGAAGTAGTGGTGACGTAGTTCTTCACGCAGAGCACACAACTTCGTGCGTCGTATCGCCTCGGGAAGTGGAATGTGGTCTCAAGTTCTTTCCTATTATTTTAACTGATAAATTACTCATTATCATTTTCAATCTATTAAGCGGAATAATTGCCTTGATTATCTGGGATTTCCTTTTTTTCTCCTGATAAATATGCAGGAGTTTGTGAATATAAACTGTTCGCCGGTCTGTAATCAGATCTTATAAACAGTATTCCCACTAGAAAAACCTAATGAGGTACGTTGTGAGAATTCCATTAAATTTATTAAGTATATCTACTTTATTAAATTATTACTTACTTATTTGTCTTCGCTTACTAGTGATGTATATAGTGGTGTCCTAAGTTAAAAAAATACATGTAGATGTAATAAAATGAGCGAGAATATATTAAAATATCCTCTAATATATTAGAGGGGAAGTATCTAGAATATTTCGGAATGTTCTAGAAGCAATATGTGTAAATATATTAGACTGAGGGCAGACATTGATTGTGATGACATAATTGATATACACGTAAATTTAAGCTTACTTAAACGATTCTGAACAGAAAGATATCTGAGTATAATGAGTGATAATAATATATTCAATATTTTAAGACATCGCTTACTGGTAATCTATATTGTAGTGCCCTAGGTTGAATAATTATATGTAGACTGGTAAAATGAGTAAAAATATATCAACATATTTCAAATATATTCGAAGGGAAGTATCCATAATGTTTCGCAATGTTCTGTAAGCATTACATGTAAATATATTAGAACAAAGGAAGACATTGATTATGATGACGAAATTGATATACACGTAAATTTAAGCTTGCGTAAACGATTCTGAACAGAAAGATATCTGTGTATAATGAATGTTAAGAATGTATTCAATATTTTAAGTCATCGTTTACTGGTAATCTATATTGTATTATCCTAGGTTGAATAATTATATGTGGACGTGTTAAAATGAGTGAGAATATATCAAAATATCCTTGAATGTACTAGAAGGAAAGTACCTAGAATGTTTTGGAATGTCCTGGAATAATTATTTGTAAATATATTGGAATGAGGGAAGACATTGATTATGATGACGTAATAGATAAACACGTAAATTTATTGCTTACTTAAACGATCCTAAACAGAAAGATATCTGTATAATGAGTGATAAGAATATATTCAACATTTTAAGTTAGACAATTTTTGCTGTTTTAATTTCGGGTTGATTATTTATAATGTTCCTTCTTAATGTTCTTCACGAAAGCCGAAAGCATCTGGAAATAGCTAATTACTTATGACTCATATTATGCTTATTGATTCCTTAAATGTGAACTAAATCTTAAAAAGCAAGTGATATTATTAAATCATGGATAAGTTCAAATAATGTTTTTTGAATATTTCAAAATTTATTTTGATTTTTACAAATCTAAAATAACTAAGTTTTTCCAAATATGCTGAAGATTATTGAAATTTCAGACACTTAAATCACCTGAATTTTCTATTTATAGATAAATCAAATAAAGTACTTATCAAACTCAAGCGCTACTTGAATAGAAAATATCTCTGAAAGCTTGGTCAAAATGAGAAATTTATTTCTTTTTTTTATTTTTTCTCTTTATAAATTATTATTTTCATATTCTTGTATAACATTTAAAAATGTCGTGTGCTATTGAGTTTCAACAGTGGAATTTTCGAAAAGAAATTTCAATTAAACTAAACTTCGAATACTTAAATTTAAAATCTCGCAAATTATATTTTTATAGCCGGCTTAAGTCAGAAGAGTATAACATATAAAACAATTGATTATTAAATATTACTTCTGTCACAATTTATGCAAAACAAGGCAAAATTTGACAAAAGAAAAAAAATTTGTGATTATAATAACACAATCAATAATAAAAGATTTGCATTCTGTTAAAAGTAACTTCTAAATATTTCAGTCACGTAGATGTAAATTAAATAAAGTTGCTCATAAAATTCATCATTGGAAACGTAACATTACGGTATAAAGGATGTCAGGATACATAATTAATTACATACCTTTTAATTCTTGCTTACAATGTCGGAAAATATTAAAAAATAACAAAATAGGCATCACAATGATTTCCATCACTTTTATAACTCTTCAACTGACGCAGAAAAT
This sequence comes from Druceiella hillmani, assembly GCA_039881145.1. Lineage (NCBI taxonomy): Eukaryota > Metazoa > Arthropoda > Insecta > Lepidoptera > Hepialidae > Druceiella > Druceiella hillmani. The sequence goes on from JAYKKI010000049.1 coordinate 355,292, forward strand.
AAAATGCATGTTTACGGCAATTAAAAGAAAGACCTTTTCGATTCCAATATATTTATATTAATAGGCTTATTAATATTTATATAACAGCAAAAATATTTTCATCAATCTTCCCTACATCTACATAGTATACTTTTATTATACCTCTCAACATGAAATCTGTCTACTAATATTGAACAACTGGCATCTCTCTATAAGAGTTCGGTCGTATTCGTTATACCTAAGGCAGAGTTTTCGTAGCGCGTCTCTAAATATATGAGGTGGAATGGAAAATCTCGAGTTGATGTACGATTTTAAAAAAAGAATTACTTGTATGCTGAAAACTAACCACATAATTATTTCTTGTTTCCTCATTAAGTAAGTTTGAAATAAAAAACAAATACTTGGTTCGAATTCTAATTTACGCACTTGGTTAATAATGAAGGTAAAAATTTTAACTGCAGAACCAATTAAAATGAGTTGTGTTGTATTTTTTTGTTTGGAAAGTTAAAATGGATAATCGACATCTGTAGGTGAGTTTTACGAAAGAGTAAAATTCACGGAATCGATTTGTAAAACACAAAGCAGCTAACAGTAAGTAAACTTTCAGAAATATTTTTTAAATGAAGAAGAAATTTTTGTTTGAAGGGATGTAAAGGTTTTAAAGGCTGTTGTTTTTACTAAACAAACTTTCTCCATCACTTTACAATATTTTTTTATTTTAAAATTTTGATTTACAATTAAAAAATATGAAATATATTCATAGTTTAATTCTTGGTTCATACCTATTTTGAGCATAGCAAATTATGGTTTTGGCGTCAAATAATCCTGGTATGATGAAAATGTGACATGCTGATGTTATCACCATAATAATTTTTAATTAAACAGCCCCATTCGTATGAAATCTACCAAAAATTATCTCATCCAATCATTTAATTTTACTCATAAAATACGAGAAATATTTCACTTTCAATTTATTTTATTATATTCAATATCACGTTGAATATAATAAAGTTTTATCTTGTACAGTTTTGCCCATTACCAATGTTTGTTTCCAAAGACTGTCTTAAGTCCTTCATGAAATTGTTTTAGATCTTCACACTCTTTATTTCAACCATATGGTCGATTACCGTAGAAACAACCTACATGAATCTAGACCATCGATCGACACCTTTTTGTTACGTGAAAAAGAGATACAATTTATATTGTTCGGAAATGAAGGAAGCATTGCATTGTTGGGTTTTGATTGCGAATAAACTCTAACCTGTGTAATATTTCGTACTGTAATATTAAATGTAATTGCTGTAAACATTTCATATGAACTTGTTGTTTTAAATATACATCATCAAATATGAAAAAAAATCTCCAAGTAGTTCAAAAATTCTTTAAAACTGACATACAACTTACGAATAGTTATTATTGATATTGCTTATACAATTTATGCGACAGACCTAACAGCACTAATGTCAGCATATCTTCTAAATCTTGTACTTTCTGTATTTCCAAATAAATAAATTTAATTTATTTGGAAATACAAAACGGATAAGATCGTTTGTGGATGTATAAGTTATTGATCGTACTTAGATTCATGCGAGGAAGTGACATGATAATCCTCTGACATAATAATATATTAATAACTATGCCCACGAGAATGTAATATTTCTCGTAACATTTTTAAAATTGGAAGTTGACTTTGTTATTTTTAAGTTGTATAACCCAAACTTGTACATTAATATAATAAAAATAGCCAACTAAATTATCAATTAACAAAAATCTGACTAAATAATTAGGTACTCAGTAACATTCCAAAGGGATAGAAAGTATCCAGTATTGTAAAAAGGTAATTTTTTAATATTGTTAATCTGATTATATTCTGACTGTGATATACAATAACAATTACTATTACGTGAATATATGAAACACATTTTCTAGAAATAAATACAATTTCGAAGTTGATACAGCAGTGTAAACTTTAAGAATTAGTAGAAACTAAAGAGTTTTCACTAATAAAATTGACTAAATATACGAGAAACATATTAGTATATTAAATATACGGGTGTGGACTTCTGGTCCTTTACGCTAATAATTTTTGTACTCATATGTGAATAGTTCTATAAATTTATTCTCTAATATCTCCATAATCATTATTTAATGTTTTGAAATCAAATAATTTCTACTTCTCGCTGATGCGGCCTTTCATGGCTTTGTAATGTATATTATACCAATATTATACTTTCCTACGTATATACAATTATCTTCCTAGTATTTCCGGTTTCAACCATCACGAAAAACAGTTTTTCATAACAATTAATGTATGAAGCATCTGGTTCATTTATTTTCTCATTAGTACTAAATATACTAAACCCTAATCTATTTTTCATTATGGATTTCTCTTCATTCGTTCAATGACCTAAATGAAGAGCAATGTTTCTTTGGTCCACGTCCCCCTGCTATTTCCCCTCTTTTGGATAACGACCCACATACCTTTATATAAATAATTCTAATTTACAAATACTAATTATGTTTTGAAAATAGAATTTCATAATTACTTGGTTTAATTTATATATTCATAGAATAATTCGGCCATGCCCTTAATGATTGAGAGCATGTCACTAGGCCCGAAATGTACTACATGAAAATTAACAAATATTTTCGAAAGTTTTAATATCAAACTAAATTTTCTACACTAATGAACATGAAATATCATTGAAATCAATATTAAAATTAAATTATGGTAAAAGGAAAACGTGGAAGCAGTTAAATGTGCAATCAAAAAATATTTATTCCCCTTCGACATTTTGTCAGTCAAAAACTTTGTTGGAAAATTACATTTGTAAAATAAATTAAGTTGCTCGAGGCGCGAATTAGACAACTGTGTTATGTTTGAGCATATTTCCGCTAAAAAGTCGGTCGACCATTTGGGAACTTGCGTTATTTTAATTAAGCGCCTCGAGACACAGCCTGTTGTTGAAGATCCGTCATTACCGGCGTTCGCCTATAGTAAGTAATAGCTGGTTACAATAAAAAAAGAAAATGTGGGTCGCCATTTCAATTATATCCGGCGTAAATTTCGATTATATTTTAATTTGAATATCATATTATTATGGTAATGGACAAATATAAAATATTTATTAATAAAAAGTGTTTTTGACCTACCAGCAAGACATTTTCGTCATTAGATAAATTTTTGCTACGGTCAGTTAAGAGTTTATGGCCATTTGTGAGAAGCTTTTTAAATTATTTTTCCTGTGTAATCGCTATTCGTCATGATGTATGATGTAGGATGCATAATATTATGTTTAATCGCCATTCGCAACACGTATATTATTTATTAATTATAATTTTTATGTCGTAATAAGATTTTTACAATTTCACCGTTTTTTAAAAATTTTCGTGTATATTTTTGACTTGACAGTGTATTCAATATCATTTACAAACGCACTAGTATTAGACATTTTATTAAGTAGCCTCAACTTTGCTAACTAAGAATTAATTCTGGTAGAAGGATCTCCGGAAAAGTAACCTGCATACATACATAACCTTAAGCAGAAGACGTCCCACACATAGCTTCCGGACTGTATTTAATGCCTATTGGAGAGAATAAAAACTTTACTTATGATGAACTTACTTGCCAAAACCGGAATCTATAAGTAAAACAATGATAGTACATTAAATAGACAGGCCATAATATATTGTGGAGCTTTCTCTTGTCAGCACATTTTTTGCAGAAATAAATTTTGTAATCCCCTTCTGGATATAAGAAAATATTTTATTTACACGGCTATTAAATTTTGCTTATAATTATTCAACAATAATATTAAATTAAATTTCTTGTCGTAAATCAGTCTAGAAATTTTCTTCCATAGTGGAAGGCTATTCAGAAAACTTGATGGTGACAAAATCGGAACATACATTTTGGCTTTGCATTTATGCGACTATTCTCTACATCAAACATTTACTTTCACCATTAGATAATTAAAAGATCAACAAATTCGTTATATTGAGTGGGAGTTGTGCAACGCGTGCGGCTATTTTAAGGTCGTTTAGCTGCGTCACATAATTTTCATTTAATATAAATTTCGATTCGGAGAAGCTACAACACTCGTTTGAACTTCACAAGACAGCTCTCGTAAAGAGTTATCGATTGCGTGCTCAAAATATTAGTGTGGAAAAGTTATGATGATTATGTATGGCTGCAAAATTTATAAATTAAGAAAATTTAATAAAATCGCGACCTACACTGGTAAAATAGCCAAATCAAAACATATATACCACACGTGAAATGTTATACGCTACATGTTTAAGAATATATTTAAATAAAATGCTATTTTTATGTAAGTAAACAATGATAGCGACCAATATAATGTCATTGATTAAATAGAACATTTAAATCTACCATAAATTGAAATAGTGCTTAATGGATTGAAAAAAACTCTTTCAAATTGAAGATACACACAAAACGTTAATACACAAAGACAAACTAAACTACCCACAATTCTATATTCGTACATACGATAAGTTGAATTGCCTTTAAAATGGAACGGGCCTCGACTAATTTTAACACATAAATTTCACAATACTTTAATGTCATTGAAATTTTATTAAACCCAAATTTTAGTAAAATAACCCAAAATTTTAGTAAAATAACGAACAGTTACGTTATTTTACTAAAATTTTGGGTCTTTTCATTTATTCAACATTATTCCTTTATTGAATATATCTGGCGTTAATTTTGTAGAAATTCATTATTCAGAATTAAATGAAACTACGTGATGTAGTATTATTTCTACTTTCTTTAATTTCTTTACCACGACCTAGGTTTCGTTGTATTACAACATCTTCAGGTGAAATATTAGCAAAGATTCTCTTTCTTTGCTAATATCCCACCTGAAGATGTAATCTTTGAGAAGATCTTTGCTAATATCCCACCTGAAGATGTTGTAATACAACGACACCTAGGTCGTGGTAAAGAAATTAAAGAAAGTAGAAATAATACTACATCACGTAGTTTCATTTAATTGTGAATTATTCCTTTAATTGCTCTTTTAATTTTTTTAAAAGTTTTATTGTCAAAATTATAATAAATTAATATTTTACAACGATGACCAAGAATGAAAAGTATCATTTACCAACCATTAGATTCGTTGTCGTTGTCATATTTTATTTGTTTTAAATGTTATCAGTGATAATGTGTCATTTGTGTTACGAAAAAAATATCCAACATTGGTATCAGTTATTTATAAATTGAATATACGTTAAATAAAATTATCTGTTTTGTATTGTGTCTGATCTACGATCCAATACGTAGATTGAATACCGCAGTCTTTAAGAAAAAAAAATAGCCAAAGGGTTCAATAAAGTCTCTGGATAAATAAGAATAACCAAGCAACATGAGTGTTTTGTCTTTTAAAGACATGTTTTGACAATTCCTGTTGAGAACATTATTTTTGTAATCGTTTTGTTGCTTTAAAATTATGTTCGTTATCTCTATTGTAAGTGAAGATAACACCATAAGCGCAAGGAAGACTTACAGAGGTATAATTACGTAATCAGAATATGAATACGTGATACATTCATATTCTAGCCCATCATAATATTTATGAATTCGTGAATTCCTGTCAGGTTTTAGATATTATGGTAATGAGACTTCAATTACCATAATACTTCAAATCGATTCAAAATGTATGAGGTCAATTCCTTTTATCCTGTTGTTATGCAGGTGTTCCTTTTTCGTATAGTGATTGCGATTTTTACTGTATCGTACATAATATTATTAGTTAAACTAAACAATATATCGCATTATTAAGCATAAAGTTGTGGACTTCGGCGTTAAATACTATCCGGGGTATATTTTCGTCTATTCGATTGATATTTACTGTTTAATGATCTTGATTACTGATAATGATCCATTGTTATAAAATAGTCACAAGAAACCTTATAGATATATATGTATATATATATATATATATATATATATATATATATATTTATAAATATATATATATATATATATATATATATATAAATATATATATATATATATATATATATATATATATATATATATACCACACAATATCTTAAGTTTACTATAATAGAACAGCTGAAATTTTGTTATCTCCTGTGGTTTTTTGCACTATTTTAAAATTTGACACTTTCTTCTTCAGAGATCTATTCTGAGATCTATTTTTCCGGATTTTCACATAAGTCGTTAAAATTCGTGGTCTGCTATCAAATAATAACTGACTAAAATACGGGTTAAGGTTTCCTTATCCTATTCTTAGTTTCATTTGCACGACTGGGAATAACATCTTTTGTAAATTATTCTAAAAAAATGTTGAATTCTAAATTACTAAGAACACTTCGATAGGACTTTGAATAAATATGAATTCTGTGATATTTTCTTTTATAATTATAGCAGTCTTCTTTTATTATTTCAGAAAACCCGAGAAAGTCACAGACGAGTATCCTGATTTTTGATACAGAACACATTTTTTAAAAAGAGTATATTTCACTCCTCTTATATTTATTTCTAATCACAACTTTTGCTTTATTTTTTAAAGTGTAACTCTAGTTATTTTTAATTTTGTAGAACTAGGTTTGCGGTGTTTTAATCAAAAACATGCTCATATGATGACGACACAGAAGGTTACCTCATGCTCATATGATGACGACATAGAAGGTTGAATATTAGTAACACTTAAGGGTTCGAAGATTTCATATAGGAGATTAAACGTGAAAATGTTTGCTTTACCCGAAATTTGCCGGAGATGTTTATTTGTGTTTGCAAGAGGCTGGAAAGGTTATAATAACTTATATATAGATCTGCTGTTAGCGACATTAGTAGGTAAGTTCCAATTAACAGCTACATTAAAGAATGAATGACGTTATTGTAAATATAACATTCAAAAAATATTAGGTGGCATTTAAATTTTTTTAGAATAAAATTCAGGTAAGATTTTTTTTATACTTTTTTTATTTTAGAAATATCTCATCCGCAAAAATAAAAACAACCTGGCTATATTGACATATATAAAGCACTAGGTACTTCATGGCGCAACTGGTATTTTAAATGTATTTAAATATGCGCATGCTCCTGTCTATCTGCTGGTACCGATATCATGAAAGACCTATTAATGCCCGACTAGCTTCTAATTTCTGAATCAGCTTCTAATTAATATTAATTTCTGACCCGAAGACAGAAAACAGAATAGGGTGTATTAATCAAAGTGCTGGTATACATTGACTAAATCCTTATTAGCATGTAATTTTTATTGAAAATATCAAATTGACAGCCAAAAAAATTATATGTAGATATGTAATTATATGTATATATATATATATATATATATATATATATATATATATATATATATATATATATATGTATATATATATATATAGATGTGTGTGTGTGTGTGTGTGTGTGTGTGTGTGTGCGTGTATGTGTGTATGTGTGGGTGTGTTCCATACAGATGTTTGATTTCGGTAATGTGCCCTTAACCAGGACTTTTTAGGGTTTCGCACCCCAAAAAGGAAAAACAGAACCGTTACCATATCACTCACATGTGTGTTGTCTTTATGTCCGTCGTAGCCTTTTTTCTCAAGAATCGCTTAACGTAGAAACTAGATATTGGGAGTAGTGATAAATATATTAACTGGCACATAGCTAAAATTAAAAATATTTATATTGAAATTTTGGACAGCAGATGAACATTTGAAAGGGCTAGCAAGTGGACATTTGAAAGGGCCTAAAAGCTTTCCTTCGTTATTCTTATTAGAATATTTTCAGTGATATGCTTGAAAATATTTTTAATGACATGTTTGAAAATATTAAATAAAAAATATACCCTCTTTTCTCCTCATTTACGAAACTACTCAACCTAAAGTTACGAAAAAATATTGTTTTTGGAAGTCTACGCGAAGATTATGTGAAAACTATAGCAATAATCGCCCTAGATATTATAATCGATAAACTTGAGGTACATAAAGAGGTAAGACTTAAAATTTAATTTATATATCTAAAAGAGCCTTAATATTCATAAGATATAACATGGTACGAAAATTTAAAATGTTTTATGTGTGGTAATAAGAATATATTTTAATCCCATTCGCAGTGAATCCATTCGGGGGCTAAATTTGTTCCGCGTATTTATGTTGAGATATGATAAGGATGTAAGAGATATTATTAACTTTTTGCAAACTGCAATGAACAAGTGAGATAATACAATTAGTCTATATCGCTCTACAACATTTGTTATAAAATATCTATCATACATTCTGACCACCTAAACCTTATCCGGGAGAACGCGCGGTGGTGTACAACGCAATTCCAAATCACACTGCCCCACACTGCTTTAACTATGTTGATGCCTCTATAATTCAGCTCCGTAAATTGCTAGAAATCTGAGTTTAACAAGTGAGGAGACGAATATTTGATTATACAATGAATAGTTTAAAACAGTTTTTGTTTTAACGACCAGAGAAACGTGAAGAGAAAATACCAATATGTATTTTCACATACCAAAGTGATAAGAGAAAAGTATAAATCGCGGTCAATGTCAATGTTGTGATGTATGCAATATTCAATAAATCTAGGCGCAAAGCCCCAGTTCACTCATTTACACTTCAGAAACAACGTTCTATATGAACTTAGACACTTTTTTTATCTCACCACATTATTCGGTCAAATGTTTAAATAGAAATTATACTTTTTTTATGAGATGTATTTTTGACAATTAAATTGTGTTGAAAGAAGTTTCGAAAACCAGGCAAGAATATAATGAGTGATAATATTTATTACTTAGAATGAAAATATTGACTACTATTTTTACGATTTGTATATTTTATATATTTAAAATTGTATATATTTTAAAGTATGTCCCGGTAATAATACGAACAAATCACTTGATTAGGGGAAGACGAACTCATCCTAAACAATAGTTTTGGTTAGTATTTACTACAGCTTTATATGTTGTTAGCAAATAGAGCTTAATGCCACAACACACAACTATTATTGTCACCGGAAAGAAAGAGAGCTAAAGTGATAGAAATTCGAGTTTCATACTCTCAAATATAGATGATAATGGTGAGACCATTCCAGACATTCCATTGTCAGACCAGAGACATGAAAGAGTGACTTGGCCTGACGTCAACAAAAAACTTCTTCAATAATGCACGTTCTTCCGATAAATGACAGTTATACAGAGATCTGAACAGGGCAATTACTTTTAAGTTATATGAATATATGAAAGAAATATTGAACGTTTAACAGTATTACCTTACGGTGAAACTGTCATCAATACCGTACAGACAGATCATAAAGTTAAATTTGGTTTTAACAATATTATTTTAAGATTTTAAAGTTATCAAGACAATATGGATAGACCATAAATTTAGTAATCAACAATATAGTAGAAGATTCGACCTTAGATTTAACAACAGCTGTACGAATGGAACATAAAGTTAAGTTCTTAAAGATAGAGTAAAAATATTGCGAATTATGAACAGATGCAGAGTTTTTTAATTTCATGGACTTCAGTTTAATTCTGGACAAGACGTTTGTCGATATATATATATATATATATATATATATATATATATATATATATGTGTGTGTGTGTGTGTGTGTGTGTGTGTGTGTGTGAGTGTGTGTGTATAGTATAAAACAATAAATTCTGTAGAAATGCATTATTCACAATTAAATGAAACTACTCACGTAGTTAGCTATCTTTGCTATCTTTGCTAATAGCCCACTTGAAGATGTTGTTATACAACGAAAGCTAGGTCGTGGTAAAGAACTTAAAGAAAGTAGAGATAATACTATATCACATAGTTTCATTTAATTGTGAATATTTCTCCTTTATAAATTTATACTTAATATCTATATATTTGCAACAATATGAAATTCACCGTTTTTAATGGCATGTGTTGCATTTTAGTTCGGGATTGCATATATTTAACTGATGCATATGGTTGGTTAGATTTAAAATATCAATTATATAGCAATAATTACAAATATGACATTCGAAATGGAAACCTTTTTCCGTGAAAGTCGTCGTTATAGCCATTATTATGCTAACATATTCCTGTACGTTTTGATATTCGGTAATCGTTGACATACATAGACCTGGAAGTAAAGCAGTTAGTTTATTCCACCCTTCATTTATAGTTTCACTAGTACATATGTCAAACTTTTCGAGTCTATTAGTAGAACTATTTTCATCTATCTTTTAAATCTTGCTTCGGATCTATGGCCTTGGTACTCACAGTGCAATCCATCATTTCGTTGTGTTGAAAACAAGTTTTGACTGCTAGGTTCCACATAGAGAAATTTTCACACTGGTTAGTTTTTCTATATATGTCATAGAATTATTTCATGACGTCTCATCATTGTTTTTTTGCAAGATATTGACAATTTGGTAAGACCACATTATTTGATAGATATTTTACAATTTAGTAATTACGTATTTTAGTCATGAAACCATTTGCGAGCTAGGAATTCTAGCCTACAATGTAAGGAAATATTCTTTAATAAATTATTTTTGTGAAATGCACATAAATGATCCTTAATATACTTGACAGGACCTAGACAAATAGCTACTTGTCACAACAACCATTATTGTCACCGAATATAAAATTATTTAAATGATTTTATAACCTCAGCCATAGCTAATAAGTGCCATACCGGAAGGAGTGATATTGCCTTGTGCTTGGCTTGAAGTCAATATTCGACGATATACATAGTTCTTTTCTTTATTTTTTGTTAAAATGTTGGATATAATAAAGATTAAATCTGAATTTCAGCTTCTTATTTAATGGAGATTTGGTGATATTTCCAGTAACAAATATGACATCTACGCCAAGAAAAATAATTAGCCGCAATTCTTTTGAGAGTTCTGTTTTCAGTTTTTAACTCGAGACACTCAATAATAAAATTGTAAATCCATTCATTTTAATTAGGTTCTGAGGCATAAACCTAAATGCACTCGACCTTACCATATCAGATGCTAAATTGGTTTGAATCAAATTGTCTTCCTTCAAAGATTAAACCTAATCAAGCAAAATTCCCATTTTACATAGCATTGAATGCAAAAGAAAAATTATTTCAAATTTTGAATGCTTTATTGCATGTTTATTTTCATTTCTAATATCACTAAAATTATAGTCACGAGCACAGTCGATGTTTCTAAAAAAAGATGTGCCGATATTACGTCACATAAATATCACTAACATAAATAATAAATAACATAACATTTGCTACAAGGTTACGAGGATAAATTGGTCACTTGTTTACTTTACTTGTATCTATTCAAACAGAATAAGTAAAATATTGTCGAGTCTATTTTCGATCTTAAGTAAATATTTTATCAAAGATAAGGTCGTCCTTCATTTAATGAAAATAGATATCTATAAGAAAGTCGTTATTAATGTATAATGAATGGTACATGAAATATTCAAATGCAATTTTGATCAACATTCAATCTGGAAATGGTAGATGGATTGTCACGCTTCATTTGTTTTAATTTTACAATAAGTATAGGTGAGGAGAGATAATTGGGAATGGAGAAAAACTGAATTCTCATAATTTTATCGTGCCTCTTTGTTCTTCCGTATGTCACCTCTTTGTTCTTCCGTGTGTTAAAAATTAAATTTGAAAAAAGCAGGTTGTCATTGGAAATCGGATGCCGAAAGAAAAATTTTCCATCCCCCCTTTGAAAACCTGGATCGACATATTTTTTTTTTCATATTTCGAGAAAACGAAACGCTCATAGCGTTTCGTTTTCTCCATTTATCTATGAAACTTAAAATTATAAACTTACGCCACGTAAATAAAAATTTAATAGATTTGGAACCAACAGATCATAATCTGAAAACATTCAAATGTCATCGTAGTCCATTTAATAGAGCAGATTGAATAACTATTGAGTCTAGTAGCCAGAAAACTATTTCTTTAATTCTAGTAGTTCATTTTTTCAACCACATTTACTCTCAAAACCTTCGTCATTCAGTTCACGAAAATATAATTCGACTACTTCCGTCGATCCGTCGCAAGTTTTATAAATTATCAACGCCACATTGATCAGTGAAACATAACGATTAACATCGTTACAATTTCCTCACCGTTTTAGGTTGTGTATATCTATTTATTTGTGTATTTATTTAACAACTAAATGCACATGAAAGACTTATTGCCGCAAAGCAATTTCTTCCAGTCAATAATAACAATCAGTTTTGGAAAATTTTATGATAGACTATCATAAAAATTATAATACAAAATGTAAGGCGTATATAAAAAAAGAAAAACAAAACTTTAATAAAGGAGAATAACAGTAAAAAAACATTTGATAAAAAACAAATAAATTAGGACATTAATATTGACCTAAGTTAAAATGGAGAAAGGAAAGGATAAACTTGTAGAAAAAGAAGATTTAGGATGAGGTAGGCTCTTTGAAGACATTTATCAAGGACATTTTTTTAATTCCAGAATCAATTTTGTTCCAAATTTTTGCTGCTTGCCAATTAAGGAAACTATATCGTAAACCATATCGTAATTTTTTCAGCAAAACTAATCAAACCATAATTTTTTAACTTTTATTTGTTCACTTCTTATTTTGCCAGCCGAATTTCAGTTCCAAAAATAAATTCAAGCTTTTTGTGGATAACGACTTTGTTCCATTTTCCAAATTTTATACGAGACGCTAAAAAAACAATAAACTAAAGATGGCGGGTGAAAAATTAATGAGAAAAATTTTCTAAAGTATAATTTCGATTGTATACAGAATTCTTTCAAAATTAATGCTAAATATTACTGCGTTTCTGAAAGACAAACAGTTTTGAAACATATTTGCCAGTAAAGACAATTAAATGAAATTAAAACTCTAAACACGAATTAACCTACAGGGAGGAATAAGAATTTTGTTTTATTGCGGAAATAAAAATTTCAAATATTTTTAATGATTTAAAAGAATAATATAACAATGGTGGATAATATATATATATATATATATATATATATATATATATATATATATATACATAAATGTAACAAAAACTCACGGTGTCAATAATCATTTTTCATTTATAGAAAACTGATGTCTACGATTTAATTGAGTTTGTTGCCTGGAGAGTAAAGATAGAACTCGCTATGTTTAGTATTATCTAGTTGCGTCCCTATATAATTAATGAATATAACACAGATTGTTCAAAACAGTAGTCGCTTCAGAATGCTGTCTTGATTTGATTAATTACCAGAAATTTGATTAAAGACTAAACACTACAATACTGGCATAGATTCATTATTAAAATGAGTTGAATAATAACTTGGTTTTAACTAAATGCTTCACAGCAAACGTTTACTCTATGTATTAATTTTCGTTTCATAAATATTTATATTTTAACTATTTTAAATGTGTAAAGCTATGGTAACCAGGAATATTGATGAAATATTTAATTTGTCTCACATAGAGTAGACTGGTTCTAATAAGTAATGTTTTTTTTCCTTTACATGTGAATATATATTCCTATTAAATGAATTATTTAAAGACATTTTTAACCCACTTTAACTTTTAGCACATTGAGAATCGTCAACCGTGTTCAAAAATGCTAAAAATAATTTCGTGGAAATAGAGCTTAGAGTTTAGCAGTACTAGGAAACTTTGTCCAAACCCCAAGGTCAGCTCTATATTTCAACAAGATCATCGGTAGTTTCCATCCTGCCGTCTCAAGCAATATTTGGAGAGCATTGTCAAAATTTTGAGCTAGTGTTTCTAAGTTTCCAAGCATTTAATATAACACGATGAAGAAGAGTAACCAAATAGATAAGATGAAAGTAATTAAGTGATTTGGTGTGAAGCTGTAGGTGAACCATTGATTTTGCTAAACATTCATCTTTCTTTCTATTCATTTTGAATTCATCTTTTATAAACCTCATGAATTTTGGATCGAAAATATATTCCATACTTACGACCGAACCTTTAATTAAAAATAATAATCCTCTCAAAAATATTAGTGTATATTCCATACTATATTCCATACTTACGACCGAACCTTTAATTAAAAATAATAATCCTCTCAAAAATATTAGTGTAAAAAGACCAGTTCCTTTGTAAAAAATAAGGTCTAAAAGTAGTGGAATGAAAAAAGTTAAGTTGTTCAGAGCACCCTGGCTTGTAGATGAATGGATTCGAGTTTGGCGTCTCTATTAAACATTATATTCATCGGAATATTAAACTTGGTCATAATACCATTGAGGTATGGGTAGTGTTTGAGTCCAATAGAAGGTGATGAGGTTTATTTTACCTAGATTTTAGCTTTTCCTTTTGCCGCTGTTTTGCTTGTTTTAGAATTTTTCACCATATTGGAATATGGGCAATAGTTTTTGACATTACCCATTTACAGTCTTTAACTTCTTTGGGATAATTTTGTTTCTCTTAATATAAATATAACGCTTTTCTCAATAATTACATGCTAGGAGTGCAAGAAGTGCTACGAACAAGAAGTTCTACGAACAACGTAACTGAACACAAAAATAATTATTCGGGAACTTCGTTGTAACGGAAGGTAAAAACATAATTTCAACTACCTATAATTTTTTGATTTAGAGTATTATATTACCATAACTGTCGTATAGACTATAAAAAGACTTAAATTCGTTCACTCGAATAGTGAAAGCACTATACTTTTGCACTATCATTTTTAACGAAATATGATCCATATTGAGGAGATCTGTAGGAAACTAAGGTTCTTACTCCCGAGATCATAGATTTTTCGACATCCATTCGCTGCAAATGCAACTCCAACTTAACTGAAAATAAAATATTGCAACATTATGACATTTCTTAAAATATTTTTGGGAAAATAAAATACAGAATACCGAATCAAAAAGTATAGTCATGTCAATTGGAAACAAAAAGCCACAAAAAAGACAACACATTTCCAAGTAATAAAGCGTATATTTCAAAATAAATACATCAAAATGTCATCTATTGTAATAAACATAACGCTTGTATATGACATAGTTTAAATTATTTCAGTTCTACGGCCGCAACGATATGTTTGCTCACGGACCGGGCAAGTTCGTGGCCTTTTGAACGAAAATATATATTCAACGTTCAACTCTCACATCATTTTCATTTTATGAAAGGCAATGTAATTCAACATAACTTTCTTCTAGTGAAGGTTAAACTCGAATAGTTTTGCATTACCGAAAATGATGTAAAAAGTGTTTATTTGGATTATAACATAGCTTCTTATAGCCTACAATCAACAAAACTTTGGATATGTGATTTTGTTATGATACACCATGATCTTTATGCATCGGTGACGAATTGGACTTTAATTATGCCTTGTTACATGTTAACATTTAAACATTACTCGAATTGAAAATACGGATTCAGCTACATTATCGCGTCCCATTCAACGGCTTATTCATATTATTAACCATTAAAGGGCAGGTACATAGCGAGCCTTTGTACAGAGTCCACCCAGATTAAGAGCAAAGCTCGTATTAAGTGATAAAAGCGGAAATAAGAGGAGATTCGTCCTTCAAATTACATGGAAATATGAGGTCAAGTATCGTTGAGTATTATGAGTCTTAATAATGTTAAAAAGCCTTTAATATAATTTCCGTAAAATATTTTGTATGAATTTAATATTTAAGGCCCGGGAATTCGTATGGAAAATTCCTATCGCTCTCATACTTGTATAATTTCCTGTCGTTTGATTTTCATCGTCGTTTATTATTATTCGTCTTCACGATTATAGAGGACATGATGGAATTTATATTTATTATCATATGAGAAAGAAGTCATTAGAACGAGGCAGTATTGAATACATGACTGTATTGTGTATAGATTCTCATTGAACTCTAAGCCGAAAGGCGAGTTACCAACATTGATATTTAATGTTATTAAAATAACATTAAATGCCAATGTTGCTGACTCTTGAATTTCGCCAAAGAAAAATTTAAATTTTTTTCCATTAAAATGTTTACTTTGGAAACTTTCACTACAAAAATATATTTTTATATAACGAGGCTTTTACATAAACTTGTGTAATTGGTAATTAGTTTGTATTTTATACTTTCCAATTCTTTTAAATTTGTGTTTGAAAGCGAAATGCATACCAAAGACTAGTTGTTGTGCCTTTGGTCAAGCCACGCAGGTGATCGCGTAACCGAGGAGGAATAGCAACATGTTTTTTTTTTAATTTACCATATTATTAGTTAGTAGCATATTATAACAAATTTTAAATAATTGTTTCAGAGTCAAATTACGCAAACGTAACAGTAAAGTGCTTGTTTTAAGGGAAGTTTTTAAGTTCATTTAGCGTGATATTTACGGTACTACGAGTTTGCTTATGAATTTTCGGACTTAAAGGAGAATATCGTTGAAATTATTTGGGTCCATATTTAATTATTTATATGTTTTCCGTTAATAAAAATCAAGAAAGGTAATTATTAGTACGGAGCTTATTGGCTAATAAGTTTGAAATCTATCTATTGCATTCCACCAAAAGATAATATAATCTTATGTATATATATACACATATATATATATATATATATATATATATATGAAGGAAAATTAAAAGATGTAAATATAAGAACAATGATCCGATTTAATTCAAGAGAGATATATTTTTTTCGGATGTCTTTTGAAAGCGTATATGGACTTTGACCTTATGATGAATTCCATAACTTGGTAACTTAAATAACAAAGGAACGTTCACAAAAGTACAAATAAATGTTTAGGTATGGGAAACATGCAAAAGTTTGACGTAAATCTCGGCCATATCTGCTCACAGACAGTATACGCTCTTAAAATGGTATACGTTATGACTATATTTTTGAGAGTCAAACGTATTACGGACACATATATTTTCAAGGGTATCTAGTTTGCTAAATAACTGGTTAGTCAAATTTGAACAGCAAACATAGTTAAAAAAGATATTAAAAAAGTTTGACATGATTGAATTTTAGTTTTGAAAAAATTAACCTTTTTACACATTTCAAAAGTGCATCCTGCCAAAGATTCAAAGGCTGACATGATTTACCTTGGCTTACAAATAAGATTTTGATCTGTCAATTCATTCTCATTCTTTACATTACTAGAAAACGGCATTACGGAATTGTGTAATGAAAACTGTTTCATTACACAATTCCGTAAGGCCATCTAATTTTCATTAAATAATTCCATAATAAGCTACGGATAATAATGGACTGAGATTATTAGGTTTGCTAATAGGTGTTTTTTGAACCTATTGACTGATAAGTTTGAGATCCAAATTGAGGAAGCAACATCAATTTTATTAAAATTTCAACGCATATAAATTTATAAATCATTTTCAAAAATGTGATATTTGCTTTGGAGATCATTGACTAAACTGCGAATAAAATTTTTAAAGAGGCGCATAGATAAAAAGGAGCAGCTTTCCAACAATCCAGCTACCGATTCACTTGCTTGCTCGCAGTCATGTTATTAAGATATAAACCATTCTAAATAAGATGGTTATATTTAACTGATTTTGAGCAATCTGACAAAGAATTTAAAATTTACGATATTAAATAACTTACTGAAGACAAGAAGAATGGTGAGTTGGGTGTTATTCATGTCTAGATATCTATTATCGGTAACATTTATTAAAGCTGTAGAAATGCTGTGATTTAATTTGAAACCGGAATGAAATGGATTATGAAACATATGCTCTACAAAAAATGTCCACTAATTGATCATGGATCTTTCGAGCGTATATATATTAAAAAACTATACACAAAAAGTGGTAAAATGAATAATGGCCGGAAGACTTTAGGTACAATAGAGTTAAAATTATGGCCAATACAATAATGTCTTTCCCAATGAAAATGAAATTACGTGACGTATTTAATATTGTAAATATATTTGTAATGATATAATAAATACTAAAGATTTTGGGATATCTATGCGTATACAATGACTGCCAACAGCTTTCGATTTCATTGAAAGGACTCGTCACTGACTGCCATACGATTTCATTTTTAACGAAACGACTCGCCACTGACTGCCAACTACTTTTGATTTTATTAAAAGGACACATCAAAGAAGGACCGCTGCTTAAGGGACCATATTACTAGGCGTTAACTATTCAGTTCGGTCAAGGTTGTTCTTGGCGTAGTAAAGTAGTAATTTAACAAGTTTATATTCACTGCAAATGTGTACCCTTCAAGTGGTTACTAAATCAACATTAGTCAATGGAACTAGCAATAAAGATTTTTATTAATTTTATAGTTATCGGTCTTTTTAATAATATTTCCTTGGCAGAAATGCATTTATTTATGTTTGAAGTAACTTTATACGAAGAAAATGTATGTACAAGTTGACTAAAATGAATAAATGCTTTCTATAATGCAGAATATCTTAAAACTGTCAAATGAGGCTTTAACGAATATTCTAATTCGGTATGAAGAATACTATGTAAATTATAACGTGAACAAAGTTAAATTATTTCAAATTCTATTTTGCTGTTATAGTTTTGTTAATGGTAATTGAATATTACATTACATTCAGTTTAAAGTGGCTGAATTTTATTAGTGTGCCCCTTCGCTAGAAAACAATGTGTAGTTATTATATTAAATACTCGTAAAAACGTCACACTCTCTTCATTACACAAGAAAATTTCACACACGTATTCAAACATTGGATAATACAGAAACGAGAACGAAAAATAATTGAAAAAATACGCCTGTAAAAAAAATTCTTGTAATTATTAAAGTTCCTTAATTTATATCTTCAATGAGCTTGTACGGCATAGGCGCGAATGGAATAGTACTGCTGTAAGGTAAATCTAATTACACCAGTCACTATCGATGAATTCAGCTTGGTTTTGTCACACTTGCTCTATGAGCAACAAGAAGAATAGAACAACTAAACATTGCTATCTCACTATTGTCATATCTTTAGAGGCCTAGTTTTAGAGATTAAGTCATACATATACATACACACACACACACACACACATATATATATATATATATATATATATATATATATGTAACTGTTAGATTCTGATCGTACGATGTTCAGAACGTTAAAAAATGTAACGGTTAGGTGGCCTCTCTTCGCAACATTTCTGCGCGTACTTAGAGTGAGATATCAATGTGTTTATTTGGCATTTTCTTATGGTCTTATCGCAATGGCGGAGTGTGACACAAATAGTTTACTATCATTTGCTTTTATCAACATATAATCATTAAATGTCATTATGTGTAAATATTTGGTGTTTTCTGTCTCGCAAAATTAAAAAATCTCTTTAAATTTTAACTTCATTGTCTGACGTTACTAAATGTTTTTAATTTTGTTGTATAAATGTGATCTTGTTCATTTGTATTTTACTTGGAAATACTTACATTGTCAATATTTTTTTATTAAAGAATTTTCCGTTTACATTTAATGATATTGATATTTGTATTTATACACAGTGTTATCTATTTTATACATTCCAAGATAATTGTACTTAACAAAAGTCATTTTAATTACTGTTAACATGAGTGACTTGACGATAAAACACTTGAATTTACGAAAATTATTTTACGTATACGATGATTATGAAACATGCAGTAAATAAAATAAAAACCGACAGAAATTTAGAATAATGAAGATTTATTAAAAGAAACATGCTTTGCATAATGTAATCATTCATTGCGTCAGATGACATGTGGAATTGATTTTAATTACTTCTTATACTGCTTTACCTCGATTTCTTTTACCAAATTTATCTGAGTTTCTTTCTCGATTTTAGAAGCTTTTTCTACCAACTTTTTTCATATGTTCCTTTTATCAATATTTTAGTGTCCTAACATTCTGAATTATGAATTAGGTATAACTGTTTTCTTTATGTTTAGAACTGAATCGTATTTTTGACTATCATCCCAATTTTTGACAAGCAAAATGTTTCACCAAACTTTGGTTATTTGTTAAATTTCATTGAAGATTTAGTTTTGGTCATTTGTCGTAATTTTTGTCACAATTATTTTTATAAAATAATGCCTTGACGGTATCCCTCGCCTAGAGCAAATAAGCTGTAATAAATCAATAACATTCACATCAGCTCTCGTGACAGTTTGATCGCAGCCCACAATTGGGCTAGTCTCCTAGGCAATATTTTTCTGTCTGTATTTAAATTGAATATCTCACTCTTTTACCATCCCGCAGAGAGTGAAATTTGTGGAATTCTTTTTAAAATATATGAATTCTTTAGCAAATAATAAAAAAATTATAATATTTTACATCTCTTTGTCTTCCCGGGATATAGCGCGCGCACAACGGGCGCTGAACGTCATCTTCAATCTCTAAAATTCGACAGGACGAATACCTTATTCAGTTTTGAATATTGAGCAATTCGAATTTAATTTTACAGATGGGAAAATCATTTTTACCAGTAATTTTGTGTTTTCCTTAAGTTTTTAAGCTTTCCTCTCTATGATTGCGAAAAGATTGAAAATAAAAAAATATGTATTTTGTTATAAAAAAGAGGTTCTTCATAATACATGTCATAGATTACTTTCGTGTTAAAATTTCTAGAAAAATTTGAATTTTTATTTGTTCCAGTTAATCTGTGGTCAGTATATCTAACATTTAAGTGTGTGAGCATTTAATTTGTAAATGATAATTTTATTACAATATGAACATTTTTTATTTTTACTAAATGCTTTTGAAATTCATTGTTAAATACTTGTGAAATGGTCATTATATAAAAGATTATTGTTTAAATTAAAAATAAAATCGTGACATTATTTATGATCATGAATATCGAGTAATTTTCGAAGAGACCTTCCAGCTAAACTTACTCGAAGCTTCTTTGGGATATTGGAAAATACGATTGACAAGGAGCACTCGAGCGTCAAATCGCTTTAAATTTCGCTTCAACTCCGTCGCATACGCTGAAAAAATATGTGATCCAAAAGCGATTTCTTCACATATTATTACGCCAGCGACCTTATAAATGCCTCGAGCAGGTAACTATGTAAAAAATTTGAGTGGGAAGGTAGATGCGAAATGTCACAAACATATTCAAATAAAATGATATATACGAGATAAATTTAATAATAGAAAAATTTATTACCAGCGAAATTCATTAGACTGCTAAAAATATTTCTTGTAAGGCGTTACTGGGCTGCATCTCGAGTAGGGCTGCGTAATAGCGTCATTTTTGTTAGGGACTATTTTTACGTTAATTTATTTGATGAACAGTCACTCGTCTTTCTACCATTGGTATCGGTAATTGGTAACTACAAACATTAATGTAAGTTTCGTTTGGTTAATATAACAGTCTAACTCAATCCTATATAATCACAATTAAATGAAACTACGTGATGGAGTATTATTTCTACTTTCTTTAATTTCTTTACCACGACCTAGGTTTCGTTGTATTGCAACATCTTCAGGTGGGATATTAGCAAAGATTGATGATGTTGTAATACAACGAAACCTAGGTCGTGGTAAAGAAATTAAAGAAAGTAGAAGTAATACTACCTCATGTATTTTCAGTTAATTGTGAATAATGAATGTCTACAAAATTAACGCCAAATATATTCAATACCTATATAACCATTTATATAGGATTAAATTAGAGACTATTATATAACTATATGTATTACGTTCAGATTGTAATGTGTTTCATATTTCATCTTATTTTTTAACTACGCACATCTTATTTACATTACGATAATATTGGCCATCAGATATTATTTATAACGAGGGACGATCCCCCTCATATGTCACTTTAAAAAATATTGAACCCGGTTTCACTGTTGTTGTTGCCGTTACAAATGTTGTTTACGCCTGAATATCCGTACGTATAATTGTACTCACTTAAAACATAGGTATAACTTATAAGCTATTCGTTGCAGAATTATTCTTAAATTGCAGAATTAGCTCCAAAGGATTGAGCTGGAAAATTATATTTTTTTGAAATTTTTGAATATTTTTCAACAAACGTTTGCATCTCCATACAAAGAAAGAAGCTGAGGGACTTATTTTACATGATGGGTTTTGAACATTTTGAGACTATTTTGAAACAGTTGTAGCTTCGCAAAAAATAATCAAATTAAAAAAAATCATTAAAATTATACCGCAATTTAAGGTTAAGATTTTGTACCTTTTAACACTTTCATTGAGTTTTATTTAATTATTACTCTAGTTAACAAAGTGGTAAATTACTCTAGTAACTTAACGCTTCATCAAGTAATGCCATGAACCGAGAAAAATATTTCTTAATATATTTGTTTTTTTTTTCTGAAATTATCAGTGATTCTCCGCGGCCTATAATAAATTTAAAGTCTAGAATCATTTAAATGTAAACTACACGTACATAGTAGTCTTCCAAATATAAAATTATCCGCAATTATCGTGCAAAATAGCCGATAGCTTAATTCTTTCCACATTTTCCTCGTAGTCAAACCAACAGCAATACATGAAAATAATGAAGATTTTTTTTATAATCCGTCAAAAAATATGAGAATGAATTCATGTCCGAAGAAAAATAACTTTGGCTCTAAGCAAGATTTCAGTGCAAGAATATAAATAATGATACGTAGGAGATAACCCTAAAATTCACTGAGAGTAACGCAGAATCATTATTTTCTGTTTAAAGAAGTGAGAATTGAACTTATATACGAAGGAAAATAATATTGACCAGAAACGAAATTTCGGAAGAAAAATAAAAATACTTGGATGACGACCCTAAAATCTAACAAAGGTTATCTTATATATTTTACTGCGACATTTTGAATAATGTTTGCTTATTGAATATATTTGGCGTTAATTTTGTAGAAATTCATTATTCACAATTACATGAAACTATGTGATGTAGAATTATTTCTACTTTCTTTAAGTTCTTACCACGACCTAGGTTTCGTTGTATTACATCTTCAGGTGGGCTATTAGCAAAGAATCTTTCTTTGCTAATATCCCACCTGAAGCAAAATCTTCAACAGTAATACAACGAAACCTAGGTCGTGGTAAAGAACTTAAAGAAAGTAGAAATAATACTACATCACGTAGTTTCATTTAATTGTGAATAATTTCGTTTCTTACAATTTGGATATTAAATTTGTAAAACATTATTTTGTTTCATTTATAACTAGCAAAACGAGAATTGCTTACATATTACACGCTGAATAATATGGTCGTGAAAACTGAGCAATTAGTTTTCAGACGATTTGTATATATGTATACATACATACATTATGTACATTTAAGTCCTTTTTGTTCGTCATTTTATACTGCAAATTTACGGAATTCGTTCGATCTTAATATGAGAAATTTATCAAAAATATGTGTTTTCACAAATGGTCTGAAAACTGGTGCCTCTCTTGTTTTAGCCGCCGTCATTTTTCCGATCAATTCCTGTTTTCCTTCATGTCATCCTCCCGTACTTTTTTTCTTACCGACATATCAAATTGAAAACTTTCTCTTGTTAGTAATAGTTTGAAATAACTTTTTTGTTAATTTCATCTGAGAAGTTTTTTGTCATAATTTTAATAATAAAATATTTGCGGTCCACCTCGGAACTAACTAATTGCATTCGTTGGTTGTAGTTGACATGAAGAAATCGCTCGTTTAGCGATAAGTTCTTCGTTGTCTGTCTGTACTTTGTCGGTCAATCACACAAATTCTACTAGACGATTTATGATGAAACTTGGTATGGTCATAAAAATAGTTTATAACAATTTCTTATTCCGAATTTCACGCGAGTGAAACCGTGGAGCACAGCCAATACTAAATAAATATCTAAGTAAATTAAAATGCGTTTTGACAACTGTTTGATACAAACTTGCGTAGCACCACTTTGACTGTTGCCTTCCCCATTGCTATAAAATGATGTAATTTGAAAGATGTTATTTTTTAATACAACATAGTGTAAACGGAAATGTTTCATTTTGAATTTCTTTTTAAATACTGGATTATAACTTATAACAAAAACCCATTTTTATCGCCCAATGGAGGTAAAACGGAATTAAATGTTCAAATATTTGCACATCCATATATAAAGAACATATCCGTATATAAAGAATAAATTATAGTTCTTCATTAGTAGAAAAGACATGAAAAATGTCCACAAGATAAGAATATTCAACGGAGGTAGAGAAAATGAAAAGTGAAGCAGCCTCCATTGTCTCTAATATAATACCGCGCGGTACAAGCTTAATAGGACACTTGTTATGAAAATAATTTCCCAAGTACTATGTGACCACTTTAGGGTTGAGAGTACCTTATTCTCGCCTAATGCCGGAGAGAACAATTGATAATATTAAACTCATATTAGCGTTGTAATTAACAGCTCATAAATTAATACGGTATAATTTTTATATCGCTCGGGGAAATATTGCTAAGATATAATTATATCACATGTCTCGTATAATTATTACCGGATGACCAAGCGGAAGTCATTTGAGAGATTGAACTATTTTTTAAGTAAAGTTCTGAACGGCTATAATTAGCAGCTCAACAACAGTATTACAGGTAATAGTCCTACGCGAATCGGAAACACTCCCCCTTATAATTTAAAAAAGTATGTTCATATATATATATATGTATACACATAATGCAGGCAAACATTGTAACAATTTTTGAGAAATAATTCATCAAATTCGTCGAGAATAACTTATTCAGCATATCCACGGGCTACTTTGAGAAGTTTATTACATGTAATTAAAACGGAATGTTACGAGCAGTATATATATAATATATAATACAATCTGGCACAATTGGACTAAGAATTAGCGAAGCGATCCTCAGTTTAAGTTTAAATATTTATAAAATTAGCCAATAATAAAATTCATTACTCGTAATATCCATATATATTTCAACAGCTTCTTACCTTTTTATTTTCTGCGTAGTTTAACACGAATTAGCGCAGTAGTGGAGAGAGGTTTAGCTTAATTTAAATATTTATCAACTTACGCAATATTCTTACTACATTACCAATATTTGTATATATTCCAACATCTTCTATGCTTCTAATTTTCTAGATCTAATCTAATTGTAGTCAAACACGAATTAACGAATAAGTGAGCGAGCTTGAATTCAGCTTCCTCTAAGTGGAAGGGGAAGGGGAAGGTGAAGGTAGCCTCGAGAAGCGAAAGCTGTCGGCTCGAATAATAACCTTATAGTCATCAGAAATAATTATGTTTTGAATATGTGAGTAAGTTGATTGTATTTGTATAAGATCCTCCGTACATATTGGATTATTTCTCATGTTTCTGCATCGCACCTTATCCCTATGATTACTCACACTTCACTGTTTATTTTTCACTACACTTCACAGATAAGAAACAAACGTTTGAAACCACAACGGATCTGGTCTTAATAACCCTACCAATGAGTAGCCCGAGCCATCCAAAAAAGATTTCGTTTGGTACACAATATTCCAGAACATTCCACAACATTCGGGGATATTCTGGAATATTCCACAATGATCTGGACTGTTGTCAATAGTTATAGACTGTTCCCAAAAATTTCACAATATTTCAGAATGTTCCACGATGTTCTGAAATATTATGGAATGCTCTCGAACACTCTCGAATGTTTTGGGCTGTTCTAGAAATTTCTAGAGGGTGAAACTTCCAGCCCTTCAGATAAAAACTCCAGCACACCCTTCAGATAAAAACGGAAACCTTCTTCATGGATGTATAATAGAGCGCTACTACACCATATAACTCCCTTGATCGTAGTGGGACTCGTTTCTGAGTTTTAGCGGCACGCACATTGTACACTTACTTTTATAATATATAGATAACATATTTACTATGTCAATATTATGTCTTATATTATATACACTTATTATAAGCCATCTGAATGACTAGTCTACTGTAAGGTTTAGTGTCAATCTTCATTGTAATTCCGGTCCCAATATTTTGGTATGATGTTATTAATCGAATTTTATTTATTAAATTTTAATTATTGTACCTTAATTTATATTTATTTCATTTTTAGGTAATAAGCTGAAGGAGAAAATTTATACCTTTCAGAGAATTTAAAAGACTACTTTCTTCATACGAATGGAATTTATTTTTGAGAAACTTAAATTCACAATAAACATAGTAACTGCAACTGAGTAGTGGAATTCCAGTAAACCACAATAGATCTTAAGAAAAATGAGTACTATAATATTTCTATTTCGTGTAATTTTCAAGTCATATATTAATAATTAGGATCACAATTACACCACAGTGGTAATTGGGAGATTGGTCATTTTTCCGTCACGTTTTACAAAACTAGAGACTCAAGTAGTGAAATAGGTAATGGTGTAATGTGTAATGGTGTAATGTGGAAAGCACGACCGTATCAAAAAGTAGACAATTAAATTGGGCAGAGCAATCGGCTTAATGCGGTAAGAGTAATGCGTTAAGATAGTGTATATATGTGTATCGTTATGTTGATATATGCACATATATGACCGAAGGGTTTAACAGAGGCTCCAATCAATTTATAATGTGATTAAGTACTCGGCAAGGTCCAGCATCGGGAATGGAGCTTGGTACGGACGTTTCATTCAGACCAATTTCACTGGGGAATTGACATTTGTATCGGATATAGACTTCCGTTCAAGCGCGACACTAGGGGATATGGAATACATTTGTTAATAAAAGTGGAGCATCAGTGGACTGTCATAGAATGTTAGAGTAATATCGATATTAATAACTAAGTTTGGATATTACTAGCTTCACCTCTCAATGTCATTTTGTAGTATGATAATAGTTTGATAGTAATTTTTGGGTAAATGAATATTTTAATTTTAAACTGTCTAGATTTTAAAGTTTGTTTCGTGTTTTTTTCTTGTAATATGACTTTTATGTCCATTTTCCATTAAACAAGTTTCACATTTTCTGTTGGAATATAAATTGCGCTGTGACATCCACTGAATGTCATCATATTCACTTATTGTCTGGTAATATGTAGGAAGGAAATATTGAGAAATTTATTTTCTTTTAATAAGAATCATCGCCATGACAAGAACCAAATTTACTTCCATTGCCAGAAAGTAATCTCTGTTTCTGGTAACAAATTAAAACAAGTGCAGCGCGGCAAGCGTGTTAAAAATAATATATTCATCTGTTATTATTTTGAAAAGAAACAAAAACGTAATGTGAAGTTGACCTTGTAATAAACCCAAGAAAATGTGACTGACATAAAATATATATTATTAGAAATTTATATCTCTCCATTTATGCTCTGGCGTGGGCTTTTACAAGATTTCATTTTCGGTCTTTTTACTTCATATCCTTGGGTAATATGGTCGCCGACAACATACTAAATATAACCATATTATGAACAATAATATCAAAAAGAAAAGGGGAAAATATCGGTAAACGTAACTTTTTACTTTTTACTTGCATGGGTCTATAAATTTCATATTGTTTTTGACTACAGTGAAATAAGCAGTAACAGTAACATAACATATCAAATGTTTCTAGTGTAGATGTTAATTTATTTTGAATACTAAATTATTCTAAATTTGAAAGGTTCAAACAGAACTCTATAGCGAAAAAAACCTTTGTGAGTCTTTATAAACTATCAATTATTTTGAATTTTTTCCAAAACTACGCCAAAACCAAAGAGCCAATTCAGTAAGAACATTTTAGAAACCCACGCTGAAAAATCTGGCCTAATAATTACTAGATTCCAGCACACAGCGACAAGGAAGACATTGATTAAGCAAAGCAATGATAACCTGAGGAACTGGTAACTGGATATGTCCAAGCAATGAATACGCTTCATTTTGGACCTATAAGTAAGGGCAAGCAGTATCTACGAAAGGAAAAGAATATAGAATCTTCACAATTCGAGATACAAAGGCAAGCACAATAGCATACTAGCTTCGAGGTAAGTTTTAGCAGCGTGTCAGCTAGAGATCAAAGAAGAAGAATAAGACTTCCGAGACAAGAGTAAAATTGCGAGAAAATCTCCATCCATTTTGTGTCTACGAATAATTAATATAAGTTTGTCGCTACAATCATTATAATTTTTTACCTAAATCTGATCGAAAGTATCGGTATTCGCAATACATATTTATTAAAACTATATCCTGACAAGTATTTTTTTTTAAAACAATGCACTTTTAAACAAGAAAATATTTCTTTACAAAAGTTAGGCTTTAAAATATTCATGTATTCTAAAAAACACTATACAGGTTCAAGTGACGATACGCGTTTCAATGTTGTTGCAATATTCTACGCAAGATATTGCAATATTCATATTGTGCAATTCGCTTTAGAGAAAGGGTAAACATAATAAAGTTCGCTCAGTTATGTTTACATCAAAAGCCCTTCGTGGATAAAATGTTCCATTCGCGTAGTTCATACAACCTCCTCCCTGTGCGGATAAAGTTTCCACTTGCTTGGCTACAGTGTTTTCAATTCTCTCTACGCTTTGCCAAATGGACATGTGATATTTGTGTTTCCCTTAAATTATTTCAAAGCAGCAGCTTCTAGTAAAACGAGTTTGTTTATCTGCAAAATTACTGGCAAATTTATTTACCAGAGATGGAAAAGGAAAATGAAAGCATGTTAACTAGAAGCAAAGGATGGCACATTAACATAAACATTTAAAATAATAAGAACATGATATGACAAAAAAATAAGAATAGCCATTAATATTCATTATGTAAAACGTTATTTATTTTAAAGATTAAATTATTCTAATAATTAATCATGACAGTGAGACGAAAATAAACAAAAATACGGGATGTGATTTAAAACAAAATTGTGGATGGATAACAATGACTAGAGTAAACTTTGAGATATAAATAAAATAGAAGCAAAAAGGTGAAATTAAAATATGTGATCATTGCGAAAAAGATGAAAGATATCCAAAAAGGTGAAATTGAAATAGGAGATAAGATTGAATAGGCGATTTCTTAACAAAATTTGACAACCATCAATTTCGCTGAAAGAAGACCAAGTATATCGATATATTTTTTACTTTCAAACTTACATACGCCAATAACTTTAATGACGACATGTCATGTCATTAAAGTTATTGGCGACTATAAATAAAGATAATACTATAAATAAAGTAAATAAAATAAAATTATCAACATTTCTTCTGCAAAAATATCTTTGCGTGGAATTTAAATGTGAGGAACCAGGTTATAAATATTATACTTGCAGGAAAAATGCAAATATAGGTCTTACAGTGTCATTTAAAACATTGAGTATTGCAGCAAGCAGCATGCCATGTTTTAATTAAAATATTTTGTAACTTTTTTTTCATTTCCTGTGTCAAATTGTGGATAGTCTAGGGTCGATATCTAGAACTTTAAGTGCTGCAAAACTTGGATGTAAACAGATTTTATTTCATACACATTCGGTGATCACTTAGCTAGCGTCCTTTTTAACATATAATAAGTAAATTTTTTCAATTTGTTTTTTTACGACAGATTATATATTTTACACTATTATTTGAATATCGTATTTTTGATATTCATATTTTTTTAACTTTTTAATCTTATCATTGTTTTGCAGTGATAGAGTCGATTAATTAAAGAAATTATTTTTTAGTTATTTTATGATATTTAATTATTTTATGTCTTTTATATAAGGAGAGGTCATTAATGGGACAAAAATTATATTATGACTGTATTTTAATTATATTCCCAATCTACTTAATTAACGCAAGTCTTTACTCTTGTATAATAAATGACTTCAAGGCAGTATTATTTATAATATTCGTATATTTACTTAATAACTTTTCGTCTAACATTATTTGTATTGCAACATTGGGTCTTTGGTTCATTTATACACAATTCTTTAACAATACGTCATAACAATATGGTGTGTTAATATTTATCGATAGAAAGACCAATGTAATTATGAAACGAAGGAATTTCGGTCATTCGCGAAAAATCTGTTAAATCACAATGTGGATCGGTACATAAGTAAATTCTTCAGGTTTATAATATTTACTGCACGATATGTGCAAATATGTAATGGCTGATAAGAAGATGCATGGAGACTAAGTAAGGGTATTGTTGGATTAAAGTTAGGAATGCAATTCAAAGGTAAGAGATTGAATTTTAGGAGGATATTAATATTTGAATATAAGTAAGAAGAAAGAATTAAACTTGCCCAAAAAGTGAGCGATTAGATAATACGTTCAATACCAATAATTAATTTCTACAAAATTAATACCAAATATATTCAATATGTACTTTTAGTATCAATCAAATTTTATTTGGCATCAAATGTATAATTTTGAATATATTTGGCGTTAATTTTGTAGAAATTCATTTTTCACAGTTAAATGAAACTACGTGATGTAGTATTATTTCTACTTTCTTAAAGTTCTTTACCACGACCTAGGTTTCATTGTATTACAACATCTTTAGGCGGGCTGTTAGTTCAGATCTTTAAAATGATTTGCGAATTAGTTTACTATGGATCTAAAGACATAAATAAATTATTAGAACAAAGATATCTTTGCTCTAATAATTTAATTATGTCTTTAGGTCAACAACATACAACGAAAGCTAGGTCGTGGTAAAGAACTTAAAGAAAGTAGAAATAATACTAAATCACGTAGTTTCATTTAACTGTGGGAAATGTAAAATTGTTTTGTTAACCATTTAATATACCTCTCGTACAATGTATTTTTGTCGTGGTCAAATTTATCTGCCGCAATATAACGGTTACTTTGTTAACCATAATAAAATATGCTTTGGTTTGAAACATTTATTTCGATGCGACGAGACTAGTAAGGAAAAAAGTTTTCTCCTATTCAAGTTGTGAAACTTTGCTAATCCTGATACCAGAAACTTGCCCCCTACAAATGGTCGCCTGAAAAAATTCCATAAATTTTGGTCGCTACTTACTCTAACCTTACTCCCATTGCTTAACGATGCTAATTGAATTTCGTAAAAATTGTTTTTTTGAATGCATTTACGTGTTTGTGTTTGTGTATATTCGTATGTGTATATATATATATATATATATACATATATATATATATATATATATATATATATATATATATATATATATATATATATATACCAATATACACAGGTATTGAAGCATGCTTTCAAAGAATCAAATTAGCCTACCAATATATACGTACCGTTCTTATAGCGTTTGATATATCTTCACACGAGTTTCCTTTTTATCTTATGAGGACATGTTTCTTAACTCCCGGAGAAGTTATATATTTTCATATTTAAGGTCCTTAGAATGCATTTATTTCTACAATCACTGGTAAAACCTGTCAATCATGAGTACATCTCGCACTACGAGGGTTCTGTACACATTTAGAGAATTGTAAATATTTATGGGTACGTAGTGTCTTCATTAGGTTTTTACAACTATTGATTTTTTTTATCGTTAATATGTTGCCCACTGTATCTTTCGCGGCGGTAAACATGGTTCATATTTAAAAAAAAAACATAAGATCTAGTATTACCGCTATGGTTTTCCAAAAACTATTGCATAAGCTTCTAAAAACCCTGATTTCTTTCATAATTTTAGTTGATCTGTCCCGGAAGTAAGAAGCGAGAGCAGATTTTGTTTGCCCCTTCTAGCTAGCCATTTCAAACGATATATCATGCTCTAAATGTAGTAATTTTATTTTCTAGTCTTTAATTTGCACCCACTAAAAATAAATGTTGTTGAATGTTCGTACTATTGGGGCAAGCCATTACATCTGTCGGTACTATAATTGTTGCCAAATGATTATGTCAAGATAAAATCTATCGCTATGCAAAACTGACTTGTCAAGAGAAAAGAAATATTGTGAATAATGAAAATGAAGAAAGTTAAGATGGGTTTTTTAATTTGTAATCACTAAATTATTCGACCTATAAAAAAATTATTGGGTCTAAATATAAACGATTGCACTTACGTTTTCTATAACTACTTATGAAATAAGAAAAAAAAGTTAATAGATTATAAACAAAAATTATGTAAAGATATTGGCTTTTCATTATTATATGTAGGTATGTATATATTGTCACCACCACAAACCGATGAAACCGCAATATGTTGAGAGGTATTGCTGAAGTCACCCACATTTCAGTACGCACTTTCATATAATTGCATCTACTTCTTATCATATGATAAGTTACTGGTCTTGTGGCTACTCTCACGGTAGTATATCTAGGTAGATTGTTATCTTATTTACGGACTTCGACTCACGTTTTATTTTTTTACAAACTTCTGTGTATATTAACTTAAAAACTAAATATTCATCTTTACAGGTTATTTTAAATTGATATCACGAAAATTTAGTATCACTAATGGGATGATTTCTAATCCAACAATTAACATGCCGATCAACTTTTATGCCGAATTGGAAAATGAACTTTTTCTTTTAATTAGACCAGTATCCTGTATTCATGTATATGACTTTTTTAACTTACTTAATTAAATAGTACATTAGAAACATTAATTTATATAAATGCGATATGTATAAGCGTTTATCACCATCTACTTATTTTTCAATTACCTAATAAATTAAAAATAATTACGTTATTATGGCATTTAAAGATGCATATACTTCTGCTCTCTGGCGTTTCAAGAGCTAGGTCACATAGTAAAAACTAAAACTTAAATAAAAACTTTTGACATGAAATGCATTTGTCCATGATTCTTTGGAAATAAATAAATTTTCTTTTTGAATAAAAAAAAAATGTTTATAATCAAAGTGGCGGACACTACTAAGAGTCACTTTTACCACCGCCAATAGTTCAATCGCTTACGCTGCCTTTGAAAGTTAACCTGTGAAACTATGCTGGCAAAATGAAAATAGCAACTCATGATTTAAACTTCGATTTGTGTTTATTTTCGGAACCTGACTGCGATGCGCTGAATATTCAAATATACAAATTAATAAGTTTATCGAGCGTTGCCCCAGAAATAAAAAATATCTAAAATTGTTGTTAGATTTGCAATTGCCATAATTATGTTACATTAATTAGGTTTGATCATTTCATTTTATATAGAAATATAACATTTCTGACAACGAGTAATACTACTGATCCCTAGTAAGATTTTTGCGATCCCCTAACCAAAGGGATCCATACTTTGGTCAGGGGGTTTCAAAAATCTGCAAAGGAAGCGTACCATATTTGCTATACAGTTTTAGGTCGAGTTCAATAGAGGCTTGTGTTTATAATTCCTTTTCATGTATTTTTTCCTCACCTCCTCGTATTTAGTTTTCTAATTATATAATAACATTTTTAGAACAAAATTGTATTATCTATTTTACATCAAGTAATGGGAGAGATATATGACTCATAACAAAATATTTGAAATCATTGTCTTCGAAATTATTTTTATGTTACCTGGACTGCAAAATTGCTTAAAATAAACAAAAAAAAACTTATTTCTTTTCGTCTTTTATACATTTTGTCTGCTTACATAATTTTGCAACTGAATAATGACACGCGATATAAAAATTAACAAATATATCAAGAAAATATATATTGAGAATTATTTCGGGATCAGTGTCCTTTTTTATGGAATGACACTGGCAGAAAATTGCTTAATTAAATAATGACGAAAAATGTGTAAATTAATTTGCGCCTGTTACTCTATTACTTATGGTTTTAAGTTGCTCATAGATATTTGACGCTTTCATTGTACTATACTTAACATATATCAACTTTCTTTATTCTAACTATTATATATACTCAAAATATCACATAAATTCAAATGCATATACACATTAAGTAAGCAAAAACAAAGTCCAGATTTGTATTAATAAAAAAAGTTCTCTCATTACAACTATTTAGATAGCGAAGAAACTATTGTTATGATAAAAAGAAAAAAAATTAAATAATATACAATATCTGAATTTTCCTGAAAAACTGAAGGTTTTTTATCATCTAACATAAAAATTACATAAAATATTTATCTATGTGATTTCGAGTCATGATTTTTATCCCTTATCAATTGCTTCATGAGCGATTGTTACTATTGTCAATTGCGATATGGGTTATTTGCTCTAGCGTAAAACTTGTCACTTGTCATCTCTTGATATAAGAGTTAACTGTTCCAGTATGCAACTAAGTGTCTTAATGGAATAATAAATATCAATAGATTAAGTAATAAAAGTGTTCTTAATTATTTTTGTTTACTTTACAATAATGTCGAGAAAAAAAATAAACAAATTTGATGTTATATTTTTATTTCTTAAAATTTTGAGCTGCACGTTTCTTTGAACACCGCCATACTCTTTTGTCATTCAGTGTGTCTAACATCAACAATTTAATACAAATTATTTGTAAAGGAAGAAAGAATTGGAAAATTTGCATATCACGATCTCGGTTCACCGCTGTTAGTGGCACGTAACCCGACTTCTGATTGACGTGACACGGGTCTGCAAATAATGTTAATATCATTAGATATGTAGGATGTAAGTTTCATATTTCTTTACGCATGAATGAATTGAATACCATGAAATAAAATTGTTTGATATATTGAGATAGTTTTTATTACAAAAGAGCGCGTTTCACAGGTTAGATGTATGATTATTAGAGGTATGATTAAATTAAATAAATTTGTAACAAGATGCCTTCTTAACATAGTAGCTTCGCGTTTAGTAAGTGCTTAAGCTCTTTTTTTACATATAACTTCACGTTTTGTAAGTACTTTTCTCTTTTTCTTTAAGACTGGTGCTTTGCTAGTCTTCGATTTAAGTTTATGCTATTATAATTATGTAATGTACCAAGTGGCATGTTAATGTATTTTATCTTTAAAAATGTGTACTGTTCTAATGGTAATTATGTACTCTTATATAGGTACATCAATAGAGCGATACCACTTTCAATTTATAATTTTCTTTCCAGTTTGCATCCGTCATTACTGGCAAGTCGGCAAGTTCTATTCTTTCCCTGTGCTTTATGTATCCAAATTTCTTCGACAGAATGCTCAATGAGATATCAATTAAAAAAAATAATTTTTTTTAATTTATATCGTAACATTTCATAGTAATGAGATAATTTTACACATATTGAATATATTTGGCGTTAATTTTGTAGAAATTCATTATTCACAATTAAATGAAACTACGTGATGTAGTATTATTTCTAGTATCTTTAATTTCTTTACCACGACCTAGGTTTCATTTTATTACAACATCTTCAGGTAGGTAGGTTTCATTTTATTACAACAACATCAAGTAGTTTCATTTAATTGTGAATAATTTTACACGTTATAATTCAAGTTGACAATTGTGGGCAGTTTCATCCTAGCGTTAGCTTAAATTGTATTCGATCAAATATATTTTTTGTAATAAAAAACACGTCTTGTTGCTTTTTCCAGTTTAAATATCGTCATGATAAAACACGAATATATTCTAAATTATTAGAAATTTATGTGCTGTTACTTAATTACGCAATCTTCTTTTCGGCCATATTGTAGAATTAAATAATTAAAATAAATTTGTGCCTTATTTTTGTTATGCTATAACAAAAATAAGGCACAAATTTATTTATTAAATTATGGATAAATATTAAATGTTATTTTTAATAATCTTGCACACACATATTTTATTTGTGCATTATATTTCGAAAACCATCAAAAAATATCGTTGATATTTCGAGTTTATAGACGAAATATAATAACAACACGTATATAAATCTGAGGTGTTATCGGAAGCGACAATATTCGTTTTTTAAAAATGATTTTGTTAAATCGACTGACGGATTGCTCCAGGATAACGTTATGCATCAGAAACACATGGTGTAAAATTATACTTTAGCGCAAAGAAGTTAAACTTCGATTATTTCATAGTTTAACTACTTTAATATTTAGTTAAGACTGTCCAACAATCAAATAAATTCAACAAAAATAGTGGGAAATGCTTTTCTTTTTATTAATTTTATTCGGATACTTTATTTCAGGAACATAAGAAAATTTCGATGAAACTAATTCTATTCACTATTGGTAAAGAAAAAGTAAACAAAATTTTCATTTAATAGTTTTATAGAGACGGCTGATTATACTTAGTTTGAAATAAATCACATTTAAATAACGATATTGAAAAATTTGTCAAACTAGAAAATATTACAATGAATGGATTAAATAATATGCGTTTGAATTACATTCAGCAATCACAACGCATTGTGACTTGTTGGTTAATGTGCACCCGAGAAAATTAGATGATCATATTTTGCTATTGCGTTACTAAAAAACATGCGTGGTCGCAGTCGCAAGCGTGCAGTTACATTATGAACGCGGGAGGTGGCGGATGCATATATGGATCGTATAATTTCATGGTGCCTAAATTTATTAAAAATTCAGAATATTGCTCAAAATATTTTTTATTCCTTTAAATTAAATATTAAATTAAATGTTATAAAGCAACTTTTGCATTAAAACAAATTTTAAACGGTCGTATATACTGTTTGTTCAAGTGTGACATTACATGTCATTAAATGTTATTTCTTGTAACTTGCTAAAAATGACATTAAGGTTTGCCTGCATGCTTTAGAAGTTATACAACTTTTTATTTCCTAAATAAACTGAATTATTAAGTCGATCCGATCTGAATCATTGGTTAATTAAAAAATAGACTTATTTTGACGCCACGAAAGTTTTTTAAAGTCCCCCGATCATTTCGTGTTTACATCAAAATATTCTAAAATAAATTAACTACATTACGGTTTGAAAAGCCCCCATATATTTTTACTTCAGGTTTAATTTTAATAAGAGTATTATTAAGTTAATACACTTATTACAACTACGTAAATTTCTAAAAATTTAACATTATTATAAATAAAGAAATTAATATATAAAAACAAATTAATTATAGTTTAAATGAAGTTATAATACATCTCCCAGTTACAAACATATTTTTCATAATATGTCACTAAATTATTTTGTTGCTTTGCTACAAACAAAATTGGAAAATCAGATGCAAATGAACAATTTGTTATCTCTGGATACAAAATACCAGTTTGAAGGCTTTTAATCATTTAGAATATAAAAAGACTAAAATTACAATTAGTGCGATTGAAGGTTCTTTAATAAGAGAAAGGTGATTAGCGAAGCCCAAAAAAGCCGCTCATAATTAAAAGTTGAAAACTTCCGCGATATATGGAAAAAATAATTATATATTCCTTAGATTTATTCTATATAATATATGTATATGTCTTCGTCTGTTATTGAAGGAGAAAAAGCAAAATTTAAAGAAATTTTCTTGTTCCAGTTTTCGTATTCAACATTTTCTTAGTTATTTCTGTCATCTATTACGATATAATACATTTTTGTTGGAAGAGTTTGCAAAGCTTCTATTCCATTTTTTTCATAAATAGTTTTCCGTTTCCACTTTTCTCCGCATAAGAAGTGCATATAGCTCAAAATAGTCGTTTACAATTTATTGCAAAATTACCTCTAAACCATAGCGATGGAAAGCCACATGTTGACGTGCGTTTCTGATCTAATCTGTCAAAATTTACTCTTTTTATTTTTGACTTTTTTTCTTCTTCTTATCATTATTTATATATTTGACTTGCATATTTTGAAATTATACGAAAAGTTCATCAGTTTGAAACAAAAATAGCTTATGAACTTTTCTTCCTAGGATATCCTGCATCCGAATCTTTTCTTTCTAGGATATCCTCCATCGGAAGTCGTAATCTTAACATCAGCGTGACGTCGTTCAATAGCATGATATATGTATGAACGTCCTACAAGCGACTTGGTACCAGTGACCATGTGAGCGACTCCGAATTCATATTCATGTGTATGTCTCTCCCTTGGCAGATTTATCTACTGCAAATACATTTTAATAAAGTGTAATAACGACTAAGATAATATTATTTAACACTAGATAGATATTTTCCCCCATTATGGCTTTTTAGGTAATTGCCAATATTGCATTCAAGAATACGATATGTTTACATATTTGGATACTGTAGGTAATATGTGAAATTTGTTATATGTCCATAAATGTAAATTTCTAGCCTTTATTGGCTAGAAATTTTGCAAAGTAAATATTACCTAAAGAAAGAGGTTCTATATAGGTTATAGAATAGAACTCAATGTTTTTGGAATTGTTGTCTGTCCACGTGCTCTTTCGACTGATTGCGCGCAATAGAAAATCTACTGCACTGGTTGAAACTAGAGTTTCGCTGTAACATTACTTCGAACTTGCAGAAGTATATGAGTTGTATATGAGTTGGAGGGCATTTTTAGGATTTCTGTTCGTCGATTTTTCTCTAAGTGTGTCCTATTAGTTTTTACTTGTATCCGTGAAAAGCTACTCGGCAAATTGAAATAAAATTTTATGTTTTTATTTAATTATCTTGACACTGAGCCAAAATTAAGTAGAAAAGTTAGGCACACTAACCTTCATGACATGATTGGTCCTTGACTACTTACTTCACTGTTATACATGATAGAACAAATGATTGAACCCGATCTTCGGCTCTTCTAATATAACTGCTTCCAACCAAATCAGATCGTCCCTTCGTGTAGCCAGAGAATATCCTATACCATATTTGCTTAATGGTGATCTCCACATTAGAATTCGTTTCGATCTCCACTTTAGAACTTTGTTTTTTTTCGATTGTATTGTATCAGGTACAATCTTCTGAAGAACTGTCGAGCATAACTCGATGAGCGACTTTGAGCGTTTGGACCAGTCTCACTGTCATTATCCAATTTTAGGCTTCACAAGTCACGAAGGGTTGGATGCTCAACTGCAGCTTCAAGAGAGTAAATGGTAAAAGGAACTTTGTTTTCAAAGCATATGCAATGATACTCGAAAAATATCCAAATTTCTTTTCCCTCCCCTTCTTTATACTTATATCGAAAAAAATTAAGATTTTCAATCATGTTGCTTGGAGTCTCAATATGGCGCAAATACATACAAAACATGGTCATAGGTCTGAAAACGTGGACACTGTAAGGTTGTGACAGACGAATGAACAGATGGATAGACATAAAAGTATAAGGGTTGCTTGTTTTGCTAAACAACCCTATAGTAGATGTAACAATGTGTACATTCCAAAATATATTGATAAAAGCCTTTTTGAAAATATACAAAACTGTCGACGTACGTGTATACACCAGTATTTTATTTATATACACCTATCAATTACTGAACGAACATCTGAAACGATATGAACCCTATTTAAAGCATATCTTACGAAGTAAGCCATATATCCCAAACCGCACGCATGCTCGTCGCATATTTACTATGGCAATTTGGTTTACGTTCGCGCACTCTGGAATCTTTATAGTTTCCTCTTCGCTGTGCTACGAACTCGCTTTAACGATGCGCAGCCTTGCGATAAGGTTTTCACGTTCTCTTTTCTTTGCCATAAACTAACTACAACAGTATTATCCAGTGCTTTCGAGGAAACTCTTACGTGAATATCAGTAACGTAAAGTGTGGACCAGATAACCAATAAGCTAATAAAGCGCAAAGTAATATCAGCAAAAAATAAATTAATGTGCAGAACGCTGTGTGATGTTCCCGATTTTATTTATTCATATGAAACAAGAAGATGAACCTATTTTTTCGAGGACGAAAAGATAGAAACTAACTGGGCATTCGAACCGTTATTCAAATACAGATGAAGATTGAATAAAGCGAAAGGGACTTGGTAAAGTGTTGTTTTCAAGGACGTTAAACGCGACTAACTGCGAGGCTGATTGTTGTGTTAAGTGTGTAATGATCAAGTGTTTGAAACATCAAATCGGCAATTAAGAATTGTAATTTACTTGACATTTGAACTAGAGCAGTAACGACAATATTTGATAAAATTCACCTTTATTTATGAAAGGTTTTAAGCGGACTATATTAGTTCCATACCGATTCTGCATACTGTAAAAAGTGAATTTTTTTTTGTTATAGTTTTAGGACAAATCCGGCCAAAATTATCAAGCGAATCGGATTCAAATATGCACTATTCATGTTCTATTTTATGTTTACAATTAGCTATGCCCCGCGGTTTCACTCGCGTAGAAATTGTTTAATTACGCTGCTCTTCCCGCCATTGTCACAAAGCGTTTCCGCACAGTTTGTCAAATGACATCAGTTGTCAGTATTAGGTTTCTATCGGCGGAATAATCAAAATAATCAGTCAATAAATAACCCGGTCTGTCTCTACCTTGTATCGTTTTGGCAGTGAGTAATTCCCAATAAACGGTATTATAATTATTCGAATGTTTATTACGCAAATTTTGCACATTTTGTTACTTTTATTTAATTTTGAGTACCTAATTACGTATTCAATAGCTTGTATTACAACTTATTTCAAAAACCTCCAAGATTGTGTTCTTATAACAAAACCTACAGCAAGATTAATTTGATGTTCGTCGCTTCCTTCATTTCCATACCTCAATTTTACGTTACGATTGCATTGGCCAATAAATATCCCAATACCAATTCCGAATCCCAATAGTAATAGCCCAGTACCAACAAATAGTCATTATAATATATTAATATATAATAACGTAGTACTTACTGAATGCAGTAAAGGTCATGTGTCTGTCATTAATAGTTTTTGAATTAATAATTTTTTTTGTTCAACGTTTCTTGACAAGATTGCACGCCTACCGTTATAATTCCTTTTTTCTTCTAAAGTAATATTTAAAAAAGTTTTGGTTCTTAAACTCGTGGCGCTCAGAGGCTCTTATTTATTTTTATCTTCGTAGACGTATTGAAACTAATTTATTGGTAATTTACCGTTGAGAGAGAGAGATGTTATAACGACCAAAACTGGCTCTTGATTGGACGATCAAGATTTACTCTTTGTGTAAATATGTAAAATAAATTATACAGAGGAGCAATTAAAAGGACATTTATTTAAAGTAGCAGATATAGAACTATATAATCTTGTAAACATTTTGAAATAAGAATTCGTGTAATGTTTGGTCTAATATTCAATGGAGCTGTCATTGGTATATACTTGATTTTCACTTAGCGACAAATTTGGAAATAATTAAAATATAATTATAAACTTTGTATTAGTACTACTTGACATATTTTATGTGGATATATTTGGTTCAAATAGCTTCGTTAACTACTTATTGAAATAGTACAATATTATAACAAATGGCTTTTAACCTACTTATAAACTGCGGTAACATGTAGATCATTTTAAAAAAATGTAAATCGTAAATAAAGCGTTTAAAATGTAAATACGAAAGATAGAATTTGTGAGAATAAAATGAGATTATTTGGAAATAGCACAGTTATTTGAAATATTCCACTGCAATTATTTTAAATTCAATAATGGTGGAAACATATTTTTCATTTCTAGCAACATTTTATTCAAGTTTGAATGGTTCACTTTTTTTCTTCACCTTCCTATGATTTGTCTCTGAAAAACCTTTCTAGTAATATTGGTTTGAATTTCAACACAATTATGTAGTAAGTTAAAAGCGATTTACGCAATGATATGTAATATTTTCAGCGATTTTAATACCCTTTGGAATCGTGTTTCGTGTTTGCTATAAAGTTTTCCATTTTATAAGACGTAGCTATTTGAAGCAGATTCAAAGGGCTATTTGAGACAGTGTACCGATGTAGTAGACTATAGTATTGAATATATTGAATTCTTCATAGACAGTTTAAGCTCGTATTGCAAATATATAATAGAATATATAAATATTATAAAAGAGATCCTTTGTTAATTTACAAAAAGTAATTCAAAAAGTTTGGGATAAAGCATTAGAAAGAGCACACTTAAAACATATAGGGAAGAAATACATCGTATTAAATAATATTCTGCCCAAAAGATTCATTACCAAAAAAAACCTACTAGTTTATTCTTTGGAGACTTGGAGAAAGAAATGTTTTGTGAGTTACATTAAAACGATTACTGACGAATAGTTTTAATTAATACTACAGTATGGTTACCAACAAAAAATTATAAATTTAAACGAAGGTGTTAATCACTTCTATTAAGCTCGGCCAAACAATAGAATAGCCATTTTGAAGTTATTTAAAAAATCCAGGATGGCAAACTTATTATAATTATTCGAATCGTTTCATTTCACGTCAAGAGCACGACATACTGAAAAAAAACAGAGATAAATAATGATCAATTCAATATTTCGCAATCAATTTTGGAAAAATGGTACAACTACTCCTAAAATATCTTAACAATAAATGAAAATATTATTTAAAGGAAGTCTCCTTATTTTTATTTAATTTAAATTAGTCTTCAGTATATGGTACTCGCAAGAGTAGGCTTTTGCAATAAATTAAAGAATACTTCTCGACAGTTTCAATTTCACTAATTTAAATTTATCTAGCCATTTTCTTTAAAATAAGTAAAAACACAATCAAATTGCAAAACTGATGTACTGTCGAAATATCAAATTTTTTAGGTTATAATAAAGTAAACTTACGTCGAAATTGGAATAGTGTTGACAGGTTAAGTTATGACGAACTTGTCGTATACCGAGGTTATTAGTAGGGTTTTAATTTATTCTCTATTTATGCAAGGTATAATTCTCAATTCCAAATTTATTAGTAACGGTGATCTTTGGATATATAAATAGGTTTATGATTTTGAATGACAAATTAGATTGGTATCCATAGTATTTTATATTTTTTTTAACGGAGCGGGCTTATCTGTCCGATCCAGACAATTTTATCAGATTTTAGAATTTTTGGTTTTGTCTTTTTAATATAAATTCGTGTTTATATTTAAAATAGTTTCAAAATCTCAAAGTTTTAGGCTTTTCATACATATATTTTTTGTGTGTTGTATGTCGTGTTATATAAGTTAAATTTACATTCTTGTTAGGCAAATCATTATGTGTGTTAAGTTTACTTATCTATTCAACACAACATTTTTTTTAATTAGGCATTTTTGCGAGTGAGGGCTTGTGCTAGAGGAAATTACTCCCCTCCCCTTTCCCAATTCCATTCTCTTCTCTGAGTAGCTTGAAAGTGATGAAATTGATGTGGCGAGCTTAAGTATTTGGATTCCCTCATCTGACTAAGTCTTTATGATATGGTCAGTCCATGATTGACTTATGCTTTTCTGATGCACCTGGCATATATTTAATTACTAAAAACAATATAGTATTATATTTAATGCACAATTTTCCGAAGTGCTTAGTAAAAAAATTAATAATAGTATTAAGTTAAAAATAAAAAGTATTATGTAATTTCAATTTGGATATTGATATTTAATGCGAAGAGCTAGCGAGAGGGGAGGGGAGAGAGCTGTCAAGTATGTAAACATTCGCGGGGTTACATGGAGGATGGAGCGTAGAAATAAGATTACGTGGTTTATGGACTACCCCTAGTTAGGTACTGCGTGTTACCGTTATATAGAATTTTATTTAACATAATTTTACATGTTTACTCTATAGAATTTTTTTAATCATTGTTAATTATTCTATTTCGTTATTTGCTTTCGTGGTTGGTTTTAATTAGGTTTTGTATGTCAACATTATTTGAAAATTTACTTAAATATTTTTAAATAACATTGGCATACCATTTCCCCAATGCCATACCATTGATCTCGCTAGAATGTTTCTTGATATTTAGCTTTCAGAGAAGTCCAATATAATGATACCTTGTCCATGTTTTTAATTTTTATTGATGAATATTTTTATTTGATTTTTTACTAACTGATTTTTAATAGAACACTGCTGACCATAAAATATCCACCTTATATTTTCCATCATTAAACTATATGCGAAGGATATTTATAGTAATGTTACTTTATCAAAAGCGGAAATGTCACTGGTTTTATATTATTAAATTGAATAATATGCATTAAAAAGGCGTGTAAAATAAAAATAATTGCGGCCCGCGATTGCAACACACGAATTGCATTTTTGTGACAACAAACACTGAATATGCAATACAAACATGATTTTATATTTAAAACCAATAAAAACTCATAACGATAAAAAAATAAATAAGCAAAAGAGTTGTCTAAAGAAAAGTTATAATTTTGATTCTTGACGGTAATTTATTATATTTGGCGTTAATTTTGGAAAAATTAAATTATCATATAATACAGACGAAATACAAAAATATTTTTTGTAATTGGACATGTAGTTACTGAGATTAGCACGAACAAACAAATAGACTTCCGTTTTTTAGATTAGTTTTATACTAGGTTCGTCGCTTTGCCCAAACGAGGAGTTGTCAAGTTTCAAAGTTTAAAATTAATAT
Organism: Druceiella hillmani; assembly: GCA_039881145.1. Lineage (NCBI taxonomy): Eukaryota > Metazoa > Arthropoda > Insecta > Lepidoptera > Hepialidae > Druceiella > Druceiella hillmani. The sequence goes on from JAYKKI010000049.1 coordinate 399,397, forward strand.
ACTCTTTCTCCGTAATAACTCACATTCCGTATACAAATGAACCACTAATCTTTGAGAACCTCAAGTTGGTAATATTCAGTATACTTTTACTTATAATATTGTACTTGCGACGATCACAATTTTTACGATGAAGTGATCATTTTTTCTTCACGTGTAACATATTTTCAAAAGTATGTCGCGAAGGTAATATGAATATATTAATTACTTTACATAGTTCTCTAAGCGAATCTTGAAAACTTATTTTAGACATTAAGTAGATAGCTCTCGTGTGCAAAATAAAAGTGAATTCAATGTAGCCTATCCTACAATACATACTACGTTACTATATACTAGGTTTAATAATATACTACGTTACGTATGAAAATAACCGAAGTAAATTGTTTTTGCATTATCTTCATTTGTAAATCCTCCATTTTCTTGACAGCGTATACAGCGGAACTAAGTTTCCTGGCAATCCTGAAATATGAGCTCCTCATTGTAGGGTTCTCGTAGTACGGAGAAGACTGTTACAGAGTACTAAGTTCTATTTGGAAGAGCACTGAACTGATACTGCAGCTGTATTTACATGTAAAATATATACTTACTATTTAATATGGTATACCAGAACTATGGAATATAAAGTCACCATTTCTCACCAGTGAGATATGAGCATGCAATAAAATCGTAAGATCGTCAAGACTGTTTCTATGTATATTCTGAATAAACTATTTGAAGAACATTATAGGAGAATAACAGCCAATATTTTCGTTATTCTGAATACATCACGCCAAAAATTCTTAATTGATTTTAATTCAACTTAGTGCAGCTACGGTCTGTATAACAGCAACAATCTATATAAAAGCAACATTATTATTGTTTAAGAAACTATTGCACCCTCTTAGGAGTGTCACGGAGAGATAAAGTTTGAAGCTGTGAAAATGTGTAAAATAGCATAATTTGAAATGATTTTATTAATTATATGATTCCACATATAAGAAATAAAATTATGAGCAAGAGTATCACTTGGGCTGCCACATATATAATATTAATTTAATATTTCTGGATAGATAAACCAACTCGTTTGCTTCTCGTTTGTTAAAAAAATGTTTTAAATTTGTTTACAGTATAGAGAAAATCACTTTAGCATGTCAATAATTTTCGACAACATTGAAAAAATTATCAAATAGGTCTGATGCTTTGACACGCATTAAAAATTTCGTCAAATTAGATCATTTCATACAGTAAAGTACACCATGTTCCAGCTACTTGTTAAATACGTAATATTAATATACTGAAAATGTCAATTTTTTTCCAAACAAGGGGGTCCTTACTGGTCATTCATTTCGCTTATACACATTCACTAATTTCCGGCATAAATCAGCTTTTTAACCTGAGAGCTTCGATGAAACAACTTTCTATTAGTAAAATAATCATTGCTTCAATTGGAAGAAAGAAGAATGAAGTTAGCTCATTTCGGATTATTTTTATAATATACGTAACCGTTCATACCCCTTTAGGTGCGGATGAAAAGCAGAAATTTCATCAAAACTACAGTACTTACAAATATTAGCGCTAATATAAGAACAAATAAGAGAAGAACAATTTTTCTTCGTCATATAGAATAAATATGATTTTATCAATTAAGTAAATAGTCGAGATTCTTGTGATAATAATCGTCACCGTAAATGAGACATGGACGAAAAGCAGAAATTTTATCAAGTAGAGCTCTTTGGAAGATAAGAGCTAATATAAAGAAAAATTAAACAAGAAATACAAACAAATTTTCTTCGCCATATAATACAAATAGCGTTTATATCAAACAAGTAAATAATTACGAAGTAAAAAACTCCAGCCGATAATGGAAATTTTAGGATATCGTTATCTCAAAAGTCATTAAATTAAGGGTCAAATGGGTTTACTTATGAACCGTGCCTTTTTATACACATATTAATATTAAACCAGAAAAAACGAAGAAGTCATTCATCATCTGTTTGAGAGCGAGGCCGAAAAAAGGTTTTGTATTACACCAGCTTACCGACTAATATTTCCATGCGTTAGCTTTTATAGCTTAAGCCTTCGAATAAATTTTAATAAACAACAAGTTTAAAAGTTCATCCTTGAGAGTAATTTAACTTTAAATTTACTTTTGTGACCGATTTTTGAATATGAAATGCAAAATGCACAATTTTTCGAGACATGCTCTTGAGAAATTGTTTTCATATATGAAAGTTATTGTTGAGATGTGAAAATATAGAAAATAATACGAGAGAATTTAAAAAAAGCTTGATCAGCAGTTTGCTAAACGTTAAAAAAAGGAAACAAAATTTGTGAAAGTCTAACTCACTGTAGGTGGTAAAGATCATATTTTAGGATACGTTAAATAAATTATAGAAAATCGAATGCCCTATTAAAATTGTTTTCTGAAGCGTGATGAATTTAGCTTAATATTTCAATAACCCTTAACAATATTGCCGAAAAAATAAAAATAAAATGACTATGCATAGCAATACAATTTTATTGCATTAAGTGTAAAAGGATGATGAATGTAGGTAAAAACAGTTGAAATGAGATAACTGAATAATTTTTTATGAAAAATTTATTTTGTAAAATTGTAAACGTCCGACGAGAAAGCGCTGTTGTCGAAAACGTGATTGCTAAGTATTATAAATCAAAGTGAGTCTTACATAAAGTAAAGAAGATAATAATGTAGATAAAAAGTAGCTGAAAATATCATTGTTTAGTGCTCGAAGAAAAATTTATTTAATTGCAAATGCAGATCCGCCTAGAGTGTGATGTCGAAGCAATTTTTATTGCTAAGTTAGAGAAAGTAATGTTGCGATAGTTTCGGTAAGTTTTAAATGGAAAAATTATGAATCGACGTAATCAAGAAAGATAAATACTAAAAAAGTATAAATCAAGTATGGGTAATTAAGGCAAGAATGGCTGAAATTAAATTTATTTTTTATATTTGGAAATAGTGATTTAGACAGAATCATGAATGTAGATCGTCAACAAGAACATCATCTCGAAGAAAATTAATTTGTTAGTTTAGTGAAAGGTATATTAAGATAGCTTATTGAGTGTGAAGTTTCAGGAGGAAAATGTTGCCAAAAAGTTTTATATGGAAGGAGCAAGTGGAAGAAGAGAAAATAAAGGGCGCAGGAACATAAGGATGCAAAAAATAAATTGTAATATAAAATCTGATAATATGAAAAACAACAAAAATGTAATCAACATTTTGATGGCATTATGAGAATTAAAGAACCAAAAGAAGTATGTTAGAGTAGAGAAGTATTGCATTCTGGCACCGCTGCTTATTAAGCCTAAAGGCAAATGATGATTACTTACATAGACTCAAATCTAAGGGCTGTTAATTAAGTCTTATTACAACATTCAAATAGAAAAAAAGGCCAAGGTACAGCTGTATAAGCTGTATTTTACCCGATTCAAGTGTATCTCTGCGACACTTCAGTTAACACATCATGAAGGAACCATCCCAATTCGTTAGTCGCTGAAATTTTTGTTTCACAAAACATTTCTGTGATCATGGATCTGCGTTAACTTTTAATTAGTTGTTACCTATTTCTAGGGAAGTATAATTTATTGGAATTGGTTGTAACTGTTGTTGCATAAATTGTATGAGTTTAAAATTCATTGGACACATTACATCTATCTATTTATTAATCATCTACTGTTTATTGTTAACTATTACTCATTATCACGACATAATAGTACACATATCTCCTATTCAAAAATGTCACTAAAATGATTTGTTAATCTCCTTGTGTTTACTTTCAAGCGACGCGACCCATTGTGATCCGAGAAATGTAGGTAACTTTTCTTTAATTTTTTTCCAAGAATTTGAAGTAGATTATTGTATGAAAATCAATATTCCATTGAAAAACTTAAAAAAGCACGAAGAAAATCAAAATTCGGAAAGGTAAATTTCGTATTGCTTTATTACTTATATCTTTTACCCTATATAGTAATGGCAAAAGGAGTATTTTTTTATAAAATGAACTTGACGTCGATTTTAAATAATTAATTAAATTATTATGATAATGACATTTCATAATCCCATTCGATTTAAACATAATAACATAGAACTTAAAGGGAATATAACTTGCTTCGCACTTCGCTAAGATAAAAAAAATCAACGAATTTATTAGACGTATTTAATATCTCTTGTTTTTTAAACTGCTAGGTTGCTTTTTGTCACATCATGGTATTTTTACTTTGAAATTATAACACAAGTTTAAGAAAACGGGTCGACCATTATTTTAATTTTTAAAATTTCTACAATAACTCTTCAGCAAGTTAGCTTAAAAATGTAATAAATGGAAATTAGCATAATTAAATACTGCTTACAGAAAAGACCCATAATATTAACTGAACAAACATTATATTAATAATTTTCAGTATCAACTCACTTTTTGATTCATACAGAAAATTATGTTATTATATATTTATTTTCGCGCACTTACATTTTACTAGCGACCAGCCCCTGGCGTCGGCCAAGTATGTAAACATTTTTCTATCATTAATGTGTTCCGTGTCAATAAGGGAGTTTCCACCTGTATAATTTTTCTTACGTAAACACCGTTATCAATTTTTTACTATTAGTTAAAAAACTACAGAATGAAAGGAAAATTTTGTACAATAAACGTATTGAAATTGAGTTGAGTTTTTAAGACACACTGTTTTGTGTAATGAAAATTTATACCTCATATAAATGGGAATAGATAAAAATACTTTTAATAAATTCAGTATATGACGGGCTAGTCATAGCTTCATCTGTCAAACACTATTCCGACCTCAACCTTAGTTTAACTTTGGCATAATTTAAAAAAAAATCGACATTTCGGCAAACACATTTAACGGCATGTTTATGATTATTTTAAAGAAGACTATATATTATTCAATTCATACAGAAAAGAAACTATCGAAGTGAAATATTATTTAATTTACTGCGTGGAGCTGCAGCAAAAAAAATATTGAGTGAAGGCAATTTTTAAATTAAATAAAATTAACAATTGAAAATAAAATTCTGGCTTTATTTAAAATATTTAAAATATTTTGGAAATCATGACATTTTTTTTAGATTTTGTTGGAAAATTTTAAATCAATCACTATTTCTTCACGCTGTTCTAATATCGCTTTTATACACATTTCCTAACTTTTTTTCAGATCTCGTGTCCTTCCACAACAGAACAAAAAAGGGTAAAGTTCAAAAAATAGACATAAGGAAAAAATAATTTCAATTTTAACTGCGCTCTAAAAAAATACCACCTGTAGCGTCAAATATAATTCGTATTCACAGTCTTAGGCAAATCCTCTTATTTTAGGTGCTTGTCTATCAAATGTGACGTTTACAAGTTGCATTTTTGACATTCGGAATAGTTATTCTATTATTTTATTGAATTTATTTGTAGTAATATATACCCTCATTATACCGACCTTATGAATGGTATAAATATTCTCAGAATAAGAGTAGTGCAGCTTAAGTTTAAATATTTTTTATTAGTGACAGTGTATAACGTTTATTGTGGATTTTATTTACATATATTCCCGTGATCTTTATTGAAGAACTTTTTTAGAATATCAAAATTACCATACATATTTTCCGAGGATATGTATGTTATAAATATATAATTTCATAAGTATAATTTTCATTTTTTAATTTCACTTGAAATAATTAAACATAAAATGTTTTCAGATGTCAAACTTGCAACACGACAGACCGCCACGCCATCTGTGTAAATTGCATAAAGACATGTTATGCAGGTCACGACGTTGAGTTCGTTCGGCATGACAGGTAACATTTACTGAAATTCGGTTACTTAATCCGTAATATTGTTTTCATTTTTATAACCTATTTCTCACTTTACTATTGACAGAAATAACGAACAAAACAGCTGATAACTGTAGTGAGCGCCATTTTTGTTAATTTTCGTGCAAAATTTTGACAGTTTACTTTTGACACAAATAACGTAGAACACGCCTGATAGCGTTAGTGAACGCCATTTTTGTCTTTCTCCGAGCAAAATGTTCACTATTTACCTTTAACTTACATGACGTAGGAAACAGCTCTTAACACGTAGTGAGCATCATTTTTGTTTTCTCGCATGCGTACAGTTCTTGTCTTCTTGTCATATTCACCTGTCTCCCTCGATTGTTAACTAAGAACCTATTTTCCGTTTTCCTTGCGGATGTAGTATTATTTCTACTTTATTTAAATTCTTTACCACGACCTACGTTTCGTTGTATTACAACAATTGACCTTTGCTAATTGCCCACCTGAAGATATGATAAAACAATGAAACCTAAATCGTGGTAAAGAATTTAAATAAAGTAGAAATAATACTACATCACATAGTTTCATTTAATTGTGAATAATGAATTTCTTCAAGATAAATATCAAATATATTCAATACTGATAAGAGGGAAATGATATATTTCTAGATGAATAATGATTATCACATATTATTAACTAACTTGAACCATTAACGAAGTTTCATTTCATTCTTGAGCTTATGTGGACGATGCTCATACCTTTCCTAATAAAATAATTGCGAGCGGATTTTTTATAAGGTATTTAACCTTATTTTTTATCTACATATGTCCTTTCAATTATAGAACGAAAATAAAATGATATTTTTATGTGTACTATACGCCATCTAAACCGATAAAATAAAATGAATGTGTTCGTTAGAACTTTTTACTGAAGACAAGATATTTTTTCCTGGCTAGACTTTATAGTTTGCACGTCCTTTCCACACGATTATACAGAATAAAGTGGTAGATATCTACTTCAGTCACGGCGCGTCTGGTAGGCAGAGCTACGGTGAACGAGGCCGTAATATACGTGCTCTATTGCCGAGATTCAGGACGGTAATCATGTCAACTCCACCGCCTTCCTCCTAGCTCGTACTCTGACTTCCGTCTAAGATAGTTATCGGCGTGTGTAGCTTGGAGATATTATTTAAAGAGGTCTGGCTTGCATGGTTGTAGATAACTTGTTTACATTTACTTTCATTGATTATAAGTTGTATATATTATCACCAGGAAACATTCAAGGTTCTCATTATTTTACAGGTTGTTTATATCTACAGTACATTTTTCTTCAAGAGCATTGGTTTCCTATTTCATTCCAACATTACTTGACTATAAAATAAACAAATATATATTTGAAACACCTTTGATACTAATATCATTTCACTAATTAAGTAATCGATTGAAGTTAATAATTTATCGCCTTTATTCATCTACTTTTTGAAACATCAATTAGTGTCGATCACTTTGACCCTTTGTAACCCGAAATACCCGGAACCTTGCATATAATGGGATTTTTTGTAGTAAATATATCATATTAACGTACAATGTAACAACTAAAACCATAATATGTGAAACTTAAAAGTTTTAAAATTCTAAATAATTGGAAAATTACCGTTTTCCGTACATCACTAATTATATAGAGGTAAAATTACCTATTTTCTTCAAAAGTTATTAAAAAAAATTTTACAGCGGGATCGCTTTCCTAATAATGATGAAAAGCTTTTGATATTGTCGGCAATTGAAAGTTTTCCAGTATTTTTATAGAAAGAGTTAAACTAGAAAGAAATAAAAATAATTTTGAAAATGAACTAAAAAATGAATTTTCCTCATATAGAATAAAGTTAAATGTGGTCTAAATAGATTTAGAATGGTATCAAACTTACATTGTTTTTAATTGTGTCACTCTTCCAAGGCGAGTCAAGGATTTGAAAGTTAAAACAGGTACATGGCGGGTGCCTACGATGTCGCTGTGTTTATATTCAAATAAAATTTTATATTGAATAAAAACAAAGGTGTAAAAAACTAAAGTCCATCTGCATAAAAAAACTGAAAAGTAGAAAAAGAAGTTGGGTTTCCATAATTTTACTGAAAGATTATCGGCACTGAATTGTAAAGCCGTAGGTGGCGTTCAGTTTTGACACATGTTCTACTGGAAAAAATATTGAATTCTTCAAACTGAACGCCGCCTACCGCTTCACAATTCAGTGACGATTATCTCTCGTTGACATTATGATGCCTAACTTGTTTTGCTACTTTCCATTTTCTTTCAACGTAGTCAGGTTTTAGTTTTTTATAGCTTCGTTTTTGTTTTATCTTTTTTCCCTTTACCCTTTACTTCATATTTTTATCGTTTGTGCCAAACTTGGCTATTTTTTAGATTTATGAAACAATAGTTGAAGAAACCTCATGATTATTTTTAAAGACCTGTTGGATGATAAGATAGGCAAAAACAAATTTTTTATTTGTTTTTATTTTCTAGCGAATCTGCCAAAATATTTTTGTCCTTAAAATCCTAGCCTATGATACTCTTACATTAAATATAAACCGCTCGATACCTTTGCTAAAATCGTTTCATCAGTTTTTGGACTACGATCGAACATCCATATATAGATACATACAGATTGTTAAATTCATTACCCTTCTTTGCTGCGCCGTTATCTGGTAATTGCATATTATAATACAGACGATATCATCTCGCGTTCCTGGGTTTTATAATTGTTCTTTCTTGATTACCAATACGCTCCTATTTCTCCTATTGGCGTTCGTTTATTTACGAATACAAAGTTTAGTAGTGAATTATTATTTAATTTTATGGAAAAAATTTAGTCACTAATTAAGTTTAGAAAACTTTCTTTTCGGGTAAAGAAATATATTGAATTTAGGGTAAAATTATTTAAATTTCCCCGATTTAACATTAAGTTTCTACAAATCATGTATTTAATAGTGAATGTAAAATGTATATTTTTACTCACTTATGTGAAACTGTATTTTTTGTATAGAATAATTTCAAGACAATTTGTCAAAGCACATTTAACAAGCAGTCCAGTTAAAACTGAAGTCAAGTGCCAGAATAATTATGATAGATCTGAAAATTTGTTTGAAACGCCAAATGTTCTCATCGACCCATCTTGTATAAAACATTGTATTTGGAGTTCAAGTTAAAAGAAAAGTTTCATCGTCAATATCTCTTGAGTGATTAGTTCCAGCGTGCAATAATTCACTATCAAATTTGGGAAAAAAGATTTTCAATCTTTTTCCGTCAGAATGATTATTCATGAGGTACCGATCGTTTACATCCTTCTAACAAGAAGTGGGCATATGCATGTTGGTATTCTGAAAATAGAATAGCCGACGGATGTTTCTTAAGCTGTACCGACGAATGAAGATAGAAACAGACGTTCACCGTTAGTAATTATCCAATCCACCATTTTTTTACTTATTTTTAATATCAAATAACATTTACAAATCATAGGAGTGTATCTTAATCTTTATGAATCAAAAAATCAATATATCTTATAATGATTCATAAGAAAAAAAAATAAGAACTCTCTGCAGTTTTCGAAAATATTTCTGCATTTGGGTTTATCAGAGATTTATTGTCTTTAAATTAAAGTTTATCTCAATTTTTAGACTAAAATCACACCATTTTAAAAACTTTATCTGACTGACTGTTTTAACCAAATATTAATATTGCTTTCTATATAAAACGTATATAAAGATAACGAAATAGGTAGTTCAAAGTCGTGACAGTAATGGCTTCAAATTAAGTAATAATAAATGTTTTTTTTTTGTTTTTTTTTTCTTACGGGTTCTAGGCTCCGAAGAGCTTGAAGACAATTGCGCAGACGAAGATATTTTACTCATAGGTGTTGCACACACGATTGAAATCGTTTTAGGTTTGATGTTGTAATTAGTGCAAAAGGGATTGATTTTTGAATCTTTGCCGATTTTTGAACCTTTGAGAATATTGGTGTGCATTTGAAGTTTTAATTTCCTCGAATCCTTTATTTCACGTAGATTACAGAATTGGATCTCATTTCCCGTAGAAACTTGCGTTAGTGTTTATGTAATACAGTATCCGATGGCAGGCGCTGGTCGGAATGTTTTGGAAGATATGGGGGAAATATACATTCTTTTCTAATTTATAACTATATATATTTATATATATACTATATATATAATATAATTATATATTTATATATATATATATATAATATATATATTATAATATATATATTATATTATATGTATTTATATATATATATATATATATATATATATATATATATATATATATATATATATATATATATATATATATATATATATATATATATATATATATATATATATATATATATATATATATATAAATATATATATATATATATATACATATATATATATATATATATATATATATATGTATTTATATATATATGTATGTATTTTTATACATATACACATATATAAATAATTGATTTTCTTTATGGTAAAATTGAAAGTTCAAAAAAAATAATTTAAAAAAGACTAGAAAAGCAAACATTTGTGCTAGGATTGGGATAATTTTGATATGATGTTATATATTCAAATATTATTACCTGATTTTATTTGCAACATATTTTATTTTTCTACCAAAATATTTGCGAATTTGTTAGATGGATTCATGTATGATATATTGATGGATTCATGTATAAGTCAGTTTAATATCTTAATGGGAAAAATATTTTGCATAAAATGTATATTGTGTCGATTGGAATTCCTTTGAAAGGGGATTATGGACTTTCTTCTTTCATTTTCATAGAATAAAAACGAAATTAATATATTTTACCAAGAAATACATTTTTATTCCATTATAAATACCTTTTTACAGCTCCTACTATAATTATAAAGTAAGGTATAGGATCCTTTTTTTTATTTTCGATGCAAACAAGTTACAGATCAAATTAAACTGAATTTTATGAATTTTATTTTACAGCATCTTTGCACGTGCGTAATTTTGTCACTGCATTCGTCACTACTTACTCAGAAAGAAGTTCCATTTATATTGAAAGCACATGATGGGCGCAAATTCTACATTTACATCGTGCTTTTATATACAGTAATTTTAGCGCGTTATTACCCAAATTCATGGAGAAAAATTTGGGCCAGAGTTATAAATGTCAGTCATATAGAAAAGCACGATGCCAAAAGTTCCATATGCGGAGCTTGCGTAGCATCGGTTGAACGCTCTCATTAATCATTACACACGTATGTGATCCTAAGATTCGGTCGTTAGGGAATAAACGCGGTGGTGTGACCAGAATACGTCTATAAAAATATCGCATTAATTCGGGGTAATTTAAAAAAAATATCAAAAAATAATGGTGATATTAATTACAATAGCGCATATGCCCACGTCGTAAATTAACATCCCGCCTGTACGTCTATATTCATTGAGATTTTTGACCGTATTTGATCAATATAATTTTTCTTTAATTGATTTAGTTATTGTCTGGAGTTTTGAAGAATTTTCCAATCTACGGTTGAAACATTGAAAAGGCAGGGGAGAGACATTACATGTTAGTTTGTAAGTTATTTTTCTCCACACGGAGCATAAAAATAAAAAAATAATGAATTGTACTTCAATTTCATTGTGCTACATGTTTCCATTGCAACATCACTCGAACAGAGGTCAAAAAACATATTCCAATTTTCCTTCGCTGTATATGTACGGAGAAAAGTTCAAATTAAACAATTTTCTTTCGTATTTTTCAAAATATTAGATATTGCGATGTCTCCATTCGATGCAGGCGAATGGAAAACTTCATATCTTTATAAGTCTGTAACTAGCTGACAGACAGATGAATATAATTGAATTATGAGAGTTGTTTGTTTAATTATGAAGCCTTAATAAGTATTTAAAGAACAAGCATGGGTATAAATACCACACAAATTATAAAAACAGTTTCTATACCACATCACGTCAAGTTCGGTTGTTTTACTTTTCATCTGTGTGCAAGAATTCAAATTCCATCTCGACTCGGACTATTTTATGTGTTATAATTGAAAATTTAAACATTAGGTTATTTTAAAAATAAAGTCATTAGTAAGAAGTTAGGTGGATTGTAAGCCAGCCACAAGATTACTGCATTCGGTGACACTAAAAGTGGTCAAACGAAATATCACATTACATTATTAGTCTCTATTCAAATATAATGATTTTCTAACAAAATATAATTCAGTCAAAGATATGCCCATTGACTAACCAAAAGAAACTATTTTGCATTTTAAAGGGAAAAAAATTAAATACGAGTGTAACAAATATTTCTAATAATTTGTTATAAGTGTAGTCATAAAATAAAGAAATATGAGCAAGGGGCGAAATTTTAAAATTTTGATCAAAATATCAAAGATTTACAATTAACTATTTATGTTTTAAATTATCTTGTTTTATCTTGCTTCTTTTTATAAAATTCATAGAAAAAATGTAGTTTTAAAACGACGGATTAATTAGTGATATTTTTAATTATTAGAAGAAATTAAAACTGGGGTGAAAATTATCATATAGCTTTTGACGTTTGAAATACAGCGTTCGCCTATATTATTATTTTATAAACTTATACATGAAATCCAGAAAAATCACAAATTAAAATATTTTTTTTTATTTTTTTTGTAGAAATGTTCTGTTGAAGTTCTTTTGCTACTTAATGCCACTCAAGATAAATATTAAATGTTTTTATACTATTGCAAAAGAGCTCCATTCTTTAATATGATATGTTTAAATAATACTGTAAAAAATTATTATTTTGGTAGTACAGAAAATTCATAAGTAGCTACGGTAATTAGGTGACAAAGCGTATCGCCCGATATATTGTAAATACTCCTTTTATTGAATTTAATTTAATACCTTATCCTATGTATTTTCTAATGATTTTAATATTTTTATTGTTCTAAATTTTATTTTTCCTTACCTTTTAAAGAACAACGCCCGTTATTATATGTACTTTGACCCTACTTGGGAAGTCGATGTAGATTTAAGCTTTTAATTTCCTCTAGTCCTTTATTTTACGCAGACCACAGTACTGGTTATTACTTTCCGTATAAACCTGCGGCGCTAGTAGAAAAGTTTAATTACGTTGACTTTTGACGATCTTTACTGTTTATAGTGTAAAGAAGAAATAATGAGAAACAGAATACCCGGGAAGAAATACTTTGAATTTAAATTATCCAAAAATCCATTTTTAAAGCGGAAAAAATAAAAATCCAATTTCATTTGTAGTTATTTGTCCCATGTGATGTTGTTTACGTAGCTTGTGTAGATAAGGTATGTAAAAAATTACGCAATCGGTGGAATGAGATATTAATACTTCGTACATCTCATCAACTGGGATGTTAATACTGGTTATAGCAAATCAAATAAATATAGTATTTTTATGTATTATAAATTAATCAATAATATCCCCAGTGTTGATATATTTAATCAATAATCGCCCATTAAACTTCTGTGATTTGATGCTGATGATTAACTTTCGATAGTAAATTTAGCAAATATTATTCCTTTAATTGTTATCTATGGAAAGTTCTGGAAAATTTTAATTTAAATTAAAAAAATGACTTCCTTGCATTTAATTGTACATTTATGTACATTACAGTTAGTGGGTTGGGCAGATCTTCAAAATATATTGGGGTTGACCAAAAAAATTTTTGTTCGGGCAGAATTTAATAAACGTGTGTCTAAATTACCTTACATGGTGCATTCAAATTATCTTTTTAATGCATTATTTGCTGCATTTGTAAAGATAACATAAACCAATGGCAAAAAAAATCTAAATCAGGTCACACCGGTACATGCCGTGGAGCAAGCTAAGGACGAAGCAACGAAAGTACGAGAAGAGCAGGTTAGGAATAGTTAATGGAGGGATATATATTTGATACGTTAAAAGAACATTTATGGATAAGTTCAGGAGTGCGTACGGGATATAGAGCCTGAGTTGAGTGAAACACTCCCAGTGTTGATAAATTTAAAGTGATGATTTTTTTAAAGGAGTAGGGTCCTCTATTAAAATAATATGAAAAAATTAGAGTGTTGAGTGAAACACAGTGTTAAGTTTAACTCCTAGTCTTGAGTGAAACATTTCCGGTGTTGATAAATATAAAGTGATGATTTTTTTTAAAGAAGTGGGGTCCCATATAACGTTAATATAAAAAATAGAGCCTCCTTTAAAGTTGAAACACGTTTTCAACTTTTAGTAGATAAAAACTAACGTAATAGCATGTGTCACGTTTACAATCGAGAGTTAAACGTCAGCATCAAATCACAGAACTTTAGTGGGTGATTTTTTATTACATATATCAAAAAATATAACTTTATGGCTACTTTATGATATTTATTTTTTATTAAGAATATTTATAATGTACAAAAATACTTTATTTTTTGTATTTTCCGTACCCAGTATTAATACCTCAGTTGATGAGATGTACCACGTATTAAGATCTAATTCCATATTTGGATTTTAGATGTGTGTTTAGCAATGATTATTTTTGACAAAAAAACTGAGCAAATAGTATAAATATATTCTCGCGCTTATAATTGATGAAATGAATGGCTTTCTTGATAGTGATGAACTACGGAAGGATATTCAGAGATGTTCAATTAATATAAGCAACCATTACCCAAAAATCTCGAATAGTGAAAAGAACTTAGTTAACATATTCCATACTTATGACATTTCTTTTATTGATAATAAAATTACAGCAGATTACGATTTTATTTTAAATATTTTGTTAATATATTAAAACGTAATGCACATTCACCGATATCGATTTGTAATAGTGACGAAATCAAATAAATAAAATATTGATGTCAACACTAGCAATTAATGCCAGCAAGCATTATGTATACTAGATATAATTGCCTGGAGTGAAACTAATCTATTACAGTCAATTAAATTTAAGAGCAAGCTGGATCACAAGAAATCATTGTCGCAGCCGCTGTTATTTCAATTCGTAGACAACATATTGTTTTCTTATCTTGTTCTTTGTTGTTTTTCACACAAATGGTGACCAGGTTAATAATCATGGAATGTCGATTTATATTTTTTTCTATACTTATTTAACGGAGCTATTATTTAAAAAAAATTTGCCAGAAATTTTAATATAAACTTATTTGATTTAATAAAAAAAATTCATATAAAAACTGTTTCAAATTCTCCACCAGTCTCACGAATTTTTTGTCTTCTTTAGTGACGTGGCCCTGTTCGCTTACCTCGCGCGATTTTCGTTGGGCCTCCTTCACATATTCAAGCTCAATCTCGAACTCCATTAGATCTGGCATAATTCCATCTGGTATTAATGCCATTGCGAATGAACGGCCAATCGAATTAATGCCATCCATTCTGTATGGCATTAGTTCTATTGGCCGTTACTACGCTCCATAGGTGCTCTCGCAGGCGGCGATGAGCCTCGCTCGCTGCCGGAATCTCCCGAGCCTCCGCTTTGGGATGAACATTCCACTACCGACAAGGCAGCTGAAATTAAGTGATAAGTAAAGAATGGTTCGATTTACGTAATTAATGAAACTACTAGATAGAATTGAGATAAGTAATATGATATCCGTCGCCTGCACTAAGCCACTTGCAATCACCGATATTGGATAATATAATTACTGATAGTTGAATAGGCAAATAAAATGAAGGTATAACACAAACTTAATAACCATAAATTACATTTTGATATGTCAATAACGAACTCATTGTCAAGATTAATGTTTAAATTTATAATTTTATTTTATTTTCATAATAAATTGCATTCGCAAAATACTTAGTCCTAATCCCTAATCGATCTTCGAGGATATAATTATGACATTAAAATATTAGAATGCTTTCATTTATTTTATTATGAGTCAGATTTATTGAACATGAGAAACAATTTGGTTAAAAGTATCTGCCTGAATTCTATTTGACACTTGACGACATTGTGTGGTACAATTATTACCTCATGCTTGATACAATTATTTATCATATAATAAAAGTCGTGACGCAGAATAAAGTGCCATTTTTAAATTTTCAGGTAGTCGTAGAAATATTTAAATACGGTAATGGCAAAGTATTCAATTTATAGTTAGAAGCTGATCTTTTAATAGTTTGTTCGAAGTTGACGTTCGCATACTTTCATTGATGAGTGATATCTGTGGGGCGTATAGGTGAATTATCAATATCTAATTATATTAGACTCTTACTTATTTTATTGAGACATGATGACTTATTATATTAGGATACTCACAAAAGGAATGAATTATTTAACACAAATTTTGAATATGTGATATTAATTAAAATATGTCTACTGTTTGACTACAAAGAACTAAATGCCGTTTATAACATTTGTGAGATTTACAAAAAATATCTGTGCTTAAAATATAATTATCTCATTGGCTAAAACTCTCTTAAACTATCATGGTGTGGCAGATACTTGACCCGTTTTCGGAATGTTCAGTCCTTTGTAATCCCGTTTATTGCACCTAGTGAACAGTAAGACAGACTATACATGTTGAGTTTTCCCACTTCTTTACAAATACAATTTATCGGGAGAGTTTCACAATATGTGGCAGGTACGTGTTCTAAATTCGAAATATTTTAGAGAATACCATTCTTAGCAATGAGCGAAATTAGAATTTGGTAATATATACTGGATTCAATTTAAAAAAGGTTTTCTATTCAAATTTGTTCTATTAAAAATTCATCATAAAAGAATTGTCATAAAAGTTTGGTGTTTTTAATTTGCTTTTTTCTTGCAAATAAATTCGGTTTTCAAATATATGTTTTTTGTTATTATGTTAACTTTAACTGAAGATATATACCCTGCATTAAAATTTGTTTCGACAAAGAAACAGGAATAGATAACATATTAAATTCCTTTAAAATGTTATGGGTCCATCAAAAAACAACAACAAACAGGAGGTAAAAGGGATTTTGTACGGTTTTAAAATAAAAATTCATTGAATATTTAAATATAAGTTTAGAAAATAGACAAATTTAATATTTTTTGTGTAAAAATATGAAGAAAACATACATAAAACGCGTAAAAAATAAGTATTATTGCTAAAATTGAATTCTTAGTTGATATTTATTTTAGTACCAATTTGAATTTTTAGAAGAAAATATATTTTCATGCTTTTAAATTGTCAAGAAGAATATTAGAGTTATGTTATGATATCTTGACAAACAGTTATTTTGATAATATGTTATATTGAATATATTTGGCGTTAATTTTGTAGAAATTCAATATTGACAATTAAATGAAACTACGTGATGTAGTATTATTTCTACTTTCTTTAAGTTCTTTACCACGACCTAGGTTTCGTTGTATTACAACCTCTTCAGGTGGGTTATTAGCAAACATTCTTATATATGTGAGAACATTCACCAAGTTACAAATTTTACCATTAAAAATAATGATTCTCAAAACCAAACTTAAGTACAGCTGAAATAATGCATTACCCTTGTGGTAAGACCAATAAATACCGATCATGCAAATGACTCAACAATGCATCGTACTTTGTAGCTCTAATACAAGTATTCTACAGATATTATTTAATTATTATCCAATCATATCAATACATTCCGTACTCTTACATAAGGGGAAAATATTCAGTAAATTACAAATGTAGCCGTTATAAACAATTATCGTCCCCGCCAAACTTAAGTGTAGCTGAAATAATACATTACTTTTATGGTTGGACCATTAAATACCACCCATACGAATGGCCCAACAACGTATGCCAAATAACTGATCTCATTATGAAAATTGGGCTCAATAGACATTTTGGTACAAAGTTCGACCAGAATGTGGGATCTGCTTTAAAGTGATCTTCATTCCAAAAGTAACGGTGACCCTAAATTACTGCGCACTACACACTTGGTAAATGAATACAGATGGGTACGCATCATTTTTCAAAACTTCTTGCAAACTGATTTAACACTTCATTGTGATAATTGAAGTAAATTTATACTCAAACTAAAACATTTAAGTGAGATTAGTACCTGCTTAGCTGACGATCAAGAGACGGATTTATTTAAGTTATTTTGTATACGCAACAGTGGTTAACAGATAATTGTGAAATTTCTATCCTTAAATTAATATTTTACCTACCTGTAATTTAGCTTTACTAAATCTGACACTATTCGCACATAATATAAGATTTTCTGTTACGTCCTCAATAAAGAACCCTCAGTTACGTCCTCAATAATGAACGAATGCTTCATACTCGCCTCTAGTAATTGATCTGAGCCAAAAGAAAAGTTCAGAATAAGCCATCAATTTACCCTTAATATCAAAGCTAGACACCGACAGATGAAAGATACCATCCTCTTCCCCCATTAACGGAAGTGAATAGAATAACTCGCCCGTTTAAAGAGGGTGAGTTGTGATCAGCGCAATGGCGACAGGAACATTAGTTTATCACGTTA
Organism: Druceiella hillmani; assembly: GCA_039881145.1. Taxonomy (NCBI): domain Eukaryota; kingdom Metazoa; phylum Arthropoda; class Insecta; order Lepidoptera; family Hepialidae; genus Druceiella; species Druceiella hillmani. The sequence continues at coordinate 417,657 of JAYKKI010000049.1, forward strand.
TTTTATAAGAGTCGTACGATGAAACAGGAAAATTTAATTAGCGTGAATACTCAACCGTCGGAAATTTGGGCACGTTTTTTCTAAATATGCATTCCTTTTCTCTCCGAAGTATAACCTGAATAATCCTTTTCCACATATTTGCTATATTGGGTATTAAATGTTTATTGAATTCTATTAATTGTTGAATGCTATTTAAGAAATATCTACGATTTTATATATTATTACGTGAATGTCGTATTGCCTGCATGAACATTTCTACTATATATACAAATAACAACTTTGGTTACAGAAATGTTACTTCGTATATTTTTACTAATCAATCGGTATATTTACTTTTGCTCATTGAAAAGTTTTTATTTCGAATATCTCATACACCTAATTTAAATCTAATTTCCAAGAGTTTCAAAACAGTGTGGAACAATTAAATTAATACTTGGCTACCTTTTACCTGCCAAACTTCATAGTGGTCTATCTCTATTGGGAGCATGACCTGAGAAACTTTCAGCTTTTATAAAATAAGGTCTGGTGATCACGGGCTCTTAGACTATTATAGGTAAATGGACGTGCATTTTATCAATATTTTGAGTGCATTACTTTTATATAAAACAAAATTTATAGTTTCCTATGCTTTAAAACCTAAAAAATACATAAGATATTTATGTGCATAATTCCCAGTTTTAATCATACCAATCATTCAGTAATTATTTGTTTAATTATGTACTTTAATGTATACATTTGATAAGTATGGCGGACTTATTACTACGCGAGCAATATCTTACAGGCAACCAGAACACTAGTCCAGTCCCGTATGACAAACAGCCGGGAATCGCATCCCCCATGATGCGTTACGCCGAAAAAAGCCATATGCCTTGTGACCAAACCAACACACCACGTAAAGACGAAATTAACTTCATTTTTTTATTTGCATCCCCGTTGGTACCGCTTTCACAAAAATAAGAGTACCTTAGTAGCCGACTTGAATATACTGAATGCAATCCTTGTATTAATTTTCCAAAAATTATCTTTATCACAATCAATATTTATAATTTTAGACTAAAATTTCATAATGTAAAACAGTGCGGCAAATATATAATTTTCTTGAACATTTTGGTTATTTCACACAATTTGACTTAGAAACAAAATTTATAATTTCGAAGGGGTATCATTAAGACTTAACTAGTACGTTCTAATTATTTACGTAATTAAATTATTTCGCTTAAAATCATTCTATTTACTTTACGTCGGTTTGTACCAAATATGTAACGTTAATAACATTGAATGATAGACGCCCGGTATGTTGATTTTATTGAATCGCAAATCGCAAAATTTTTCATAATAATGAAATCGCGATTCGTATTTACGCCCCAGAAGCCAAATAGATTGATTGATTTGACACTTATTGACGTCATTGAGGTTTATGTCACTACGTTACAATCGATTCCGTTTTCAACGGAACGTTATATTAAAATCGACAGCTTAATTTAAATCTGTGTGACATAGGAAACAATATTTAATGTAAAAAATTGCTGAAAATATTTTATTAGAGTGTCTGTTAAAAATGAGCGTACCTGATGCTCTATTTTCAAAGACGACTATTTAGTTTTCCAAAGTCTGCAGGCAAGTTCTCGACAGTAGTGCACACACCGTGTGCATATATACATGAAATATTTTGACCCAGTTTATACAATCCTTTATTTCAAATAGTATTTGAGGTTACGGGTGATGAATGATGATGAACCAAAGAAAATAATAAATACTTCAATGCATTTAAAATTTGTGGAACAGAGTTTTAAAAATCCTGAAACATAGACCACGAAACATTGCTAAAATTTCACTCATGCATCATCCTGGCATGTAGTTAGGGTAACCCTAACATACACATGAAATAACGTATACATGAATATACATGAAATAACAAGTCAGAAGTTGACCAAAAATTAGTTATGTTCTGTAAAAATGGTGAATTTATATGTAAAACAGTTGCTATGAAAGCTTGATCAAATTTTATTTATTTCATTTGGGCTTAGAGAAATAATTCACCCTTATGCTAGATAAAGCTCATTTCTATTATGCACGTAGTACAATTGTAATTAATGAATGCTAATGTCTTGTGACATACCTGCATCTAAAAAATCATCGTTTCATTATTCTTTGTAAATAAATACATTTCTTTTGACTCTCAATCGAAATTACATTAGTAACGATGTATTCTCGAAAAAAATACTTTAAATATAGTTTTTTTGTGTTACCGCTTCTATCGTTTAATAAATGACGTTACTTATATTTTACATCATAGTCATATTGGTTTTCTTAAAAAGTACATAATGCGTAAGCACATCACCGATTTTATGACTTTTTCACATGGAGTGCCTATGTGATGTCAATGACAATTTGACGGCTTTGGCAAATTGTATTACGAGGATTATTGATTTTGCTTAGAGTTTAAATTTTTAGAAGCGTTTCCATATATTAGAAATTACTACGTTTTAGTGCTGATTAAAGTAAATTTTACGGTTTAATAATAAGCAGAGTCGAAAAAATTCGTTAAGAATATAAAAATACAAAATGAGACAAATATATTAAAAATATTTCTGCATGTCATTTAAATTTCAATTTCATTCTAAAAAGAAATTACCAGAAACTTAACGGTTATTTTGGTTTTCCACTCTTTTCCCAACTGACATGATGGTCTAGAAAGGATTTGGTCAGGTCCAGATATTTATCATTCTCAATTTTATAATTCCCTAACATTTTGACGAATAGGAATAGGGACCAGATGATTGGGCAGTTAATATCGTAGAAAAGTGAGGATTCCAATACAAATCTGTATTAAATGTTGGTGTTGCAAAATGATAATATATGAGCGCAGGAAGCTATCAGTTGAGAAGAATGATAGCCCGCTCAACAAAAAAGGGAACAAGTTACTTTCATTTACAAATCCATATATAAACCGTGAAAATATTTCCGAGCAAAGAACAATAAAAAAAGTATAAATTCACTTTATCTGGTTGCAATCATTGTCACATGGTCTGCTACGAATGTTATTAGGTGAATTTTGTAAAAATATGCCTACGGAGGAGATCTCAACTTATTAATTTCGATATAACTATGCCTTCATCTAGTAAAATCTCCAGAACTTTTAGAATTCCACAACTTTTGCATAAAACCTTTTTTCATCACTTATTGGGAAAAGCTAAAACGTCTTAAATTAAATGTCAATCTCTGCGTCCATGACATTTACGATGACTTCATATATCCTGGTAGACAGCAAACCTACTTAAGATTCGCTAAATTATATGCGTAGATAATGTTGTTTATCAAAATTAATCGCCTATGAAGTTTCTATTAGAATAAAAAATATTTATCCCTCGTGCACTGTTTGTCATCATTATTTTTCTTTATCATTATAACTAATCATAAGATCACGAAATTAATTATTCAGACCGACACTTGCCTTAAGATAAACCTGCCTGGTCTTTGCATAAAATGGTGAAGTAATAAATAAAAAAATATATAATTTGGTAATGAACTGCGTTTCTCGCATGAGCTATGTTATACTGCTGTATCGATGATGGGTTCGTCTAAAATTTATATGTAATTTCAAATCTGAGAAACTATATAAAAATTTTCAACCGTTAACTCAGTATCAAATTTGTGATTCCAACAAAAGAATTACATCTTTTTTTCAGAGACTCGCTTCAAATATACCGTGTCACCTGTGTCACCCGCATTAATAATGGACATATTATTTGCCTATCATTCATGATAAGTAATTGAAAACTATATCCCATTACACCTTATTAAAGTGGCATCATTAACGTAATTTAAAAAAAAACAATAAATACGGAAGGAGATATTTCTGAATAATAAAAACGTTTGCTCTTAAACTTATTCCTATAATATATTTTTTCTGCCAAAAATTTAATTTTAATACATAAAAAAGTCAAAGATAACGTTATCAGTATGATTGTTATTTATTATGAACAAAACTAAAAATATTAAAACGGTAACATGGTTTTGTTCCTGAATTTTAGAAGAAATTTGATTTGACGAACATTTATTTTATTCAAAATCCATGCCTGACATAGTTAAAAGTATATTCATGCCTGAGTGTATTCACTTTGACGACACCCTTGGATTATGTTTGCGTAGAAATAATTAACTACGGATATGTTTTATGGAGAGTCGAGTCCAATTATATCGTGTAACTTTTACTATACCATACATACCACTATGCCATACATACCTCACATCCTAACCTCACATCCTATTATATATACTTTTAATATATATAATAGGATGTGAGGTTCACCTATTAATTTTGTTATTATTATTACGTGAATTTCCGTATTAGGCAAAATTATTGGAAAGAAAAATTAAATAAGAAAACTTTTCCGTTTTAGTGCCATTCGGGAGATGTGCTGATTGAAGAGGTAGGTGGTCATGGGAACTTTTCATTGACTATCCATAAACTCATCAAACTTAAACTCATTTCACATGTCTCAACGAGTCTTTTGGTTAGATATACCAGGAGGGCGTTATGATGAAAGAGGGTGATGCCAATATTTTCATTCACTTTTTATTGTAATATTTAATAAAATTTTTGCAAACTCATGCATTTTACGTGACAATACACCATTCTGGTATTGAATACATAGAGAACCTGATGTGGACTTTAGAGATCCAGTTAGTTCTCACTCAAGCCAAGGTGAGATACTTGTCGAATGATGAGTGGTATGCAGATAATTAAAAACGCACAGGGCGCAACTTAATGTAAAACTGATTAAACTATAATTATTTTTATTCAAAAGTTAATTTAAGTTCATTTTAAGAGACTGACAACATATCAATAAATATACGTTTAATTTTTTTTCCCTTTTATACGATAGCGTAAAAATGAGAGGAACAACATTTCATCTCAAAAACCATCAAAATACTATATGGTATACTATGGTCGCTGTCTCTCTGCATGCGAAGCGATAAAACATGTGAGCAAAACGAAGGTTATTGCGCAATCAGTCTCACTCACAAGACATATGGCAAAGGTTGCTGATGCGTAATGCTCACATCGTAATGATATCTACAAACCACGTAAAAAAATAAACTCAAAAAATATAACTTAATATTTTTAATCTAAGTGTATATATAAAAGAATTAAAATAGTTAATAATAAACATTCTAATACACATTTAAAAACAAAACTGTAAATATTTACTATAAACTAATTACCATTTATTACTGCCAATACAAACTGGGGTGTAGGTACAAGTAAAGCGAGAAATGAATTTACTCCATCAAGCCATTGTTAATGTTTCAAAAGCCAGCAAGACGAAGATTTGAGAAAGTCACACAAAAACCAACAAACTAATTACTAATTATTTCGGTCATATCAAAAATCTTCTTCAGAATCGCCATCATCGGAATCGTCATTTAAATTTTTTTCATGTTATTTATTTCGGTAGATCTTATTTAATTTCACCCAAAAATATGAATATATTGTGGATAAAAATATACACTTGTTGAATAATATTGACACCAACAGATTTAAAAACACTCAAAAAATGGTTTCATTTGATAAATTAAATAATGAAAATATATAATATAAAATAAGAAAGCGCGTGAGTCACTGACCAGGTGTTCTCATCGATAGCTCGAAGCCGACTTTAAGATATACAAAACGGATTTTATTGCTTCGCATGCTAGGAGACCGCGGCCGTAGTAGAGTATAAAGAACTAATTATCTGAAATTTAGCAAAAATTATCTTCACTACCTCAGTCTCAGGCTTAAGTTAGTTTTATTTAGGTTATTTGATTTTTACGACGTGAATTTTACTAGCTATCACCGTTTTCTCCCCTGCATTTGGTTTTGATACTTTAATGGATGGCTGAAAAAAATTCAATTCAATTTCAATTAAATTTCAATAAAAATATATTTTATAACTAGAATACCTAAAGTTTCTATTTCAGTAAAGCCTGTTTAATTTTTTCTTATTGTCTCATTGACTTTATATAATCTATTTTTTATGAACCTCTGAGGATATGTACAGGTATTAATTGTGCCACTTAGCTTCCTAGATATTAAAACTTTCGAGAAATTAAATTTGCTATTTACTATCCAGCAAAAATATCTGTTAAGAAATGGCTGGACTTAGAAAAATTTAATTTATTTTTGTGCACTGGTTTAATCTATGAATATACATAAAAATATTACATTCAAAGTTTTTCCTTTTACTTAAAATTGGTTAAATATTTTCGTTAATTTTTGTGACCAAACTTACGCCTATGTGTACGTAATCATATATTTTATCAAATTTATTAAAGTTTTTCGAAAAAGAATAGGCTTAATATTTTTCTTACATTATTTTCGTAATCACTTTGTCGGCTACACTGTTATGAAGCCTTGATTTTCCTCTGCTTTTATATACATGTTTCTGTCAAGATTCAATAATGTGTAATTGTCGCTAAATCATAAGTTGTTGAACGATGTTTACCAAACGCAATTTCAATCCACAACAGCACAATTTACTTTCCAATCTCCTAGCTGAAAAGTTCTCAATTCAATTTGTCTTGTTATGGAAAACTTTTGCGAAGCTTTCAACATAATAAATAGGGAAAATATCACGCTTCCATGAAATGCAACAGAAAGATGATCCAACTATATTTTAAAGTCTGCCCTATCTTCTGTCTGTGTAGAGCTATATATGCTTTAAATACTTAATTTACTCACTAAAGATCTTATTTAACCCATTTGTTACAATAATATTTTCATGACTAGAAGATTTATGGATGATCTCATCATCCATAAATCTTCTAGTAAGGAAAATATTATTATGACGAAGTCTTTTAGTCATTATAATAAAGTTGAAGTTCATTTAAGATAACTTCATACTTATTATTTTAATCGTAAATTTTATGTAAACATCCTTAAAGATATAAAAAATATCCGTACGTTGCTTTATCTCTAATTTATAAAAAATCCTTAATTTTACCTATAAGTATTTGTCACTAACCATTAATTATTAATCTAACACATTAATTAGTAATACGTTATTTATTTTTTTACCGACTTTTCAACATTTTGTTTCAATTTTTGAATGTACTTAAATAAAAACTGAAGCCAGAAATGTAGTGATTCAAAAAAACATTTTTTTAACAAATTTATTGCAGTGTGTATTCACTTTGATATAATTATTGATAAAAACCTTCTATTCTATCAAATTTAATTTAACCTATAAATACGCTGATATAAAGGTCTCAACCATGAAGATTCCCCGTGATTATACGAATCGCTTTTATCCTTCCCTGGCGCCGGAAAACATTTTAAACCTGTGTAAGTCTTTTCACCCCCGAATTTAAAAAAAGAAATATATTAACTACCTGAATATTAATTTCACTGTCAACCGAGATACGTATTAAATTGAAACACAAAATAGGCTACTAAAACCAGAATTCATCAGAGCTTCTCATAAACACTAATGAATCCAAGTACAAAAATAATTATGTTGCCCACAAATTATTTCCATAAGCTCATCGCGATGAAATTGCTGCCTCAAATGCTCAAAGTAGAGTTTAAAACGTGCGCTTGAACGCGTTTATATTTTCCTTATTATTAAGTGCGAGATAAGCAGCGTCATTAACTAATAGGTAGTTATGAAATCTCTTTCCGGCTAACTTCTTTTTAATTTATAAATTTAATTACTGCGCTTGCATATAGTTCTGGTGAATTTTTTAAAACGAAATAACAATATTTCTGATATCAATGTTATTGAAAATAATGATATAAATGGAATAAAATAAATTTTGGGAGAACCTGAATGCATTATAAGAAACAATCGCTTTGAATCTCCGATTGAGCAAGCAACGGGGCATTTCCGTTAAGCATAGAAAATAAAGTGGTTCGAGAAATGGGTTTATAAAGACTTTACTGAAAACAGCGAGTAGTACGATATGGTGTGTAATACACGGCAATAATTGAGGAATTTCCTATGAGAGCAACAAATATTAATTGCTATAGAATCCAAGCATTCAAGTATGTACGCCCACTTCAATCTCATGAAATTTTATACGAATGTTGTAATAAGTTTATACCGTCAATTATTGCGAATGATGGCAACAAAAATCATTAGATATATTATGAATTAAGTCAATGATTTTTCCTCGCCTACACAATGTACAATTACACTGAAAATTCTTCAATGTGTATAGTATCCAATGCAAAAAATTCTATTTCCGAGAGGTGGTAAAAACTGTTTTTGAAAATTTCTCCGATACCTGTTCAGGATAGTATTACTATAGCAGTACAAACTAACTTCTATTATAATTTTTAAAAAACATACGAGAAAATGTACAAACACTTTGACAAAACAAAACTAAACCGAACAAAACCTTTGTTTCGAATTGAATTCGCTTTCGGACAAAAGATCTAATTAGCAACTTAATCTTATTAGTAATTTTTATCGGAAAATAAATGTAGACTATATCTTATCACCAAGTTAAAGATGCAATTCTGAACCCTGTCAGAAAGTTGCTTGAAACAATTCTATTTAAAATTAATAAGAAATTATGAAAATAATCATAAAATTTATACACATATTAAAACAATTTTATGCAAATTTAATTTACTTTATTTTTAAATCACCATTTGAGGTGTGCACATATAATATATGAAGTGTAAGTCAATAGATTGTACTAAATTTGTTCAAAGAAATCACCTTAATAATTTTATATAAATTAACAAACACATTGTCAATTAAATAAAATAAGTAATTCCTTATATTGAATATATTTGGCGTTAATTTTGTAGAAATTCATTATTCACAATTAAATGAAACTACGTGATGTAGTATTATTTCTACTTTCTAATTTCTTTACCACGACCTAGGTTTCGTTGTATTACATCTTCAGGTATTAGCAAAGATTAACTCTTAGGAACATCCAACAGCATTTACATGTTTGAAACACAATAGTGGAAGCCGGGGTCATCTTCAGGTGGGATATTAGCAAAGATCTTTGCTAATATCCCACCTGAAGATCTTTGCTAATATCCCACCTGAAGATGTTGTAATACAACGAAACCTAGGTCGTGGTAAAGAAATTAAAGACAGTAGAAATAATACTACATCACGTAGTTTCATTTAATTGTGAATAAGTAATTCCATTAATCATTTATCAGAAAATTGACGGATGAATTTAATTTTGTCATCTAGATATGTTTGTAAGTATATATGTGTGTATATATATATATATATATATATATATATATATATATATATATATATATATATATATATATGTATATATATATATATATATATATATATATATATATATAATCTTCATATGTATTTACGTATACATTAAAAACGTTACATAATTATCAATCAAATTCGTCTACGAGTTAAATAAAGACTCCCTATTAACCATGTGTTTTGTAAAACGTTAAAACGATACCCGCCATGCCAATCCCAAAATACGACTAAAGAAAGTTATCCTGACTCCTGTTATTTTTTAGTATTGCTCCTGTACATTATTTATGTGATCACTATATATGTAGGTTCATTGCGGATTTATAAATAAATTAAATACGCATGTTGTCTTGTAATGGATTAAGTAGATGAATTTGACAGTCTACTTGTGACACAATAGTGAGCGTTATTTTTGTTTGTTTTCGCACATGCCTATATTGCTTGTTTATCTATCTATCATCTATCGTGTTCATCTATCTCTCTCGGTTGATAGCTAAGTACGTATTTTCCGTCCTTCTTGCCGTAGATTCGTTACATTCAGACAACGTTGCAAAATGTTGCATGAGGATGTTATGACCTTGACGTGCATGGAAATTTCACTTTTATAGCTGTATAACTTAGTATGCAAATGTTTAAAGAACATTCATTATTTAAAATAATATAAATGTGTATGCAAAAATAATTAAAATCATTGATAGAGTCTATTATTCAATAAATATTGAAATTAAATTTGATAGAAATCGAATAAAATAACAATAAATAAGTCTTGAAGGCAGTAATAAATCAATGAGCAAAGGGATTGAAAAAAACAAAGGGTTGTATAAAAATCAATCATTTCTGAAAAAGTTACGATTTCAATGAAAAATTTTATGTTTTTTGTAGAAATGTTCTGTTCAGTTCGATGCACAGAATCGTCTGCATGAATAATAGTTATGTTTCTTATTACATCTTTACAAATACATAAAGCTGTAACAAAGACGTATCTATAATTGCTACACGCAAATTTTTGCATCAAAATAATAAGGAAAAATATGAAAATTTTCAACGTTTTCTAAAAAAATCACTGTCAAATTTGCTATTTCAACGAATACGAAGTTGCTTTTTTTTAATGAAACGTATTTTAAGTATTTTTATGGTGATGCATATAATCATCTTTATGAATAATAGACTCGTTCCTTGTTGCAATCCGTATACTCTACAAAGCCCTTAAAAATAAAATAACATTTTTGACCAAGGACAATATTCGTTTACATTGTACAAGGAAGTGAACAAGGACAATATTCGTTTACTTGGTAAAGATGAACGTAAATCTCTTTGACTGACCAATTGTACTCGTATGATCTTTCTATTTACAGTACACGTTTTTCTACCAGAATACGCCGCATCAATACAACCACGCTTCTTCCATGCATATAATATGACCTCAGTAGTCAACTTCGACCCAGAACGTAAACAGGTTCTATGTGCTAATTACATTCAGAACAGTAAATCATCTGGATGTAGAATATTTCCTCGGGGATAGAAGTTCGTTGAACGAAGCAAACATCAAAGCATATACAGTTATTAAACCTACAGAGTAGAGATGTGAAATGAACAAACAATAATACTCATTAAAAGCAAGAACTGTAAATTGTTGTACAACTGAAAAAAATAAAAGGGATACAACATGTTTTTTTAATTAATACTTGTACAAATAGTAGAAAAATTGTACTTCAAAAGTCCATGACCAATTTTTCTTTAAAATATATTTAGTTTCACAACTGAGGAAATAAAAAAACTTCGCTTTTTTATTTCTTTACTCGTTTGGAAAATTTAAATTGTAATAACATGTACTTCTCGTTCTTGAAATCGATTTTCTAAATATTGAAACTACTTAACAAAAAGGTTTTAAAATTGTGTTTTAGCACATATCTGCATAAATATTTTAAATATTTCTATTAATTTTACTTTAAGTTTAATGCCCACGTCTCCATATAAGGAGTATATATGTATCATAAAGATTAGGATTATCTCAATTTCACTTTAACTTTTATCGTAGCTTGTTAATTTGTCTAGTTAAAGTTACAATGATATAAGTTTATAGATAATAAATCTTTACTCATCACATTTCGCTTTAGAATTTCAAATAACTCCAGTAATTTTAACTACTTCCGTTTAATTCAGTTAGCCTTGGTACTTCAATAGGCCTGTACAATAATATTTCTCACTTTTCATTCAAAAAGTAGTATTATTTATTAATATTAATATTTGTAATTGTACGAATGTCTTTGTTTTCTCAATTGATTTTAATATATCACGTAAATGAAAATTAAAAAATTAAATTTTGTTTAGAGTACAATATGTCATATTTCAATATGTAGACCAGTCTGATATTGAACAAACGGCCTAACTGTGATGCAAATTTCACAAGTCTTCTGTAACACCTTATGTGTTATTTCTCAGTTTTATTTGTCGATTTCCTTTTTTTATATTTTAATTAATAAATTAATTAATTACAGCTGGTTTCAGATGATCAGAATGGCTGCGGGTTTGCTCCAAGGTACACTATTTTTAATTTCACGATTTTTAATTCATTATTGATTATTTAAAATATTGTTCTTTTATGCCACTTTTTATCGATTTGTGATATGCGGAAATGTTTTCAACACTAATTTAAATGCCGACTTTCTTCATGTGATAAGGGTCATAAATTTTATGAATAGACATGAAAAATATTTTTTTGCAATGCACTTTTCTGATTCAATTATTATATATCTCAATTAGATAAGAGAAATGGGCTCTTAAAATTGTATTTTTTTGAAAAATAATTTAACCATCAAAAGTTTGTCATGTTAGCCTTCAAGTTATTACAATAAGCTAGAGGAAATGTGTTTAAAATATCATATGCGTGTTATAAATATCATATGCCATTTTACTGATTAAAATAAGCTTAAAATTATAATTCAGAAATTGTCGTATGTCAATAACCGATTATAAGACACAAGTTAGACAATTCTTGAAGAAATTCTTGTTATCCGTATAAATAATTTAGGCATAAAAAGAAATTTTTGGTTCGAAACTAAATATAAGCTTTAATTTCATATTACTAATTCGAGAGAAAAGTTTTGCAATAAAGCCTTTCGATTGAATAAACATTCGGACGTACCTAACAAGTGAGGATCATAAAGGATACATTTTAGTTAATTAATAAAGACAAAAGACTAAAAGGAATTGAAAGATCACGCATGGATTCAACTCGAAATTGATTTCATAAATTCAACGTGTCTGACAAAAAGCCACCTTCATCGCATTGTGTGTAACGGTGCGGTGAATTGAAAAGTCAATAACAAAGGACAACGTTAACCCATGTACCGTACATTTAAGCTTTTAATTTCCTTGAATCCTTTACAGAAAAATTAGAAGACTGAATATTATTTTCAATAGGAACTTAAAATATAATAAAGGCAATGACAGGCGCTTGTTGGAAAAATTAATTTCGCGGCGTTTTTGATAACCGATGCTCTCCTAGTCATGAATTATTTTACAATTAAGAAATTAAGAAATAAGAAACAATACAGCGCCATCTAGTGTTAACTTAGTTACAATAGTATTTTTTGTACTACGTTATCTACCCATTTAGTGTAAATGATGTGCATATAACATTACTCAAACTATTGAAATGATGTGCACCCAATTTTAACACAACCGATTAAATAAACTATTCTTGTACATTAGAAACATATGTTATAAAATCGGCATCATAAAGTATAAGATTTAAAATATTGAATATATTTGGCGTTAATTTTGTAGAAGTTCAGTATAACTAAATTCATATACGCAACTAAATGACGTAAAAGTACGTGATGTAGTATTATTTCTATTTTATTAATATTCATATTACCTGCTAACCACTGCGTCCAACATTCTAGCCACATAATTTACAAAATTACTGATATAGATATCGATCATATTGATCAACATAATTGAGATCAACCATATTTGAGAACATTAATAACGGAAACATTTTCCCAACGGACATGCAAATATATTTGATGTGACAGATATTATTTTAAATATTTGCAATGAATATATAAATTAATTTTATTTTAAAAACCGGAAATAAATTTGAAGAAACTTCCGCGACTCGAAAGTCGAAAGCCAGCTTTGAATTATTTAATCAGCATCTGTAATGAATAATTCAATGTCATTGAACTGCGGAGTCAGGTCGGGCGTGTGAATTGGTTTTGGTTTATTGCGATCCATTTAATTTCCGTAAAAGATGGTCGATGGTAAATCCACCTCATTACTTTACTCAGATGGTGTAGGCTAAAACGGTTTTTATAGCGAGCACTCAAAAAATCTTGATTCCTCTAATCAAGACAAGATTTTTTAATTATAGTTTCTTTTAAGTCTTTTGTCTCTCTTCAAAATCCTTTCGTATATACGAGGAAAGGCAAGTTTATAAAGGTTCAGTAACTATTATTAGCTTTCTTGACACCCTAAAAGATTGAACAGTAATGCATATTCAAAAAAAAAAGAAATTCAAGTTCCATGTTAGTTACAGGTGGGAACACCCTTCCAAGGGTATTAATATAACATTTAATTGCACCTTCGGCTTTGTTTTAAAATTGAATTTAGTTCATAGAATTTGTTTCCATGTTACCTCCGATATTTATTAAGCACTTTTTATCGAATCATTAAAACAATAACGACAACGACATAGAGGTAAATGTATCTTTCACAAAAATACTTTTCACGTCTTATTTAGCCATTCTCAAAGCTTTCATCGTCAGTACAGCTAAGAGTAATAAATTTATTTTTCAGAGAATTGGTTTTGCGTGGAAAACATTATTGAAATATATGTTATAATACATATATATGCTTGTTTATTATATCTCTTTCGTCTCTCGAAGGGAAATTTAAAACTGACCAGTATTTTGTTGAAAGTTGCATTCATGGAATAAATTGTACAATTTGATTAAGTTTCAACAAGGAAAGTAATTACCAATCTTTAAAATATCACCTGAAACATCTTTATATGTAAAATTCAGCCAATGTATATTATTCGATTATTAATTTTTTTTCAATCACCTTGCTATATAATTTGACCAACTGATCAAATTATGAAGTCAGCTTAAAATAAAAAGTAAACAAACTGATCTTTAAGAAGCTTTAAAATAAAAAAAAATTTTCTGTGAAAAACATATTTTTTCGTTGTTTCCTTTTCCACCGAAACGCAAGAATTTAATGACGTATTTTCTCGGTGAATCTATATTCGCTAGAATATTTTATTTAATTTCCAATATATTTCATATCAGAATAAGCCGCAGCGAAGCGTGGCCGGGTTTAGCTAGTAATTCATAATTAATGAATAATTCATAGAATATAAATTATCCTTGTTAAACCTTTTTTGTCATCGTGAGTTCGACTATATATAATAATAGAATAAACATATAAGGTTTATAAAAACTATAATAACACCTCTTTCTAACCAAACATCCGTTGAAATACATGAAATTAACCCGAACTAGATAAAATCATTGTTAACCATTGAAACGTTTCCAAGATCATCTCTCTACTTCATTATTAGGCCCTACGAGTTACAATATATATTCATAGGGCTCATTGAGACAAATCAATATGCTTAAATTCTGTATATTTACTCTTAGCCTTTGAGAAATTTCTATAAACTCTTATCTTCATCATCAGATCCTACCAGTACAATTTATAACCAGAGGACTCACAGAAATAAGCCAAAGGAGCCCAAACTTGACGAGTTTACTGTTAGCCACTAAGAATTCCATGTCAACTTCTTCCTCCGCCATCATATTAGCTTTACGATTTATATTGCTGTATTGAAATGCATAAATTTGTGAAGTTTCTAACCGTTAAAGCCAAAGTAATTAAAGAATTGTCAGCTTTCTTCACATGTATAATTACAAACAAAGCTAAAAAACTATGTCGAAAATATGTAATAACTTAAAAACAAATTGGGAAGAAAGTACAAAAAATATTTCTTTATGGCGTTAGTTCAAGTTTTCAATTTAAATAGCTTTCTATTATCATATTACTGTCATTTTTATTAGCTATTCACTTGAAAACATTGTGTTACATGTTTAGGATTTACAAAATTTCCCCCTGTGGGTTATATCCACAATACATAATAGCTATTGAAATATAAATATAAGCAAAGTATTATGGAGTTATAAAAACTTAACAAAAAAAATACCGAGAACTATAAAACTACGCATTTGTAATGGATGATTATAAAAGAAACCGGTGTCACAGTCGATTAATTAAATTATAATAGATTTGAGTCATCATTTCAAGATTTCTATTATAAGTGTTGACTAAATATCTAAGGTATAACGATTCACGATTTTACTATAATTCGTCCAGTGGTTTACGCGCACATAAACATGGTCTTTACACCATTTTATTATGTGAACAGATTGAATATCGCAATCACTTTTTCTTCATTTTAAGAATTTATAGTTTCTAAAGGATATCACTTAGTAACTCAAAATTAGTCAAACAGGTCACTTTAATCATTTTACTTTCAGTATAAAATCTTATCTACGTCTATTTCCGTTTAATTATAAAAAAAAAGTTAAACACAGCATTATTCACTGCTTCCGGTGCGCGTTGTGTTTGCTTTTGTTACAGTAGCGTAATTATTTTATTTACTTTGATATTGCTCGTCTGACGGGACCGCAGCCGCGGGCAAAATTGAGTACCAAATAAAATGAAGGTAATAATTATCGCATCCAGTGTGTTAATGTTAGAAAGTTTACACGTATAATTGTTTGTAAAGAAGCTGTTCTACTGTAGTGTTATGTTGGTAAATAACCGTATATGCAAATTGTCTGCTCTATTATAAATACAATTTGTTCAAAGCGTCCGATATATTTTCTACGTTCATATTTATGCCCGATATTATTTTCCGTAGGATACGTTTGATACTGAAAAAAATGTGTAACAGTTGAGAGTATCATTTAAAATGGAAACATAATAATTTAAAAAATTTTGGTTTTATACATAGGTAATACTAACAATGGACCCAAGGACATAGTTAACAGAGTGAATGAAAGAGTTACTTAACCTATGTAACGAATATTAAATAATAACGAAAGAGTTAATATTTTAACAATTACCATGATCATAAAGATTGCTAGATAAAACTTATTGCAAGTAAATTAAGGACAATGAACTATATGATAGTTTAAGTGAAATTAAAGTGAAAAAAATAAGAAGAATATCAGAAAAATACGCTTTTAGTTTTACAATAGATAATTGGATCGTACAAGCATTTATCATAAACGTTTTTTTATGTAAACTCTGCGCAATACAAGTCGTGCAAGATCAGTTTTTACGAAGATACTTTTATTTATACCATTTTAAAAAATTCAAAATAACATAATATTATTGTATCTTAAAATGAATACTACCCTTATTGTTGTTTATTTACGTTATTCTTCAAATAAATAATTTCACTTGTTGCATTTCTTTTTAATACATTTTTTATGAATTATATAGACGGCCGGGAATTATTGTGTTTAATTTTGTTTTATTATACTAGATTACGTACCTACGCAAGTACGAATCACTTTATCGTAGAGTTCTGCTGTCACATTTTCCTTCAAATTCTGTATTGACTTTATTTTATTTTGATGATTTTTATTTGTAACGAAATACATGTGAATGTAAGTAATTGAATATTTAATATTCTATTAAAATAAATTAATTTAATAGATTTTTTTTCCTAGTTTCGCTGACAGAAATATAGTTTTCTATCTGTTACTTTGATTTAAGCCTTAATTTTACAAATATTATGAAGGGAACAATGAAACTAATTAGATCTTTTAAATGATATTTTTTGAATTAACGACCCTATAAATAATAAGATAATTAAAAGTATGTAGTATAAACATAATATATATATATATATATATATATATATATATATATATATATATATATATAGATGTAAAATATATCTAAATAATACCTTAAATTTAGTAAGGTTGGGTTACACTTTTTGTATGCTTGTTATTGGTTTTAGTTATTTTACACTAGCTTTGACATGCGGCTTTACTTGCATGAAAAAGAGAAAAAAAGTTGACACGAAATAAAAAAAAAATATTCTTGTTGGATCTTAGCATTGAAAATCGCGAAGTAGGTTGAGATGTACGGAATAGAAACAATTGTAAAAACAAAGTCTCTGTCTGCAGCAAGTAACCGTGGGATATAAAACACATTATCGTGGTGTATTATTATATGTTCATGTTAACACTAATACCTAATAGGATGATTTTATAATTATCAAAAAAGGAGTGTTGTGGGAGTGACTACTCGGGGAATGAAATCAAAACAGAAAATAAAACTAACTCACCTCCGCATTTATAATATTACTTAAATTTATAGTCATGAATTTGCACCTAATATTAGCTGTTAAAACCATATGTATTTAGATTATCAATGTATGTTTTTATTCAGAATAATATATCAGATATAAATATATGGAATAAATCATCACTTTCACATTAAAATTTTAAATTTTATGCTGGCTAGCATATAATAGCCGGTAAGCGATCGCAACCTGAGTTGTACAATAGGAAATAGTAACTAAAATTCGGGGTTTCAACAAATCGATTTTCATCGCACCATTGGGCCGCACGGCGAAAAGCGACTGCCTAAATACCAATTCTAATAGACCATTGGTGACTAAAATCGCAACACCCATATTAGTAGAGGTTTTGCCGTATGGTGATAGACCGCGGGCAACGGGTGACTAAAATCTACCGTGAAAATGGTCAGTCTCAGGCGGTGGCCCACCCCATAAAGGTGTGTTTTGCGCTGTTTTATACCGCTACCTAACTCTACCGCCATTAAAGCCATTATACCAAAAGCATTCTCTACGACTCGATGTGCTATTAATAGTTTGTAATTAAACCCTTTTTGTTTATGTACCAAACCTTCATGTCTTGAATAGGGTTTCATTGTATTTGTCGTCAAAGGGAAAACATTGTCACCAATGAAAATAGTTTTATTAGGTAGTTCCAAATCATTTGCTAGAACGGATTTATAAAACGAGGACTTTTTCCAATTGTTGTAATCATTTATGCATCCGTTAGTTTCGTCATCTATGTATTTAAGATGGTAATGTGCATTCACTATTGCAAATATAATTTTTTGTAATTATAATAGTAAGTAGCCACGAGGGGGACTGTATCACTACGTATTACCATTTAAGAGTCCCATAGCAGTAAGAAAATTGTCAGCGATCCAAAAAGTATTTCTTTACTTTCATCTATGGATCTCTTGAGGACAGTACTTAAAAATAAATTTGTTATTTTTTGTTCCAGATAAAAGAAGGGGAAGATTCAGTGGCCGCCACAAAGAGCGACTCATCATCATATTTGATGAATTGGGATAAGGATCTGACAATGAGCTTGCAGAAAAAAAATTGATTCCGAAGAAATATGCGGAGCGTGCTCAATTAATAAACTCACCGGTTTTAAAAGTGCTCGGCAGATTAGATTAGATTTTGGCTTAAAATATCAGCCAAGATGAATTTAATACATTCAGACGACATGGGGCAAACCAAATATGTGACTTACCACTAGCAAATGCTATTACGTGTCAACATTTTATATATATATATTTTTGTCAAAAAGAATACTCAAACTCATAAATTCACAACATCCTCCAGCTTACATATTTGCAAGCTCAGCTTTGGAATATACACGCAATACTTCTACTCCCAAATCCTCGACTTCCTGCTACCTTGAACTTGAAAAAGATTTTTTACGGGCTCTTTACCAATACAGGGAAATACTAGATAACCACACAAATTGAACGACGATATTCAAAGTCACTTATATTAACTGGAATAAAGAGTACAACATTTATAAGTTACGGATTTCCCTTACTGAAATATGATCTTTTAAAACATTATATAAGGTGTCAAATTAATCCTTTAAAAATAAAGAAATCGTGCATTCTAAAACTAAATGACTGGAAAACTTGGGTACTTATCACCGGTAGTCAGGAGCGTCAGGGTTATTTCTAATTGAAGCGCTCCCCGTAGTCTTAAACTGATTTGCAGTAATTCTTAATCGTTTTCTAAAGTAATCAGGATCTTTTGAACTCCACTGATCTCCATAAATTATCGGAAGTTCTCAATATTTTACGGCAAGAAGTTCATCAACGTACCCGAAATTCAAGTTTTTTCTTTTCCTTTCTCTTCTCTATTTGTTCTTCAAGCAATTCTGGAAGGATTGACTCACGAACTATTTCGACGCCAGCACGTAAAACATCTGTTCTGCTCATTATTTTAGAAAAAAATGACCTAGTCCGTTGCGATTTCAATCCACTATGTAAATGGTGTTGATATGCAGCTTTGTCAGGCGATTTGTTAAGCGAATAACTGCACGATTAATTATCCCGCATAAATTGTCATTATCGACATTATTCTACTTTAAAGTACACTAATTATATTGGATATATATAAATTTAATAATAATAGAAACAATATTAAGCTATGTATTATGGCACAGGTTCTTTTTTTTCGGATTAAGAGTTGTCAAAACAAGCCACTGTATTGAATATGTTAAATCTAAAAATAGGTTTGAAATCGTCGCAAATCCTGTTGTAGAAAACAATAAGAAAAGAATTACAAAATACGAAATTAAATTTAGACTTTTATACTACATTTATATTATATTAATTACAACATATGTTAATAAAATTAGTCTTATCAAGTTTTAATAGCTTCAAATATCTTATTTACGCTAACAAAAAAAAATTAAGTTAAATAGGAAAAAAAGTAAATGCATTGAGAAAACAAAATATTTTGGTCAACACAGGTAGCGAATTAATATGTATTGTTAAACATAGAATAATGGTACTCCTCTGACTTTGGAACACGCCAAAAAAAATAAAAACGAAATAAAATTAAAATAAGTTAAAATAGTGTAGATTAATCCACGTCAATCTACATCAAATTTAAAAAAAAACGTTAAAAAGTAATTAGAGGAAAATTCAGATTAATATTTATACAATAAAAAAAATTATTGAACGTCTCATTTCCCAATACAATATTTATAAGGGCCAAATTCGAAAAGAAAAATAATAAATATTACAATTAGTTTTTTAATGTCCCGTATCGAATTGTCCGAAAATACCATTGTCGGAGAACGCGGTCTATTTGCCCATCCGCTGCGATGAGAACATTTCAAACAGATATATTGTATTGTAAATTAGAACATTTTATTCCATTCTGCTATCTTACTACGAAATAAAAACTATCATTGAAGGTGCTCTTAAATAAATATGAAATTATGAATAAAGAAATTAATGTCAAATATTTAAATATTTAGCTAAGATATTAATTAATTTATCAGGCTATACGCACTTCTTTTTGTTTGGTGAGCATTGTTTTCGCGTTAATCGAGATTTTGCCTTTTTATAGTTCAATATATCTTGCTCATCTGTTAAACAATTTCTAGGCACGAAATTGACCTAAAGGTGTACAAATCCGAATACCTAAATATGCATGCACAAATCTAAATAATCGCATTTTTAGGATGCATGTACTATGCAATGCAAAAAGAGAATTTTGATTTTGCCTTACTTAGATGCACAATAGAAACCAATACCATTTTTTAAATACATCATGAACTAAACGACATTATAAATAAATAAATTGCTGTTTGGTTTTTCTTATATTTCTATGATTAATATGAAATATATTTATACATGATTGCATGTCTATGTTTTCCAAAATAGTCACAGTTGAGAATAAATTACATGAAAAATGTTTCTAAAAATAAAACTTAGCATTCAGATAAAGCTCGAGATGGAAAGTGATTTGAAAGTATGAACGGGAAAAGGTTGAGGAAGAGCGGGATAACAGTAATAATTTTATAAAGCGCAAAAACCGCTACGTCTTTCAGGCCGAGCAAAATTCAAATGTGATAGTGAAACAAATGTGACTAGACATTTTGAATTAAGTTTTTAATTAAACGTATTTTTGCTGCTAATACACGGACGTGCACTGGCCTAAGGAATTTAGATCATTGTTAATTTATGGTGCCAAATTAGTACATACTTTTTGTGTTATATTTTTTTACATATTTAAGATAACGAGGTGTACAGGCTACATCAATTAGAGTATATGCCGACAATTTTAAAGTGGTGCCTTTACAGTATACTTCTGATTGGAAATAAATTTAAAACGAAATTTCTTTAGCAACGCTTGAATCATTACGTCACGTTAAATTGCGTTACACTGGACAAATCAAATCCAAACGGCGCGACGGCCTAGCAGGTCGAATGCTAACAACAGGGCAGTCGAGAGTATCGAACAATTCAATCGAGATTATTTGCACCTGGTTGAAAAACGCTGAAGCATATTAAAATCTTATATTTATAATTTTAAATAGGTTAAAATAGGTTACGTAAGTATACGGGTGGGTAATTGCTGTATTTATCATAGGTCGTCAATAATATGGACTGTCTAGTGCAATAAATATTTAATAACACGTAACTAACGTAATATTTATAGGATATTATCGTGAAAAACTCAAAGCTATGACATCCATAATCATCGCTACATTTTCCCACAACCTTTGCGCAGATTTTAAAAATCCTATTTTTTTCATAATATTTGGTTCAGTGGATTTGGAAATTAAAAGGACAGGAACATATTTTTGTGCATAATTCTGAAGATATAATAACTACGTATAATTGTATGAATGTCCTTAAATATAGATGGGTTGAGTGTTAAAGCATATATAAACAATGTGAAGAAAACTGATTTTTTGTGTGTCGTCGATTTGATCACTCAATCTTTCCTGGATTGGTCCACCATTGTTAGTATATTTTGGTCACAACATCCATCGTAGCGCTTTTACATGAATATTTATGTAATTAATAAATAATAATATATCCGATTTAACAATAAGAATATTGTATGAGGCAATATAAGTAAGTCTACGCATATAGTACAAGAAAAATAATTGGTACATGTTAACTCGTACATGAGTTTGTTTAACGGGCTATGAATGTAAAGAAAAATATCGATAATTATAAAGAAACTAGATACTTTCCATGATTTCATGAACTTAAACTGCAATAGTTGGGCTATGTATGGATTCAGTCTAAAATTGATATTTATTTCAAATTTTCCAAATTTTGTTTGCGTTTATAAGTTATATTGTGATAGAGTTACAATAGGGAAAAAGCACGCTCAGATTTGAAAGTTTAGGATTGACAGTAGGATTTTACCCGTGCTAAAGTCAATCTTACAGAATTTACTTTACAGACCACACTACCTAAGCAAGTGGAAACATAATGAACACAATAAACGATGGTTGCAATAAGATAGCCTCTACAGGTTAAATCAGGGCTATTATATATTCGTACGCCAAATTTTATGTAGATTCGTTCGGAAATTACCGTATTACGGAGTAACAAATACCCTATCATCCAAACTTTCTCATTGACAGTTGAGATTGTCGTGTCGTTTGATAGCGTCTTTGCAGATGTGTCACTGTAAAGAAATACCACATACATTTTAATACATCTTCAATGTAACACACCTCAGAGACACATTGCTATCTTGTTACGATGCAACTTCGAAAGTTTGAAAAATTCTCTATGAAAGTACTGTTTTGCTTTTACTGTAATCATATCTAAATTTCAAACTTAATTTTAAAAATATTTATATTGTTTAACTTGAAATATAGAAAAATATCTTGAAATATATTTTATGTTTGACATGTATTTATGTTAAATAATTGAAAAATAAAGAATCATCATACTGGCTACCATAACATGTTTATCTATTATCCACTGTCTTTCACTACTAAGTAAACAAAAAAATTCACGCAAGGTGAGAAACGGGCTAAAACCTATTAATGAAATAAATTTTTATTATTGAAATATATTCTACAGGTATATAATTGTACTTAAAAAAGGATATTGAAATACATTTTTTTAATAACTACTATTACAATAATGAATGTGGGAGGTTTTCTGGATGACATGTTTTATGTTAACATAAAAACGAATTAGTTGAAGTTAGTTTCTCATCATAGGACTATAATTTTTGTACACACATTGGAATAAAACACAATAGGATTTTAAAGTATTCTTACGTCTCTACATATTTTATATATTGGGCTATTTAATAAGTTTTAAACCACGAATTCGTACTTTTCTACAAAGGTCGTCGAAAGTCGCAGAATATTTTGTGATACGTTGAATACATACGCTGAATAGCCCTCGGTCAATGGCATTTAACCTCAACTCTTCAAATGCAACATATCTAAGGAAATGGATTTAAATAGGTATCAAGTACGGAATCTTGCACTTTGTAAATTAATGTCTGTTAGAAATTACGGGCATTAAAATCCATTCTAACTTCAGTACTTTTTGATAAATGTACTCTTCGGTGTATTGCCAGGCGCATTTATGGAGAAAATAAACTCAATCTTGCTGACTACTTAAATTGTTAACTAGTCTAATCTCTGATAGTAGATCTCTGCTCTGTGCATTGCCCTTTGTATACCACAGACAGTGCAGCACTATCAGTCTTATATTCATTTCAGGTTTGAATGGCGCAACTTTGGCTTTTCCTGCATGAAGCACTTGGTGTTTATATATATATATATATATATATATATATATATATATATATATATATATATATATATATATATGACCTTTGCTTCCGAAACTATTGAACAAATACGAGTAATTAAAAAAAACAGGGTTTGTGGGAAACTACACACAGTTTGCTGAGAAAGTTTGTAACGATGGTTCTAAATGTCATAATTTTTGAGGTATTTATTATAGTATTTGTATAGCGGAAACCTATATATTATCCTGTAATTATGTCAGGTATTATTAAATATTTATTGCGTTAGTATGTTCATATTAGCCACGACTTGTTATAATTGAAGTAATCGTACTTCAAACGAGGTACTCGTACAAAACCCTTAATGTGTGAGCCAGATTGGCATTAAGCCGTTTGTATGCAAATTGTATGCCGAAGCTATATTTAACTACTTACCGAATAGATACCATATATATATATATATATATATATATATATATATATATATATATATAATAATTAATAACAATTAATAACGTTAAGGTTCCACCTTTTTGGAACATAAATTTTTATTTCCATCCTAAGACCTTGCCTGGAAAAGACCTCGTGTATTTAAATAAATACACTATAAAATACACTTCGGTTGAAAAAATCTAAATCCTATTAAAGTAAAATTTAATGTCAGATTGAAGTTAAAGATTTAAAGGCAAACATTTATTAAACATATTTGCATATTAATAGACCATAATAAAAAAAGCACTCACTTTAATTTACTTGGAAATATAAAGACCCACATCCTTTCAATTACCTCCCTTGCGACGTTTTAAATTATAAATAACTGGAACATTTTGTGGTTAACAGTTTCCTGTCATGCGTAGGCGGGATACGAGAGTTTTAGAGCCTTTGATATTGGTTAGCTGTTAATTAACGTATACTATTAATATTAGCCTGGCGTACTGTCCTTTGGTTTTCTACAGCTTATTTTAGTGATAGACGCAACGCCAGATGAGTAATTATATTAATTCGGCTTCAATACAACATTAGGTCGTAACAAGAATATCCGAAAATATGTTTTCACTCTATAACGTAATGTATAACTATTGGGGTATCATATGAAATTATTCAGTAAAATTGTTAGAAATAGCTCAGATACTGACAAGTGTTTTGTGCTAACAATGGAACCTTCTCTTCTGATGATACCAGTTTAGTACCAGTGAGAAGTAAATATTTGAACTTTACTTCCACATATTTATTCTATCTACAATCAAGAAGCTATGGGTCGTCCACAAAGTTTTTGAAACAAAGAATTTTAATCGATTTCGTTGTGAAACTCTGATTGCAAACACTTACACATATAAAGCGCAACAAACCCTTACAATAATAAATATAATTTAAGACATAGTTATTAATTAATTGGATAGACATATTAACTAAAATATTTTTTTGACTTCAAATAAAGTAATTGTAAACAATTTTTACCTAATAAAATCGAAGTGTATCCCTTTATATGGTTACAAAACTTGTTTAAAATAACCTTAGTTAAAATTTATTCATTTTAAGCTATAATTTAGTCGAATAAATTATTGAATTTAAGATAACCTACTAAGCTGGGAAATGAATTATAAAAAAATATAGTAGTCGATTTTAGGGATGTGAAAGTATTATCTTTCCTGCTAGCACTTGCTTATCGGTTTTATTAAAATTAGAAGTGCTGCAATACATACATGTCTGCTACATACAAAAATACTCATCCAATTACGCCGCTTTGTAAATTCAATAGGGCTTCTGAATTCGGAACCACTGTACTAAGCTGGAAAATGAATTTTAAAAAATAGAGTAGTAAATTATAGGGATGTGAAAATATTATCAAAATTTCTACGAAATTCACCTTTGAAACTGGCACTAGTTACCTGTTTTATTAAAATTAGAAATATTTCAATACATACATGTCTACTAGATACCAAAATACTCATCCGATTATGCTGCTTTGTTAATTTAATAGGTCTTCTGAATTCGAAACCACTGTTCAATCTGTATTGATCATTGATTTTTCTAGTTTAATCTTTCAACAGTATTTTTTGCTTTTCCAACGATCTAGGCAACATACATTTTTTCCATCTTTTCACATAATTACAACAGTTATGAGTTTTTTAGACCGAACCTTTATTGAATGTAGCAAAAATTTATTGAATCTCTGTGTTCTTTAATGTAACTTGTTCCGTAATGGTAATTTGAAAAAATTAAATCAGATAGAATAAAAAGAAACACATATGTAGCGTTAATAGGGGATAGCTCGTTTATGAAGTTCAGTGGATCTTTATGTGTAAATCTTCACATATTAATTAAACCAGATTCTCAACTCTTTCTCTATAAACACAAAACCCAATTACTGAGTGGTACTTAGCAGAAAATAACATTCCGTGTGCTAATTTTAAAACAATATAAGAGTTGAAATCACTGTCTGCACATGGAACCATGAATGTTTTTATTATACAAATTTGTTGTACATGGTCCGGGAAATAAACTTATCGTATTTGAAGGAGCTGCTATGTGAGTTGTAGTTGGCGTACTGATGTGGAGAGGGTATTGTTTGAAAACGGTGCAAGTGCCATTTTCAGTGTAAGCAATGGCTTGGCTCGGTGAGCATCGTGTGTTCGTTGTAGAGGAATTTATACGTAACGGTAGTTCTGTGATTACTACTCAAAGTGGGTTTCGGATTCGATGCGAACTTCGTCGACATGATAGTGCTCCCGATAGGAAAACAATTTTAGTTTAAAAAGAAAACCTACTGGCCGACCTCGGTCGGCAACAACTCCGGAAAATGTGTCGCGTGTGAGAGCGTCTGTCTAACAATCACCAAGGCATTCAGCACTTAAACATTCCGCTGCCCTGCGATTATCTGAAAACTTCATATGAACCTCTTAAAAATGATGGTTACCCAGGGATTAATTGGTAGAGATTCTGAAACTCGCGGATCTGTGTGTGAAGAAATTCTTCAGAACATACCCCCTGGATCTTTGTTTATTTATTAGGATGAGGTTCACTTCCACTTGTCAGGTACTGTAAAGAAAGAGAATTTCTGCTACTGGGCTGCAGAGAACCCTCGGGAAATTCATCTACGACCACAACACAACCCTTATGTAACAGTTTGGTGCACTGTTGCTGAATTCGATGTGTGGTGACCGTATTTTTTCAAAGAATATGGCCTAAGGGTTACGGTTAATTCAGTTCGTTACGATCAAAAGGTAGAGACATTCCTCCGACCTAGGTTAAACTAGTTTGTTATAGACCATAAACAGCAAGACGGAGCCACAGATCACACTTCTCAGATACGAAGAACAACGAAAAACTTCCGAGAAAGATTTTGCCAATGAGAGACGTCATTTATCGGATATAATTTTTAAACCAAGTGATGTAAAATGGCATATTATTTTTTGTTCACAAAATAAAAGTATTTTCTTTGTCTTTCTTAGTTATTTTCACTACCTTTTAAAATTAGGGAGGTTTTTTTGCCGGATTATTATTCAACCACTTAAATAAGACATCGACGCGTTGATTGACATAACAATACTTTGGCTGATCCTGAAATATCGAATGATTTGGATGAATTTTAACCCTAATTCTTACTGAATGGTTTAGATGAATTTTAGCCTTGTATCTCGAACGATTTAAACAGATTTACATTCACCTAAAATTTTCTCAGGCGTATCATTGTCCTATCGTTTGCCCTACGTAACATTGAAAACTTTTATTCAAAATAGCTTTTGCTGATCGAGAGGATGTAGTTTTTAGTTGTATATTTAATCGTTAAAATATATTTTTAGTAAATTTCTTCGCGTCTCTTTTAAGATATTTTTTTCACACTAGTTTTTAAAATAATCGCCTAAACTAAAATAACTAAATATACCATTTTAATTTATGGGGAGTGAGGACAAAATAATTAATAAAAAAAAGGAATATTCAAAATTAAATATGCATGTATAATAATATTTCGTTCAAACAATTAGATGATTGAAGGTAATTACTAACAACAGGACACCTAATAAAAATAAATAATAAAAAGCTTTAGAAAATCTAATCCAATTGTTCCCAGAATAAAATTACAGGTGGAAAAAAAGAAGAAATAAATTTTAATCCGAAATATTACTTTTCTGCGATATACGTACTTTAATTTTGGTTTTAATTTTATTGTTATTGGAGAATATTTTTATTTTATGTAACTTGGTTATTACTTTCGTTTACTGAATATAAAATATTTGTTTAACTTGAAGATCCAATCATAATCACCATCAGACGGGAAATATCCACTACTGGACATAGGGCTTTCTTACCTAGTGCTACTTGCATCAAAAGTATTCCTATGATCCTTACCGGGTCTTGCTTAGCGCGGTGTCGATCGATTCCGCGTCTCCCGGTGCGTGATCTACATTCGAGAACCTCCGAGAAGCATCAAGCATAGCTCTTTTTATAAATCGTCGGGTTAACTTGGAGTCCTTTTACGAGACATTATAGTAAGAGGGTACCTCTTACTTACATACGTCATTAAGGGCAAAACATTCTACTTAAAAACCTTCCTTTTTCAAAAACCTAGATATTCTAAACAAGAAGATATGGTGTAATTATCCGGATGGCAACGTCCGGAAAAATATTATTGTCCGTATCGAATCGGATTCTCCTGATAAAACTGTTTGTTCTAGGTAGACATAGTAATTAGCAATTTTGAGAGTAACATTCCCAACTCGCATGGGTATAGGTGCTAATTAAGAAGTTAAGATCTTTACACATTTATTAGAAGATCTGTCTATAAAGAAGCTATAATCAGTTCTAGAGCATTATGCCAAGTCGTCAAGGGACTCTGCAATAACCCCTATATAATCCTATTTGCCATGAATATTGACACTGTATCTGTTTTAATGCAGTCGGTCCTGTAATAATGGAATCTTTTAAAGACCACTCACGTGTCAGTCTGTCCTACATATCAATTTCTCAGAAACACAGTCGTATTTCTCAAAAACGTTAAAAGCATAAAATTTGGCATAGTAACAAAATATGTCATCTCGTACAAGTCTCAATGGTTATCGCTTAAAAATATTTACAGGAAATTTTAAATAGTAACAAATTAAATTCTTAAGTGTTTTTGTTTAATTCTACATATATAGTGTGGGGTATCGTTTGAAAGGAAAAGTTATAAGGCTTCAACAATATTATAGAGAAGTTACTAATAACGGAATATATGAGCAAATAATAAATATGATGTTATACTTATACTTAAAACTTTTCCTAATTTTTCCTTGTATATCTTCAGTGATTTTCTAAAAAAATATACAAAAAACTGTCTTCTGCCGTCTTACATCCGAAACTAATATATTATGAAAAATTGTTTTGAAAACCTACCTCAGGGTTATAACAATACTATAAATATAATTCTACACGTTATATGTTTTAAGATATTGGCAGTAATATATATCTCCTAAAACTAATTATATTATTATAATATTTATTACGCCGAATAGTCCATATTAAGGATAACCTATTATTAATATATAATGCCACCAAACCTCTATTCGCGATCCAAACTTATACTTAATCATTTAATTAATAACTTATTAAATTCAGGTATAGACCTGTGAAGCTGATATGGAAATAACGTTCTCGCAAAAACAATAAATTATCATTTAATTTACAAATTGCTTTTTTACATTTTACGCATTTAATTACGCTTAATGGAGCAAAATGAATCTGATGTAAAAGTTTCACTTCCGCTATTTAAAACGCGGAGAAAAGATTTACCATTTTAGTTAGGTACATAATTACTCAGATTTCTATTCTAAATTATCGACAAGGGAAGACTGTTGAAACAAATAACAAGTGGACGATTCCATGTCTTTTTCATTGATTTTCACTTTAATGGAGATGCATAACATTTTTAGCAAAGTAGATGATTTTTCAACATATTATCATTGTAGCCGATTCATAATTAAATTTCTTTTGAAATATCTGCTTATTTTATAAATTATAATTTGATACCACAGACCTACGATACAATCGACGCAAGACACATCTAATAATTGGAAGTAGCAGTGGCAATACATATGTGCATGAATGTTAATATATAAATAAGTGAATATCAATGTATGAACATTTAATTGTAAATATTGGATAAACTGTTTTTTTAAGTTAACAAAAAAAATTATACAGTAAGGTGCAAAATAATATATTAAAATTTGTAATTAATCCAAAGCCTTCTTTTAACTTTATCTATAATTCATTTTTAATCTTTCATATATTTATATATATATATATATATATATATATATATATATATATATACATATATATATATATATATATATATATATATATATATATATGTACATATGTATATATGTTCCTTCCTGTTCATATGTAAAAAGTATACCAATAAATACTTTAAACTGGATACGATAAGGGTGTAAATTACTTCAAAATCCATTTAGCTGATTTTAAACAAATAGGTAACTGTAAAGATTACAAACCTGAAATGGAATATAGTTGAAACAAATTTAATCTGACAACGCAAAATTAATGTAAATCAGCAAGGCGCTCTTGTGGCAATATATTTGTTAAATTTAATAGATAGTTCACAACCCATTTCCTTGATTAATTATTCCTTAACTTATACACATTTCTTTTCAATAAAACTAAAGGGCCGGTATGCCTTCATCAAATCAAATTTCAAGCGAAAGTGTATAATAAATAATTCGATTTTTGTAGTAAACGTTCACACCAGGCCTCTGGGTACCTGGGTACCTGGGATCAAATACATTTTGGACCTATTTTTTTACCTTACAAGATGACCAATATTATTAATGACTTAATAATATTGGTCATCTTGTAAGGTAAAAAAATAGGTCCAAAATGTATTTGATACTTGTGAATACGTTAATAATTAGACAATGTTTTAAACCTGAAATGTTACACAAATATTTTAAAACAGAAATGAAAAAATTTGTGAAGCAATAAAATTTTATAGATTATTAATTTGTGAAATGCAATAAACGGTGATTTCTTGTGGGAAACGGTTTTTCACGTGTAGACTGCATTTTACCATTTTTGAGGATATTTTTTTAATTTACAAATAAAACATCAAATTCGCCGACAGCAGCGTGCAGCTTGTCAAAATGGCGTCCTGGTCACATGGAAAATTAAGACGTAACAGTTTTGAGTTAAACAAATATATGGAACGTATGCTGTCTTGTACGATCTATTAAGGAAAACGAAGATAAAAGAAATGAAAGTAAACCAGTCATTATGATTTTCACTAGACGGTATCAGAATATCTGCGTTGTCGTGATTTTTGCTTTGTATTTTTGGAGTAGATGTGGGTTAATGCGCTTTTTGCAAACTTCTAGTAGGAAAAACACTAAAAATATTTTATATGCGCTTAACTCGCTTATAAAATATTCTTAGTGTTTTTCCTTCTTAAGTGCGGAATTCTACAAAGGGTTTTTCATTTGATGTTATCCAGACTGAAATTTTATTTAGTTTCCAGTTAGATGCCCATCCAACTGGAAACTAAATAAAATCTCAAACTAAATGAAATTATTAAATAGTACTCTATAATAATATAGAGTACTATTTTATATCCCTTTGCTATGGTCACATTAGGTTTTAAGAGAGTCGTTAGGAGCTACCAATACGTCAGGATATATAAAAGGAGTGTAAATATTATCGGATACCTAAGTGATGAATCTTTCGAGGCCTGTTTTAACAAATTCTGAAATATATCATGGATTTAAATTTACGATTGATGAATTAACCATATTTCTTGCACGTTGATTTCTATAATTAAATGTAGTAATCACATTTATATTTCACACTTTGAATTTAGCTACATTCTACTCTGTGTTCCAAAGTTCACCAAACTTTTGTCTTCCTGGCTTGATTGAAGTTAATGTCCCTGTTGAGCCACTTACATAACGAACTTGTTTACCCTGTTTATTTTTATGTTTTAATGATTGAAATATATGACCTTAATAACAATTTTCTAGTCTCCATCTACAAAATCGCTTTTTCTATAATTTTTATTAACTCGTTACAAATAAACTCAACAAAGCCAGTATTTTTTTCTTCGTAAATATTAAATTATCTAAATATTAATTTCAAATATAAATTGAAAATTAGTATTTTGGATTCAATACATTAATCCAGTGGCGCAAAATGAAATTAGAATTTTACTTTATTTCCATCAGTACTTGCAACATGGACAGAGTTTTTTATTCATTTCTTGCTGTACCTACTACGGCGTCATGGTTAAGCTAAGTGGCCAGCGAACGCAGATTCGCACATCACTGTTTTGGACTAATGTCGATTACAATGAACGTGATTTTTTTTTGTATATTTCATAAGGCAGTTACTTCTTGATATTATTATTTGTTCTTTATTATGTTCGTATAATCTAAAATTAAATGGAATAAAATTTTTTGACAAACTTTCAATTAAGTAAAATTAAATACCAAGTAAGACCGTTCTCTCAACCATAAAGAAGGAAAGGCCTTATTTTTGCATTTGATTTATAGTGCACTTATCTCAGTTGGTTAAAACATGTCTTAAGAAAAACAATATAATTTTGGTTTTTTGTTTCAAAGTAAACAAAAGGTAATTAAAAATAAATTATTAAATGAATTTCAGGTATTCCTGATATTAAATGTTAGTTTACTCTTTATCATTTGTACACGACCAATTCAGTATTGAAAACAATTTATACTGATCATTACCTAAGCTTTATGATGGTGTACATACTGGCCATTACCCAAGTTTCATGATGGTGTACATACTGGCCATTACCTAAGTTTCATGATTGTGTGAGTACTATAAATATTTAAGCAAATATAAATGTTGAAAAATAATGTATACGCTCAATTGAAGAACTAATTACCATTTCTTATGTAGTATAAACGTTATTTATTTTATTTGAAGTTTATAAATATTTAATTAATATAATTTTGAGATCAAAATTTTAGTTTCGATCATTTATTTCATTTAATAAAATTTTGAGAGTAAAATTTGTGTTTCATGAATTTCAGTATTACAAAACTCTAATATTTATTCAAGTAACATAATCGCTACAGTTAATATAAAATGTAATTCTATTGGCATCATAATAGGTAAGTCGCCACTTTTAAAGCAATTTCTGGTATATAACATAATCTTCTTAAAGTTGTGCGGGTAATGTTTGTAGAGAACGCGATATTCGAACTTTTATTCAGTTGTCGACTAATTTTTGGCAAATAAAGGACTCGGATAAATTATTCAGATAGACAAAGTCTTGCTATTTTGATCTTAGAGACTGAGTCTAATTATTGTTTAAAGTTATATAGGTATAGGACTAGATGCTACAGAGATAGTTCGGAGACTAAAATGCACAAAATTAGGTTCCCATTGAAAACGGGACACCCAAAAAAATCGCCAAAAATATTTCTAATCTAGACTTTTGCGAAATCTTAGATCTAAAAGAGGTTCCGTGAAAATTTAATGACGAGAACATTAACAATGTATTCTATTCTATTTAATTTTTGCTTGCAAAAGTGAGACCCCATTATAAAATGTTACTGTTGATAGGAGATTGCAACATGCTATCATTTTGGACTATTGGTCAAAATTTAAAAAAAAGAGACAAAGTGCAATGGTAGTGCTTATTAAAAAAAATTTGTGAATGATCTTGGAAGATATTCACAATTTAAAAATGCCTTTAATTGGTACTACAATCAATTACAATAAACGTATAAGCGATAGTCACTTTAAAGGCTGCCAAGACGGGATTTCGTTGAAACATAACAAAAATGAAACAATTTCAGATTCTATTTTTATTTTTAAAAACAAATACCTTGTAAGCGAAAAATCAAAATAAATTAACGTCCTAACAGCCACAACAAAGAGAAGTCTGCTCCAATACGATTCGAAATACGCTGTAAGATGTGGACGCTTGACAAACACTTTAGACCGTTTCTTGCCATCATCTACAGACGATGTATAGAGATCATAAACAAAATATTACAAGATCTGATCAATCAGTGTAGACTAATGGAAAAAAAATTAAATATGGAAATTTTATATAGAGGACTTAGAACGGTTGCGCGAACACGCAATTATATTCAAAACGATGAATGAAAATTTGAAACACTGTCAAGCATTGATTTCAAAGATTCAAAGAATTAACTATAACTAAAATTTTGAATAAGGGCATAAAAATCTATCATCCGACATTAAAATATTCCGACAATAAAATACAGAACTAAATTGACGGAAGTCAGAAGTTTAGTTTCTTAACATTTGAATCTACAAATTAGCTTCAACAAAAAGATTTTAAATACTGAAGCGTTAATAGGATATTTATATTCTCAAAAATTAAGTGAATCGCAATCCATCTTCAAAGACGACTTTTTTTAACGAATTTTTTTTAGAGAAACTGTCAACAAAATATTTGTCCTGCAAACTTATTAATTATTTTAATTACAATAGAAGACATTGGTGATATTAATTTATATATGATATGAATTTAAAATTATAGCTTTTTCTTGAGTTTTTTTTGTAATAAGACTTCAAAAATTATTAACAGCAATATCTATTACACCTCAAATATATTCAATAAAACGAGCAATAGTATTCAAGATCTTGCTATTTTTTCAATATGCTTGCTTTTCATATTTTATTAATCGCTTTAATAAAAAGAAAATCATACGAGAATAATACCCTTACGTATCGTCTAACCTAAGAAAATCTAATCTATATTGTGGAATTCGTTTACTTATCTAGTATATTCATTTTCCTAAATCTTTAGATTATCAATTGATATATATATATATATATATATATATATATATATATATATATATATATATATGAAAATAATTTTCTTGGCCTAAAATCTTTGAAAATATCCAGTACCCAGGCACGAAAAATGTAAATAGTTTATAAATGTAAATCTAAATAGTTAATAAAATATATATCAGGTAAAGACTAACAACGTGAAAAATGTGAAAATAATTAAAAGAGCCGTTTGTCAGTACCCAAAGTTTAGATGTGGAAAAAATAATTTTGAAATCGTTAATTCAATTTCCATTAGAAACTTGACTATAATTCATTAGCGATTACCATCCTTTTTTTGCTCTTCTAGAGGATTAAAGAAAAAAATTATTAATCCTTTATTTACTTCTTTTAAAAATATTAGGTTATGGAGTATCCTACAACATAAAATAATTATAAAGGAAAATAAATTTACTCGTATATTGTTACCCTTTTACAACTGTCGAAATAAATTCTTGCCATATTAAACATAATTTACATACAAGTTACACATAGGAAAACTCTTATGCTAATTTGGACACTATTAGTATATTAACATATGCACTCTTTATTAAGGCATAGAGCATAACGAATATTGAAACAAACTTCTTCAAGTGTATTCTCTTTATAGCAGGTTAAAAATCATTATAGGTACTCTAATCTTGAATGCACCTACTCCAAGAAATTTCTCTAAGGAACATTAATACCATTCTCTCAAGCAGCGCAACGATAGTGATCTGCTATTCATTGAAGCGCTGAGTAGCTAGCCAGATATGTGGATATTATCCATCGCCCGCTCTCCCCACTGTCTACATGTAGTGGACAGAGCGTTTCACTCTTTGCTGCGGCCCAGCTCCTCCACATATGAACTTACACTATTATAGCAAGAGAAGTTTCTCTTCAACAAAGTCAATTACAAAATTTACTTTTAAGTGTATGACTGTAGAAAACAAAATCTTTAAAAAAACTTAGTCTCAATTGAAAAGGGTGTATTGATCAATATTTAAATTTCATTTTGAAAAGAATTCAAAGAAAATATCTTTGTTTGATTAATGATTTCAATTTTCTTCCAGTAATTTTCAAGATAAATTAAAACTATAAATGAAATTAATAAATAATGCAAGCTAACGCCGTTAAACATACAAACAAATAAACGTGAATATTTATTATTCCTGTTTAATGTTGTTTTGGTGGATCTTCATGAATAGGGTAGAGCAAACTTTTTAATTAAAAATATGATTCGCAATTATACTTCATGAAATGGAAAATGTGAAACCTACGCTGCAATAATCTATTCACTAAAAGAGTTTTCATTGAAAACTCAAGTATACCTTCACAGAAATAATGTACGAAGAAACTTCAAAGTAAATTGCTGCCTTTATTCTTTCTTTGCTAAGAGCTATCCTTTTTTGGTAGGAGCTAAATCTGAAGCTCTTACAGCCGTCTTTCTATTTAACTTGTTCCCTTATATTATCCAAAATTATGGCAAAAGAAACTAGTTTTGCCATAATTTTTGATTTATTACTTCCTGAAGCTGTGACTCAAAATTTTTGTTAGATTCAATATTCTCAATGAAAGATTCTAAATATATTTATATTATAGTTAATGTCCGTGTAGTAATTAGTCAAGAAGTTATGAATATATTTTGCTACCTTTCTGAAATAGAAGGGTGCACTTTTCTCTATGACATATTGTTATAGAGTTGTTTCCGAATGTGAAATATTTTTGGTAAATGTGAAAAATCCCAACGGTTACGGTAAATAGAATTTTTATATAGGTAACCTAAACTTTAGTGGCAGCATTATAAAAAGTGACCA
Source organism: Druceiella hillmani (assembly GCA_039881145.1). Lineage (NCBI taxonomy): Eukaryota > Metazoa > Arthropoda > Insecta > Lepidoptera > Hepialidae > Druceiella > Druceiella hillmani. The sequence continues at coordinate 454,145 of JAYKKI010000049.1, forward strand.
CAACGCGATATGTGGCGCAATCACCGTGTAAGGAATAGAGTTTATTTACCAACCGCAAATTTAAATCTGCGACTATTTTGAAATTTTTTAAGACAAGATCCAAAAGATTAATTATTCGGGTATCTGACAATATTTACACTTTATGTACCGTTGTATATATACGATTGGCCTTATCCTCGATGAATTTTAATAACGCTGTAATCCGTACTCTCGCAAATATTAAAATAGAAGAGCTTAAAGGAGAATGTGGATGAGCTTATTGGAAGTACATACAGAGAGATTTATAAATATTCACTACACCTACGGATTTATCTACTTGAAATAAAGACTTTTACTTTTTAATTAAAGTTTTTAATACAAGTTTTAATTCAGAAAGAACATATTTGTTGAAAGTTATTATACGCCTCTGTAATATATTATGTATTTTCAATTAAATTTTCCACTTTTCAATTGTTCATGTTGATACGACGGTATTCACTCGTGTATCACCGTAAGAATATGAAAATTTAAGTCACAATGATAAAGAAACATTTTCTTAATTGAAAATCATTCCTTGCAAGACGTGGAACAACTAATCATAAATGTGTTTTCGAATTACAAGTTTTGTTAACATTGTGTGCAAACATCGTTCATTCCTAAGAGATTGTGCTCTTTATTTATTTATAACCAGAATTGACCTGCTTCAATCGAGACATGGAATATTTGATGCCCAACACACAGTCGCACTTGCACCCGTATATTTTCTCTCTTATCAAATATCTCCTTCCTTTTGTCCTTTCGCAAGGGAGAAAATGAAACTAAGTAAGTGCGACACTTTGTCGCACATCAAAAGTTCCTTATTTAGATTGTCAAGTGAAATTATTTACCATAAATCATCCCTAATGTGGGCTTCCTAGAGCAACGGACACTAAATAATATCTAATATACTTAAGTAGGAGAGAGGCGGGAGTATAAATATATATTTATGTGAATATCTCAAAACTTAATACAACTAAAATCATCGTTTATATTCAGTTGTTTTGGAAATAAGATGAGTGGAACATATTTGTTGTGTATTGCTCAATATATCACTAAGGACGTGCTACATAAAATAAAGAAATAAGTAATTTGAGTCTTGTTGTTACATGTTGAATATATATTTGAAATGATGATATATATGGACATTAAAAAAAAAGTCAGAGTACTTAATTCCCCCATCCCCTTCCTAAAATGTCCGTACAAATATTTATCGAGATATATGTGAGTTAATATACTTTACTACTTATGTGCTTTATTATAAATGTCAAGTTTCCCCGTCAAGCGTTCGCTGAGAAAAAACGGCTGCAATAGACGGAGAGACAGACACATGAGTGACCTCACAAGGGTCCTTGCCCTTTCGAAGTACGAAATCCTAAAAATAATGGTGATATTAAAAAAAAGGATCTTGTGGAAATTTTTGTCCTAGCGCTGGAAATAGGAAAGCAATTTGAAATACAAAGACACGAAGAAATGGTGTTAAAAAAGCTTGTATCCTACGGTAGGTAGCCGTGCCACTATTACATACTTCTGTTGACGCTTTTATTTATGGTCACACTGCTGTTCCTAACGAGATAACTATTTAGTTACTAAAAAAAATATTTTTTATTTATGTCCGCGCCTAAAGCTATTTGTGTTTAATTAGTTAGGAATACCGTGTGATTGATTGAGGCGTGAAGGCATAAAAATAAACAAACAATCTCACTTTCGCATTTACAACATTAGTCAGTAATTATTTACCTCGTACCATATATATATATATGTATATATATATATATATATGTATATATGTATATATATATTTATATTGAAATTTCTCAGTTCTCTGCACAAAATTACATAAAGTTAAATCGATATACTTGCATAAATTTCACGGAAAACATTTAAAAAAATCATTTTTTCTCTTTTTATTTTTTATCAGAAATCGAAAAAATAATTTAGTTCATACTTTTATCCAATTAATTAGTAATTCTGTGTAAAAGTATATATATTATTACACGGGTTTGTATATTTGCCCTTTTTACGTGAAAGTTTCTGCGTACGTGCTTTCCTAAGCTCATATTGTTAGGACTTTTCCCAAATTAGATTAATTACAACGAAATAGATACAAACTATCTGCAAGGAAAATTCCGTGTTAACTAATAATTCCGAATTCTCATATCCGAGCGTGGATGCCGGAAACATTGTTTTCTTCCTTTTGTAACTCGATCATGATATCGTTACTGGATGCGAACGGGTTTGGAAAAATTGGAACAGAGATAAATAATGACTTCGATTCGTACATGTGCCACTTTATGTAGCCCTAGCGCACGAGCCACAGCAAAAACAAGTTTTTTCTATATTAGTAGATTTTTTTCTATATATTCGCAGTCCCAAAAAAACAAATATTTTACAAAAGTATAATTGACCGCACTAGATGTTGCGATTTTTATAAACTAACCAGATACAATAAATCAAAAAAGATCGATTAATCTTAGATCTTCTAAAATTGCGTAAGACTCTTACGATATTTTAAAGGATTTAGGAGCATTGATCAAAATGTCAGACCGCCTAAGCATTTTGTTCCATATCCAATCTATAAAAGAAGTCATAAAAATGTTTAAAATCTAGCTCTTGAGACATGCAGACACTGGTTATGCCCAAAAGGCATAATTTTTAACGACATATGAAGTTATGCTACTAGAAATAAGGATTAAGTAATTTTCATCACTTTAGGCAATACATCTTCAAAGATATACATAAAAATAGGAAACAAATATGTGTTCGCCCCCCCCCCGTTGTTTCCGAAACAATTGAACTTAAATTTATGAAAAAAACAGTTTGCAGTAGTTTATTTAAAGGTTGTTGCAAAACTACAACAATGATTCAAGATATCAAAGTTTATGAGATAGTTTTAAGATGTAAAGGCGAGAAAATCAGTGGCGAATCACTCATTCATCGACGGATTAGCGATTCGAATAAACTTTTTGACTTTGGCAGCCGCTATATTGTTAGCGATCGGTCGGTTCGACCGACGTGTCGATTGGGTTTCTTCACTCAAGAGTCACACAATTTTGATATGACATAATGGCTCGGACGTCGCAAAGGAAATCAGACTTAAAGAATATTTCCACTCATAGTTTCAAGAAAATCCACAGAATATCTATAGTTATTTTACGGATTTATAACCTTAAATTGATATTTTCTTCGAACCTAATTACCCTAAAACTGTAAGAGAGTGAATTTTGCAAATTGTAAATATTTTAAAGAGACCGATTGATTTATCGTATAGAATAATAATAGAAGCCAAGAAACCTGTTTTTACAACTTTTGTCTGTATGCAAATTTGTTCTTGAATAACGCTAAATTTACTGGGCGAATTTTGATGAAATTTAATATAGTAACAACTTATACCCTCGGCAACATACAAGATTTTTTATGAATATTATAGACATAAAAAACCTCACTTGATAAATATTACAATACTGGTATTGTCAACGCCATCTATTAGCGCTTTTAATAAACTTTATGCTCATAGATGTTTTTAAAAATAAATAAAAAATAAAAATCAGAATAATTGTAAGGACAATAATAAAAATAGTTTCGACAGGTCGATTGAATCGGCTGTGGCGTAATGATTAGTTCGTTGGCACGATACGCGACGACGTGAGTTCAATTCCATTTTCCGATCGATTTTTTTGTGCGTTCTACAATAGTAGTCACTACACTGATAATAGTTTTAAATTTAAATATACGAGCAGAAAAATGTTTAAATATAATTAATATTAGCAAAATAATATTTTGTTATGTAGTGTTTATTTTTGAAACTTATATGTAATGTGTCAATATTTATCCACCCATCTTTCATCCATTGTCAATATATTTACGTATGATGGTCATTTTATACAATAATTGTTATACCAAATTTACAAAAAAAGTAAAAACAGCACAAAGAGCAAAAAGCAAAACAAAATAATACAAAGAAATTATACTGTTCATTGAACCTAATAAGTTTTGTTATTTCGAATTCCACGCAAGTCTTGTAATTGAATTAAGTTTATTGTAAGTTTAATACAACAAAACATAGTCTCACTTGTCAAAATAAATAAGGCACTATGTTCCGCTGCTTAGTCATTGTTTAAAATTATTTTAATGAAAGACATGAACATACATATCTTCTCTATTTATTCTACGTGCGTCCAAACTGGCAGATATACGTAAACTTAATTTTCTTATACACATCCATATATCACAAGCAGAAAAATACATTAAATGAAAAAAATATATCTTTCCAAACTAAGTAAAACATACGACTAATTCAAAATTTCTAGTCATATTCTATCATCTGATTGTAAATATGGAGACGAAGCTCATATTTTAATCACATAAAATATAAAAATAACCTTAGGAAACGATTCCGTGACATTTCGGATAAAAGTCCCGTCTTGCTTTATACTCGTAGAATTATTACTGCACTCATCTTGTTTCTCCTCTATTTAAATATATCCATTGGTATTTTTAGTTCACATTCTCTCTTCAACTTTATCCTGAACATTTACTTTTATTTTTAGAAATATTTCTTCTTTCGTTTATTGTCATCTGTAACCACAACGAAAAGTGTAGATATTCTATTATGCATGGACCTATTTTCCAAACATAATTTTAAATACATAAGAATAATCTAAACATCTTATTATTTGCAAAAAATGTAAATTAGTTACTTTGTTTTATTAATGACCTTTATATAATATTATTTGTGTGTTTCTTGCGTCTTTTGCGAATAAGAAAAATTATCAATTAATTGTATTTTGACATTACTTTGTTATTTTTGACTCGCTCCTTGCTACCTTAATACTCTATAACGAAAATGTTGTTTGATAACTTGAATTTCACTACAAAGTGTTTTCCCTGTAAGTAAACCATATATTACCTTTGCATTGATGTGAACAAAGTGATCATTAGAACATTATTTATAATTTTATATAAGCATTTAAAATATTAGATTGACCGGGCATTGTGAAAAATATCAATCATCTATGGGGTAAAATAATACAAATATATGTTTTATTGGATACTCTTGTTATCAGAACAATATTATAAAATTTAATCTAAAATAGCCTGACTTAAACCAACTTAACCTAACATAGGCTAACCTACTATAACATAACCTAATCTAACCTAACCTAATTTGACCTCGCTTCGCCTCTCTTTTCCCAACCTAACCTGACTTGATCTGGCCTGGCTTAACGTAACCTAATGTAACCGAATCTAACCTAACCTTAGCCCACTCTAATCTAACCTGGTTCCTTCTTCACTCACTGCACCTCTTATTTGAAGAAACTAAATTAATCAAATTGCTCAATGGTATCTTTGCAATATCCATAATGCCCGAACGAGGTGATAAATAATGAAGTTTGCATTTTTATCGACCACTGCCCGATCTGATATGTCATTCTTACTTATTTATTATATTTTTTTTTGTATGAAACGATTGAAATAGGAGATATGTTGCTACATTAATTTATTTCAGAGAATATGAAATAACCACTTACTTACATTCAAATGAATCACACATTCAACCAAAAACTGTCAAAATAAAATAGAATCCTCGACTCTGTAATGTACCCTTTACATGTGAAAGCAGAACACCACGTAAACTTTATTCGCACTTGTGGAGATGTGGATAAAACAGTCAGTGCAGTAATTCAGCTACATAATCTACGTAGTATTATGAAATAAAGTTAAGCAATAATTCCCGGTAGCCTACATAATTAATAAAAAAATTTGCACAAAAAGGACTTCTTTAGTAACAGCAAAAATTATAGTTCAATAAGCTATACGTGAAATAAATAATTTCAGCAATTACGTCAATAGACAACTAATAAGAATAACATTCATCTTAAACTACAATTATTTTGCATTTTTTTAAGATAGTGTAAATAAAAATATCTTTCTAAGAACTAACTTTCAAACGACTTGTACAGAACTTATATCAAAAGCATCGAAAATGCTTAAGATTAAAGGAAATGAAAGTAATGTTTCGAATCATATATAGTGAACTTTATAAGAATAGAATTATCCTTCAACGAAATTTTCAAATGAATTTATTCTTTCAATCATTTCTACGGAAATTAGAAGTGTAACGAACATGGCATTTTGGCATGGAAACTGGCTAATACTTTCTCCAATGTGCTGATTGTTTTAAGGAATAAATTCAATTTAAATCTTTAACTTTCGTGGAATCCTCCCGAGGAAATGAAAAATTGACAGGGTGTCACAAAATATTCATGTTTACCGCGTACGTCTTGATGCTTATTAAAATATACGATTATACGTCTAGACTTAATTTTCTTAGGTGTAACTTAAATTATAAATCTATAAAGTAAAAAGTAACATTTAACCCAAATTATGAAAAATAGGGATCCTGAATTTATTTACTCCTAATTAAAAAATTAACAAAAACGGAATAGCTTAGTCAGAACCGATTATGCATTGTCAAACCACTTTCATCCCAGTAAAGGGTTTGTCCAGGAAATATAATTTCGCCGCTTCTATTTAAGATCTATACAGAAATTATGAAGGTTACTGCCGATAACTGGACGGACGGAATTACAACCGGTGGCTCAAAGATTACAAATCTTTTATATGCAGACATCACATTACTCCGTCATTGTGTTGACGATAACTCGCCCGATGTCACGCAGTAATCGTGAGGTAGTTCAATCTTTTGTCTATTTGGAAGCATTGATTTCTACTAATGGCGGATAAACTATTGAAACCAAAAGGCGTTTGTCGATTACAAGGTCTCTTATGTACAACCTGAAGAAGTTATGGAAGAACAGTAACATTACGAAAATAACGAGAATCCACTTCTAAACTAAATATAATCGACAATGGCAGAGACGGGTAAACGAATCCGTTGGCGACATATGATCGCGTCGAGCTCCCAAAATTAAGTGAAGGTCAAAAATTATAACAAAGGAATCTTTGTGAGGTGCCAGGTAAAGCTTGCCGCACCCCTATCAACACATCCCTTTCACATGGGCCCACGGCTACGTTCGGTGACAAAAAACTGTCGCCTCCGTTTCTGTTTCTTTGTTAGGACAGGTGTAATATTTAGTAAACAAATGTTGTATGCAAATAGTGCAGGAATGCGCTTTTGTTGCATTGATTCCAACGCGTCGACATGTATATATATATATATATATATATATACATGTATCAACAAAGCTAACAATGGAGTGGTTACAGGGAGTTTTCAGTGGCTAACAGTAAGCCCATAATTTAGGGACATTTTACTTATTTCCACGAATCCTGTGGTTACATATGATGGAGACAGGATTTCATAGGAATTTCTCAATGGTCAAAAGTAAACTCGTAGAATTAAAGCACATTGATTTGTCTCAATGAGCACTTTGATTATAAATTGTAACTAGTAGGGTCTTATAATGAAGTGGAAGTATAACCTTGGGAAGTGTTCAATGGTTAATACTAATTATATTTATTTCAATGAAACGTCCTTACTATATATAATCAAGCTCAAAATGTTCAAAAAGTTTGAACAAATATAATTTATAATCTATAAATGATTCAATAATTATGAAATATGGTTCAAGTTTAAACTCTTCTAATTACTTTCCGCCCAAACTGATAGCGTTTAGCAATTAAATTTATTAATTTATTCTTGGACAATAAATTTCGCCAAATACTGGTCAGTTTTAGCCTTCTACGATAAACAAATGTATATATATATATATATATATATATATATATATGTATATATATATATATATATATATATATATATATATATATATACAACTCAATATAAAAAAATATTTAAAATTCTTAGCTGTACTCAAAGCGAATACTTTTAGACTAACTAAACTTAAAGTGAAAAGTATTTTTGTGTAAGGTATATTAACCTCTATGCAGTTATTGAATAAGGCGTTAATTTTGTGGAAATTCATTATTCACAATTAAATGAAACTACGTGATGTAATATTATTTCTACTTTCTTTAATTTCTTTACCACGACCTAGGTTTCGTTGTATTACATCTTCAGGTGGGATATTAGCAAAGATTAACTCTTAGGAACAACCATCAGCATTTATATGTTTCAAACACAATAGCGGAAGCCTGGTTTGTGCGGATTTTTCCATTGCTTATGTTAATGAGTTTATTGCAGGGGCGCAGTGTAGGTTTTATTATATTACCGAGAGTTATACAATATACCAGTATTCTAGTGAGGGTAACCTCCCCCAGTAATCCTCCCAGTATTCTAGTGAGGTACCCTGGAAAAATCCGAAATTAAAGAAAGTAGAAATAATACTACATCACGTAGTTTCATTTAATTGTATCTATGCAGTTGTAATTGGCGTTCTAATGATTCCATAAAAAAATATTTAATAAATGTTGGAGGTTACATTGTAAAAATTCTATCCGTTAAATTAAATTTTAAAATAAAGATAAAGCTAAAATTATATATCATTACAATAATTTTGGAAAGGTTTTTCCACCTGAAATAAACATTGAATTAAAATTTTCATTTTTTAAAATTTAAATTTTTCATGTGCATTACTGTTTAATCACTCTTTAATACTATGGGGCCTAGAAGAAGCTAAAAATAGTAATTAAATCCTTATTAACTTTCTTTTCCTTTTATATATGAACTAACTTTTCGCCCGCGTAGACGATTCGTTTTCTAAACTTCAGTGAAATTTTTAATTATCTTCAAAAAGAGGATATAAATTCGACCCAAATGTATTATAATATTATTAAATATGTTAGTCTTTTAAGATTTCTAAACAAATGCACAATGTTTCAAAAATTTTCATATTTGTCTATATGTTTATCCACGTATTTCTCCGAAACTAGGAATCAAGTTACAATTATTCTATTTTTATCGGCTTAAGTTCCTGTCAACTTCGAGGATAGTGAAGTATATAAAAATCGATTTTGTACTCGTATTTTAAAATATAAAATAAAAAGCTGTTTTGCTTGACACTTCTATCATCACTTGTACGGAAAAGCATTAATATAAATTTTTATGTAAAAATTACCATCATAATTTTTCCTGTGTAAATATAGCAACCACTTTTTCACCCCCTTGTGGTTGAATATTATAAAATGCTTAAATGCATGTTACATTATTTGTATTGTAATACCAGTTTTTAAGTAGAACTGGCATTGCTGCTTTTAAAATTAAATTACCATAATTTTTTCCCATACCTAATTAGTCACACTTTTTACCCCCTTAGCAGCTGAATTTCGACAAATTATAAAATCAACACCCTTCCCAAACTTTAAATTTTTTGTCATTACCGGTTTGGGCTGGACGTTCATATGTCAATCGGAACATTGCCTTTAATATATATGTATAGATGATATATATCTATACATGAGATTTCGAAGAAAGACAAAATACTTAAAGGAAACTGTTGTAAAAAATCATGTCCAACCTAATCAACACTTTCCGAGCGCTTGATATATAGTCGCTTCAGGCTACCATACCTCAGCAAAGTAATGAAAGAGATTCACCATCGACCATCTTTTACAGAAATTAACGGGATTGCAAGAAGTCGAAATGAATTCACATGCCCCACTTGATTCTGTAGTCCAATTCAATTCAATTATTCATTAGAGATATTAATCAAACAAGCTCGCTTTCTGCTTTTGGTACTCTCCTAGTACAATTACTAAAGGCTGCTGTATTTTCACTCTAGGATCACAACAATACGACTAGTTGGTAAATTAAAAAACACAATCTTGTATTACTCAATCGAATGTAAGACAAAATGGTAATTTTTCTTTTATTACTCTATGCGGTAAATGGCTTCCATTAATTTTCAGCACTACCCGTTGCTTTTGCTACAAATTCCAAATTCTTCTTGAGGGTAGAAAATAAACCAATTATGAGCTGTTCAATTGCAATCAGTTTTCAAGGTATCACATATTTTGAAATTAATTTTGCTCACTTCATTTGCACATAATTATATATATGAACAAAGCTAACAATTTGATTTGCATCCACTTCTGTTTTGTCGATTTGAAATTTAAAGAAAATTATGTATTTCAATGCAATAATTTAGTATCCTAGAGCTAATAAGATGATGTATATGGAAGGTAGCTACGGGGACTTCGATGTAGCTTACAGTACACCCGTCGAGTTGGGGCTGATCCCTAGTATTGTGGGTGATCCCAAAAATCCTTACTAAATACTTTGGATACTATAAATTGGTTAATACATGAATCTCTGATACCAAAAAATAAATTAATTTTCATTGCCTGAAAATATTTTATGACGTGAATAATAACAATGATAAAAACAGTTCACGATAAAATTGTTAAAAAATCGAACATGGTTTTCAATGTTTTTCTTTAAAGAGTACATGCTGTTCTGAAAGTGTTACTTAGCCATATTTGGTATTGTCTGTTTAGAAATGGATGCAAGCTATCCACAATGGAATAGGATATACTTCGCGGAACTGAATAAATTGTACATTTAGGAGAAAAGGAAGAATCATCTGCGACTGACACAATGACAGAATCTCGAGTAGATACTGTCAATTAACGGAAAACTTTCGACAACTTTTATGAAGACTTACGTTCTCCAACACAATTATTTACTGATAGAGTAAGATATATAAACCGCAGGAAAGGAGGTAAGATTAATGAAAATTTCATTAAAGTCGTGAGGTATAAATCAGCTTCAAAAAGGTCTCAAATTTTATAAAATTATTAACATTTGAGGAATTGATTTCTTTTTAATAAAATAGAAATTCATAAAATTTCGTTTCGGAAAATTGCATAGCACAATATTCGTTTTCAAGACAAACCGACTGATATTTATTAAATGGGAAGAAATCTCTTTCTCGTATTAATTAGAAGTGTGTAGTTTTATAATTCTCGGTATTTATTTTATTTTTGATAAATGTTTGTAACTCAATAATACTCTGCTTATATTTATATTTCAGGTAGTTACTTATATGAAAAAAGGAAATAAAATTTAAAAGAGGGTTTTTTAATTTCAATAGAGAAATTTAATTTACATCTAAGTTCACTTTCTTTGTTCCATGCACATAAGGTCGAGACGGAAATGCATAAGGTCGAGACGCAAATGCGTCGTAGGCGAAAGCTACAGCAACGTATTCCATCTGTTCGTTTCTCTGTCCGAGACTTCTTACTTCTAAGATAAACTATTTTATTTCAATAATTTCCCCTAAAAAACCTCAATTTTACTTGTTCAACAATTTAAACTGTCTTTATTTATATCTAATAATATAAAATATACAGATTATATATAAAATTCATATAAAATATATAGAAGACGTTATAAGTAATAAAATCAAAGTAGTTTAAAGTAATTCATGATATCGTTCACTTATGGAGGGTGCACTAAAAACTGATTTTATTTACCTAGTGAACAGTAAAATTATCATTTACCTTTAAATATTTAAATTTCTAAACATAATTAAGTAAAAGGAGTTCTCGTAATGCGAATTCTATTTGTATTTATGATATTAATTTGGGTCATTTTAACAACCAAAACTAAGTCATTAAATATTGTTGATATAACAATAATAAATATAATGTTTCATTATTTTTTGACCCATCTTTCGTTTCGAGTGCCAATGTACATTTATTATTTAAAAACAGAACACGTCACGTGTTACATCAATATTGAATATCGATACCGTCTTGTGGTAAATTCATAATAAAGTGATAAATCTGTTTTAAATAAAACTGATAATATTTTCCCGATAACAGCCCACTGTCTGTAATATTTGGTAAAATGATACGTACTGTTTTGAAATCTTATTTCACTATCGTATCTCATTTTCCTCCATTTCAATAAAATTTTCAAGAGTTTGAATGAATGGGTGCATGATTCTTAATTATAAGTCCCTAATTTAAGAAGAGATCTATACGAAATTTGTGATATGAATATTACATGCATCACATATATAAACTACTTCTATTCCGAATTTGTTTCCCAAGGACTTGCATTCATCTTTTATGATATTATGTACATACTTGATCACGTAGTATCGTGTGTAAAAAATTGTATAATTTTGATTTTAGTATGTGTTAACCCAAATTTCTGTATCCAAACGTGGTTTCCATGAGAAAGCATGTAAAATTTCCAGCTTTTGTAACTCGAACACTAAAGAACGTAAACAGATTTTGAAAAAAAAAATAGAGTTAAATTATAAACTCTGGATTGTTACGTAGGCTGCATTACTGTAGTCCATGTGAACGTGAACTGGGTCAGTAAAATTCACAGGCGGATGTTAATACTCAATAAATTAATTTTAAAATCAAATAGGTCAAATATAATGAAGCTGACTAAAATCCTCTCGCAGAAGTAACGAACTAAAATATGAGTGACTGTTAGAGGAGAGAAGAATTTTAAATTAAATATAGTTTAATTATCATTACCAAAAATTAGCATTTATTGAAAAATTAATATTAATTTAAACAGAATAAAGTTGATTATATAAACCAATGCAGTCAACATTTTTAGTGTGTTGAATATATTTGGCGTTAATTTTGTAGAAATTCATTACTCACAAATGAAACTACGTGATGTAGTATTATTTCTACTTTTTTTAAATCTTTGCTAATATCCCAACTGAAGATGTAATACAACGAAACCTAGGTCGTGGTAAAGAAATTTTAAAAAGTAGAAATAATACTACATCACGTAGTTTCATTTAATTGTGGTTATTTAAGCCAATGCAGTTAGCATTTAAATATGATTATTTAAACCAATCCAGTTAATATTTTTAATGTGATATTATTTAAGCCAATACAGTTAACATTTCTAGTGTGGTTATTTAAGCCGAGGCAGTTAACATTTTTAAAATAATTATTTAACCCTATTCAGTTAATATTTTTTGAGTGACTATTTAAGCCACTATATCTATATACTATTATATAGTAATATACATTTTTAGTGCAACTATTTAAGCCGTTAACATGTTTAGTGCCAGTAATTAAGCCAAGGCAGTTAACATTTCATATATGATTATATAAGCCAATAGAGTTAATATTTTTAGTGAAATTATTTAAACCGATGCAGTTAACATTTTTAGTGCGATTAGTCAAGCCAATGCCGTTAACATTTCAGTAACTCTGTTATTAAAGGCAATGCAGTTAACATTTTTAGTATTATTATTTAAGCCAATGAAGTAAAGACCATATCCAATATGGTTGGCGAAAGCGTGGATGGCAAATCGTTTTTATTTTGTTGATGACAAAATAAATAGGCTCGCGTTATAACATTTAAAAACTTGTAACGTTAGTAAGCGAAGTACTGTAATTAGCTAAAAATGTCTTTTTGTTTATATAAATAGTAACATTTATATGAATACTGCAAGATGTCGTGAACCCCTTTTTTGTTATAAATAGCTGTAAAAATTTTATCAGACCACTGCCGCGTTAATTTTCAAGCATATTTTTTTAAAATTATTACTGCTTTTGTAGTCCCTTTGGTATTCCAACCATCTCTATATTTATGGAGAGGAAAGTAATTGGTAAAGTTCATTTTTCTACTAAACATAATATTTGGAAAAATGACACGTACTATTTTGAAATCTTATTCCACGATTGTTTCTCTGTCTTCCCCCGTTTTAATAAAATTTGAGTCAAAAACCAGTTATTCGTTATCCTTCAGTTTGAGCACAACTCCATACTCGTATTTCGCATTAGCTCTAATTCCTTCTGGAAACTCTCTCATTATTTTGCTTATTCTTTGTTCGTAATAAGTAGTGGAATTCCAATTCAGCCCAACCATAATATAGTATGCAAATTAATTATTTCGCAAATGTAAACAAAAGTATTATGCAGAAATAAAACAAAAATTATGACTTACACGTACCAGCAGTAGACTGAGTATATTGAACTCTCCATTTAAGAAAAGCCTTTGGTCGGGTATTATTTCTAAAATAAGCGTATAAAATATGCGTTCTAAAACGAGCTATGGACTAACTTTGTGTTTATATTTCGAGTCTGGTAACATTGGCTTAATATTAAAATTGAATTAATTGAATGCGAATTGGCAAAGACGCCCAAAACCAAAAGAATTAATTAGATAGCATATTTTCTATGAGAAATTAAAATACACATTATGGTAAAGAAAAGTGTAGAAAATATAAGTAATATAAGTACAATGAATTACACTTATAAAGCATATCTTAATTAATAATCCAACGTCAAAAGAACCTTTCAAATCATGCCCCTTTACTTAATGAAATTTATAGAAAATATCATTTTTCATAATCAAAATGTAATTTTTTTAATATCAATTCGAGTGTTATAGAACTGCCATTATTAGAAACTAACATAAAATTATATTTTTCCTTTACCATCGAACATTAAACGTCTAGATCCAATCAAGAACTTTAATACCTACTTTTTTGCATACTTTTTATATCCCAGAAATATGACAGTTGTACATTATACAAAAATAGTTTATCCTGTTGGTTGTGTTAAAACTGTGTGCATATCATTTCAATAGTTACAGTAATGTTATATATAGATCATCGACACCAGATAGGTAGATAACGTAGTACAGCAAAATTACTTTCGTAATTAAATTAAAACTAGATGGTAGACTTCACCACTCGTATAATGTATTTTTAGATAACGTAAACATTAAATAATTCTAGATAATTGAAAATATTGGTTATAAAAAACTATATGAAATTTTCATATAATGAAGGATTCAAGGAAATTGGAAGTTTAAATGTATACCACTTTTACAAGTGGGGTAAAAGTCAGTACATGAGCTAACGTTGTCCTTTGTTATTGACTTTTCAATTCACCGCACCGTTACACACAATGCGATGAAAGTGGCTTTTTGGCAGACACGTTGAATTTATGAAATCAATTTCGAGCGGAATCCATGCGTGATCTTTCATTTCCTTTTAGTCTTTTGTCTTTATTAATTAAATAAAACGTATCCCTTATGATTACGCCGGAATACTGGAATTGCACTACCAGAATGTTTATACACACACACACACACAGGTATGTATATATATATATATATATATATACATATATATATATATATGTGTGTGTGTGTGTGTATATTTATATATATATATATATATACAATTCTAATAAAAGGCTTTATTGCGATACTTTGGAATTAAGAATAAGAATGTAATCTGTAATGCCATTCATACCAAAACTTTTAAATATAAATCTGAGCTTACGTTCACATATCCCCCAGGTTCTTTGTAATAGCTTGAAAGTCAACGTGACAAACTTTCAAAAGTTAAATTACTTTTGAAGAAAATAGTTAAAAAGTGCGGGTGCATACTTCTCTTATCTAAATGAAAATATAATAATTGTGTTAGATAAGTACATAAAAAAGAGTTTTCTACTGTCTGTAAATACAGTTTATTAATTTATATCACAGTTCGATAAAAAATTACATAAAAGAACGAAATTTTAAATAAATTCTAATCAATGAATAATAATAGTATCTTGGAACACATCCGCGGCGATTTTGATCTTCTGAAACTAGTTCCAATTGATGAATTTATTAATTAAAAAATTGTCCAATTTGCATTATGGCTAAAATACCATTTTCTAATTATATGTACAAATATTAACTTTAAAATAAAACGTTTTATCCCTTTTATTTTTTACAGCTCTACAATGTCCCATCTCCTGTTGCTTTTAGTGAGAGATTATTGTTTGTTCGTTCTATATATCTACCCTGCACGTTTAATAATTTTATATGCTTTGATGTTTGCTTCGTTCGGCGAACTTCTATTACCGAGGCAACATCTTACCCCAGATGTTTACTGACTTGGTATTGGTAGAACATATAGATGGTACGTGTAATTTTATACATCACGTTGAATATAATTAAAGCATGTTTCAGCAAAAAAATATGATTTTATATTCGTTGAAATCGCAAGGTTGACAGTGATTTTTTTCAAAAACCGCTGAAAATATTCATAACATTTTGATGCACAATTTAAGAATGGTAGATACTTTTTTGTTACAGCCTGTATAAATGTGTAATCAGGAACATAGTTATTATTCATGCAGATGATTCTGCGCATCAAACTGAATAAATCCAAGGCATTTTTCTACAAACAAATTTAACTTTTTATTGAAATCGCAATTTTTTTAGAAATGGTTGAATTTCATACTGTTCATTAATCTTTTATGCTGAGTTTGATGCATAGAATCACTTATATAAACAATATACAAATACTTTGATACACCTGTATATAATTTTTACCGTAAATCGGCTTCAACATAGATTATATGAATAACATTTTTAGTTGGGATTTTTTGCCCTCAGCCGATAAAAAACAACTCCTTGATTTTATTTAATATCTTCAATCATTGATTTATTAAACAAACCTAATAAAAATATTTGTATATTGCGTTCACGACTTGTTTATTTTTATTGTATTACATTTATATAAAAATCCATCACAATATTCAATACTACCATATACCATTGATTTTAATTACTCGTACGTACACGTATGCACTATTCCAAATTATGAATATTTTTACACATTCGCAATTTTATACATCACGTTGAATATAATTAAAGCATGTTTCAGCAAAAAAATATGATTTTATATTCGTTGAAATCGCAAGGTTGACAGTGATTTTTTTCAAAAACCATACGTAAAATTATACACAAATATAAACGAAAGTAAAACCTTTAATTTTTAAGTGAAACTTTTTTGTACGACATGAGAGTAAACAATCAAGGTCACAACATCCTTCATGCAAAGTTTTACAATATTTTTGCAACGTTTATATATAACGTAACGGATCTGCCACAAGATAGATGAAAAATACGTACTTAACTATCAACCAAGGAGATAGGTGAATACGACAGAATAAACAGTAAATGTACGCATACACAAAAATAAACAAAAATGGCGCCCACCATTGCTATCAGCTACATGCTTTTTTTCGTTATGTGTATCAAAAAAAGTAAAAATTTTGTCAATTTACGTATATATATATATATATATATATATATATATATATATATATATATATATATATATACACACATTTTTAGGATTGATAAATTACTAACTCTGCGTGTACTTATTCCATTACGAGGTTAACAACATATGTACTTAATTTCTTTATAGATCGGCAATAAACTCGCACATATGATTGTGGTAAATATTTATTAACAAGACTTGATGTAGATTTAATTTCCAAATAAATTAATTTTTGAAAGGTCCTAATTATGTAGCTCTCTTTGTGCAAAAGCGCGTTCAATTCGAAACAAAATGTCTGTTAGGTTTAGTTTTAATCGGCCAAAGTGTAGGCCCATTTCCTCAATTGTTTTGTTTTTCATGGTAGTAAAACTAAATCTGCACTAAACTTGATTATTATCATCATGCATTGCAGACAATAACGTGCTACCCACATATAAATTAACTTCTCTTTCCTTTCTATTTTGTCGGTTTAACTCAAATGACAATATATCGTTTTGATAGATATTGAACCTCGTTTATAGCTCAATCGGAATTTCAGAGTGTTTGTTTCTTTTAATGCATTCAGCCTCTCCTAAAGTCAAATATATATATATATATATATATATATATATATATATATATATATATATGTATATATGTATGTATATATATATATATATATATATATATATATATATATATATATCTATATTTTATCTCTTAAATCATTACTTTCATTTACATTGACATCAGAGCTAAAATTATTCAATTTTTAATAATTTTACGAAGAACGCCTGCAGTTTTCGGCATAGTAATAAAATTTATTTTACAGGTACTATATGATACAGGCATTAATCTGATACTATATGGTACAAGCCGTATCATTACACCGACAATATTTGCATAGAAAGCGCCAAGAACATATTTAGAATTTTTTCTGTCTGACGACAGTTTGTGTATTTATTTGTGAAACAAATACACAAAGAGATATAAAAGACAAATACACGTAAAATAATTACACAAATCTATTGTATGCCTATCCACATAAACAGATAGCGAACAATGACATTTCTCACCAGGATATAGATTACCGAAATGAATATAGCCACCAATGAAGTGTAGAGTGGTTAATATGTGCTTGAATGAGTAAAGCGCAAACGTTTTACGATATTTTACGTATTCAAAATAAGCTTACATTGTTTTCATAATTTATTTAAAATTTGTTCTATGTTAATTGCTTTGCTAGGTTTACTATTTGGCGATATAAATTTGGTGGTTACGTATTTATTGTAAATAAGTAGTTTATTTAGCGTTTTTTTATTATGTGTACGAAGTCGCGAATACCGCTAGATTACCGTGAAATATATTAGTAACTACTATGAATATATAATAACTCTGCATTTATCAGAAATAAAATTTGACAGGAATTTTATTGGGAAAGCTGAATGAAATTACATATGATTTACACCGTTAAATAATTTGTTAAAAGTGGTTAACATTATTGCATTTAGGCAGAAAACATACCATGAAAGCGGACGAAAATGTAAAACTTCGTAAAAAGTATATGAAAAAATGAATTATAAAAATAAGGAAAGGAAAATATTAAACCTAGTCTTTTTCTAAAAAGTTTAATAACTTGATAAAATATGCTATTAGGTACAAATAATTTTGATACAAAAATAAACAAAAATGTGTAACTAATTTTAAGAAAAAGTAAGAACTTTCAATTAATTTTATTTTGTATGTACACAGATTAAATAAGTGCACACAAGTAAATTAAATCTTTCTATCCCCATCCCAATAAAAGAAATTATCTGAATGTTTTATTTAACTTTCATTTCAGATTTTCCCAGCGATCCCCTAAATTATTAAAACCTAGTACAGGGAAGAGAATATTGATAGCTAGTAAAATACATATAGAAAAATTCAAGTAATCTGGATAATACTGACATAGGTCTGAGTCTGCAGTAATGAAGACAAATTATGTTACATTTCAGACAAATAGGTCTCTATAACCAGTTAGTTTTTTAAAGGTTTTTGAGAGAATATGTCTTTCCTTCCATTTTTACCTTATCATTTAAAGGCGAAAAATGGCTTAAAAGTATATTTATTGACATGTTGTCAGTTTCCTAAAATGAACTTAAATTAAATTCTGGAGAAACATGAAAAATTAAGTTTAATAAACTGAAATCAAATTGTTCCCCGTGCCTTTTTACCATTTTCATATCACTCAGCCCTCGTCAAATTTCTCACTTTAGCTCGGGTGAGGACTACAATATCTGAATTACTAAGGTTCCACATCACTTCTCCTTGTATTCAATGCCAGAATGTGTATTGCCACGAGAATTCCGTATAATTTTGTAAAGATTTTAATCAATATGACATTTAAAAGGAACGAAATTGGCACCACAGAAATTAATATTGTCACCACCCTCGTTTATCATAACACCCTCCTGATAAAAATACGTAACCAAAAAACTCATTGAGACAAGTGAAACCAGCTTAAAATTTATGAGTTTATTGTTAGTTAATGAAAAGTTCAACACTTCCCCCGATTTGCGCTAAAACTAAAAAGGCGACATATTTAATTTTTCAGTCCAATAATTTTGCCTAATCCTGAGATTCATATGATACTAATAACAGAATTAATAAATTAATTTCACATTCTACTATACATATTGAAAGTTAAATATACATAAAATTTATACAACATAGTTAGTCATGACTCTCGGTATCACATATCCGTAGTTAATTATTTCTGCGAAAACATGGTTCCAGCTGTATTACAACCTAAAAACTTTGCCGGTATTTTAATTGCATTCGGTATACACTAATATCCTGTCTAAACGTTTGCTTGCACTCTAAAATGACAAATTCCATTCCCTCGAGAACGTGTCATAAATATTTAACAAAAACACTACTGACGCGCATTATACAATAACACAAATCAACTGTAATTTTGCAACAATGACTATCTTTTCAAAAATATTCAAAAAATATACCAAATTAGAAAATAAATAAATTATGCAGGTTTATTTTCAAATGATGATTATATAATTTTTGATAGTTTGTATCTCAAGAATAATAAATTTGTTTTAAAAAAAATTTAAATGCACTGTGGTATTTATCACCCCTTTTAATTTACCATCATTCATAAAACGATACCTCTAATAATATTTGAATATAGGACTGCCAAAAGAGGCTTAAAATATTTCATCTGAATATGAACACGGTGCGAACACTTGCTTGCGGATTATCGAGAACTTGCCTGCAGACTACAATGTGCTTTGTTTATAGTCGATAATTTGGAAAGTTAAACAGCGGTCTCTGAAAATTGAGCAACAGGTACACTCAGCTTTAGCAGCACTCTAATAAAATATTTTAATTATTGTATTACATTAAGTGTTGTTTACATTAAGTGTTGTCGTATGTCACGTATTAAATATACGGTACATATAGTTTAGTTGAAATGTTTCAGATTACACTACCCCAGTCCTTAGAGCGTGTTATATAACGGAATCGACTGCAACATAGTAACATAAACCCCAATGAGTTGTAAATATGTAGCCCTTACGTTGAAAGGCTGATATGACGTCAATACGTGTCAAATCAATCAATCCAATTAGCTTATCGGGCGTAAATGTGAATCGCGATATCGTTGTCGTAAAAAATTGCGCGACTCTCAATTTAGTAAAAAAGCACCGTCCCAGTAGACATTTCTCATTGAACGATGTCAACATCACATATTTGATAATTATAGGAAATTATATTCGAATTAGGTGTATGATATGTATATGGAATAAAACTTTTTATTGAATAATAGCAAATATGCCGATTAATTAGTGAAAAGTTAACATGGTACCCTTGATCATAATTGCGATTTGTATAGTCAAAATGTTTATGTAGAAAATAGAGGATTACCTTAATAATACATACAATTATAGATACACTTAAATATGTGGCAGAGTCTGATAACAAATTTGGTTTTACAATCATTGCGCTTTATACTATACGATATAATAGGAATATATATTTAGTAAAAACAGGACAAAATTTCCGACGGTTGAGTGTTCACGCTAATGTAATTTCCGTTTTTATCGTACGACTCATATAAACTAACGTCACCGTCGCGACTGTGATAAACTAACGTCCCTGGCGCCATTTCACTGATCACAACTTACCCCTTCACACGGACGAGTGATTCTATCTACTTCCATTAATGGGGAGGAGGGTGGTATAACTACGCATTTATTTGCATCTTCAATCTATCGGAGCGACATAGTTTTAATATTGTGTGTAAATAAATGACTCATTTTGAGCTTTCTTTTGGCTTAAGTCTATTACTAGAACCAAATATGAAGCATTCTTTTATAGAATTACTGAGGATATAAACAGAAATTCTTACATTTTATGTGAGTACTCTCAGATTTAGTAAAGATGTATTAATATATTTGGATAGTCTCCATGGTAACCATGAGCTGTAAATATTAGCAAAATTACTGATTGCTGCTAAATAAAGAATCTTTACTTAGTTATACTTGATGCATTGCAAAAATAGAATAAGCTTTTACCAATAATTCAAATCACATGTAATCCTTATTATTACTAGATGGTTCTGATTGAATGTCTCACTGTATTTTATCATTAATTAATTTTGACGAAAGTGCAGATGATATGTAAATTGAAAAATGTCAACGAAGATAATTTTTTGTTCTGCGTGCTACGTTTTACGTGTACTGGTAATGAATATATTTTTAGTAAGCAAAAACCATTTACTAATCGTGTCTTCTATCAATAAAGTCTACAAATGAAAAATCATTTGATTTGCTCATTATTGTTATTTTTTATTATTTTTCAGTACTATAAAAATAACTCATTAAATTTTCCCGATATGAATAATTTTCAAATTAGTTTTTTAATTGACTTATATATATGAGCGTGTATGAAAATTAGAGAGTCATGAATTAACGTTTTAATAAAAAAATAACAATAAAACCTTTTTTGCTATTACATGTGTAACTCACAAGATACAAGATGGCTTGACTTAGAACCAGTGTCAAATTAAATCACATTTTGTAAATTAGTTCAAACAAAAATATTTTAAAATCGAAAGAGGTTTAATGGCAATGGTACCGGAACTTTCAATATAATACCAGACCACTATTGCATCCTTTTTAATTTAATATATAGCATTAAAAAGAGAAGGTAGTAATTTTTCGTCAATACTTTACTATCGTCAATAGAAAATACAGCAAAAAGTGTAGTTAAATACTGTTAGTTTCTTAAGATTGTCAGCGTGTCTTCATCGAAGTTTGTAAACATTCTAATGTCTGCAGACCACAAACATTACAGATACAAAGTGCAGTGCGTTGTTGGGTCTCTTACGTGATCGGTATTTAGTAACCAGATCATAAGGGTAATATATTATTACAGGTACACTTAATCAAGGTGGTTAGCATCATTATTTGTAATGGCAACATTTGTAACTAGATGAACGTTCTCACATATGTAGACTGGGTAATGTATTGGTATAACTAGATAATAATGGAATAATATCTTTACGCTACCGGCATTATAACTATAAGGTATAATGCGTTGTTGGGTCATTCGTACGATCGGTATTTAGTGGCCAGATTATAAGGGTAATATATTATTTCAGGTACACTTAAGCAAGATGGTGAGCACCATTATTTGTAATAACAACATTCGTAACTAGTTGAATGTACTCACATATGTAATAGTAGGAAATGTATTTGCATAAGATGGAATAATAAATGATGGACAATGGTGGAATAATGTCTATACGTTATCCGAATTACAGCTATAAATTACGATATATAGTTGGCTCATTTACATGATATGTAGTGGTAAAACTATAAGGGTAAGGCATTATTTTAGCTACAGTTAAGCTTGGCGGTGAGCATCATTATTTGTAATGGTAACATTTGTAATTTTAGAAACGTTCTCGCAAATGTAAGAGTACGAAAATTTACATTCTATATGAAAGACATTTATGTCTTTGATAAGAAAAATATTACGTTCTTGATACTGGAAATGTCTTTAAAATGAAGACAACGTTTATAAAAACATTACAGATGTGTTCTTTTTCTTCAGTTACGTAGTTATTTTTATATTATGCACATCGTTTAATAATGTTTTTCTTATTATTATTAGGCCGTTAAAGACTAAATGATTTTAGAGGAAAATAAACAGCAAGCGGTCTCAAATAAAGCCGGACGAAAGTTTCGTCAAAAGGAAGACATGAGTTGCACTTACCAAAAAAGTCCCTGCCACGAATTAATACTTAATCAAATAACCATGTGTTGTATTACAAACGTAATTGGTGATTCAAACTACAAAACTTATCCAGGCTTTAATAGAAAAGAATGACCTCTATAATATAAGTTGCGAAACAAAGTATGGGCGGATCCTTACATGAACAACAATTTTTTTTCCAATTTTGTAAAGAGCACTTTCTCATTTCATTTTCTACCCTAAAACATATTTCAATATTTTTAATTTTTTTTTATGATACTTAAAGCCTGCTATCAAAGTTTGAATTTTAAGAATGAAAAATTAAAACAATGTAATAATCACTAACTTCTACAGTAACAGTCACAGAATCCCGAACTGTTTTCACTTCTTCGTTTTGTCGTAAAAGAATAAACCGAATACTTCACTAATAGAAGTTAACTTTCCCAGATTCAGTTTTGGGGTTGATTGGCCGACAAGCCAAATGTTGGTTTTATTTCTAGTTAATAAACTCCCGCTACTACTTGTGGATACCGTTTTCCCCAAACCATTCGTAAAATATTTTGAAAAACAAATAACGAGTGCTCTCTCTAATAACTGAATTCGAACTGTGCAGGACGGAGCTACATACTTCGATACATAGGCGCAGGAAAGAAGTAGGAGAGAGGAAAAGTTGGAGAAGGAGGAGAGGTGACTCTAGTGAGCCAGTGAGTCTTTCTGCATGCTATTTCACTTTATAATAGACTAATAAACATATCAGAGTCAATAAGCCGGATTCATAGTTAGAGTGGCAATACGATGTTATTTAATGAAAGTTTCCTTATCGTAGCGTGCTTTAAAACCTGTCAAAAGTTAATTAAAAATCTACATATTTATTATATTAGGGTAGAAAATGACATGACGGAGTGCCCAGGCAATTTTTGAAAAGCCGAAAAATAAGGACAACTCTACAGGTTAATAATAATATTTTTGCATTTACCCCAGGAACAGACTACTATGATTATAACTAAAAGCAATGGGCTATATATCTATAGCTCAATATGAATAGTTTGCCAGTTTTTTAAATTCCAATCCAATTAGTTTTTGATGGCACAAATTAAGATCGGAACTGATTTTGGAGCTTAGAAACGTATATAGTTTGTTCGTTCCGCTGAGCGCTATCAAATAAAAATTTGCAATCGATCGAATGTTCCGTTCAGATTAACAAGTCTTTTAAATCTCATATACTTGTACTTACGTACGTAAAACACACATAAGTTTCCACAGATCCTAACATGATTCTTGTTTATAATTTAACATTTCCATTGAAAAAAAATTTCTTTTCTCTCTCTCATTGACACCCATGTGAGGTTATCTGGTGTTAATGCTTTAATAAAATAATTTTGATGAAAATTTAGAAATCGAAATACAGCGTATTAAAATCCCAAACATTTCCAACGTTGCAGTTTCATGTGGTATCTTTGTAAAAGCTCACTTTTTTTTAAAGAAACAAATTAAGAAAGGCATTAAACGATAATAACTGTTATAAAGAATAGTATCATAGTAACGATATGATTTTTATTAATTGTACGGAACTATAATGCAACACAACTACTTAATTAAATTCGGTATACTGATTTAATCAATATATCTGTGTAAACTAACACATCCACATTTAATTTAAGGCCCCTATTTTGATTTAAAATTGACTAAAAATATTTGTTAACAGCAAGGGAATTTACGTCAATTTACGATCACTTGTAAATAAATTCTTCATCTAATTGTTTGAATTTTTCCAAAGTTTGAACATCTCTATCTTGTTGCTTTATTTATTAATTTTTCCATCAGTTCTACCAATAAACTTTCGAACACCTATATCTTGGACCACACATTTGCCACCAGTACTATTTTTGCTTTAGCAAATCGATTTTTGCATAGATCATATACTCTAACTGTATCTATCTAAAACAATTTAATTCCGCATTTCCAAACAAATTTATTGTCAAATCTACATCCTTATAAATTTACTTCCTAGCCAGTAAAACTTCAATTAAATTTACTCTTTTGTTATTGAGAAATTTCGTGCAATTTGCAACTTGCAACACAATGCGACAGAAATGTTGCGGCCCAGATCCATTTAACTATCAGTTTATACATGGGTACGTTTTTCAATTACAGAACCGTAAATGCTTTAAATATAGAAATTCTTATACTCAAACCGCACACTACAGTTAGTTTCGATAACTAATAAGATGCCCTAATTATAAGACTATGGTGAACAAAATCACATAGTACATTTGCAACAAGACATTACTTTAGTCATTCTGTGCACTTTAAAAATAAAAGTACAAACGGAGATTTAAATTCGTATATAAAACCAAAGGGAAACCTTAGGAATCATGTCTGTCTAACCGTGTATTTGGGGAAGCATCAAAAGTGATATAGTGTAAGACCAATTATAAAAAATGATAGGAGAGTGTTAAGTAATTCTGCATAGGGTATATTTGAATAATATAAATATAAAATTAAAACAAATATAACATTTTCTAAATTAAATATCACCCTATAAACCGAACTAGGAAATGAAAAATGTTTTTCTTTCGGATTCCATTAACTCATTAAGGAGACTTTTCAAAATGCAATCAAAAATTGCTAGTAACATTTTTCGATATAGCGTCTTATTTTCCAGATACGAGTCTCTAAAATGTTGTGTAGTGTATACGCTCAGCCTTCTCCCCTTCCAATTAACGACGAATGTCGAAAAACCTAAAAAGTTACAATAACTACATTTAAACGACATTAATCCAAATAATTTCGAATAATTTGCATCATTAAATGAAAAGTAAGCAACCAAGTAAAGACAACTGACGATATTCATTCCGCCTGTGAAACATGTACTGTGAAATATATTTGTAAACTGATAAATAATGTCAATATAAATAATATTATATTAATTATAAACTGGTTTTGAGTCGCGACTTTGCTTATTTGAAAAAATAAACTACGGTGTAATTTAACTTATTTGCACTGAAAACCATATACTTTGCAAACAGCGACGATCGTCTCACGCGTGTTATTCAACATAATAGAAAGTTAACCTATCGGCTATCAACTATGAGTACACACATTACACACACACATTATATTACAGTACAGTACTTTAGCCATATTTATTGTTTTCGTATATCGTAGCAGAAATAATAAAACGTAATCGCAATAAAATTTTGAAATCGGTTTATAAGTACAAATATTTGATGATGCAGTTCCATGTGGGGACACATTATTGATGTATTTAGTTTTTTCCAAAAAAAATTTATTGAAGTTATATTTCGCAGAACATACTGTTTGAAGTAAAAACATTTCCTTTACTTCTTTATATTTAATATACTAAGTATGTATTTACGCATTCATTCGTTATATTTATCTAATTTTCAGTTATATTTATCTAATTTTCAGAGGTCCACGTGTGTTCATATAATAATATAATTGTATCGTAATTTCCTACCCCATTTTCTTCGGTACCTGTACTAAAACTTACGTATTTGGATACATCATTATCAAGAGTGGTCATTTTTATAAACAATGAATTCCATCAAATTGCAAACATCTAGTGGAACTTTTCCTTTAGTTCTTTATGTATTAAGGCAAGTACGTATTTCCGCAATCATAATTTAATTATATTTTCATAGTTCACAAAAGTCGAAATGCTTTCACGTAACTTTATAATTGTTGCCTTATTTTCTTTTTACGCCTGTATTGTAACTTACCTGTTTAGATACATTATTATTAGAAGTGGTTATCTTCACAACCATTGGATTCAATAAATTTACTGGAAGTTTTTCGTTTAATTCTCAGTTTAATAAAGTATGTATTACCACAATCAACCTTTCATTATATTTACATAATTTATCAGTCAACATGCATCGATGTAACTTTGTAATTGTGTTGTAATTTCTTAACCCATTTTCTTTTTATACCTCATACCTCATCTTAATCTTTACAAGCGTTAGATCCGATGAATTTGCAAACATGTAGGCATTTAATTCAGGTAATATATCTGTGAAAGTAATTCACATTAGACACCGATGGAGTACTTCAATAAAGAATGAAAGTAAATTACCACTTAAGAATAAAATATTTTTATTGGAACGTCGGAAAGTACCTGAAAATATAGTTATATGCGAGTTCCACTTTGTGCACCGTAGCGCTATTTTGTTCACATAAGACATTGTTAGTTGGAGAAGTTTTGTAAATATTTAATTATATCAAAGAGAGAAACAATGGTTTCAATCAAAATTAGTTACGAATTTGATGAAGTGACATATCTTTGTCATAATACGTCATATTTCAATGGAAAAAAAAACTTTCCACATTGGACATCGTGATGCCAAAGCGATTTTATTTGTACAAGACATCGGAGAATTTCTGTAAAAGCGAATGTCTCATACAAGGATATATAAAAGGAACAAGAGTTTTGATCAAAATCAATCAAAAATCTGATCAAATGGCCTATTTTTATCGTAATGTTACACATTTTAATGCAAAATTATTATATCTCCACAAAAGTTACATATTAGGCAACATGATGCTAAAGCTAGTTTATGTACATAACAGATCGTTAGTCGTAGAAATTTGTGAAAGTGGATAACGAATTGTATCTGAAAAAGAAATAATACTTTTAGTGAAAAAGTATTTAAAAGTTTTGTCTAATATCATATACTCATGACAACAGACCACGTCCCAATTTAAAAGATCTGACAGTGTAGTTACGCGCAAAGTCTTTTTTTGGCATCATGACGCTAAAATGATTTTAGGAAATATTCTGCATTTGAGAGTTTGTCTTTCTCAGCAAAGGTTTTGCAGTTTTTTTTACATTTCTATTTCAATTTGTCCCAAATGAAGTCTTTTTCGCACCCATTTTATTGAATATCATTTTATTTCTAACGGCTGTAATGTGAAAATTGAATGGCGAAATCTAAAGTCCTTATCAAGGTTCTGCTACTTATTATGATCATTCCTCTTGCTAAAATAATCATATAAATTCTCAATTAATTTGCATCCTCTGGATATCGTGATAAATTATAAAAACGTAAGCTTATAATTCTTTATGAAAATATCCTATTATAATATTTGATTAACATGTATTCCTGCGGATTTTATCTAATTACAGGTGATATATTTAAAAGATTTCAAAGAAAAGCGGTGTTTAAATTAACTACTCTGATCAATGCCTATATTCGACTAAACTGCGTCCTAGATGTGTGGAAAACAGCTGAAGTTATTATACCAAACCTGGCAAAAATCTAAGTGAAATTGAATCATACAGACCAATCTCACTCTTACCAATCATGTCAATGCTATTTGAGAAACTAATTTTAAAGCGTCTCAAACCTGTTCTTGATCAAAGAAACCTGATACCACCACAACAATTTGGTTTCAGAAACAACCACTCGACAATCGATGAAGTACATCGTATTACTAATGTTATAGAAAAAGCATTAGAAAACAAAAATGTATGTTCTGGTGTCTTCTTCGATGTAGCACAGGCATTTGATAGAGTTTGGAACGAAGGTCTACTACATAAATTAATATTGCTTCTTCCCGATCACTTTTACCAACTCTTAAAATCCTATCTAACTAATCGACACTTTCGGTTTAAATACCAAGACTCGTATTCAGACTCGAAGCCGATTAAGGCTGGGGTTCCTCAGGGTAATCGTCTAGGCCCAATTTTGTATTTGCTATACATTAATGATTTTCCAACAACGTTATATAGAACAACAGCCACTTTTGCAGATGATACGGCAATATCATCAGTGGAAGAAACTGTGGAAGGTTCAACTAGAAAATTGCAATCTGCTCTTGTGAAAGTAGCTATCTGAACAAAAAAATGGCGCATTAAATTAAACGGATCCAAATCAAAACATATCAACTTTACAAATAAAAAGATAATACAATAACCAGTGTTTATTAATGGAACTCAATTACTCTCCGCTAAATATCTTGGTATGACTCGTGACGCCAAGCTTCGGTGGAAATAATATATTAAGAAGAAACGAGACGAACTTAATATCAAGTTCAGAAGAATATATTTCTTGTAATTCTGAGCTTTCAACATACAACAAGCTTACTTTGTATAAGCAAGTCCTACACCCAATTTGGAGTTAAAGAATACAGCTGTGGGGCTACGCCAGTAAGTGTAATATCCAAGTGATACAAAGATTCCAAAACAAAGTGCTTAAGTTTGTAGTTAATGCGCCTTGGTATATCCGTAACTGTAATCTCCATCGCGATCCTGAAATTGAGATGGTAGACGATACTATTAGTAGATTTGCTAGTTCTCACCAAAAGAGACTTGTCCAGAAGTGTACAGACTCTCAAATGTGCAAAATACTATTAGAATGTTCAAACGAATAAAACCTTTTGAGCTTGTTAGACCTTAGAACAATAAGTGATTCAAAGGAAAATCTTAGTTTAGACAGCACATATTACATTAATTCAGAAACAAATAAATCGTTAGTTATAAAACTAGTTTTAATAAAAATTGTAAATAAAAACTAAAAAAATGTTTCCTGTGGAAACAACATAGCGATCTCCAACGTTGTGATAAAGTTCCACTCACAAACATCGCGAAGTTGTTGATCGCTGTTTTAATGAAAGTATCAGGTGACCGAGCGATGCTCGGTGTATTTCGAGATTTCCATAGGAACGTAAATTGTTTCATGGTTTTAGACTGTGTTAGATGTTCTTCCCCTTGCCCGTCCCTTTCTTCTTCCCCTTTGCCTTTGCTTTGCCCTTCGACCTTCGGTATCGCCTTCGCCCTCGCCTTCCCTTCCCATTCACCTTTGGGTTCGCGTTCGCTTTCACCTTCGCGTTTTCGCCTTTGCGTTCGCCTTCGTGTTCGCCTTTCACTTCCCCTTTGCACCTTTTCACTCTCACTCCTTTTCACCTCTCTTTACCCCTCCCCATCTCTCTCCACATACCACTTATCCACACTTCCCTTCCCCTCACCTTCCCTTCCCCCTTCCTCTACACCTTCCACTTTTACCTGTCCCCTTACCCTACCCTCCTCTTCACACCCTCACCATACCCTTCCCCTTATCCCCTTCCCCTCCCTTCACAACCTCACTATACCCTTCCTCTTCTACCCTTCCCCCTCTCCTTCTCTTCCTCTTCCCCTTCCCCTTCCACTACCCCTTCCCTTCACCCACCCCTTCCCCTTCGGCTTCCCCTTACCATTCCCTTTCCCCTCTTTCTCCCCCTTCCCATTTCTTTCCCATTTATTTCCAGTCCCCTTCCTCTTCCCTACCCCTCCCCCTTCTCCTTACCTTCCCCTTCCCCTTTCATCCCGCTCCCCCTCAATCCCCTCTCCCTTCTCCATCCTCTTCTTCTTCATCATTCCTTTCTCCTTCCCTTTCCGCTTCCGCTCCCTTTTTCCTTCCGTTCCTCCTGCCCTTTCCTCCACCTCCCCCTTATCCATTTCCCTCCCCTTCACTATTATCCATTCCCTCCCATCCCTTCCCCTGCCCCTTACCCTACCTCTCCCCTTGCCTCCAGCCGTTCTCCTATGTTTTTCCATTCAAAAGTTATTAAGTCATAATAATAGTGTTCATAGTAATTTTGAAAATGTTGACTGGCTACCATTTCCAAAATAATTAACCGACAAGGCTCATCTTCAAAATTATTCAATATAATCACCCATGCAATAAATGTACCAAATTTCATCGAAATCGTTAGAGCCGATTCCGAGAAACCATTTACATGTATATATATATATATATATATATATATATATATATATATATATGTATATATATTTGCTCCTTTAATAGTATATTAATAGTATAAGATATTTATTAGTCAACCTTGAGTTGGAAGGAATTCTTAACATAAATTCTTTCCAACGCAATATATTTTTCTTCGTAGAATTTTGAGTAAAACTTGCGACATTTTCTGTCAACAGTGTTGTGTTTTGTTAAGTATATATTTTGCTGATTATTGTAAGAAACTAGCGAATTTTCAAATGTGGATTTAACACTCGCTGCCGCAAATTTTACCACAACTAACGACACAAATTTAATCTTAATTTTTATGACTGCGTTGAAGAAATATCAAATAGTTTTTTTTTAATGTCATGGATTAATCAAATAGCATGTTCTTGACTAGTACTTTACTAACTTAAATAACACAGTTTTTGATATATGTTGAAGCAAACATGGACAGGAATGTTTTAACAGTTGTTCATTTACGAAATCTCTGATTTTCATACATCCGATTGGAAATGAGCGTTTATCAGATTCGTTACTAAAACAATATAGTTATAGCATAAAAATCTGACATGATCGTAACCAACAAAACAGACGAAATGAAAATATGAATAAAGGTAGTCACAAGTCTAGAAGAAAATACAACAAAACAAACAAAAAAGTCGATTTAATTTATAAAATTTTTTAAAGTATACTTAAGAATTCATATTTATTTTTAGACAAAAAACAATAAATTAACTAGTCAAATACACTAAATCACTATCAACAACCAACTACGATGAAAAATGTTTCATGAAAATAATTAAAACACCACAACAATTTAATACACAAATCTGTACTATAAAATTTTATTTCAATATCACAAATCTACTACTTTTATACAAAAATACATTTCCAAATTGTGTCTACATTTTGACTAATGAAAGTTTCCCATAAAATTACTGTTTTAAATCATTTTATGTAAACAATTACTTTACAGGTAATCCCGTTTAACTAATAAGAACCTTTAAATGAGATTCCAATTCGTCCACCATTAAGTATATTTATATTACATATGTATATATATATATATATATATATATATATATATATATATATATATATATATATATATATCCACAATGTGCGTGTTTAATATTGAAATGGATTTACAATAAAATGTTGTACATATCACTCACCATTAATTTTGAAGCAAGAATCATGCCTCTATATTTTTAAAAACGTCAAAACAAAATTTATGAGACACTTTTGACCGAATGATTCAAATTTTATGATCTTTCTGATAACAAGTGTTTTCACCTGTTAGAAAATGGTGCAATATTAAAATAAACTCTTTGCAGATTTACAAAACGACTACGAAAACCAAGCTCGACCCAGAACGTAAATAGGTTCTGTGCGCTAATTACTTTCGTGTCAGTAAACCACTGGAGTCAGATGTGGCCTCCGGGAAACGAACTCGCTGCATGAGTTCACACATCAAAGCGTATAAAATTGATAAACATGCAGGGCAAAGATGTGCAATGTGATTTGAGAATTGTGCAAGAATAACATTCACTTCTTATAAGAAGTAAAAACGCATAACGCAATATATAACTGTAAATAAATTTGATAGATCAAAAGTTTCAACCAACAATTGGAAAATGACATTTTAGAATATAATGGCTGGTCTTGTTTCCAAATTAATTTTATTCCTTGAGATAATCTTTTTTTTTAAACTACAATACTATACTTTTCTGTCCACGTAACTCGATGGCTTTAGCACTGCAATTCTATAACCAATAATTTCCAAAATTTGAATTTTCAACATTTCTTCACTCTCTAACTATATCCGTTGCTCGAATTACCTTAGTTTCCTTTTGATAGTAGTAGCCGTAACTATATTTTAGCTCATTATATTTATATTTTTGACTACCTTTGACTTTCTCTTAATTCAATTAAAGTTATTTATGAATTTCTCGACCTGCTTTATATTTCTCGACCTCCTTTAAAGTGAAAAAAATTCAGTTAACTGCAGGAAATTATTATCTTTCCATACCTTTCCGTATATAAAACTAATCTCCCTGCTAATCTGCTCCAAAGTACCATTACTTTGTCATTTATTAGCAATACTTGAAGAATTAGTTTTCAATTAAATTCTGTCTCTAGGCATATATTTTAAGACCTTCCTCTTTTTGTTATGACAATTGATATCAAATTCTCAGATAATAAGCAATAAATATTTCTTGAATATTTTTATGAATTTGTGGTTGGACAGGACAGATGTCAAATTACGTTTCATTTATTATTTTTTTATCTTACTTACCAGCAGAAAATTTTCATCAGCACTGAAACTTCATCACATTTGCATCCAATATATTTTAAATTAGCTGGGAGGAGAATAAAATTCAGAGAATGAAATGATTTGGTCATTTTATACGAATGAATTAAGATAAGAGTACAAAAAAAATTTTCGCAGCCAAACTATCTGGTACGCAAAAAAGATAGTCCAAGCTCATATGGTTAGGTTAACCGAAAAGAAACCTCAATATCACTAAAATTTTAAAAATGCAAAATATTTTTCCCGTTACAGATCCCTCTGGAAGAAGATCTTTGAGAAATTCACTTCCTATCCACTGAAGACGAAAAATGGGGAGGACATTATATTGCACACTATTTAACTATTATGGACTTCCTATTACAATTCAGAAATATGCCCACATACAATTTTGATAAATTTTCAGGCCGTTGTGAAAACCTGAATCTTAAACATCAAAATAACAACTCGGCTTAAATTTGAACCTGCCATCTTGAATTTGATTACTGAAATTTAATATTGATTACTACCGATAGAATTTAATTCCTAAAGGACATTACAATAACTTTATTATACGTAATTTCAATGTGTATTACAATTCGTCATCTCGGACTAATTATCTTGAATTTTCTAACAACTTTGATTTTCTAGCGATTTATTAATTTTAACTGAATATACCATTTCAAAATATATTAATCGGTATTACGTATGAATAACTATTAAATAAGACATACACAAACTCGTTCAATGTGGATGTTAAGATACGCGCTTACCTAATTAAATAACACGGGAAGTAGGCTGGAACATAAATCGGAAAATTTGATTTCTATTCGATAAACATTTCGTTGCCTCAAAGTGGTTCAACTAACGTTAAGAAGCCGACTTCATGGTTTTATATACAAAGGTCAAAGCATCACTATGATGCTGGTAAGGATAACAACGTGAATATATACATGTTTATATGTGTGTATATATATATATTTATATATATATATATATATATATATATATATATATATATGTATTTATATATTTATATATATATATATATATATATATATATATATATATATATATATATATATACGAGGGGCGGTTGAAAAGTTTTGAGCCTACGTACCTCTAAGTATTACTAATGACTCGCGCAGCACATCACTAATTGCGGGTATCTTAAGAAATATAAGTGTCAAGTTTCACGTCGTTAGTATCATTATGCTTTTAGTAACTGAGCCATAAATGTCACCATGTCCGAGTCATCCGCACTCTGCACGAAATTGGAGTACAGAGCTGTCATAAAATTCCTTATAAAGAAGAACAAAAGTCTGGACGACAGTAATATAGCTTGTTTATCAATCTAGGTGTGTGCGGTCAACGTTGTAACATCGAGATCAAGTTATAAAAGAGACGTAATTTTGTATGCTATGCCGCAGAAACCACAAAAGGATTTGATAATTCGGGATAGATGGTACGAGTTAAAATATAATAAAAAGTTTAAAAATATAATGACCCAATAAACATCACACAATTTGAATGCTATCCCTCAGAAACTACTTTAAATGTCCGAATAAGAAGCAGCTTGTGTATTAACGCAGATCATAATTTAATAGTGCGAGAAATTTTGTGTGTATCTGTTCAAAATCTACATAGTTATATGAGTAACAAAAGTAACAAATATTCCTCCATTCATACGTCTATTCATTAAACTTTCGTTTCTATAATGTTACTTATAATAAATGTAATAAAAATTATTATTAACTACTTATATATTAAAAATATTTATTAACGTAAATAGTAAAAACTAGAGCAATTTTTATAAATAACAACATTTTATTTCTTTTCCCCGCGATTTAAATCACGGGTCAAACTTATTCTTCTTATAACTCACTCTGCTTATTAAAATAATATTTCCAAAAATCTTTACAAAAGCCCTTTTTCCGTATTTGTAACGACTTGAAAACGGTATATTGATTTGCATAGAAAAGTAGTTTTACTGTTTGGGATAATTTACATGGCTGAATTTTAGGATATATATTCCGTTCCGCTGCACCTTAAAGAAAATCTAAAAAGTGTTAAAAACTTACCAAGTGTAAACAACGGTGTTAAATTGAAAAAGTCCTTTAATTTTTCTTTATGAAAGTTTTAATTTATTATTTGTTATTTACCGGAAATTTGAAATGTTCATAGATATTTCTTGTATATATAGCTACTATAAGTATTTTCTATAAATATATATTAAATTTACGTTACATAAATAGTGTCCTAGATGTCAAAAATAAAAAAAAATTTGAGCTCCTTAAAACCATAATGTAGATTTGAAAACTTTGTGACCCAATATAACCTTGCTGTGTAATTGGAAATTTTCAGTACGAAAATTGAAAAGAAAATAACATACACGTTTTCTATTAAATGATACTCAAATAAAATAATACTCAAAAATGGAAAGTAATTCTTGAAAGGATGCATGGTGTGCATCCTTTCAGGAAAAAATCTAACTCGGTCGATGCCGAATGGAGCCGAGTTTACCTAATTCAGCGTCACCGACCCAAACCTAACGGCTCAATTTCGTTATTGCTGAAAAAAGTGCAAAGGAGGCGCTCTTTTAAAGGAAAAAGGAGTGCTCCTTGAAGAAGTATTAACTTCAAAAATAAAATCAACTTTAATAGAAGAAGCAGTTTACTTCAAACTGATTGTCGTGACCACATTGATTTAATTGGAGTAATCCAATAAAGTCGATTTGCGTTATATTTTAAAAATTTAGCAGTTTTAAAATTTGCTTAATTTCCCTTTTTTAGATTATTATGAATAAGAGGTTATATTTATGTGCACATTATTCCACACATCATCTCTTATATGCTCATATAGACCAGTCATCGACGTCTGTCAAAAGAGTAATCTCTGTCCTAGACTAGAGAAACGGACTTTCATAGAATTTTAAGTGTTCATTATTTATTTACAATTCATTTATTTGGGAAATATAAAGATGATCCTTATGTAACTTTTCAACATCGTATTTGATTTTTTTTTACAATCTCTTTTGTATTTTGTCCTATTCGTAATTGTGAATACCTTTGGTTATATTTAAGTAATAGAGTGAAAAGATATTATCATGGAAGTTGTTCTTAATATATTCCACTGATTTCTAGTCTTCTCTTAAAACAAATGTGCCACAGAAAGTAAGAGGACAAATACTTTTATTTCAAACGGCATATAAGAAATTAACAACCGAGCTTTTCACATAAGAAAATACAAAGGAACTTTCATAACGACCTCTTTGATTGTACAAAAGAAAAGTGATCAAATACATGTAATGAACTCCCAGACAATGGCTTGGGCATACTCGGTATGTATAATTCTTTATGTGCGAGATTAATTCGAAGCCAAAATTAATTAGAGTTTTCATATTTACAATGGGAGGCATCAAATTTACTGCTATCGAAAAGCTCATTATACACGTTAATACTTTTTGTTAGGAGAACAAGACACTTAAAGAAAACGAAAAAGGAAACATTAAAGAATTCAAATTAAATTTTTATATGCTATTAAAATCTCCTCGCTCTATTTCTTTATATCCTTTTGAAACCATTTTCTTTGATGTCAAACGCAATTTCCATTCAATCAACAGACGTGAAAGAGTGAGTTATGAACATGACATAGACAATTATTATCGAAAAAACTATAAGTAAAGATATGATAATAAAATTCAAATATTCTTCTTTACAATCAAAACACACGAAAATATCTTTTCTGTTAAAATTTCAATACAGCACTAAAATAAATTTTCATCTAAATTTCAGCAATCACTCTTATTTCTCACGCGTTTTCTGTATTTGATCTTCATATTTCCACAACAATTTCACATTTTCTTTGTATTCTAAACGTATATATAATTACTGAGTGAATTTTTATGTTAAAAATGTAGCAAATCGTTACTACCTCCGTTATTACATTATTTTTCGGTCATCCATAAAACCGCAATGGAATTTATTTTTATGTATTTTCCCGCACCTTTACCGAAACAGATTTCATTAAAGGGTTTCAATAAAATTATCCTAATATCAAAAATCAAATATATTTGAAATCTGTATTGCTTTGAAAAAATCAATAAAACTAGGAAAGTATGCTTACGTCAACTTTGATCGAACTATTAAAAGATCAGGCACTAATTATAAATTGAAAACTTCGCAGCATTAATTAAATTGTATTTAATTATTTTTCATTGAATCCTATTTAGTTATTCCTACGTTCTACTGAAAATTTAAAAGATGACACTTTATTCAGTGAACGCGACTTTTATTACATGTGAATTATTTTACCAAGCATTTTTACCTTTCGCTAATTTTTTCTTGTATTGAAAAAATCTGCTACAAAATAAAACAAATGAAAATATTCGAACATTCTATTGTTATAATTATATATTTGAAAACCGTTGGTACATTAAGTCAACATCTTTTCCGAATGCAATTTATTACAAAAATAAAATAAAATTCTAAATGTAAGTATTAATCTAGACAATGAGTTAGATATCGACATGTTCATACGTAATGTCAATGTCATGAGAAGCAAGAATAAAGTCAAGTATTTTCCTTATTAATTGATCTGTTGTTTTGCATGTGTCAAATAAAAATGATTCGTATTATATCAGTAATTACTAACAGACAGTATCAATATATCTCGAAATATTTTCGAGATCGAATAATGTATTGAGCATAAATCATAATCACCCACATCTATTTATTACCAGCGTTGTCAGTGATTATCGATAGCATTGCTGTTATCTTATGAGCTCTTCTACTGGCTATTGATGACTATCGATATCTAAATTGGTGAAAAGCTTTCGTGGAGTCGCTCAATGGTAATTTTACTTTGTTGTAATATCTGCATTCTGTTTAATTTTACTTTGTTGTAATATCTGCAGTACTCGACATTTGTCTATTCAATATCTTCAGTACTGGATATTTGCCTATTCAACTACCTGTAATTATCTTATCCATTATCGGTGATTGTCAGTGGCATAGTGCAGGCGAAGGACATGATATTACTTATCCCAATTCAAGCTGGTTCCTAACTAATTCCCAAGCTGGTAATATTACCATCATAGTATATATAAATATATTATATGATAATTAAGGATTGGGATAATTTATTTAATTTATGATATAAGCTTCATAAATTAAATAAATTATGCCAATCCTTAACTATCACTGAATTTCAGCTGCCTCATCGGTAGTGGACTGCACATCCCAAGGCGGTGGTTCGGGAGGCTCCGGCAGCGAGCGAAGCTCATCGGAGTCTGCGAGAGCTCCCGTGGATCGTAGTAATGGTTAATACTCGGTTATGGCAGATCGACTGGAGTTCGAGATTGAGCTTGAGCACGTGTAGGAGGCGCAACGAGAATCGTGCGAGCGCGCGAGGTGAGCGAAGAGGGCCATGTCGCCGGCTAGTAGGACGGAGTATACGAAAAATTCATGTGCCTGATTGAGAATTTGAAACAATTTTTATATAAATTTTTCTTAATAGTTTCTCTTAATAAATCAAGCGAGATTATAACATAATAACAAAATTACTTGTAAAATTTTTCTTAAACAATAATTTAGTTAAATTAGTATAAAAAAATTACATAAATCGACATCCCAGGATTATTCCGGGAAACTGGTCATAATTGATGCCAATAACAATTCTTTCTATGACGTCTCACAATAACTAAACTACAGGCTGGGCCAAAAGGGTGTTGGGGGTTTCTAAGTGAAATTTAAAAACAACTATAATTCGTACAAATATCTTTATTTGTATTTTTACAAAATAGAAGTAATGGAATTTTCATGACAAAAATAATGTTGTTTAAATGACGCCCCTCAGCTTCTTGACATTCTTGAAAACGAAGTCGCACATTCTGGAACAACCGGCGAAACGTTGTCCTCGGAATATTGTTAATTTCCCGGATAATGTTGCTCTTGAATATGCGTTGAAAGGCCATTATATAAGATAATTTATGCACATGTCTATTAAATTCTAAGTGTCCAAAATTTTTTCGTGTCAACGTTAACATATTTTGAAAAACAATGAGAGAATCGAATGTTAAATGTCACCATTAAATCATTAAATTGTAATAGTAAATTTTTGATTACATCAAACGAATTTATGGTTTTGGTGTCTTTCTGATACCTATTATGTATTAAAAATATTATTAATATGTAAAAATACCACCTTTTGCGCAATTTATTATATTGGCTTTCTACATCATACAAGAAAATTAACTTCCAATTAAGTTGGCGTTTTATTATTTCGCTACTTATAAATAGATTTTTGGGTAGTTTAAATTCAAAATATTTCTTCCTGGTATTCTGTCTCTCATTATTATTTTTTACCTAAAAATAGTAAATATTATCAAAACCCCAACGAATTCACCTTTTCGACTAGCACCTACGATCAGTTTAATTGTATTATATTAATTATATTTTTACATACTAATTACATTTTTACCATAACTAATTGCGTTTTTACCATAAACTTTACTGCAATAATTTTAGAAAAAATAAGCAAGATGTGACCACTTCAATTAAAATATAAATGATTAATTGTAAATCTTTCGCAGTATGAGCGCAATTTTATGAAAGTGGCATTATAATATTTTGTCCCTTTTTCATGTTTCATAATTGTATAAATAATTATAGGAAATAAAGTTATTAATAATGAAAGTGTATATTATATTCGTATTTCATTTTTTTCGGTTAAGATATAAACTAGTTTCTCTTGTTCAATATGTCCCTTGACTAATTTATTTTGTTTTAAAATCATAATAAATTGAATAGTTACGGATAATGTGATGTGAAATTTCCTATTGGCTACTTTTGATGCCACAGAAAATAATAATCTTGTGGCTGGTTACAATTTACTCAAACGCTAACTGGTGAATTTATTGGGTATTTATAAAATTATATCCGGTCTAAATTTTAAATTGTAACAAATAAAATAATCCAAGTCGAGGTGGAATTTGAATTCTGCACCCAGATTATAAGTACAAAAACAGAACTTGATATAATATGATAAAGAATCAGTTTTTTCTGATCTGTATGGCATTTATAACCAAGCTCGTAGTTTGAATACTTATTATGGTTTCGTAGTAAAAACCCCCATAATTTAATTATATTCATCTGTCTGTTACTTCATCACAGCTTTACAGTTTTTGGCCTAAAGGCATGAAGTTTTCCATGTGTTTGCATCAGATGAAGATATCAATTAACATGTTGAAACTACTTTAAACATTGTGTCCTTCTTCCATGGATGGGCAGCGGGGAATAGAAAGGGGTAAAATATGTGTTTCCTCATCTCTTCAAGCATTAGAAAAATGTTTCAAAATGAAGTTGAAATATAATTAATTATTTTTCATCTTTAGGCCATGTGTGCAGAAAAATAACTTTCAAACCAACATGTAATGTGTCTCCTCTGTCTTCTAATCCTTCCTTTCAATGTATTAACCGTACACAGGATCTTACTTTACGACATCTGCGTTATTATAAGTAATATCACCATCATTTTTTATATTTTATACAATACCCCATATTAATGCGATATTTTCATACAAGGTATTCTGGTCACACCGCCGCGTTTATTTCCTAACGACCGAATCTTAGGATCACATACGTGTGTAATGATTAATGAGAGCGTTCAACCGATGCTGCGAAAGCTCCGCATGTGGAACTTTCAGAATCGTGCGTGTCTGTATAACTGACATTTACAACTGGGGCCCAAATTTTTCTCCGTAAATTTAGTTACTATATTATAAACGAACGATGTAAATGTAGAATTTACGTTTATTGTAAATTTTCAATGTAAATGAATCTTCTGAGTACGTAGTGAAGAGTATATTCGTTAAGTTGTGGCACGTTTAACAAGTCTATGTAAGCAAAGATGCTTTGAAATTAAATTCATAAGGTGTAGTGTAACTTGATCTGTAACTCGCTTGCATCGAAATTAAAAAAGATCTATACGTTACTTAATAATTACAATAAGACTTGTAAAAAAGTAAGTTAAAATGGAATACAAAATATATTTCTTCAGAAAATGTAATAATTTTGTTTTTATTATATTATAATGAAACTACAAACACAAGTTACTAAGCACAATAATAAGGTTCTTGTTTCAAAGAAATTCAAAAAAATAAATCGAGAGCAATTTAAATTAACAAATTATAATGCATTTATTTACAAAATATTACATTAATTTCGTACAAAACTTATAAAAATACTAATAGAAATATCAAAATGACTATTCCTAAAACACAAATATTTGCTTTTAAATATATATATATATATATATATATATATATATATATATATATATACATATATATATATATATATATACATATATATATATATATATACATATATATATATATATATATATATAGATTAATATTATTATTTTGTTAATCAATTGTTAAACTTTAAAAAAACCATGCCAGATACTGCTGCACCACTTTTCACAATGTAATAAAACAGTAATTTAAATGACTTAGCTTTATATAGTATTAATTTCATTTTCTATCCCTTGCGGTTTATAAAAACACAATTATCTTTAAATATTCTCGTCAATGCTGACTTTTTCCCTTACAAAGTCAGCATTGAATCAGGGCCATAAACTTGAAACGAATGTATATTTTTCCCGTATGCTCAAAAATTATTCCGTCTAGCACCTCCTTCAGATTTATTGTATTACATAGACACTAACGCAAGTTTCGAGTAAACAAAATAAAAAGTAATAAAAAGTAAAGATTCGAGTAAACGAAAACTTTGAATATACACCAATTTCCCCAAGTGTGGCATATCTCGACGAGTATTGCTCTTTACGCTAATTACAATATCATAAACTACCCACTTCACATTGTTCCAATTGCTTATACAATACCTGTGAGTGAAATATCTTCGCCTGCGCAATTAATATGACGAGCAGATTGCCCATAGCGACTGACATACACCAAGCTGCAAGAGTAATTGTCTTCATGCTCTTCGGAGCCTAGAAAACATAAGGAAAAAATAAATTTTAAAATGGTGTGATATTGGTCTGAAAATATGGATAATCACCTTTGACTTAAAAGTAACAAATCTTTGATAAAATCCAAATCTAGGAATATTTTCGACAGTTGCTGAGTGTCCCTTTATTATATTTTGTTACGAATTATGATAAGATGATATGATTTCTTAACTCGTAAAGAATAAATAATATACAAGCCTTTGTGACTAACCGTGAACATCCGTTAGATTATTAAGTAACAAATTGTCTTGAAACTATTCTACACAAAAAAAGTATAGGTTCACAGAAGTGGGTGAAAATATACGTTTTACATTCCACTATTAAATGTGGGATTTGCAGAAACTTATTGCAGAATTGAGGAAATTTGAATAATTTTACCGTAACATCAATTTATTTTTCAATCCAAAAGGAAAGATTCGGAATTTATTAAAATGTTCTGACCTTAACTAGTGAATAATTGTTTTCAATAAACGTTATATGAAAACTCTCTACTTACGTTACATTCATAAATACATGATACAGCCAGTTAAAATAGGAGCGTATTGTTAATTAACAAAGAACAGTTACTACCCAAATAATATCGTCTGTATTGTAATATGTAATTTAATGTGAAATTTTATTTAAATATATACACAGCCGCGTCGTCACATTACTCACCAAGAGCACGAGTTTAACCTTCAAATACACCGTTGGAGAGTGACGTACTTAAATGCAATGTAGGTGTGATATCATTCTAAATCTATTTGGACCACATTCAACTTTACAATACGTAAAAGAAATTTATTTTTAAGTTCATTTTCAAAATTATTTTGATTTCTTTCTTGTTTTACCTAGTTCATTTAAATATTGAAAAATTTCAATTGCCAATAATATCACAAGCTTTTTATAATTTTTATGATAACAATCCCTCTGTAACATTTTGTACTCAATTTTAATGTAAAGAGAGAAAATGTTACCTCTCTAGAATTAATAATACAGTAAATAGAAAACAGTGATTTTTTAATAATTTAGAAGTTTATAAGTTTTATGTTATATTATGGTATCTGTAGTAAGTATGTGAAATCAATTTATTTACCACAAAAATGTTCATCGTACGTTTTTCAGATATTATTTTTTTTATGTTATAGCTACGAAATATTGAAATGAAATACGAAACTAATGCCCTTGAACAAAATAAGCTGGAGATATAAATAACTTTTTAAATAATGTAAGTTCCCTAAAAATTTCGCATTTACAAAATCGCATGTCTTCAAAGGAACAGTCAGATTGATTTAAAAAATAAAATCAACTGAAATACAGAAACAATTTTAGAGATATAAAGAGTTAGGTCCTTCATAAGCTTGAAAGCTTACTGATAATAATGGCATACACGACGTATAAACAATAAAAGTAGAAGATAAATAACTTATCTGCAACCATGCGAGCCAAACCTGTGTAAAAGAGAACTTCAAGCCAGACACGCCGAAGAGTATCTCAGACAAAGACAGCAGTAAATACTGAGGCAGGAGCCAGATTATGTGCAATGAGGAAGGCGGTGCACACCTGACATCAGAGCCGTCCTGAATTCCGGCAGTAGAACCAGCGCGTACACTCCGCTCTCGTCCACCGTAGCTCTGCCTGCCAGATGCGACGTGCCTGAAGTAGATATCTGCCACTCCATTCTGTACAGTCGTGTAGAAAGAACGTGCAGCTTATAAAAGTGCAGTTAGGAAAAAATATCCCATTTGCGGTAAAATGATCTAACAAACATATTCGTTTTAGTTTCATCAGTATAAGTGGCGTTTAGCATCAATGACAATTTTATTTTGTTTTCTTTCTGTAAGTGAAAGAATTTAAATTAATAAACAAAAATCTGCTGGTGGTTATTTTATTTGGAAAGGTGTGATCATCATCCACATAAGCTGATATAAGAAGTAAAACGGCGTTAAGGGTTCATGTTAGTTAATAATATATAATAATCATTAGTTATTTAGAAATATAATCCTTTTATTTTGTTGTTATGTTTACAACTATATTTTCACTAATTTATAGTAATATAATTAACAAATTGTTACCCTAAGATATTGAAGAAATTATAACATCAGACTGACTTATAATTTTTACAATATACCGTGAACGAACTGAAACCAACGTGTATTCTTTTTATTTTATGCTTTTCAATGGAAAAATAATCGATTTTATGCAAAGCTACTACAAGTTTTAGGACAATTATAATA
Source organism: Druceiella hillmani (assembly GCA_039881145.1). NCBI lineage: Eukaryota > Metazoa > Arthropoda > Insecta > Lepidoptera > Hepialidae > Druceiella > Druceiella hillmani. The sequence goes on from JAYKKI010000049.1 coordinate 498,660, forward strand.
CTTCCATAATTTCTAGGAACATTAATTCTTTTTCGCTGCCATTACTTTGCGCTTGATTAGCTCATTGGTTATTTGGTCCACACTTTACGTACTAACGTTACCGATATTAACGTTATTATTAAATATTATTAATATTACCGATATTAACGTTATTATTAAATATTTTTCTCTAAAGCACACGATAATACTGTTATAGTTAATGGCAGAGAAAAGAGCCACCTTATCGCCAGGCGGCGCGTCGTTAAAGCGTGTTCCCGGCACAGCGAAAAGGAAGCGATAAACATTCCAGAGAGTGAGAAAATCAAATTGCTATAGTAAATATGCCACAGCCACGCGTGCGGTTTTGGATAAATGGTTTACTTCGTGGAATACAGGTATGATTTAAATAGATTTTATATCGCTTCAGACCTTCCTTCAGCTATTGATAATGGTATGTAAATTAAATATCAGTGTACACATGTATGTCAACGCTTCTGTAGACTTTTAAAAACTTTTCAACAAGATATTTTGAAAATCTCTCATTGTTACATCTATTAATTCATTCATGACCATTCATGTGTTCATCAGTGTATCGCAATTTCACAGTTTCTACTTTTTCAGACCTATGTTTCGTAAATACATGTTCCATATTGAGACCTATGTAGGATGAGCGAAAAAAATTCTCATATGACAGGAGTATCACCGCACGTATTTTTTTAAAACGAATTTCTATTTGCAATTTACTTCTTGAAACTGCAGAAGGGCGCATCTACCTTAAGCAAACTCTTTAGCTGAGAGGGAATAACTTTATGCAGACTTCTTGCAGAAGTCGATATGAGGAATCAACTGGGCTGGGCAGCATGCGGTAAACTGCAACTTCTTTTCACTGTCCATCCCGCATTGCTTGAATACAAAAGTGTTCAAGCAGTGTCATAATTATGGAGTCGAAACCTTGACAATAACAGCAAAATTGGTCCACACGCTCAAAGTCGCTCGACGAGCCATACCCGGGTGTTCTCTAGAGGATCGCACCGGAAATCATGCCATCGAAAAGAACAAGCTCACAGAGTGAACACGAGTTCTAAAGTGCAGACCAGATTTAAGCCAATATAGTGTAGGATGTCTTCAACAGGTAGTCGCCAGCAGGTACATGTGAAGAGCCGAAGGTCAGATGCAGTACCGCGTATTGGAAATGCCTACGCTTAGCAGTGGACTGATGCTGGATGCTGATGGTAATGATATATTTACCATTTCCTTTTATATTTAAGCTCAGTTTGTGAAACGTTAAAATCCAAAATAACGTTATCAGTGTTATCAATGCCTTCTAAATTTTCAATTATGGCGTTGAAATATCCCTAATATCAAATGAAATCATCAACTTATTTCAATTAATTCTATTAAAATTTTAATAATTTATTTAATTGAATAAATTCTGCTGCTACAAACGATGTTCTATTCAATTCCATCCACAAAATTTCACCGTAGTGCATGTGTTTATGTGTATACGTACACATCTCTCCATAAAGTTTCCTGAACAATTTTGACAAAACAATTACAGTAACAATATTACTTTTTAAAAGAATTCAAACCTAAAAATGTTTATCTGACTGTAAAAAAAGAACTTAAAATTTAATATTACGTTTACACGTTTCTTTTGTGCATGACACAAGTAAACCACCACGTCTGGCCGTGTATATATTTGTTCCCTTCAAAGTAGGAAAACTAATTTTATTTAAACACAACTTGGAAGTTTTATTTTGAACTGGTGACCAATCATTCACAATTTTCACCGAGTGTTGTGTGTTTTTAATAAATTTATTAGAAATTTTAATTAAACGATTAATGAGAAAAATAGACTTACATCAAGATAACGTTAAACTTTAACAGAATATTATTTTTTTATTAGTGATTACTTCATTTATTCCATTATATATGAGAAGTAAGTAAATAGTCAATGATCAATCATATCGAGATAGTTAGTGTGCCCACTTTGTTTATTTAATATTTTAGCTCAGTGGTAATATATATATATATATATAATATATATATATATATATATATATATATATATATATATATATATATATATATATATATATATATATATATCTCAAATTTAATTTAAATTTACTCAACAGCTTTTCACCGATGTAAGCACAAACGAACAAAGCATACTAATAAAAACCGACGATAAGAGATAAGACCGACGAACTAAAATTCAAAAATGTCCTACCACTCATGTTATTCATCAAGATCGAAGTTATATTACAGCAAATCTACAGTTTAAACCAATATTAACTACATATTATATTGTGCGCCGTCAGTCTTAAAATGAATGGATAAACAACTATTCCAAAATTTTAAAAAACTAGCTTCCGTTTAAGTCAACTTAAAACCGTACAGCAACTGGGGCACGCTTCGTCCGCAGGTACCCACCCCAAATGGTTAGGAAGTTGCAAAAATCTTATTGCAGATCAGAAGTATTACGTGTAAAAAAGTGTTTGGCCACTGTCCCTCGTTTATGTAAAGGTGGATGGCAGTTGCAAATATGCCAATAATCCATTTTCGCTCTCCTGGGCGAACTTTACCAAACTTATCAATTTGTCTATTTGCACATTCAGTGCATAGCAGTCAGTTTTTAAAAATAAAGTTAAATGCTCAAATCAGAGGCTAAAGACTGAGCTGCCGTTTTATTTCACCAGAATAATTCCAAAAGTTTCAAAAGAGAGCATAAGCGACACGACTAAAAGGAAAGTGATACTTCTAGTAGTGTCCAAGATGTTGTTTAAAAATATTTTTCCTTAACTCGAAAAGAAAATTTATTCACTTCTAAAGGATCATGGGCAGCTGGTCTATTTGTGTATGCAATATAAAATATATCATGTCAACTCTCTATTTAAGCTTTCATTTTTACTATGCGACCTGGGCTCTTGAGATGTCGGAGAACATAAGTAAATGCATCATTAAGTACAATAAAAATGAATTTATTTTAGTATTTTACTTAATTAAGAAATAAATAGACGGTGATAAAAGCTTATACTTATCAAATTTATCTAAATAAATATTTCTAATGTACTAATATTTATTAGTTAAGTTAAATAAATCGTATACGTTTACACATAACGAAAAGGCTTATTTTCAAACTCAGCCTAAAAGTATATAACATATGACACTACATTTTTGTAATACCAATTTCAAATAATCTATAAAAGTGAGCATTTAGTTTTTAAGCTAGTTTGAACAACAGTTTATAAACCATGAAACGTATAACGTATATATATATATATATATATATATATATATATATATATATATATATATATAATATTCTACCTATATAAATGTGGATGACTCCATGAATACCTCTGATTCCCATATGGTTCCCTCGGTACTTGGTCCTGACAAAAATGTCCTACATATAATTATGAAAAGGTACTATTAAGTTTATAGAAATATTCATAATTTATTTACTTTTTTGTAAGTTCATAAGTAGTTATAGATAGCGTAAGTATTTTTCACTCAAATTAGTATATTAATTAAAAAATACATTATATTCATTTTTTTCTCGATCGAGTAATTGAATGATTACAAATTAAAAGACTCCTTGTAATGCTGTTCATATTTTATTTTGTTCAAAATATATATTTTTCTTTTGACAAGTCGGTTTTATATAGTGATATATTAAATCCTCATACAATCACTTGTCAACAGCAATATTTTGTAAATATAGTTCCGACAAATATGACGGCTCATTTCAGTAACATCAACAATCAAAAGTAAATATTTTGGTTGGGACAAATTAAGACATTAAAAAAAATTACTACATTTAGATCATGGTGCATAGTTTGTGAAGGCTAATTAGAAGTGTCTCAAAAATTGTATACGAGGTATACTGACAGCACGCAAAACAAAACTATTGTCGCCCTTTACTGCCGGGACAATCAAACAAAAATTATGAAATATATCGGAAATTTTTAGAAGCCAATGCGGTGGTTATGACAAAACCAATAAAATCTAGTATTATCCCTAAAAAGTCTTGTCCTTAGATCATAATATATATTTTTTTTTAAATATATACCATGTTTACCCCTGTGAAAGATACAGAGAATAAGATATTAACGATGAAAAATGTTAATAGTTGTAAACAGTTTAACGGAGATACTATGTACCCTTATACATTTATAAGCGCCTAAATTTGTACAGAACCCTCGTAGTATAAACTCTATTCTTGCTTGACAGGTTTTATCAGTGATCGTAGAAATAGGTGAATTTTAAGAACCTTAAATATGAATATATATATATATATATATATATATATATATATATATATACATATATACATATATATATATATATATATATATATATATATATATATGTATACATATATATATATATATATATATATATATATATATATATATATATACACATATGCTATATGCACAATATAATTCACAAGCATTCAATTTGTATCATTAAACAAAGGAAACACGGAGATATTAAATACTGATAAAATTAAGGAGCGACCGTAATTTATCCAATTTTTTCAGACGACCATTTATAGAGGGCTAGTTTCCGGTGTAGTCATCCAGCTGATTCGCAAAGTTTTGCAACTTAGATTGGGAAAACTTTTTCTTTACTAGTTTTCTCGTCGCACCGAAATAAATGTTTCAAGCCAAAGTATTGTTCATTTTGGTTGACAAAGTTAACAGTCACATTGGAGGAGGTAAATTTGACCACGACAAAAATAAGTTCCACGAGAGGATAAAAGTATGAACTGTTTAACTAAACAATTCTACATTTGACGCCAAATAAAATTTAATTTATGTAAAAACTACACGTATTTGAGGTGTGTATACTGACCTTTGATTTTCAAAAAAAAATTATCCTTTTATTTTAGATTTACGTATTGTACTTTTTCGAATTTAATTGTATCCTTTTCTTATTAAAATTGACATCTGCCATGTAAAATACCTTGTTGCAATTCTTTTAGAATATTCGTTTTATGCACCTTCTTATTATTTTTATTTAAAATTCTTTTGGAGTAATTTTCTTCTCCTTTTTCAATAGCAGAAAACACGTTATGAACTAGGCTAAGGTGAACTTACGCCAAGATTACTGCTTGTTACATTTGTTCTCTAGTTCTTGTTTTTCAAAGCGTTAGAATTGTACAAAACATATTTCCATCAACGACACGTAAATTGATCTACGTTCTATGACACGTAAATTGATCTGAAATAAATGAAAAGGAAAACAAAGTTACTAAACTCACTAGTTCTCAATCAAACTGCTAGGAAGTTCAATTAAACTAGAAATAAAAAAAAATATTATCGTACAATAGATTGTAGAAGAGAGATACAGATAAGAAAAGGAAGGATTTAAAAGAGATATTCATACCGAAGTTCGCAATTATAAAATATTTTCTTGAGAAAAATAAATTTTACCGACACCTTCTGACTGAGTTTTCAAAGCCCTTGAGAAAGCATAGAAAAGGAGAATCGTAGAAAATATTGTCAGGGTATACTCAGTAAAACCTGACAACAAGACTAACAAGAGATATTCAATTTTCCGTGAGAATCGGCCAAAAGTCATCCAATTTGTTAGACATAACCAACTTTTGGAAGAGTTTACCGTCTATCGCTTTTAAATTAAATATTTATTCACATGTATTAATGCACGTGTACAAATATTTAATTTAAAAGCGATGAACACGTGTATTAATAAACTATGTAAACGTGTAATAATACATTGGAATACTTTTTGTTTCATAACCATGTAATAAAACACAATCCTGTCTTTTCCTGCCCTCCATTTCAAGTTTCAACTTGGCAGGGTAAAGGCCAAGACCTCACTCAATATATGGATACTTATGTCAATATCTGGACTACAGCATTTACTTTAAGCCCTTAATTTGTTATATTTTTGAAATTAACATTTCACAGCACCATTTGTCATATTTTTATAATTCTAAAAAAAAATCAGGTTCTTACAGACCATACTAAAAATTTCGTAGTTAACAGCAAATGATTGTGAAAATAATTACCATTCTGTCAAAAGTCATTGCATGAGTTTGGGCGGTCCGATTCTGTAGCCCATTATCACATCCGGGCAAACACTTGACAATAACTTCGTAGCCTTGCCTATCCAATATTGGTACTGGCGAATAGACGGCTGAACTCAAGGGAGTAGTCCTCAATTCCTCAGTTGAGAAAGAGAGACGGGCGACGACAGGGCAGTTCAGAGCGTTGAACAAGATGAGACCGGTATACCCACGTCTTGATGTCTGTAGAGAGTATTGCTGTGTGGAAATAAAAACTTAGAATATTTTTTTTATGTAAATGGAGGAGGTGAAGGTGTTTCCACAGGCACCATTTTATTTTTCTAAATTATGTTGTTATTAAATTATGTTTTTATTTTAATAAGGAATAGGAACTTAATGCATAAACATGATATTTTCTATATATATCCAATTATACACTACTGGAATACAAATAAAAAACAACATAGATTAATTTTGCATTCAAACTTATTCAGAATTACAAATTGAACTGAACCATCCATTAGTATCCTAATAATATATATATATATATATATATATATATATATATATATATATATATATATATATGTATGTATTATATATATATATATATATATATATATATATATATATATATATATATATGTATATATATATATATATATATATATATATATATATATATATATATATATATAATTGCTCTCGAGAAAAGGACGGACGGAATACAGATGACACGAACTTATTCACAATCAGCATACGCAGAATAAGTCCACTGCAAACGATGGAAAACGTAAGTCTTGAATTTGGATTTAAAATTAATCGCAATAAGATTATCACTCAACTGGCAAATTGCTAGGTGGTTCAGTCGTACATCTGTTTGGAGGCATTAATGTCTAATAATTTCGGATGAACAGGCAAAATGAAAAGATTTATAATAATTACTATTATGACTACTGTGATAAGCTAAGGAAGATATGGAAGAAAAATAACTCCAAAAAAACAACGAAAACCCGACTCGTACGAGTATTAGTGTTATTTTATTTTTTACACCGCCGAGACGTGTACAGTAGGTGAAAGCGAGAGAAAAAATTCAGACACCCTGAAACTTTATGGTTGGATAAAATTGTGTAATAAGTACGGATGCCGTACTTTAAGAACTCATTATCGGGCAGAGTTTATCCAGTATTGTACAAACACGGATAATGAAATTCTTCGGACACGTGTTGCGTCGTAGATTGAAACGATAATATTGAACACCTAGTGGTACAGGTTAAAGTGGAAAGTACAATATGACATGAAAGACCGTCGATGAGATGGATAGATCAAGTCAAGGCAGACTGTGGATACTTCTCGACACCAGTGCACCCAGAGAACAGATGATAGAGAGGAAAGGCAACGTATTCTATGGCACCTCACTCATTTACGTCACACTTGACACTATGATCACAAGCATTCTGTCAAAAGTGTAACGACCAAGAATATGAATTGATTAGCATATTATATAAACGCAGTATGCAATACCGTTACCACCCTATAAAACGAGATCAATTCTCATTGAACTTATTATACCTTCATTTCTTAACTTCTTGGACATAAGAATCGTTACACCAGATTTGAAATCCGTCAGTCGATTCTTTTCTGTAATGATTCAATTGTTCAGTTCATCTATGAAATAAATTGCGTTGCTAACTTACTGTAGACCTCTTATAAATCTCGACTGAAGCTCATTTTAACTACTTCTTTCCAAAATGGATTTCTGTGAAAATTCTTCCAAATGCATTCCACAATATCTTGTTTCCATTCTATATTCTAGTTCACTCAGGCCATACTTCATGCAGTGGCATTGGAAACGGTTATAATGAATAATATCGTTTTTTCTTCTTATTAATATTCAAATATAAATATCCCACTAACATTCAATGTCTTATCTCTGAATTGAAATCCTAAATTTAAACTAACTAATTCCTTAATATCTCCATGCATCCTCTTACCAGCCATTTTGTATTTGTAAGTATTTTGTAGTGGATATTCAAAACTTGACGAAAGTAATTATATAACAATCCACATCGTCATTCAGTATGTGTTTCGCAAATGACGGTAATTGCTTTGTTTTATAATTACACAATTATATTAGTCTTCCATCTATAAATATTAACATACCATTAGTTAATTTTGGCGTTAATTAAACAAATTGGGAAGATAATTAATGATATTATCTTTGTTCCATTAACGACCCTTTCGATATTGAATATATTTTGTGTTAGTTTTGTAGAAATTCATTGTTCACAATTAAATGAAATTACGTGATGTAGTATTACTTCTACTTTCTTTAATTTCTTTACCACGAGCTAGGTTTCGTTGTATTACAACATCTTCAGGTGGACTATTAGCAAAGATTGGCTAATTGTGACTCTATCGATGTAATACTTAAAGTAATTAAATTTAAAATAAAAACTTAAAAATAAATAGACTCATTTTTCCTTTAATTAATCGACTCTATGACGTGCAAGGCAAATATAAAATTAAAAAGATAGAAAACAGGAATATGAGGTTAATAGTTCACATAATAAAACCTGCATAACAAGATATTTAAAAATACATGAATATTTTAATGATTGTATAAAATATACGATCTGTCGTAAATCACAGATTAAAAAGTTTAATTTTTCCATCACAGAATGTTAGAGTTCACCCATTTCAATTTCACCGTTTTGCACCTATTTCATCTATTTGTAAAACGTTTACTATTCACTCGTTCATCTCCCTATATTTTCTCAACTCTTTTTGTATTTTTCTCTATTTTCTTACTTAATTTTTATATCATCATCTCTTACCCTTTTCCGAAAGTTTTTTCCCCAGTATTCTCCATAACGACTTCCTTCCATGGGTTTTATTTTTTTCACTCTCCTTACGCACAATTATGAATCACCCTCACGTTTAATCACTAGCTTTAAAATAAACAGTGTTTTACATAACCAATTTTAACGGTTATTCTTACTTTTACCTTATGTTTTTTTCTTGTTATTTTCTTCTTGTAAAAATGCTTCTTGTAGAAATTCATCAATTTTCCTTTTCCATCTCTTGTAAATAAATTACATGAAATATTCACAATGTTAACATTTTTCGCAAAAACCATTTTGCCAATAAATGCACTGATGCTTTACCAGAAGCTGCTGCTTTGAGATAATTTAAGGGAACATAAATATCACATGTTTATTTAGAAAAGCGTAAACAGAAAACTCTGAATATCGTAGCCAAGCAAACGGAAAATTTACCCGCTTCAGAAGGAGACTTGATGACTAGGCGAATGGAATATTTCATGAACCAAGCGCTTTTGAAGAAGATGTAAACATAACTGAGCGAACTTTATTTTGTTTACCTTTTCTCTAAAGTCAAGTGCATAATATGCATATTGCGATACCTTGCTTAAAGTACAGCAACAATATTGAAATCAGTAATACCACTTGAACCTGTGTAGTTTTTCTAGAATAAATGAAAATGTTTCAAGTTATTTATCATCACACAAAATTATGTAATCCATACATTACATAATTAAGGGAAATTAGCTTTTATGTACCAATTTTCACCATTAGTGAATATATGAAAGTAGAATAATTAAAAATGTTTACGTTTAACTTTCACTTCATTTGTTATCATTAACTGCCGCATTTTACTGCCCTATTAATTAGAAAACATTCAAATGAAGCTGTAAACAGTAGCACGCAATATTATAAAATTCATATGAAACTAATCAGTCCTTATGGAGATTTGATATGAAATATCTTTTGGACGAGGTTTCACTTATAATAATATCGCCTTTCCAATACTTTTTTACAACTTTTTTACAAAATTGAAAACAAGTTTTTTTTTATTGATCATCACATAAAATTAAACGCGAAAGGGAAATTAACTTCTATGTGCCAATTTACACCATTAGTGATTAAATTCCGCCAATACCAATTTTATCCGAAATCGCTTCCAAAAAAAGTCTAGCACAATACTTTTAAAAAAATGTGTGGTGAAATACATTTTCTTTGATGCAATGCATTTCAAGGCTTAGTGCTGAAACTCGTTATCCGAGCGCACTTTGGCTTATATTATACTTTATAATGAGGATCTTTCGACCACCTTTCTAGAAAAGCCCGGAAATCGTAATGAAAACATATTAGCCGGCTCACTTTAATTTACTGACAGAAAACGTCAAGTTATATACTTATCTAAATATTTGATACAATGCTTCAAAAAGTAAACAATCTTGCAAAAGTAAAATGTTTTTCTATGCAGATTTTGTGGAAATTTAAAAATATTAGCAAGAATTGAATATAAGAAGAAGCTATTGGAAAAATCTAATTAATTTTTATTCTTGCATTTACGTTTCAATTAAAATCATTAATCATTGCTTTAAGCATGGTTATCAAAAATCATTATTTTTTAAAAGAAGATTTTTTTTAAAGAAAACATTTTCACGTTTTTTACTTTATGAAAATGTTTTCAACATAAGAAGAGAGACAGTTAAATTCTTGAAACTGCTGCAAAGTAAGTGCAAGTATATATTTAGAATAGTTTAGTATATATATAGGAGAGAGGTTTTCTGATATTTTTAATCACACATTGTTACCTTTCAAATGGACTCTTTTTATTATATGGAGACTATAAAATGTGGTATTTAGGTTAATGAATTTTACATACATATGTCTTGTAGAGAAATACTTTTTACTATAGAATTAAAAGTATTTCACACGGCAGAGCTTAAATACTAAAGTATAAAAATCCAATACAATGCAAAATGCTGGTTATTATTATAAAGTACGTTGGCTAGCCGCATGCACGATGAAATAAAAATAAACAAGATAGAGTAGATTACCATGCATGCGTTGCAATAAAAATCAACAGTATGAAGTTGCTTACGATTCACGCGCACAAATGTAACAAAAATCGGTAGGATGAGGTTTTGACTAAACATGTTTACATACGTGTGTTGACTGATACTATCTATATTCAAAATAGTTATTGAGGTATTTTAAATACACAACACGTATTTTATATTCATATAAATATAAGTCATATTTGTGTTTTTAATTCAATAGTGGTACACATAATAAAATAACGTTTATTTATTATGAATACCCGTGGTAGAAACAGTGCCTACGAAGTTTTTAAAATATATTTTAAGTCTATTTCGCTGAGTAAGTTTAAGTTTTAATATGTACAAGTTTGAATAATAAATTGTATATAATTACTTTTTAAATTATTAAATTCTTAAAATTAATAAATTGCAATGAATTTTCAGCATATTAATTTATTTTTATTATCATTTAAACTTTATTTAGATTGTTTTGGTAAATTTAACAATTCATTAGATTATTATTAATAATTTAATATTTAAAATTAATTATTTGATTTAATTAATTTTTACCTATCCTTTTATTATTTTATTTTCATCAATTATTTGCGTGCTAAACAAAGTTATCCTTTCATTATATTAAAGAAGTATAATCTCTAACACGCGTACATAAGTACACATACATTTTTTTTTGTTTTGGACCTTTATTACGAAAAAATAAAGTTTTAAAACCATACAATTAGGAAATATTTTATATTTTCAAAATGTTGTCCAATATAATTACAGTTACATACTTCATTATCTTATGTAGAACTACAATGCAAAATAAACTTAATTACATGTAATTGATTTTTCTTTCCGGCAAATAATACTCGTAAGGAAATGAGGTATTTTGTCCTTTGCGTAGTATATCATATAGATAAAATCACACTGCGTTCATCGCGTGTGCACTTTTAACGCTTTCATTAACATTGTAAATAGTGTCACTAGAACGAGATGAGATACGAAAAAATGTTATTGATTATAATCTTTATATTTTATTCTCAGGATTCTCAGGATCGTTATATTTCATTCTCTATTTTATTCTTTTTTTAGTTACAAATATTTAATATAAACAACTGTTAATAATAAATTATAGTTAAGTTGCTTATGTTCATTTCCATGAAATTAAAAAAATATATGATATATTTAAATCATTATTTAACACTTAATATTGTTAGTGAAGTTTATCTGATTAGTTAAATAATGCAAGACAAAATGTTAAAATATTACAATGAAATAAATTTTTATATTTACATTTCGCTCGTAAGTGAATAATAACATTTTAATTCGTAACTGGTAAAATGTTAGAAAGTAGTGAATGTAATGAAATTTCACACGTTGTAAAATGTTGATGTGTCATTTCTTCTACGTAATCGACATTTATTGTCAGACACAAAACAACATAGGAAAATAGAAAAGCACTAGCAAGCAAACCTTCAACGCAATCTGCAAGATTTCTGCTGTGAAGAAAGCCAAGCTTGCCTAGAGGCCTCCTATCAGCATACAGTCCAATAGGAGCGGGCGTGGCAATAGACGACACACAGGCAATAGCAACAGTATCAAAGCCGGGTTGAATACCTGCAACTGTTAGGGCATGACACGCCAGCCCCATAGCTCGCCGCGCATCCTTGATGTTTGTAATGTCCAGCGAGAGCCCTGAAAGCACAATAATTAATTAAGTAAGAAGACCGCTGACCACCACTAAGAAATAGTAGTCAGCTATCTTCCTTTCACTGACAATGGTTTTTCAGTCATAAGTTCGGCTTCGATGATGTTATTCAGTAGGCTTTTGCACCCTGAAAGTATCTTGTCGTGGTACTGGTATCCCAAGTTGTACTAAGGTTTGGTTTTTTATTGATAAACATTTATCTTCTAGGCGAATGATTGTTTCATTGAAATGTCATCGTTGAATTCGATGGCCAGTTCTGGATGAACTTGTCGGAATTGGTACAGTATATCGTCACTCATACTCTCTCTGAAGGAGTCCCGTAGCTGTTTTGGATTCGATGGGTTAGTTGTTAGTATTATGGAGAATAAGTCTCTGATTTGTTCAACTGAGGCTGAGAGTGAAATTTCTTATAGTGTTAAATCTCAGTGGTTGTCATTTTCCAGTAGTCCTAAGCGTTCGCATGCTTCTCTCTACGTCTGGTATAAGTAACCGTCAACAGTTTTGAGATCTGTGAAACTTGTGGGTCTCCGTATATTGTGAAGCAACATCTGGAGATAGAAACATTCGACGTTGTTCGGATGTACGGTATATATTCAGCCTAGTGCGTTAGTTTTCATGATTCTTGGGTGATCCTCTACTGGAATTCCTCGTTTCCATCGTGGAAGATTTTTCTTATTGTGTTCCACGCATATTAAGTAGGATCGAGGTTCCTACCTACATAGTAATGTTTTCGCGAATGATTACATTTGGCACAGTTGGGAAAAAAGCTGTTAATATTGTGTTATTAGATGAATGGCTTGCAATTTCTCTGGCGGTGGCTTTTGTGCAGAAAACTCTCTTTTTATTATCCAAATGTACCATTACATGTTGCACAGGTGGTTTGTGTTTGTGTATGGAAAAACCAAAAGTCCACCACGCTGCTTTGTAACTGTTAATGTATCTTCCCATTTGGTACATGAGGATCTCGTCGTTTCTGTTTTGTTGTTCGCTATCTTTGGCTATTTGAAATACTGTCATGTCACGACCGTCGTTCACATACTTACAGATAAATGTAATGGATTTCACTGAATTGCAGTATTCTACGTTTATATGTGCTTGGAACATTTTGGAAAGCAGGGGTTTATATGGTACTATCCATTGATTATCTACTTCCAGTAAATCTCTGCCTTGTTTTCGTATTTTTTCTGTGAAGCCATTTTTTTGAGTGATCGTCTCTCCTGTATTTAGGATAGCCATCATCTCCCGTTTGTGTGTCGTCCAAGTAAGGTTTTGGGTATTTTTTTTATTATTTTTCCATCATTCTATGCATGACGAATTTGGGTTTAATGGCCCGCATGGTCTGTGAAACATGGTTTTTACAACTATGTCTTACAGCTCCGGATTTTCTTGTGGATTGGGAAATTGAACCGGGATGATTTTGTCGATATCTGTAGAATGAATTCTGTCGTGTAGCCATATGCGATTATGTGAGCGAGGCAGTTCTCAGTTTTTCCATTCGATTGTGTACATCCACCATCCAACGGTTCCAAAAATGTTGTATTTTATGTCGACTTCAATAAATTTAATTTGTTTTTGTCGGAAAAATAGGGCTATTATGTCATGTCGATCCATGGGGGCTCCATCCGTATCTTTGATTTCTGGCCACCATGAGTTACATATGAACGTTATTAAGAGGTCAGGTCATATATATTTTCTTACGTAAGTCGGGGCATCTTCAGTGTAGTGGTCCATTGGACTTCCTATGTAAAATGAAGGTAAGATTACCTTCGTTCGAATGCAATGTTTTCATCATTTATGATAGCGTTTCGAAAGTGAAATGTATTCTTCCGTACGTAGTTTGTTCAGATTCAATGTTATGTAAAGTATCCGTTCTGCTTCTATTGTTTCATACATATCTACCAAAAAATATTGGTATAAACGGCGAGTATTGAGGATATGATTGTATGTTTCATTGTCTCTGATCATTAAGAAGTAAGCATAGGACTCCTTGGAAGTGATTTTTCGTTTGTTTCCACGCCTTTTTCAGGTTGAATTTGTTTCACATTTAAATGATATCCGTGCTCTCCGGCAGAAATATTAAAGGGTATGGAGGGCATCGCATAAACGGTGTGTCTCTGCAATGCGTAGTCCTTCTCTTCTTCATTGTGCAATTATCTCACGACTTGTGTTTCCATTGTCCACAATTACGATGGCGACTTTGACTCTCTGAGGTGCAATTAATCGACGTTCGTGTTCTCCAGGTGTCCTCTTGTCGACTTGAATTATAACTTTATAGTCATCAGAAATCATTCGGTCTAGTGCTGTTTTCAATATGTGAATAAGTTAATTGTATTTTTGTAAGATCCTCTGTACATCTTGGATTATTTCTCGTCTCAATTCACTGATGTTTATACATTGTTGATCTATTTCTATTTCTCCATTTCCGATGAAATATACTTTGGAAATTTATAGTGTTCGTCGGGTAGTGGTAGTAATAATCCCATTTTATGATAGATTTGTCCTTAGATGGAAAAAACATAATCGATTTCATCTCCGTTAGTGTTGATCGAAGTGACACTGAAAGAAGTAATTTGAAAGCAGACGTTGTACGCTTTTAAATCTTAAAGAAAATGTTTTGATTCTGGAAGTTTCCCGGTCATGTAATGTAGGTCATATATTCCTACAGAGGTGCTTCCAGTGGTGACAATCGATTTTTTCCATTCATTCAACAGATTTCTGCTATTTCTCAACTGAATTTTGTCACGTTGCAAAATTAGCTATATATATATATATATATATATATATATATATATATATATATATATATATATATATATATATATATATATATATATATATATATATATATATATATATATATATAATCGATGTTATCCATTTTTCCGATTACGACATGTTTGTGTTTGTTATATTCTTTGTCGGATCGTAGTGGAATGCATCATTTGTTGAGTTATACTGTTTACTTGTCCTCGTCCACGCTTCTCGTAGGGTGGTATTTTCATAGGTGGCATGCGTTTATAGTCTTTTATTATTATAGGATTTGTCGCAATTCTTGATTTTTCAATTCGTTCATTTCATTGTTTTTCAGTTTCTCTGCTTCTCACGGTGCTCATTCTCATTCGTTACGAATGTTGGTGAAAAGAAAAAAAGAGAATCGATTAAAATAAATCCAACGGTTTTTGCATGATAAGCACACACACACGAATTCGTTATCTTTTTATTATATGTACAGATTATGTTATTTTACAATGTCAATTATCCTCTGTTCATTCTAAAATTACACAGTAATTGTAAATTTTTATTTCCTTTTGTTGAAATCACCAATCCATTGTAAATTCTTTTGCTACATACGTTTATGTTTATAGATATTTTATACAGAACAGTCTTTCTTACCGATCTTTTTGATGAAATGGTGAAAAGTTGACATCGTTTACTTATTCAAATAAATTAGCGTGCATATTTAAAAAATGAGGCAACTCTTTCAAATCATTTAAAAACGTTTTTAAGCTTTCATATTTCCAGATTAAATAATTTCTAGAGTATATTCAACACATACATTATAACAGTCAAATTTCCATTTCAAAATAATTTGAAGAAAATAATCCAATTACAATTCCCAGCTTAAATAATAATATTAAAAATATATTTACAAAACCAAATGTTTTTTTAAATAAATAACAATTAATGGCTGTGCATAGAATAAAAACAAACGAAATAAAAAATATACTTATTTTTCCCAAGATCAAACAGGTACTGAGACACTAGCCTGTGTAACCACATATAATATTAATTAAGGTTATGCACAAACAGAAACAACAAACAGAAAGAAAGTATAACGAGGGTTTGACGTGAGTTTGGGCCGACCTTTGACAAGTTTGTGGAAATTACAACCCCCAGGCGTTGAGAGCAGGGCAATAATAATATTAATGTAACTGGTGTTTATTTTAACGTATACGAATTTAAAATGAAAAAAGCAAGTGAAAATAATGATAATGGCCATGATATTAGCTTTATTGAAAAGGTAATTTTATGCAATTTATTTTCATATTTGAAATTTGTTTAAGGCATATGGACGCCGCGGCAGGCTCGAATGGAGTGCAATCTAGAAGCCGTTATTATGCTTTTCATCTGTTTTTTTTTCATTTTAAAGTTGCATACCTCTAAAAAACACCTATTATATTTATAAACAAAACCCGCTTCAAAGTTATTTTGCACAGAAGGATGGTTCAAATAATAATATTTATTATGTTAATTTACGAAAAATGTAAATTAAGAATATAAAAATAAACACTTTCATTATTTCCAGAAAGCTGAAAGCTTTTTCTGGACAGTACTGACTTCCGAAACTACATACAATTTGTTTTCATTTAGGCGTGTTTTTTCTTTAAGCACACTTTTTACTATATGAGCAATCCCTTCCGCTCAACCAAATCCACCAAAGTTAAGATGATTGCGTTGTGGAATAAAATAAGCACCTTAATGATTTAGTTGAGCGGAAAAAGTTGATCATGTATTATAAATATGTAGATATATATATATATATATATATATATATATATATATATATATATATATATATATATATATATATATATTGGATTGGCTAATAAGTTTTTAACCCCGAGTTGTTGTATGTTACACTAAACTTAATTTAAGTATGCACCATTATTATGTACTACTTATTGCCATCTAGCTGGCAGCGACAATATGTGTGTCTTGTAAAATTCCGGTGAGTTTGATTCAAAAAACTGTGCGAAGTCGTTTTGGAGATCTTTTTCAGGTAAATGGTTACTTTGAGCCCTGAATAAATGGTAATCAGAGGGCACAATGTCCGACGAATATGATGGATGAGCGAGTAAAACCAAGCTGAGCTCTGGAAGCAACTCCCAATTAATAATGCCATTGACATTCCAGCAGCAGCCAAGCATCACCTTATTTTCACTTATTTCAGCTATATATTATTATACTACTTATTATATTAACTGAATCAGCCAGTCGAAGTTACGTTTCAATATCAATAACTATTGACGAGTATCAACTCGGCACTAAAGATGATATGATGACACTCGTGGGATGTCCAAACACCGTTTTTTTTTAACTTCCCAATTTGTACAAATATGTCCCTATGGTTCATATGAATTATTTCATATAAAATATTCATATAAAATATTTAATTTTCCTCCCTTTACATATAAAATGGGGAAAACATCCATTTAATGTTCCTGTCTGTAATATATAAATTGTGCGAAACGTTATACATTTAATTTTCCTTCCTTTTCATATGAAGTGGTGAAAATATGATACATTTAATGTTCCTCTCCGTAACATATAAAGTGAGGGAAGCATTTTTTTTTCGTTTACTCAATTGAAGAGTATCATTGGATAGGTCTTTTAAACGAGGTTCCACTGATCGTTTTTAGTCCCATTTGTGAGATATTAGTTTGGAAAATATCTTCATTTTCCTCATCTCCGATCTTTTCTCAGATAATTTAATAAAACTAAAATACAATTAGTATTTTTTCTTACAAAGTTTTACATTATATCATTTCGCGGAGCTTTTTAACACAGGCGTGGTACATTGTTGAGACATTCCACGCCACGGCCCAGCTTGCCGGTGCCGGCTGGGGGCTGAATAACTCTAGCTTCAAACTGCTAGGTATATTGACCTAAATGCCGTCGGTTTGGACTTCGGGATCCCGTAGGTCAGACGGGTGGTACTAAGATCGCATCGTGTGTCGCTTTCAGCGCTGACTAAAGCTTACAGTACCTACTCAACGGATGCGCTGTCGGTTTTGGTGGGCCTCCTGCTGACCTCGGAATTGCAGTGGCTAACGCGTGGCTTAACGCGTAACGAACCCGTATCGAAACACTTAACTTGTCTTGGAACAAGTTAAGTGTTTCGATACGGGTTCGTTACGCTTTGATTTTTGGCTGATTAATATTTAGTTGATAGAAAGAGACGTATTTTGGAGATCGGCAATGCTCATTGGCTGTCTAGGTTGTCCTCATCTGATACAGAGAAGGAAAGGACTAGGTTATGTTTCCCCGGCGCATCTGAGCGGTTGCGTAAGAACTGGCTTGTCACCGATTATTATGCTTCGCAGTTTTTAAAGACTCATGGCGTATTTTGTCCCAGCTTGTATGGTATTGCCCTTAGAGAAAGCCCGGCTTACACCTGTGGTTTTGAGATTCAGGATGTGAATCCAATTATGTTCCACTGCAGTGAGCACAATGATGCACGTAGGGTTTTGTTAGAGATCATGCGTCTTAATAGTATAATAGAAGCGGAGCTTTAGAACATGGTATCTTTAGTCACAGAGACTTAGTTGAGAATGGACCGATCTTCGCTAAACGCGTTCTTAAAAAAATGGAGATCGTGAATGATTCATTGATGAGTGACGGGCTTTGACCCTGTTGGATGGAAGCGCTGAGATTGTAAATATGGTATACTATTAGGGGACGTTAGAAGGTCCCCCTTTTTGTACGAGGTGGTATGTTACGTGTTTAAAGAGGTTGATCCGTTTACTAAATTTGGAATTGTATGAATTGTTCTACATTTGAAGAGAGACTATATCATAGTTATTAGAAGGCCGTGAATTTGATGAATTCTATTATCCTGATAATCGAAATTCTAAGTATTATGAGCAACGTAGATAACCGACAATATTCGGACCAATGATAGTCGGAGAAAATGAAGCATTACATTTATTAGTTTAACGCGCTCGTTCTACAAAAATTTGCCGTGCGAAAAAATCGGAGCGATTCTGGCCGACCGAACATCACGAGCTAAAACATACTAATGAAGAAAAGGATAGAAATAGAGACTGAATGCGCTCTCAAAAATAAACTCTTGACGTTCGGATTACTTCAGCATGTTTAGACAAAAATAAGCAGTTGTCAGCCAGTTCGCCAACTAAGAAATGGTTCGTCTGAATTGCGTGTTACTTTACATGATATAACAAACAGTAATAAAAAAATAATGGCCAAACCTTAATTACATTGTAATAATTACGAAAAAAAATTATGGATAAAAATGCGTGAAAACATAACATAATGAATTAAGTTTTATTATAGCCCAATTATTTTCAATGCGATTGTATCGTTCATAACGACGTGGGCATTTTCATTTATGCATTTACCCTCTTAGGGAAAAAATATGGGCTTCTATTTTCTTCGCAATATTTAATCATAAAAACTTACCATGGCGCAGCAGGCAAACACCACAATCATGTTTTATTTTGGTTTCTTCATTTTGTACGATGCCTTCCCAGATAGGAAAATACCTGGCGGTAAAGAAAAATGTATTTATTGTAAACGCCAACTAACTTGAATTGTGTGAAGTTAGTTGTATGAACTGATTGGGCTTATTTTTCTTCTCCAATTAAAATCTAATCACGGTTCTTGGTTTCTTCGCGATCCCAGCAATTTTATATTGTTAGTTTACTCTAAACAACTTACTCGTCACACTTTTTTAAATACATTGCTTTTAAGCTATTAAGCTAAAATTGTGCGTTGTAACTAAATATCCTGAAAATAAGCCTAAAATTTTACGTCCTTTTTCCTGAAAGTTATCTCCGTTTCTTTATTTCTTATTTCCCTTCTTCATTTGCATTTTCACTTCCGATAAGTCTTTCATCATAACAATTATTCTTAATTTATAATATACCAAAACGATATAATCATTCAATCTATTCATAACCTACACCAGTATGTGCGAAATGAAGTGGATAACCACATAATACACATCTCGCTAATACCGAAGTCTATATTTAACAAGCCATCCTCAATACAGCAGAATGTACCAACTCTCTTATCTACTCAAACAATATGCTCGTAATTAAACCTGGCTACCTCCACGTTAATTGAAATGAACCGCCGTCAGTTACGTGAGGCTCTATCATATGAACTATATTGAAAACCATCAACACCAGCGATCTGCTCCAATTTCCTTAACTGAGTATAAATGGACTGGGTATGCAGCTCGATTCATTTAATTTCTCAATGGCTGAATTTGCAGGTAGGTTCGACGCAACGTAAGCTTTGTGGCATGACAGGTGCAAACGCGTTTATGTGCATGTTGCACTTTACAAACAAACTGCTTTAACTTGGCTCACTATGTGTTTACATGACTGACCCAATTATGTTAGTCTAATAATATTAACACCTTCTTGTTAAAGTTCAAGGTTTCTATATTTTTGACCCATTGTCTTTTAATTTTTATAGAATATCAATGAGTGTTATGAAAGCAGATGGACACAACACAAACGTCCCGTCGAAAGATGAAAACGGATCGTTACTCGGCAAATAAATTTAACGATATTTTTAATTTCAGCAATAGGGTTACATTTTTTTCTAATTTTGAAAACTGAGCTATTAAAAAAATGTTACTCATGTACTATAAATATAAATGTACTCTAATACAGAGTACGTTTATATGCGCAACAAACCAAAAACAACATTTTTGTAACAAGAATGTTGATGAAATTATAAAAAGTTTCCAAACTTACCCTCGTTTCCTACAATATTAATAAAAAAAACTCATAGAAATTAAAAATGGCTCAACACCGCAATAAAACTATAATCAAGTTCTGTAATTTTCATTAATTAAACCAAAATTACAATTAAAACATTAATGGTATCCAAATAATATTAATTGACATAAGTTCCTTATAATACATTTTATGAGAAATTGTTGTATCGTTTTTTTTTTCAATATTTTAAATACTTTGATATCACAAAGTTAATACGGTGTCATTGAAGATAGACTGATGAAGTTAATTCCTTAAATCACTTAAACATCAAATATATTTAAATATTATTCACCGTTATTTTATATTTAAAACTTATAAAAAAGAAATGTTCAAACATATACATGTTTAAACATTTCTTTTGACATGAAAACATTTTCGAAATAGATGCCGGTGGAGAATAGAGTCGCGCTCAAATGAGTGATGTTTCTATTGAAGTGATTTTAAACTTCAATATCTTGAGAACATTTTATGCCAGTAAACTTCTATGGTGCTACCGATGTACGCGAAGATTTTGCGAACCCATGACTTTTCATTGCTAGATTTGACATTTACAGAAGTTTTCAAATAACTTCAAACCCATAAGTATATTACTTCTGATACCACTACTTATAACCTAATAAATGCAAGTGAATTAGATGATTCGAAACAAAAATTTTAATTAATTTCTATATAACTACACGCGATTGACATTTTCATAAAAATAACTGGGGCAATGTAATATATATTTTTTTAATTTTATGCAAAATTTCATATATAAATTCACCCCATGTGAATTTTTTTCTTCCTGAATACAATGTACTCACACCAAAATGAATACAATATTTAAAAAGAGTATCCTATAAACTTTCCCATTTCACCCTAACACCACATTTTAAATAAATTTAATACCAGATAAAATCAAATTATTGACAATTTTATAAAAAAATATGTAACAAGACGTTTAAAATAAGATGACAGGTTGATATTTAATGTGATGGCAGACCTTAAATGTCAAATTGGTGACAATTTTTCTTTCAATCAATCTTTTTACTATTCTCTTATTTTTTAAACTGCCCCTCAAAGCACATTTTAAAGAAACTCCCATATACACGGTAGCCTGGAATAAGTGTCGGACAAAGAAAGACCTTATTCTTTGACGGAAAACTGGTTGATTATTGTTAAAATAAAATTTGAAAGATGACTTTTCCAGAAAATTGAAAATAACATTCATAATTATTTGTCATCACCACTGCGGGTAAACAATGCACTTCGAACAAGTATTGGGTGTGTTAAAAAGAACTATGTGTAATATTTTGTTTGCACTCAATTAGAAAAAGGGTGTGTTTTATGTTCTATTTCAACGAAAAGTTATTCCTTCATAGCCAACGAATAGCGTCTTTCTTTGTCCGACATCTACTCTTGGACACCGTGTATAATTTATATGTCGAGAAGTAAGAATCTAAATAACCATTACCTCTAAATTTAGTAATTAGAATAAAATATATACTGTATGTCTTAATTTTGAATTAACTTTTAATTCTTTTCTTTTGTACCCCGAAACTAACACAAATTACGCCCCTCATGGTCAATAAATCAATTGGTTAATATACAAATAACTATCAAAAAAATACGCATAGTTATTAATATTACACAACATTGTTACTTTATAAAAGAAACCAAAAATTTTTTAATGTACTTTATTTCTCTGATCCTATTATGTTACGTCCTTTTTTTCAATTTTACGTCTCTATGTTCCTCCAAAGGATATTAAAAAAATCGCAGACTAAATGCAATATAAACTAGCGCGATTAATATTCTGTACCACTGTGTACCTACACACATAAATGCATTAAAACATAAGTGAAATCAGTACCAATGACGCCTAAAGTGCACTGTGGCCTATAGCGTTCTTATAAACCATATTATAATAATAATATAAGAACATTACTAATAATAACAAAGTAGCCAATAAAATAAAATTACTTTGATACAATATTTGGAAATATGACAAATTACGTCAATTTTTATTTTTCGGTCCACATTAATATTTTAAGTATAATTTTACTTTGAATGTTTGAATTGTTAATTACAAAAAAAATGTATCATATAATTTGATCCTTTTAACTTTTCAAGAAATGGCACCTCATAATTAACATAAAATTGTAACACGATACCTAAAACAATACGTTCAGAATTAACAGAGACATATAATTTACAGAGATATACCAACAGAGACATACTCAACAGAGACATACCAACAATACATCCAGAATTACAAAGAATTAACGGAGACAATTTCCTTCCTTCGACATTAAAGCTTTATGTGGCTTCCCAGTACATAACGTAAAAGTTTTATTAAAGTCTCCAACCAGAAGCTTTTGCGCGAGCTTTTATGACGATCGGATCATGAGGTCAAATAGTTTTGTAGTTGGTTTTAGAACTAACAATTAAGGAATATACCGAATCCCCCAGCTCTTAATACAACAATAGAAATAGTCTTAGCGTGTTTCGCATCTTCTCGTAAGTATGCTCAATGAAAATTGGTATTGCGATCTTCACTTATTTATGAAAAACAAAAATGTTTCAAATGTGTACTGCGGTATTTCATTATCATTTTATTTTAAAAATTGTAGGTAGGATTAAATTTAAATTTTATTTATTCAACCTGGGAACATCACATACCCTTGCTGAACACCAATTGCCATATTGGTGTTCAGATATTGATTAAAAGAATATATAAACAACGAATAAATTTCAAATCGATAAGTTGTAAAAAATGTTTTGTATTTATAAAATCATCACTTTTATGACACGTTTTTTGAGTAGATATCTCTAAATAATGAGTTTAATATTATTTTATAACACATACAAACTTAGGCGGGCTCCGCCGTAGTTCATTTCGCAATTTTTAAACATTATTATCTATTCAGTATTTTTATGAATCTATAAAAAAAATATTTTTAGTTTAAAAAAAAAAAATATTTGTAGGTTTTTTTAGTTTTAAATAACTGTAGTAGTATCTAATTTAATTATTTATTTCACGCGTAATAATTAATTTTATTTTGTACATCGCTGATATGAGCTTTATTATTGTCTAGGGAGCCAGACTCGAGTTTCTATTATGAAATGATTATAACTTGAGAATTTAAAAAGCTTTTTCAAAAAAGGAAATTTGTCTGTAAATAAATATTTTTTTAAATTTGTATCAATTTTTATTATGACATCAGTTTGCCTTTGAAAACTGACTGATATCTATATCCGTTCATCTGCATATATTTATGAACGTATGACATCACGCTAGGGGTCGCAGTTTTTTACTCAT
This sequence comes from Druceiella hillmani, assembly GCA_039881145.1. Classification (NCBI taxonomy): domain Eukaryota; kingdom Metazoa; phylum Arthropoda; class Insecta; order Lepidoptera; family Hepialidae; genus Druceiella; species Druceiella hillmani. The sequence goes on from JAYKKI010000049.1 coordinate 523,071, forward strand.
TTTGAATCTTTTTCCAATCGGTTGGTTAACTCTCGTAATAGAAGCACTGATTTGCTGCTTTTATCTTGTTTTTAAATTTGTTGTCAAGGTTATGACCAAGGTCGACAATTATGTTTTTCATTGATCTTTTTCCTTATTATTACAGGACCCTGATAATCACATTACATAGATAAGAATTATAATAAATATAATAATAAGAAAATATTAAATATTAAAATAACATTAATAAAAGAAAAGGATAGACAGTGCACTTTCAGACTTACCAAATGTGTAATATAACATTTTTATTATAATACTTAAATACACTATAATATAATTTTATACGATTGACCGGACTTGTTTGAATTCAAAAATAAGAAAAGCAAATTTTCATAAACTATATAAATATTATACTCATAATACTTTTATAATACTTATTTTAGACCAAAGAAACTTGCTTACCATCATGGAATTTGTTCCCAGTTTAATGACGGGCCGGCTTAATTTTAAAATTTATTTATACTAATTATGATAAAAAACTATGTGTTTATCTTTTCACTTCATTTACAATTACTCTATCTCAATAGATCTAGCGTTAATTATATTTATATTGCATTTTGTATATTCGATTCTTGATTTCTTCACTTGTGCTGTCGTTGTTTGTATCTAATTATTAAAAATCTGTTTGTGTTTCTAATTATTAAAAATCGATGTATAACGATTTTTAATTAAGGCCGTGGATTTTTTCCAAAGTTAGTAAGTATTGAACAATTCTCCATAAATAAAGTTTTGCCGATTTAAATCACAAGTTATTAAATTGATTAGCAAAAATTGTTACTAGTGAAGAAATATCACTAATCGTTAGTAACCTAAAGATATACAGTTATGTTAAGTTTTATATTAAAAAATAGCTTATACGTTAAATAGAATAAAAATTTATACACTAAATGCCGTACAAATCTATTGGCATGAAAAGCAATCTCTATACCCAAAGAATGTAATTAAATAGTTTCAAGGTAAATTTCGAAGGTTATGTTATTATAATTTTAGACAACAAACTGCATAAATGAAATTAAAAGAAAAGTTATTTTAAATTATTACTAAGGAGAGAAAGTCAATTTGGCAGCAAAGTAAGAAAATAGAATAGGAGGATAATATGAAGGAGAGCAGGATACGATGTAACAAAAAGTGGTGCGGATTAAAGGAGAGGTTTAATTGTTTTAAAGACTACTCGTAAAAACGTATATTTTTGGTAAATCTCCGATGGTAAGATCGAATGAATTCCGTAACTGCGCACCGTAAAGGAATATGAGAATTTATAAAATGACGAAGAAAAGGAATAAGGATCATGTATGAGTTCTAAAATGAAAATGGAGGCCAACGGTAGATAATTTCGTAAATCTAGCACCTATGCAAGAAGGTCAGTGTCACATGCTGCGTTATAAGGTGCAAAGAAGTAGGGATCCATGCGTTTTCAAAGAATTCTTCAACAGCATTCTGAAATTTTTTCTTATTTTGCAAATGTGTAAGCGTGACAGCACTATGTAAACTTTGTTAACTTTTTTTATCATTTACTTTGTGGCAGTAACCACTATCATGTTTGAAATAAAATTGCTCTGTTCTTAATCCACCTTGCATGTCCCGATAAAGTCACCAATAAAACGATCAAACTTGTCTGACTGTGACCTAACAGAATCATGATCGTGAACACGAATCGTGATCATTTACCGCATCCAGTGCCGCGTATAGTTGCTTCAAATCATAATAATATTATCTTCAAGAGTTCTTTAATACATAAGGGTAAAATGTCATAATAACGATATGAATTGATCGCTTTAAAAGCACGACATAAAACACTAACAAGAAAGTTATGTAAAATATGTTATGATAAAAATGTTAAGAAAAAAAATTATCATTTGACGAATAGAGAAATTTCCCACTGAAAGAATATAATGGAAACATACCAAATAAGAGATATTCCAAAAATATTAAATGTTGCATGCAAATTTCCATTCTGATAAGTCTAAATATAAACTTGATTAAAAAGATTAATTGCATTGTGTGTTATTTGTTTTAGTATTTTACAATTCTACTAATCGTTTTATTTGTTCTAACTTAGATGTTCTTTTTGCACAAACACATGTTTTAATCGACTCTTTACTTTATTATGGTAAAATATAGGTTATAAGGTACGCAACTCACATATAGCAAACACCATAATAATTCCAGGTAATCCAAAGCCCAGAGCGTAGCAGTTATCATCGCCGAAACACATCACGCTTTGCCTGGCAATAGGAGTCACCATCATACCGACAAAGCCACCAAAATTGACCGTGAAATAGAAGATGGTGATGAACTGACGCAGTAGCTCGTTCTGCTCGGGTGGTTGGAACTGGTCTCCGCTGAAGGCTGCAACGCAGGGTTTTATGCAGCCAGTACCGGCCGCTATGAGCAGCAAGCCGATCATTGAGAATAATCTAAAAACGTCAGGTTGTTGTATGAAGTGGACTTGTTTCTTAGGTTATATCAATACCAGCAATAAATAAATATCCACATTTTCTTGAAAATATAAAAAAATATTAAATCTAAATAAATTGAAATGCTTTATAATTATATTTTATTTCTCTAACTTGCATATATAAAGGAAATTAGGGATGTAATCTTTCTAGTTGTTTCCGTCACCACCTGGGCTTATTTCAGAAACTCTCCTGGGAACCGTAATGATCCTCCATCATCCCAAACCCCGACCCAGTCATTACTTTCGAGCTGAAGGATCAAATACTTTTTTTACGTAATAATGCACGTAAGACCTCCATTTTTTTAAGAATGCCAGGACAATAATCCTTCGTTAAAATGCCCACAATTCAAGTGTTTATTTTCAATCCACGGAAAGACCGAGTCTACGATTAAGTACAGACTGCAGAGGGATTTTAAGCGTAGTTCGTGCCACGTATATACTACGTCAGGTAGCAGGTTAAGGATATTTTTCCACAATATATCCTAATTCTCTCCAACAAATTAAAGCTTAATGATATGAATTGACAATATACCTTAGCGTCATCAATGTAGATTGGGAGAGTCAGGCTTACTGTGAGTAAGGCTTGTGGCTTTGTTCAAAGTCTACGGATCCATTGCCTGTTTGGTTGGTTATCATTCAAGCGATCACCGAATACATGACCAATTTTGGACTGAATAAAATAAGTGTTCTAGTATTCACGCTTTCTATTTTTAATTCTTGCTAGATGAACCCTTATGTGCCTAAAAGAGACCCGTTCCGGAAATCATGTATACTCATTGGCCGACCAGATGGTCTCAACACATTTATATGGGTAAGACCACTAAATTATTGTTTTCTGAATATTTCTAAGCGGTATAATATTTTATTTAAAAATCAAGCCAAATTAGACACAAATGGATAAAATGTCTTTCGGTAAAATATAAAAAATAACATGACTCATCAAACGACTTGTAATTTTCTTGCCTAAAGTTGTAGAGTCATCTCAAATCAGCCTCAAGTGAAATTGAAAGTAGAGTTAATCTTATTTCAGCCGTCCTTCTAGTTACAGTACGTTTTCTTCAGACCAATATGGTAAAAGAATACGAACATAATAGTGGGTGTAAGGAGAAACGCATTAAAATGGCAGATCCTCGGCAAAAGAAAAAGCAGATCCCTTACGATATGTCTAAGACCGTGACCGGGTACTTTATCAAATAATAAAATTATATTTTTATACGACTAAGCACCTCGCATTTTGATGTAAAACATATGATGGCACGTTTCGATGGGAGATAAGTTCTGGTGGCACGTGCGACTCACCATTCGGCAGCTTCGCGTCTTGTCGGCTCTTTGCGACTTAATTCGGCCAACTTCGCGTCTTGTAGGCTAACAGTATTATAAAATTGAAAATGTGTTATCAATAGATTGTTAAAAAATCTTTGGTGATAAATTATTTCATAAAAATAAAATAGCAAATTGAAATTAATGCTTTATTATTGACAACTATCTGCATATTTTAACTCGTTATTATAACTAATATATTAATGCTCGACTTTATAACACATTGCTTATGTCAATCTAAAAAATATCTTGTGTTACGGAGAAAACCCTCTGTTTATTGCTGTTATTAAATTAATGTTTATTAATTTTTTAAGAAAGTTGACTGCCGTAATGTTGGCGTCTCTATGGTAATATTGTGTTTTGATACTTGGTAACACAAATATTTTATCACGATATCGTTCCTTGTCTGCATAAATTCCCTTAAATGGAATTATTTGTTATTAATCAGACAAAACGCAACCGTATATCTGTAAAAAAGTATTGACATGTACTTTATTTTAAATAAGTTACGTTATCCTGCAGCAAATATCGTAGCTGGTGTAGTCCTCATGTGCTATTCCAAATGAGCAGCGGCAAATTTATTTCTATTATAACCCTGAGCTAAAACTGTTTGCCGCCCCTATTTAGCTCCCGTGACGTCCCATTCTTTTTTAGAAAATTCCTTACAAATACGCAGAAAATCTACACAAACAATAGAACGGTTGTGTCTATAGATTGAATAATTTTGCAAAAAAATTATAGGTTGAAGTTCTTACGCACTGACAGAAATTGAATCAACGATGTCTAAAATGTTTGACTTTTTATCTGCGATATTTATTACCTCACATCAAGCAAAAGTTATTGGACAAATTTTGAATGAATATTTACTGCTGCATGCCCGGAAGTCATAAAAACATAATGTTTTGTTTGATTTGCTTTTATTGTATTTTTTTATATTGTAATTAAATATGAGCAAAAAAATACTTGTTCTATGTTTATTTTTTTAGCAACCGTTATCTGGTTATTGATTTGTTATTTGCTCAAAAAAATTATGGTCGTAATTAATTATTACACAACAATTAATTGAATTTGCTTTGATACTAAGAAAAAACTAGCAGCGGGTTCGAGTTACTAGCTTCTTGTGAATAATGTAAATAATAATGTTATTTTTTATAGTTTTAAGATGAAAAAAATTGTATGGCTCTCTCTTTCTCTTTCATTTTCATTTTAATAAAAGCTACAAGAGCATAGGCTATCAAGGCAAACACAAATGTACAAATTCCAGAAAAACAAATTTATTTGTCATTAATGCATATTATTGTGAACATTGTGTGGAATATACATTATTACTCATCGAAGTCACCGATAATGTAAGTAACGATTGTATGTAGTAAATATATTAAACAGTACCAAAATTTCACAAAATTAAAAATGGAATATTAATCTAAATTTTTGCTTAGAATTATGAATGCAACTTATGTCACAGAGCAAAATATCTGATAAACGGCGCTAGAACAGCCTTCAATTAATATCTGAAACTTGTATTGATGGTGATACAGGATTGATGGAATATTTGTATATCTTGATACACTAAACATAAAGAAAACACTATGGATATGCTTGTCTAATTCTAAATAGTGCATATTTGAAATATAAATAATATTTCTTGAACCAAAGTTTTGTTTAGAAATTTATTGACTCGGTGTAACTATAACATTTGTCCAAAATCCAACCACCACCGCAAATGCCATAGTGTTATATTTGGTTTGTATAGTAAAAACATGGATTAAAATGGATTGCTGATTATAAGCGAAAGTTACACAGCGCGGCTCTCAAACACTTTGAGATGTCTAAACTTAATGAAAATAGATCACTATAATAGAAATAAACCACGGGGAGATACGGCGCTACATAAATGTAGGGTGGCGTGAACGCTTCAATATTTCGAATAGTTGCGTTTACTCAGATATTTCAACAAACTCGCTAAACTAATGTGGTTGCAATAGCAAGCCGCCCGGAAATTTCCTCAATAATTATTTATTGATATCGCTACCGCGTAATTGATGTTATTTGTCGTCTTTACTTAGTTATTTTCTACTCATTTAGTATTGCACGCTAAAATGTAAAATTATATGCCTAGGATTTTCACGAAAGGCAAAGGAAAAATTCCTCTTTAAATCCCGATATCTAAAAATTAATCATATGTTATTAAAAGCTATTCAACGTGCTTTGGTTATTTAAAATAAGAACAATTTTTTTTTATAATTTACAAGTTTTCAAATTGTGAATAGGAATAAACCAATCGTAGCTATATATTTTTTCTGACTTAAATATAAATAAATTTTTTATCTTGCACTTATAAATTTTACACGTTTTAACTTTTGTTCCGAGGTCATTTTTATTATAATATAAAAACAAGTAACAAAATAATTCAGTATGAATCTATCTTCAATAATAACCGTCAAATATTTAACAACTTCGTCATTATATTTGTTAGATAACAGAGCAAACAACAGCTTGACATTTGCCGCAAACCCTTGTTCCGATCCTTGCCCTGGGTGCTGATTTCGATAGAATAAAATAATGTCTTATGCACGAAAATATATGCTGAGCGGAAAAGGGCGAGATATATAAAACGCCTTAAACCTCATAAGACGTAGTTTAAATTGTTAGGTCATAACATTATTTAAAACTTACAGAAGCTGTATATGTACGCATTAAGATTGTAGAGCGTAACGGATTGAAAGTGTGAATAATTACACGACAAGAAATGGTTACTTTTCTTTTATATTTCCTATCGATTTTCTTTTGGATACGTTAGGTTACCACATTTTGCACCACAATCAAAAGTTTCTTGGGCAAAATAGATTTTCCGATTTATAATGGAAAAAAGTATTCCTTTATTTATAGGAAAAACTACATTTGCTCTCTCATCATAATTTTTTGCTATAGCGCATACAGACCGAGTTATATCGACATTCTCTCTTTTCCCATCGTTCAATCCACTTTCGCGTTTGCGTCAGAGTGACGTGTTTGTGATGAGACAGAATGAAATTCTTGAAGTGTGTCATCGTTATATACTTAATACTGTATGTTTCCGTAACTACATTTAAATAAATAAATAAAGTGTTGGGGTTTTTATTGTTTTGAAAAATGTTCTATAATACATTATGATTGTGTTATTTTTGAAACATTTTTGAGATAAGATATATACCAAAAATATAACATATTTTTGATATACACTATACATACTAAAAATATTGTAATCTAAGCTATCCCCAAATGCGAAGATAAATTATCAGTGATTAAGAAAAAATAGATTTTCTTTTAAGCATTCGCAATAGGTAACCTTTATTATTTATGATTATTGCAAATGGCGGAAAATATAACCTACATATGTAAGAAAAAGAAAAAAATAAAGTTGTTTATTAGAGATCGAATTCCTTCCAAAAATTAAAAAAAAATTCCGTAGACGATAACTTGGCTCTCCGCAAATGCCGGCAGTATGAAATTAATACTGAAATTTTAAGAGTACATTATCTAAGCACGAATAATCTGTTTATATATCGAATACACTTAATGTTTACCTTACATGTGCCGAAGTATGTATCGACTAATAAATTACTGGTATGAATGAGTACCGATATATCAATTTTATTCCAAATGTTTAATTTCGGCCGATGTAAGAGAAGGAGCCGAAAAGTTCTGATTTCGTAATGTTATTTCTAACTATTCAGCTATTTTTGTACGTAGCACAATGAAATATAACTTATAACTTGACTTAGTTTTGGAAATAAAGGGTGGGAGAATGTGATTTTGCGTATTTTTCTTTACAAGTACATCTGAAGATATTCTACTCAAAATTAGGAAACATTATTAATTATTTGTGAGCCTTGTAATTAGACTTTTCAAAATAATAACAAAGTGAACCTCTCTGGTTATGTTTTTCTTCTTAAGTGTATTACCAAGTGTGACATTCATACATCAGCGTTTGGAGAAGATAAATATCTATTACTTTTTTAGATTCAGGGGCAATAAATTTTTAAGAACTTCTGCCAAGTTTTAGAATTTGATTCAGTCTTACTAACTCTTCTGTCAATTTCTCGTAGATTTTCTGATAGTAACACAATATCAACAGCAAATACAAAGTGGGTGAGATGTTTTTCATTTATGAAAATTCCTTTGTAATTCCAGCAGATATCATTTATTATGTAGTGTAGAATAGTTATAAATAAAATCAGTACGAGCGGGTTTCCTTGCCTCCTCCTCTTTCAATATTCGTAAACATTCCAGTATTATAAGTCTAACCCTACTTATACAACTAGAATAAATAGATTTTATTATTTTTTGCTTTTCGCTGCCATTAGAGCTTTTTATAGCGATTCATGTTCTATTGTATCCAATGCTTTTTGATAGTCAACAATCGCCATGAAAAGTGGTAGACTGACTACTAGATTACTGCTTAAATGGATTCCATCGAACAAGAAACCGCTTCGAAAATCTTTAAAAAATACTATTAAATCAATTATTTCCATATTTGATTGAAACATATTATATAAATGTATCTCCATAACTATGATGATAACATCTTTTAAAAAATTGGTGATGCACTCAGCTCAAAAATGTATGTCATCATTAACTCGCTGGTATTTTTAAATCTTAAATAAGCGCTAGAAGATAAATGCGTTCCTTATTGAATATATTTGGCGTTAATTTTGTAGAAATTCATTATTCACAATTAAATGAAACTACGTGATGTAGTATTATTTCTACCTTCTTTAAGTTCTTTACCACGACCTAGGTTTCGTTGTGTTACAACATCTTTAGGTGGGCTATTAGCAAAGATTCCAGATATCTTTGCTAATAGCCCACCTGAAGATGTTGTAATATAACGAAACCTAGGTCGTGTTAAAGAATTTAAATAAAATAAATATAATAATATATCACGTAGTTTCATTTAATTATGAATTCGTTATACAAATTTTGCTCTAGGCCTTAAAAGTTGATGAAATATCCATCAAAAATAAAATTTTTAATTGCTATATTTTGCCATATTTTAAATCTTATAACAATGGTCTAAATCATTTTTTATAAATGTCACTCAACTCTCAACTTATTCACTGATGTAAAATTAATTTTTCAAAATTTTAGGAAACATAAAATTAGTTTGTATAAAAATTATATAAAAAAATGGTCAATTGAAATCAAATAATTTTGTCCTTTGATCAAAAATAGACTGCAGAGACTCATTTGCAAGAATATGCTAGATATGGAATCTGATAAGTCAGAAAAGCATTTACTTTGTCTGCCCTAGATATTTCACGTTTTTCATACAGAGCTCAATATCGCTTCTTATTGGATCACATATTTGCCTTTTGTGATCTTTCTAAGTTCTTATCCTGATATTTTACGGCCTCTCCTTCAGAATAACCTCATGCTATGATTGGTATATCATATGCAATAATTGATACATATAGTCCAAAAGACAAACGAAAAAATTTGTATCTTCGAAATGGTGTCGAAAATGTAGTGAGATCTAAATGTTCATCTCTCAGCTTGACATTATAAAATCCATTTTTAGTGTCCAAGGTAGAACATATCTTGGGATTGTCTAGATTTAGTATGACCAACTCAATAGTTTGAGCAGAATATTCCGATATTTTGAAAACAGTGTTCAAATTCTGCGGTTCTAGACAAATTTACGATACTAAATTCTTCAATAACAAATAACCAATACAAAATTGCTACTACAGTCAATTGGAAGTGTTACCGTCGTTATTATTTTGCTCCTTCTCATATCAGCTAGCCTTGTCCAAACTCTTTTAACTCTTTTGGGAGGTTGCTTTGCGAACTTGTCGCCTCATCTCCAAATACTATTCGCTGTGGATACATCCCATGTCATTGAAAATATCTCAGTACTTTTCCAGTAACGGCTCTTTGGTAGATACGTCCAAAATAATAAACAGGTTAGGTTTTTTTGTAATGACTTTAACCATTGAAAGTTTTTACACTCATAAGTAGTATATTATGACTAGTTAACAGAATTTAAAACTACAATGGAATTGTCTCTGATTCTCCCCAGCATTGAATAGTTGTATGTACAATGGGATTCAGGTTCTCCTCTCCATAGTATTTGAGCTTAATATTTGTACTCTGATGAAGTTTTCACAAGTCTCCATAGCTTATGACATTTAACGTGGCTCCATAATTCATCTAATACTTGCCTTTTTGTGTATTTTCACAGTTATTTACTGACAAAGTCACTTTATTTGTTTGTAAAAACTGATTTTGATTTTTGGATCATGTAGACATACTCAAACGTACAGCAAATCTCATTGGCATTTGCACGTACCTTCTTTGTCACTTTTCCTTACACAAATATTGGCCTTATGATTTCCAAAATTTTGGTATGCCTTATCAAAACTTGCAATTGCTTGAATTTACTTCTGTCAAAATATGGGTTCTACTACAATATTTACAATCAATATCAATTTTATTTTTGGTTCGTAAAGTTTTATTTCCTTTCTTAATTGTTCCTCTCATTTTGTTTACGTCCTCAATGGCTCAGTAGCTTCTTTGCGGCTAGTTTTAAAAGGTATATGGCTAGTATTTTATATTTAAATCTATTTCATTGTCACCACAATACACAAACTGTATATATCTTTTGGTTAAATAACTGTAGATACAAACGAAGCAGAGACTGGCAAAATCCTTAATAGTCATAACACTAATACACCTCTAGTGTATAATACAAATAATATTGGAAAGGGAAAATTTAAAAATTTCCCTTAATATTTTATTTATATCGTCAAAGTCAGATTATTTTTCATAACAATTTGTAAATACCAATTCTACGGAACTCTTCAAATTAGCAAGATAAATCAAAATGCAGATTATAGTCTCTTTATCCACTACGTAAAAAAAATTCTTTGACAAGTGACATTCTATTCGGGAGATAAAAAATCGACAGCAAGAAATACAAACATTATTAAAAACATTTTCCACCGAACTATGTAAACGACCGCTCTTGGGTTCAGTTTCAATTTAAAAGATAATTATTTTTCTTTTATTTAAAAACAAAAGGTTTTAAAAGATTAAAAATTATTCTTATAACTTTTTGCCTGAGTTCTTTTTTTTACAAACACGATTTTTCATTGAATTATAATAGAATGCTTTCAGTGAAAAAAATTAAAAGTATGTAAATATAAACAAATCGAAATTAATGTTAATAGGAGTCTCCATGATTATGAGATGATCATCAAAATTTAGAAAAAAAACGACTTCTCAAACATTTAGTTATTACGCTCCACTCGACTGTTATATAGCCAGAAATTGTCGGTGGCTGTATACTAGGTAATACTGAGAGTTAATAGAAAATCAGAAACAAAACCAACTAATAAGTATGTAATCTATTTATAGTTTTTTAAATGTGGTATTCTATGTATTATTTATTTCAATTAAACCTCTGAAAGTAGCATGATCTAATCTTCATTAACAGCCTTTTGCAGAGGTTCACAGCCTATTCCATCGTTTCTTTGCCCCCCGGGCATCGCATTTCTCCCAGTTATTCCTTTGTTCTTAGGAATAAATATAAATCGCTTGGTATGAGGTCGGGATTATATGGCAGATGATACACGATGTAGTGAAATATTGAATCATTCATCTGTTTGAGCGGATAGAAGCATAGTCGTGATAGACGAGCATTCTATTGCGAGAGCGTCGCTCTCGCACTTTTTCCAAAACAACAGGCAAACAATTGCTAGTATACCAGTCTTTGATAACAGCTCTTTTATTTTAAACAGCAATTCTTGCGTAATAATTCATTTCTTTAAAGAACGAAATGTCCACTTTTTCCAACGTTTGTCCTTTTTCCTTTGTTATTATCTTTATTTTTCTAAAAAATAGGCCAAATTTGTCATTATTTTGTTGTCAGCCCATAATTGGACGTCGTAAAATTCAATAAATACTCGCAATAAGTTTTCTTCGTCTTTTGTGAAAACCATTGGACTGGACCCGACACATGGAAGCTTGTCTATTAGGTTAGCTTATATATATTTTTCTTTTCATTATCATTGCATTTTCTGGTGACTTATAGTTAAAAAATTAAGAGGATGCGGCATTTCTAAAATGTTGACCCCTTTAACGTTCATTCCTTAAAGGCCAATTCATTTATTTTGATACTAGACGTATTTCTATCAGTATTTTTACTTATTTATTAGGCTTTAAGAAACAATAAAATAACGATTGAGCAGGTAAAGTTACACCCCAAAACATAATTTCCATAGAAAAAAAGAAATAGGAGAGTTGTGACAAACTGCCGCAACCCAGAAAATAATATTAGGCAATGAAACTTGGAGAATCAATAAATATTAGAAAAAGAAGTCACAACAACACCGACCTAATAAATAAAAAGTAATGCAATATCGAAATATTAATCACAAACTTATTTTTGCGTTTTTTTGTCGCATGTACATAAATGTAACCGCTTGCTGTTATGCGACATACGAATCGCCTTCGGCGCAATCCACATCATACCGTATCGAAAAAGCAAGAAATGCCCAAGGTTGCCTGGTCGCTAGCGGTCGTAATTTTCAAGAAATCGGCTTTATCACAACACTACTCTTCTCGGTCTCCCATATTCTTTATCGACACCAAAATTTAAATGGCAAAATAATATTTTACCTCCTACACTACGGGCTGTACTGGATAATTAAACATAATTTCACTCAGTTACTTTATTATATTAACTTGTCTACTAAAGTTTATATAATTTATAATTTCGTTATGTCGTCATTTACCGTGACCAGACGATAAAAAATTTGCCATAAATAACTTGGATATTAACTTTGCACATGTTATCACATGGGTTGATTTTAGTGATGTCACGAAAGGGTATTTTCAAGTGAATTCACAGTATTCAAAATTTGTAAGGCATAATATGTTCGATGTTTGATAACTTTGCCGACAAAATTATATAAATGTATGGATAGAATAAGGGGCTTATCTACAATAGTAATGCAAAATATATATTCATAAAAAAATACATATTTGTATAACTATTAAATCTCTGTCATTACCATAAAAGAAATAACATATTTCTGTTGGTATAGTACCTCGTTATCTTAAATATGCTTTACTCTCATATGATACATCACAGATATTCACCAACCTTTCAAATATGGTTAGAACATATATATTGTAAATCGATTGTGTCAAAATCTCACTTCGGGAGTGACTGCAGTCTGGAGGTTGAAATATATTTTGATGATATTTTTTGAATGTAAACATTGACAAGCGCTTAAAAAATAGAAATATTGTCCCCAGCATGATTAGAAACCGGGGTTCATGTGATTATCTACATCCAAGGTTTTAGTAACTACCGTATTATCTTGTAGTCCACGCTTAAATACTAATCAACTACAATCTTCCTTCTAGGTAATTCATCGAAAGTTTAGTAAATTATGTTTCGAAAATGTTTAGCTACACAAATTTCTTAGTGTAATGTTAGCTATATCCTCAAACACTTTTTTATGTCGCCAATATGAATAAAGTGAAATTATGATTTGTTTAACATAATATTTACTATAATGTATAAAATGAAATTGTTTAAGTTATTATAATAAAAAAATTATTTAAACACATGAGAAGGATCATATTTGACATCGTCAAGGTAATAATATAAACCTTAAAGCGTGTTATTAATATGTTTGTAATATTAAAATATTAGATGAAGCCGGAAAAAATTCATAAAATATGGAAAAAATTTAATATCATTTACTTAACTTCTAGCAGAAATTTTCTTTAGGATGAAATATAGAATTAAAGATTATTATGTAAAAAACAAAGCACCATGATTTAAAACAAACTTATCCTTGATTGTTGAATATACTTGGCGTTAATTTTATAGAAATTCATTATTCACAATTAAATGAAACTACGTGATGTAGTATTATTTCTACTTTCTTTAAGTTCTTTACCACGATCTAGGTTTTGTTGCATTACAACATCTTCAGGTGGCCTATTGGCAAAGATTCAAGATCTTTGCTTAAAGAATGTAGAAATAATACTACATCACGTAGTTTCATTTAGTTATGGACAAACTTATACATTTTATTTAAGTAATCGCAATTTTGGGTTATAGTTTTAGATGGCTTAGTTTCTATATGCATTAACTTTCAAGGTGATTCAGGATTTGCTACCAGGAGACCATGATCGACGAAGATATTATCAAATCACCTCGAAACTCAAAAGTCGATACATCCACAATAAGTGTATTTCTGCAACACTTAGTTGAAAAGGAATATTCAGGCATCCCATGCACATAAGCTAGATATCGAAATTGTTAGATCATGTTAAATAATCATATTTATTGCGCTAATTATAAAGGTTATATAAAAAGAAAATTATTACATTTCCAGATTATCATTAACTGACACCGGTCTACGTGGCTTCCAAGTTTTCAAATAATTCTTTATTTTAGAAAAGTTTATTAATTATTCCTATTTATTCCAAGTTGTGTAATAATTTACTAAACTAAATATAATTATTAAATATTGTGGCAAGCATTAAAATCATGCAGATGACTGCAATTTTGACATTTTACATAATTAAAATATAATATTTTTCACGAAATAAAATTATCGGGAAAAAAATCTAGAAAACTCTTTTTATACATTTAACGGTTTTCCATAACTTTCTTTATTTTTAAAATGTTCCGGTCTTTTAGGACTAAAAGTATAAATATTTTATTGTATATTTTTTTATATTGAACAATTTTTATCGAGAAACATTAATGAAATGTTTTAAGGTTTATGCCTTCTTCACAATATTTAAAAAATGTTATGAGTCGCTTTGAAGGCTTATAAGTTTTGAAGATTTTGAAGGGTATTAACCTGGTACTCGTATATCTATTCAAAGTGGTCGTATATCTGTTCAAAAAATGCTCAAAAACGATTTTAATTTACAATATTCACAATGTCGTATTAAATGATCCCCGATTTATGGTATATGTACTTTTTGATTTTACAAATATCTCAATGATATCAAATAATCTTTTGCCATCGCCTAAAGACGCATTGTGCGAATGAACTTGTAAGTGTACTTACCTTGTTTAACAGACACTATTGGGTTTCATGGATATTTAACAAAAATAACAAAAAAAATATGCATTCATTATTATATGCCACTGTAGTGAATGGAAGCCGCTGAATGTGGGATAAAGAAAGTGAAAGAAACTTTCATTAGGATAATTATATATATATATATATATATATATATATATATATATATATATATATATATATATATATAGATACGTTGACAGATCTTTGCAGTGAGATCTCTTCCCAAGAGAGGGACCGCGAAGAAAATTAATGACGTTAACGATATCAACGTTTGAAAAATAAACGTCTATATCATTGAACATATCCTATATTTGGAAGTGGGCGTAATTTTAATTCGATATTTTTCCAATCACAGTTTTAATAACAAAAACAAATTAAATTTTGTTTATTGAATAACTGGTTTTTGTAAGGACAATATTTCTAATTTTTTTAATTTTTGTCTTGTTTGTGTAGCAGTACGCGCTTGGATTCCGTATCAAGTCTATACAAACTAATACTAAACGAATTGATGTCGCTAGTTAGACGTCATGTTTTATAGATAACTTGCTTTTTGCCTACGGCTTCGCTCGCATAGACTTTCAGTCGTTCTGAACGAAAAACAAAGGTGTGGTGAGTTTTGAGTTAAGAAAATATGTGAAACAAATGCGATCTCGCTCAAACTATTACAAATTACCATAAAAATATTTTTTCCATATAAACTTACACACCCCATTTCATCCTCTTAGGGGATGAATTTCGGAAGAGGGTTATACACACACACACACAGACACACACATATATATATATATATATATATATATATATATATATATATGTGTATATATATATATATATATATACATATATATATATATATATATATATATATATATATATATATATATGCTTGTATTGAAGAGTATTAATACCATGTTCTAAGTAAAAGTTAATACAAAAATATATTTTTCCTATACGAGCTTTACCACCTCTTTCCATTCTCTTAGGAGATGAATTTCGAGATATCCCTTCTTAAATGATGTATTTTAAATTTCTATAATTAGCGGTTTGGGCTGGGTGTTTACACGTCGGTAAATCAGGGCATTGCCTTTTACATATTTAGATTTAGTTCGTTTAGATCTAGTTTATTTAATAAGTTTTGAGAGTCAAGACAACTGACAACTAGACCCTAGGGAGATCTGGCTTTGCTAAGAGTCTCGTACATAAATAAGCCTTTACGACAATGTGACTTCTCAGATCAACGATGGCGAGATCTAAAATCGTTGCGGAATTTGTTTAGTCCTTTATGCAATCTTTTTTTTAATTTCTTTATACGTGTATTATTGTTGTATTATTCTGAATACTAGATACGAAATCATTATTATTCCTATTTATTGTATTATAAATGCCTCGTACTTCATGAAATTTTCTGAAATATAATATTGACTATATGTCAAGCATAATAATATAGAAGTGATGCTATATTTCTGACAATCCTTTACGATGTATATGATAATAATTTTTTTTTTTTGTTGCGATGAATTTCATTACATCCTTGAAATAACACATATTTCTAAAGTGTTTAATATCGCTACACGTCCTTAAGCTGGTAAAATAAAAAAAAGTTGATATGAGTAAGATTAATTCTTTCTCCAGGGCAATAGAATTCTCAAACTCTTGAGTTGAGGTTGAAAATCAACAAAAAGCCTTGTTTGGAAGGGTTAACGATGATACACAAGTCTTGCTATGAGGCGATGTCTTCTTTGTATGGATATTTTAAACATGTTTAATCTACATCTTATTCACGTCCTTTTCGAAAATAGCTATTTTACTTATACCATTTGTCTTGCCGTTCAACTGACCATTTATTTTTCCGTTATTTATATATCATGTAAAAGAGCTCAAATTGCGCCTGCCAACATCATTTCGCAGAAATATATTCCTGGCGAATATTTTGAGTTTAGAATATGCTTTTCTCACTATTCATGAGTTCAAAGCTATGTTTGGAACAAATAAAGAAAAATATTCTTATTGAATAAATTGAATAAATGCCTTATTGAATTTTTCTTAAGGCGAATATAGCGATACCTCATCTTTTATAATTTATTTATTCAGTTTCTCCGTGAAGAAGGTTTTTTCCATGAATAAGACTTTTACATAATAAAATAAAATATGAAAAAGAAAATAGTTGTTTAAAATTATACTCCTTAAATATACTATGGTTTTTGGCTACTTTTAATAAATTTCCGTGACACAATTTTTAAGACGTAATGTGGCTTCAGTGATTAAAAATATTTTTCAAAACCAGATCGAATAGCAATAGTAAGTAAACAGGTATGAGTACAATTTTGTGATATTAGAGTAATCTCCCTTCTTTCATTTAAAGACAACTCATAAAACAAAACGTCTTGATTAATTATAAAATATGTTGAGATGCATACTTTTTGTGTTGAAATCTACTAAGTTTAGCATATAGATAATATACTGGGAAGCATTTTTTCTAATAATTTAGCAACCAAAAATTTAGCCATTTTTTCAGCAATTTCTGGAATTTTACGGAAACTTCATGTATGACAAACTAACGTATGTGTTAGTGTATATAAGAAGAGTGGCGTTCAAACTTCTGTTCAGTTTGCACCTACATTTCAGCGAGTAAAAAACAAATAAAATGTAGAAATTTCATGAAAAAAACTTAGATAATTTCCTCTTGATTCACATCTAGGCAAAAAGTGAGTAAAGTTAAACTTAGTATATTTACAACGATAAGTGAAGGTGTACTTTTTGAGTCTACACATCCAATCATTGTTTCCAAAGATGCAAGGCAGACCATTTTGATCTTACGTTATATCCATCCAGGGTTACGTCTTTATATTCAATTTATAAAAATAACAATGCTTTATTGAAAAGAACACCAGGTTAAGCTCGCGTTATCTGGAGAAGCTACTAACAGAGAAGTGGAAACACTTTGTTTAATTTGTGAATTTTTAGTGAATTTAAATAGTTTGATAAACGATCATTTTGCAATTCAAGCTGTAATTTTTCACCGTTTTCGGTATTAAGGTTTTCCAAAAAATAATTTTCTCTTAGTATTATGTTTCGTCTTGCTATTTAAGTAAGTTCTAAACATTTTCTCGTTTTTGTTTAAGCACAGTCGAACCCTGTGTGTTTGTCATCTTAAGTATCTAAATATTTATTGCGATTAGTTATAGCACTTTTACATTGATAAAATTAAACCAAAAGTCTAATTAAAACTTAATAATAGTTGTTATTACTACCGTCCCATTTAAGTCAGTTTTATTAAGTTAATACATAAATTATTTTAAAACTATGAGGTCGGTATTGTATCAAAGCCAAAGAGTTAAAATTAATTTACAAAAACCCCTAAGTACGTATCAAAACTCGCTCAAAGCAATGATACATTGTTATCTATATAAATTGAGAAGTGATCGATACGAGGTAATCGAAATAATTGTATTTAAAATTTCAATAAAATATCAGTACACAGAATATTTCAAGCTTTTCCAGATCCATGGTTCAAAAATTAGGGTACAGGGTCAATACATGCCACTTTGTGGTTTATTATTTCATGAAAAAAAATTAGAAAGAAAAGTGGTAAATAGAAAAAATTGCTCTCATTATAAAAATCTATCTCGTAATTTTCTATTTTACATGGGATGGTACATTTACTTTAAAACTGCCATATTTTTATTTTTAAAATACCATGACGATCGGTTTAAGATTATTAAAACTGTGAGTTAGTGACAAACGGATGCAGGTACGAAAAATTTTGAGAGTTCCTGATTTTAATAGGGAGCATAAAAACACTGAAAATATATTTGATCTATTTGAAATCTTTTTAAATGTGTTTAATTGAATAAGCGTAATTTTAAAACATTTATAAATTAAGACATTGTTTTTTAATTTTGTGGATGAAAAGTTTAGAAAAGAAAAAGCTATGAAATATCTGCAAATATCGTTGAAATGTATTCAATCACTTATTTCCTATCCCATTTATTGAAATTTCAGAACTAAACGCTGATGAACGCATGCTGCAAAACATTTGATTAAATAATTTTAACCATCCTCGTGTGAATAATATTATTATTTCCGAAATTTTCACGTCGAGTCAACAAAGTTTTCTACAACTTGTCGAATTGCAAAATTTGTTTAACGAAAAAGTTTTGCCGTTAATCTGTTTCATACATTAATCCCTTTACAGTTACATAAAATCGTAATAATGGCCATAGTATTGGCTTTATGTAAAATTATAATTATATGCCATTTGAGTATAAATACGATTATAGGCATATGGGCGTCGCGGCTGTATCGAATGAAGAGCAATCTGGAGGTCCAATTCTCAACCATTTTTTTTTAATAATTTATTCAGCCATGAGGATTATTTTTGGTTTAGGTATCTCAATAAATAAAATTGCTGAATTTTGAGTGAAGGAAATCCATGTGCTATTAACGAGATACCGTTAGATCTAAAAAAATCACTATTTGGTGTGATTTATGAACTGGTGGAACCATTGAACCGTATTTCTTCAAAAATGAAGAGAACGTTAGTCAATGGAGAGCGCCTTAGATCCATTATTACTGAGTTTTTCGTTCCCAAATTGAATAACATTAATATCAAAGAGCTTTGGTTTCAACAAAACAGATTGGATTATTTTCTGTGTAGATATAAGGAATTACTGGTCTATACCGAAAGAGAGAATTCACTGCGTTATTGCCAATATGTCGTATATCCCAACGTCTAGAAAAAGTGGTCGAGAATTGAACTTCCATATTCCTTTATTCGAGCCAGCCACGGCATCTAATCGAATTTAAATCCTAATGGCATAAAATTACCTTTTCGATGAAGCCAACACCATGGCAATTATCACGATTTTTATTCCTTTTTTAAAATTTTAAAGTTCTAATAAAAACATCCGCTATAATTGTGAAAAAATTTAATGAGGGAGAATAAATATTCACATTAATAATGTATAAAATGTATCGAAGTGCTATTTGTTTATTAAACTTTAGATAACGTTAAAACGACATTGATTCAGTATCTCAAGAATTACACGATGCGATGATTTCATATATTCTGGGAAATTTTAAGAAAAATTGTAATCATTAATTTTTTTATAAAAAAAATATTTGAATAACTTCAATATAACTATGAATTTACAACTGGAATCTCTAATAAAAGTTATGTTAACCTTGCCTTTCAGATGATGCTAATACTAAAAGAGCATGACTTCTACACAAAGCCTAAAATAAGTATCAACTTATTTTTAAAGAGTCAAGTGTTTCTTCCTTGGCTTTGCTGTTCCAGAATACCATACCAATTAAAGCAAAATAGCATTTTTAATAACTTGTATGTTGCCTAAGGAAATTAAAACATAGCAAACTCTCCTCCCTTCGGATCATTAATTATTATCAAAACTAATGAAAAGGGCGCAGACGCACAATACATTATTAAATTAATGACTGACGTTTCTCTTTATACCAAGTGGGAAATTTCCATTACTCATTCATTTGAGGGTGAGGAAAGTGATGAAAATCCTTCAGCTGCCAAGTAATTGACATCTCAAAATGGGGGCGCCCGGAAAGGGGCCGAAGGGAGCGTCCACCAATAAAAGCATTGCCAAATGGCTCTGTAGCACCGCTTGGGTCAAAACGTGCCACAGTTTGACTTCATTGAAATTATTATTAATCCTTCCCTAACTTGGAGTTAAAAATTCATAACCCGTAATTAGTTTAGGAGGTAAGATTAATTTATCGATTGGCGCAAGAGCAACGTACTTTCGAAATATGTTTTTTTTTGCAATAATATAGATTAAAGCAATAGAGGTGTATAAATTTTTGAAATGGTATAATACTAACTTCATGTATTCATAAAAATATGCGTATAGGCATCTGTAATGAAATTGTAGAATACATATAAGAGTTACAGGGGTTTCAAAGCTCAAATAATTAATGAAACATTGGCGGTAAAATATTGTTTCCAAATATGCACAAATTTGTAAAATTTCGCTATCGTTGTAGGTTTTTGGAGTTAGTGTCAAGTGAAAAATGACTCTTGGGTGACTATGTGAAGGAGGGGGGGGGGGAGGAGGAACGGGGAAGAGTGTTTTCTAAAAAATTCTTATTTCTTTCCTCTTTCATTACTATTCTTATAATTACTTTATTAATGAAAGCTTTGAAATAACATTTGTGCATTTTTGCTTTTACCAAGCATTTTGTCTAATTCAGGGATTTTTTCGTTCCCGCTTCATTTGTAAAATTAAACTTTTCTCAAAAAGAAATTGTATTGATCCATTGTTACTATAAATGCTCGTGTTTTGTATTTTGCTCGGGTTTTGTATAAATCGTGTTTTGTTATTTCTTCACTCTTTGAAATTGCAAGAACAAATATATATTTTAAATGAAATTTAGGTTAGTGCCTTATGGAAAATTAGGTTCTTATGAGAGAAGCTTTATGATATTTTTCACCGATTACATTTCATATAACAAATCGATAGATGTTACCTACAAGTGTAATATGTACGTGACAAAGTGATTTTTAGGATTATTTCTGAGCAGAACTTATAACACCTTGATAAATGTAAATCACTTTAAACAATGCGCGATAATACTTGACTGAAATAACACATCGGAATGCATGCGGAACACCACAGTAAAACTAATTAACAAAGCGAATTAAAATTGATCAGAACTGGGCTTGGACTGTTAATAACATCATGTACTATAAATGTCCACACAATGTTAATTATTAAAAAATATATATTAAGAAAACGTTATTATTACAGAATATAAGTCTAAAATATTTTTTTTCATTCCTAACAGTAACGAAAAGAACCACCTATATTCTGTAGTTGAAATTTCAGCGTTCGTTTAAAAGAATTTAATACATAGAGTCATAGAAATACTGATATTTACTTATATATTTTAATTCATTTGCTTGTTTTTTATATTATCATTACGTTGCAATTTAGAGATGCAAGGAAATGTCAAACATGTAGCAAAAATGTCAGCAATATGGAAGCACGTTGCTTATGCGATGAAAGTTAAAGAACGAGACCGTTTTGTTTATTGACTTATCATCCTGAGTATCCTCACTGACATACTTTCAATCCACAAAAGATTTCTTTTTTTCAAAAGGTTTTGTTAAAAGTTGTAAAAGTACAGGTCATAATTATTTATATCTTTAAAACTTGGAGCTGGCAGATTAGTCGATAAGAAAACACAAACCTATGTCCGTTTGCAATGTCATGTAGATTAACTTGAATTATTGCATTAGATATTAATTTTTTTTATGTTTTTTCGATGGTAAAATAAAATGACGGGGTTTGATAATTTTTCGATCAAATTTGAGGATTGAAGATGTTATGCGAGAAGATCTTTTTAGAGAATGGCTGCAGCGCTGCTCAATACGTTGCTTTTGCTTCATAATATATTTTAATAATTCTTGATGACTATGCTAGCTACTTTTGACTAGTAACATACAAATATTGTCATAGAAATGACATTCATATATTTACTCTTACGACAACCACATAACCGCCATAGACTGCAACTACTTTATGTTACATTTTATAGTCGTTTCAAATCTACGTTCTAGTAAACTAAGTCCATCGACTTGAGATAATACAAGGACGATTATTTTAGAATATAAAAGAGATGCTATCAGGTTTAGAGTGATGTTTCCTTGACAAATAACGCATACTGCTGATGCAAATTAATTGTAAAGCTGCTATAGCTGTTGGACATTTAAAGAGTGTAGCTGATAAGTTGGATATGTAAAGAGTGTAGCTGAAAATGCTCTGTTGAAAACGTTTACTGCGGTTTACCCTAAAGATTTCTTCTGATATTCCAACAACCACTCATAAGTATTTATAATTGTGGGACTGAATGTTAGAAGATACATAATTCATCAATAGACGTTAAAATATTTCTTTAGATACTCAGTAAAAAGATTTCTTTTGCTATTCCACCAACTATTCGTAGATATTTTATAATTGTGGGACTGAATACCAGAAGATACATAATTCATCAATAGAGGTACAAATATTTATGTTTATAGATTTCATTTACTTTTCTTCCAAATTCTCATTGTTTATAGCATTGTTTGGAGTAAAATACCTTACTCGTATTTTCAAAGCCACGAATGGTTATACTATAAAACTATTAAATTACCGTACTACAAAGAGTTCTACATTTTTCTTTATGAATTTTTTTTCACTTACTTTTCCATAACATAAAATGAATTGTACAGTGCATTTCCTTTTTAGCAAGATCACGTTTACTAATATCTATCAAATTTTTTGCAAGCATTTTTACGTTTGTATTCATTTTTTTAAATATTTTTACGATCAGGCAAATCTCCCTTTCGTAAAATTTCTCTCCCATGCAAACTTTCTGTTTGCAATAATTTTAGCTATGTGAACATTTATCATTTGCGGGTATCCAAATTTAAATCACAGTTTTGTTTTATGTCAAAGTTGAATTTACGAACATTTTACGTAAATGATTACTGAGCTTTGCATTTACTATTTTAATTGATTATTACTGAGAGTAATTTAAAATTCGATGTGAATAATTTGATTCCGTTAATTAAATAAAACTGTCATAGGAAAGGGTATATAAATAAAGCAAATATAAGGCGTATTTGAAAAAAAAGGTTGGTTATTACCAGTAAAAAAGCATTCAAAATTTCTTTTCGGTAATTTAAAATTAAATAACTTTACAAAACCTATTTGAATGATAATAGTATTGTGAATGTAAAAGCGAATTTTTTACATTGCTGTTATATCTGAATTACCTAACCAAAATGCATAAAGTTTTACAAACATATGGCTTGTTTCATGAAAATAAACATGAAATACTTCTATCTTGAAGTAGAATTACGTGAATTAAGTGACTAAAATTATTTATAAATGGCACCAAATATTTTTCCCTTTCCCATTCAATCGAACATTTATTTTGATTCAGTTGTTGATATTTGGCTTATATATAGCCCGTCTTAATAGTAAAATAACTTTTTCAATAGCAACAAGTATTCTGCGATTGTATTGTGTAGTAGTTAATTTTCAGTGCCACGTGTAAAACTATTATAGAAATGTGAAATTTTGACTAAATACTAATATTAGTAAGGAACAAATCTGTTGAGTACGAGTGGATCTAGAACTACGAGAGTTTTCTTCACATTTAGGTTGTATTAAACGTATGAAACGTAGTATTTGCATTAAATTATGTACAAATATTAATATAATTTTTTTCTCCATGAACATTACCAAGTGTATAATTTCACTGGCGTGGAAAATATTGGGAATACCTTAAAAATTATAAAATTTCAAACCATCGCTGTAGTTTTTAGTAAACTAAGTAAACGTTGAGGAATACTATTTTTTTATAACTGTGACTAGTAGTTTTAATGATGAGGTCGTAACAATTTATTCATGGCGTTTTCAATATAAATAAAAATAAGGTATAGAGACGGTTACTACCTGCTCTTTCAATACATATTAATCACGAGATATGAAATGAAAAAAAAACAGTACATTTTTGAGTGTAAAATATGCTTTATCGTAATGATAAAATCGAAGTTTCTACATCAAATTGGGTCTGGAAAAAACGACTATCACCAGCGAATAGAAGGTAAATGGACGGATAAGTAAGTGGTACAAGAGTTCCGCTTTTTTCAAACCAAGATTTTCCTTTCATTCTTACTTTTTATTTAATAAAAGATGAATTCAATTGAGTTCTCGATTATTGTAAACTTTATTTTCTTTACATTATTAGTTTTCTTTACTGTTTTACCTGTAAAAAAATTATAACATCTTGAAAGGATTTTGACCTGAACACAATTAATCTAAATTTCTGCAATAAAAGAGATATTGTTACAATTTGCGGAATAGTAATGATTACATTCGCAGTATAGAACTATATCGATGGAGAAAAATACTTTAAGCACATTTCAGTTAAAAAGCCTCATCTCTAGGACGTTTGTAGTATTAGGGTTTCCTTACTATATAACAAGTTCAAATGCTTCTATATTTATATCATTAATGACGGTCATATGTAGATGATTTTTTCTTTTGAATTTGACTTCAAATTTTCTTTATTAAACTCATCCTCATATTTGGAGGCCCACAATACTATATTGTGATGACTTTAACTGTCGCTTAATCTATTGGTATAGATCCATTGATTCATATCCAAAATTGAATCGTACATATTAAGTAAAAAATGTGAAAAGAACTTTAATGGATCACTAAATCCTCCGATAATCGGTTTTAACTGTTTTTGTGTTCTGATATTAAATAAAAAGCAAAATCATAATTACCAATTAACAATATGTTTGTTCTGTTTGTGTATTAAATTTTTTTAAATATTATTTTAATTACTATTTAACTATTTAGAAATGAATCAAAATAAGAATGTTTTTTTTAGTTTAACCTTAATGTCGGCAGTATTATAATAATATTAATATTCAGTTTGTTTTTCTTTCCTGTATGTGGATTTCAGATTAGTAAATTTGTGCGCATAAATTACGGCGATATTTTTTTAAGAATTAATTGTTATTAATTACAATGATTAGATTTTTTCCACTTCATTTTTATACAAAAATGAATTTGGATGTGATTTAATTTAAAGAGTATAAACTACTAGCTAAGCGTTGAAATATAAAGAAGCAAGGAAATTTATAAATAATACAGCATTTTATTAAAAATATATATATTATACCATACTACAATACCGCCATAAAGAGATAACTTGTAAATTATTTTACCACACAGTATTTTTAGTTCATAAATAAGAAATATCTCCTCTAAGAATCATCGATTTTTTTTCCAACGTTAAATCTTAATACCATGATTTTCAGAAAATATCTTATTAAACACGTCAGAGGGGATTTAGATACGTCGACTTTAAAGTAATTTTTAGTAACTTTTTTTCTAAACCGGTTTTTTATCCCTATTCCAATAGTTTGGGTCGGCTAGGGTTGCCTTAATCCTTCAATATTTTTAATCTATAAGTAACAATTATATCTATCATGTTTCCTTATAACAGCTTTGAAAGTAATTTTTGGAAAGTACTGGAGATTTTTAAGACATTGGAATTTTCCAGGTCAGGAGAAGGATGGAAAGATAAGCCCCAAAATTTTTTCAATAATTTTTTAAATTTATTACTCAACAAATTTTTTCTAGTATTGATTTTCGTAACATCTTATTATTATTCATGTGGTGATGAGTGCGTGCAAAGAATTAGAAATAATATTGAATTCTATGGAAATCTGTAAAAATGGCACAAAATCAAAATTATATTCATTTTTATATGAATAAATTATAATTATCATAAGAATTAGACCATCCCCCCTACGAAGTAGAGAATAGGTATAGAAAATTGGGAGAAAATAAGTTGAGAATTACAGAAGCCTACAAAAAATGCATATACATGCACATACAGGTAAAAAGAGTTATAGACGTACGAAAATATTGAAAATACGCCCATAATTCAGTGAACCATAGTGACCCAATTCAGTGAACCATATGGGCTCCGATCGATCCTCTGTACATCTTATAATTTTGTCCACTGCGGTTACGTCAACCAAGCACCCAATTTTCCCTTAATTTCATCATGTTCCACTCGAATTGACTCGTATTTCTCCGATACCCATTTCACCCCGTTTATTTCATCAATTATATTAGGATCCGACCCGAAAGTCTTTTTGAGACACAAAGTCTATGTAGGAAAGGTAAACGCGGAAATAAGTTAAGTTAGCAACTGTTAACAGGCTGTGGCAAGTTAAATGATCAGTTGGTCGTTAAAGTGTAAGAGACGAAAACAAATGTTGAAATTATGCGAATTTCTTGGATAAAAAATTGTTAATTAATTCATTCTTATTTTTTAACCACTTCATTTATTTCCTAATATCGTAGCTGTTGCCAAATAGGTATAAGATGAAGAATGATATTATAATGTATTCTGAGAAATCTTTTCCATTATAATTTTTACTATTTTATTCTCCTTAACTGTGACTTTCTTCTCGTTTACGACTTCATTGATCAAATTGAATATCCTTCATTTCATTATCAAAATGACATATTTAATTCAACCCAAAAAATAGAAGATATAGACATTATCTTGAAAATAGAACCTTCATCTAGAAAACAGCTATTTCTTTTTGAAGATTTTATGTATTAATTTTAGATATTCCGCTCTGCAGCAAATTATAGTACATAATATATTTTCCATTATATCTTTTAACAAATAAAAACCTCTTTCGTCTATATTTTACATTTAAAAATGCTTAACCAAATCAATTACATAAATATTAGATTTTTTTGTTTAGTTGGAAGTACCTAATTGAACCGTGCTGCCTGAACATAACATCAAAACTACAATACGCTTAGAAAAAAAAATAAAATTGTTAACAGATGTTTTCAATTTTTATTTATTAATGAGTCTCTCCTTTCTTATCTTTAAAAATTTCAGACGGTTTCTCCAGTAGCGTCTCAGTGAGATTTTACCATAATTTTTTTCAAATTTTCTGCACTCGTTTTGAATATTTGTCAAAAATGTTGAACATTGCTGAATTCAAAAATTTCGAATAGTACTGAAATCAGGAGAGCGTGCTGTTCACTTCAAAATTTCATTATTATTTTCAAAGACATAAACTATAACAGCTTTCCTGGGACGAAGTTGCCTTGTTGCTAAATATAGTTACGATTTCCAATTTATGATTCGTAGTTCAATTTTTATTATTTATTATCCAAGAAATATATTTAATTTTCGTCTTTGCTTAACATTTCATAACACAACACTTTTCCACTAAACTGTGACTTAAGTTCATTCTGTCTTTTTTTAGACAATGATAATAATAGTTATACGCATCAGATTCATAACAATTAAACTTTTTTCGTCAGGATATAATAAATGGCTTAATTTTTATCTTTGTGAATTTTTCGTAAATTGTTTTAATTAATGATGATTTCTGTGATATTTTATTTCTTGCCAAATATATAAAATTACGCATAAAATATTCACATTTCTTATATTTGTTTTTACACCATGTGCGGAAACAATTTGGTTCGCTATTATGGCAGAATGTGAGGGAATTCGTAAAATTGCTCATCTACCTATATCACTTATGACTTCAGCACCTCCTGGCATTTGTTTATAATTTTGACCATCTTATTGAATTTTGAAAATTCATAATACATTTTCTGGATCTTACAATAATATTCGCTCTTTGTAAATAAATACATTTTTTTTTTAAATTATTGATCCTATAAATTTCAAATGAACTAATTTTTTTCTACCCAGCATTATATCCGAATGTTCCAACGACTCAGTTTAAGAAGACCGACTGATTATACCAGTAGGTCTTTTCCTATGTTAGTTGATTATAAAAATCATAAAATTGTTGTTATTTTCAACTGATTTAAATAAACATTTTAAATATAATGATTACAATATAAAAAAGTAT
The DNA here is from genome assembly GCA_039881145.1 of Druceiella hillmani. NCBI lineage: Eukaryota > Metazoa > Arthropoda > Insecta > Lepidoptera > Hepialidae > Druceiella > Druceiella hillmani. Next base: position 551,449 of record JAYKKI010000049.1, read on the forward strand.
GACCTGTTTCATGTTATGGAGATTTTTTTAAATTACTTGAAAAGAATTTTAATATAATGCACAAATATATACATTTTTTTACATTCGCACAAAAAACAACATCTCCATTGTAACAATACCGATACACAGTATGAGAAACATAATTTTTCTTGCAACAACAGCAAAAACATTTGGTGCAACCTGTTTTAATCATGTCACTGTTCATATGAATAGTTTTTTAGCAAAATGTGGTGTAATTATAACATATTAAAGCAACAATTAATCAAAACCATAGTTAAGTAATAAGATAGGGAATTAAGATAAACAATTGAAGATAATTAATTAAAGGGAGATAAATTACTAATAAACATAGGTATAAAAAGAAAAGATAAATGATTAGCTCTACTCTTATAAATTAATTAATTTATACAGTTGTTTAAAAGTTTTAATAGATATTACCTGGAAAAGGCGATAATTAGTTTTGATTTGTGATCTGTGTTAGATGAAAGTTAATTAAATAAAAAATTAAAGTATTTAACACCAAATGAAAAATAACAATTGAATATTCAATTGGGTCGGCTAGTGAGATTTTAAAACAAGTGTGGAAATTTCCGAGGAAGGCCATTTTTTAAAACATGAATAAATTTGCAAAATATTGCTGTTATTAGAGATTTTCGGGGTCGGTGCAAAGAAGTTAGAAAGTGATGCTCAGTACTTCTCTCTCGTGCACACCCTACGTGCACATCCACACATACAGAATATGGATTTGATGGTTTTTTTAGGCTTAGGATGGCTTAGACTAAAATGTATTTATTCTATACTAAGTGCTGACGCCTCTCTCTCATATATGCACTCATAAAGAGATACATAAGCATAAAAATTTATTTATGTTTGAAAACGATGTTTTACCGATAAAGTTGCATGTAAGTACTCTTTGTTAATATAATGTTTGTAACGGTAACAGTATTTTGCAAATTTATTCATTTTCGGAAGTGATCTTTCAGATTGAACATCAGATTAATGTTAATAGTTTTTATAAATTTATATTTATATGCATTTCTTTTTCAACGAGGTAGGTTGAATTTTTTCGTCAAAAAATTTTATTAGACTACATATTCATTTATCTAATAACTTTTCTTTGAATAATTTCATTCATAACATTTTTTAACGATTTTTTTTCCTTTCTTTTTAGAAATACCTAAAGTATTTCTTCTTACGTACGTTACATTTATGTTGTCCATTAAGCTCTATTTATCTTGCTTTATACATACTTATTTATAATATCTTATGTTTGTGTAAATGAAATGACTGTCATTAAATAAACATTTTTAGCTTTTATTTAACTAGTTTGAAAATTATTTTACTAGTCAAATAGTCCCGAATCATTATTGTTTTAAATATTATTTAAAACAATAATGGGTGCGATTCTATAAATTTTGAAACGGAAGTTTTATACATGGTATCTCTTAGAATAATTTTTTCTGCTGTAAAACCATCTGATTACTAAGAGATTTTATTTCGTTGTTTAATTGTCGGAATAATAGTGAGAGTGGGGAGAACTTAACTTTTTCACTCGGCAATTTTATTTAATTTTTTCGTTATGTTATTCAATAATAATATTTTATATTATGCTATGTTTTCAATTAATCAATTTTACAATGTGACCGTGTATTATTTTGTGGAGTGTTGGTATGTCCCTTTGTGGTTGAGAATTAATATTTTGTTTGTTACCGAGTTTAAATGTTATTAGTATTAACATATTCCATTTATAAACTAATTACTGTTGAACGGACAGTTTGGTGCTCATTTTTCTGTTTCCTCTCAATAATCAGCATTTACAGTCCCAATAAGCCATCATAATGTTAAGGAGATGAAAATTAGATTGCGTCTTGGAGTTCTTTTAAATCAAACACTGCGCAATGATGGTTACCATTAAAGATCTAGTTTTGCATAAAATTGGGTCTTCAGTTCGTCATAAAGAAGTTAATATATATCTGCACATTTCACCTTATCTCTTTGTACATTCTTCTCTGTACACAGATTTTAGAATTTGTTTAAATTGCTTCTTTAAAATATTATCAATGTTGGACTACCATTGAATGACAAAAATTGTGTATTTGATCAATATTTTGAGTTGTCAGTATCGGACCAAGTCCTGTTTAAATGTTGTCCTTTAAATTAACATTGTTAACAATAAAAGATACACGTCCGCGAGATAAGTTGTCGGGGTTCATATTCCCGAGTCAAAAATTTTCGAACAAATATCTCGTTATCCTTTTCAAGGACATTACCCGAATACAATTTTTCGCATTACTTTTACTGCAATATAACTGAATCGAAACTCGTGAAATGAAGTTCGATTCTTTTTTATTCTAGGTTGTAGCGTAACCGCATAATTATACTACCAGAATTGCAGTAAACAAGTAAGATCCCATGTATTGCTGTAGTTTGGTTTATGCACCATTTATTTAGCTAATAGAGCACCTGAAAAACTGAAAAAGTGGTAAACAAAATTTAATATCGAAAATTACACCAACGTTCACTTGCACCAACCTAGTACTTTTCTGTGCATAATTCTATCAGAAAAGTGGAACTTTTGCCCTAAATCCGATAATTTATTGAGATACAAAAACTTTCAACGTGTGTATAAGGAAAAAATATAAGCTGCATAATACCGTTCTAGTGTAAGAAACAACTAATTAAATCTGAAGGGTTATTGATAATCAGCAGTAACCTGTTTTGACGTCGCCTCGAATTACCACTCCATCACATTAGTTATTAATAAATATCGTGTACAAGTGGAACTAATTTATGCAGAAAATACTATTAAAGTATTGATAAAACGAAACTTATTTTTCTATTAAATTTCGTATTATTATTTTTAGCAGTCTCTGGGTGTTTCTTAGAACATTTATCGGGTTTTCCTAATTTATGAAGAAGGAAGATTTCCATCTTAGTAAATATTTTGGGAATTCAATAAAATAACATTAGCTGGTTTCCCCCATCATCACTACCCACGGTTTAACTCAGGTGAAACTTGGAATAAGGAAAGTTATTATAATTATTTTTTTTCTCCCGTGTATCGCTCTTAAGTACAATCTATTTTCATATCAAATCTCATCAAAATCCCTGCAGTAAATTTGTGTGATTGGGAAACAAATTAACATACAGACAAATAGTAAACAATTTTAAAACGGTTTTCTTATTTCTTTTATCATTCTTTGGGCTGAATCAATCACTCTTTTTAAAATATTTTTTTGTACAGAATTCCCTTTTGTCACAATTTTAATAGTAGTATAGATTAATACGAAAATATAAGATTATTATCATTCTTGGGCTTTTCTTTCAAGTCACATTTTAACCAATTTTTTATCAATAGAGTGCTAGCATAGCTTTATATATACAACCAAGTCAACGAGGAAGTTTTCAATAAGATTTTGTATTTTGTTTTTGCACTTCGGAAATTTAAATGAAGAGAATTCACATTTCAGATCGTGATATGATTAATACGAAGGGTACTTGTTTGTATGATATTTACCGACTCTGCAAACGAGTATGAATCCCTAATAAATTTGGGGAGCCGGGAGTCCGCGTGAGAGATTAACATATAAGCTGAGTACTACGATATATCAATAGATGGTACAACGTTTAGACTTATTATACGAACACGCCTATTTTTATTGCGCGTTCTTCGGTTAATACCTGTTCATTAATTTCCCAATTTGTATTAATACATTGTTGTTATTGTGTACGCATGCGTATGAGTGTGTATTTGTATGTTTTATTGTATTCATCGGTATATTACCAGATGTTAGCTATAAACCGGTTGTGTCAGTGATGCTTGTGATAAATTTACCAAGCTAGCCACCTTATGGATAAGGGGTTAAAAAATTTTGTGGATAAAAAAATAATAATTTAATTTAGATAAGATAATTAATTTTTCTCTTATTGTTTTTGTTTTTCTTGAAATATTAACTATTTTGTAGCCGCTTTTTACGCGTCAATAAATTGTTATAATTGTTACATTAAATCTATTGTTCAAGTATCTTGTGAAGTCAAAATCTGTTGACGATCATGGAAAAATGTTAAAGAGACTCGATCCCATGGGCACAATAGGTCATTTGAGTAGACAATTCCCGCTTTCTTGATCAAAAGTTATGGCGGATAAAAGTTAATTATAAATGTTGGTTTCCTGCATGATTTTACTTTCATGTATGAACTATTTTATCATTACTTTCATAAACATTATTTTGAATAATTTCACAATGAGTGAATAAAATATTACATTTTTTGCATGCCCTTTAACCCTTAAGGGAAAATTAGCGGGTGTTTAGACCAGAGATACTCGAGTAGTTACAGAGTGGCTCACTCGGTACATGGCATAGAGATAGAGCGCAATGGACATGGAGGTAAGCATCGAGGGAGTGGATTCCATTCCTGGCATGTAGAGTTTGTCACATTTTTGCGTGTAAAGAGTTTGTCATTCGAGTGTAGAGAGTTTGTCAGTCAATGGACATCCATTTTTCACTCGTAGAGTTTGTCAACTCGGCTTTCCCTATTGTGTTTGAAACGTATAGATGTTGTTGGATGTTCCTAAGAGTTAATCTATGCTAACAGCCCACCTGAAGATGTTGTAATACAACGAAACCTAGGTGGTGGTAAAGAACTTAAAGAAAGTAGAAGTAATACTACATCACGTAGTTTCATTTAATTAGTAATAATATATTAAAAAAACATGGAATTAAAATCGAAAACTGACGATAGTAAAAATAAGACAAATTATTGAATTAGAAACTTGATAGTCTATTATTTAAAGGCCGATATTATGAATTTTTTTACACTTTATGTTGCTCTCTCTCCTTTATGCGTTAAGTTTCCATAAAAAATGTGTTTCATACCCTCTCCCTAAATTCTTACCTCCATGGCAAGGATGTCGGGCTGATGATAAAGCAGCTGCTACAGGAAACGAATTGATTCAAGTGGCATAAAATCGCAAACAGGCGGAAGGCTTGGAGGAGACATACGACCTTAAAAAGAGCTTTTAATTAAAAATATAATAACACAGATAATAATGATTTCGTTAATATGGAATAATAAAAATAAGATGAAGCAATAGCGACTCTCTATTGAAAAATGTAGTGGAAATTATTAATTAAGAAATGATTGGTTATACATCGGTATTATTTTTTCTTTATCACTGACATTTTTTACCATAGTAACTCAGCCTATCGCGTATGCATAATACGTAGAATCGTAATCTCTGTCATTCGGCAAATTTCTTCAGCATTGCTTGCTATACGTCCAAGTGCTAAAAAAGTAACTCGTTTCAAAAGAAGGGGAAATTTTCAAATAAATCTGACCTATCCTAACATTAAAATACCAACTTAAGAAATATTTTATTCACATTACGTAAAGACCGTTGAAAGCAAGCAAGGTTAATGTAATTTCATTTATAAAATTGTATTGCATTTCCCAGAGAGCATACGGAAAAGCGTTGCCCTGGAAATAATTCCGTGGACTAATTTTGTAAAGTCCACAGAAAAAACCGAAGTGAAGCTGAAGCCTTTGTCATTTGACAATTGCGAACTTTTCCTAACGTTGTATCTTTTAGGTTCGTTTAACAAGGCATGGTGCTGAGAGGCTTAGGTGCAAAAATGTATACATTAATATGTGAAGAGAAAATTTTGTACACCCGTTTAAATATATTACGCGCATGACGGAGTGTGAGATTTGGCACAGTCAAAGTTTATATGGATAAGGAGTGCAGAATGCTAAAATTTATATATAATATGTCTGTGTATTAATACGTCAAGAAACAAATTTGCACTCCTTTTCAAAAATATTTCGCTCACGGAGGAGTTTCAGATTTAGCATAGTTAAAGTTTACTTGGAGAATGAGTGTAGAAAGTGAAAATTGATATATAATGTGTTAAAAATACATTAAATTACATATTATATATACATTAAAACATTTGTTATTTACGTTCCATAATAAAAGATTAATTATTTACGTCCATACTATCAATGCCAACACATAATAATCTGTGGTCGAAAAGTCGCACAGAATATAGTTTATGAAGTATATGTCGAAGCAAAAATATTTTATTTATATTGTATTTTGTGTAATAGATATCTGTGTTACTAATACTAAATTTTAATTTTCATAGGTATTACAGGAAATTAAAGTAAACAACACACACTAATGACATATCATCAGCGGACGTAATAGAATACAATTCAAAAACATTCCATGTAATGATTAAAGATTGAAGTCAAACCAATTGACAGTATTAATATTTTCTGATGTAATTCCGTCTTGAATGTGGTTTAGGCAGGTTCCGCAGGACTGGATTGAAGATATTTCATGTGATTGTAAATTATTGTGTGTGATACATTTAACCCCACTTAAATTTTTTGCATAGTTCGCATGATGATTAGATTCAATTATGGCTTTGATTTTTATTATGACCCGATTTTTAATCGTCAAATAAAACAGCTAATGACTATCTTATATGTAGGTTAACTGGGCTCTTTATCTGCCAGGTAACCATTTTTTATTTTTCAATGGTACATTATTCAAAGAAAGTTAACAGTGGTTTAAAGTAACCAACTTCACACTAAACATGTGAAAGCCAGAAATACATATAATGAATTCAATATATTAGATAGTGACAGGAACAAAGCGTTAGTTTGACATTTACCGTTCAATGCAAAATACACAAAACTGATCTATAATTTATTTGTTTCAATCTGGTTTCTTGTGGCGTGTGGCTATTTATAAATTGTGTTGTAAAAAATCCGGAAATAGAAGAAATGAAGAAACTCGAACTGCTGTTTAATTTTAAAAAAATCTAAAGTCTGCTTATTGTCTGAATTAGTTACCAGTTATCGTAATGTATAAAAACAAGAAAACTCAGGCAATCTTAAACAAATTCCGCGACAAGTCGAGATACCATACGTACAGTAAAGACTTTAAAATGAATATACGATATTTTTTAAAAGGGACGAAGAAGAAAATGACCATTCATAGGCAGGAGCTATATACAACAGGAAACGGGCATCGTACTCTCCCTGATTTATGTGGAAGAAAAAGTATTAAACTACTCTACTACACAAAACGTATATTGGAAAAGTTCTCCTGTTGTATTTTAGTTTATTAACAACCAATGAAAGTAAGTATTCTATCACATTCACTATAGTATCTATTTGTAGGTGAAACATTTTCCAAAATTCCTTGCTATCTCATGTTGCAAAATTTTCAGTCCTAATTCTTACAATTCTGTCTTTTCTCTCAGATGCACTTCAACCATTAATATTTAAAAACATTGAAAAACATCCATCATTAATCTAACAATAACAAAATATACAAACATCAAAGTTATCACAAAGAAACCATCAGAGAAAATACGCTACGATGATTTTCCAAACGAACATAATGTTAACTGACTAGCCGATAACTATATTTCTCCTTTATGGACTTTATTCTATACTTAACTTTTATTACACCGATAAAAAATATAAAATTATGCTATCCGTTGAATAACACGTATTTGGTTGTTTATCTGAGGAATGAAAAATTGGATCAATTCTGACAGATTTATTCTATTAAGCATATAACACCACGAATTTCACATATCTTTTTGTAAATGTTGTTCACATATCATTGATATCTTTCTTACCTTTAAGGTATAAAATATAGGAAAAATGTTAATATTTACATTTTATGTTAACAATGACAATAGACTAAAAGATGCATATAATATTATGCGTAGTTAACTTCAAAATCAAATAAAATGTTGTATCGATCAAATATTAAAAGAAATTAAAATCACAACGTTGGCAGAAGCCTTCCGAACCAAATAAACCATTTGTGAAAATAAAATTACATTTTTCACAAACAAAATATAGGGTTAATTTTGTTTTCAGTGTAGATTTTAATAATCCATGCAAGCAAAACTTAAGTATAATATTTAAACTTTAAACTGATGAATGGAATAGTAAAACATATCAAGTTATTCTGCTAAGAGGTTTGTAGCTATGAGTCCAATTGATTGCTTACTTTTGAAATAAACTATTTATTTCTAATTTTTTATCTCAATTGTTCATTTAATAAATAATAAAAAAACATGGTGCGAGCACTTTTTAATGTAACCACCACCTCCATTTCTTTTGAAAAAAGAAATGGGATGACTAAGGATAAGGGCAGGATGCGTTAAGACAATTTTTGTAAAATATTATAAATATATATATATATATATATATATATATTAATAGATGGCGTTAGGTGTGTTTGAAGTAGCGCAATGCAATTTTACACCCGGTCAAACATATAATGGCGAAATGGACACGATGGTAGGTGAATTGTGGAAATTTACTTATAAGAAAAGACACCGATAAGTCGCGGGTGCTTCTAGTATTCAACATATATGTGTTAACGTAGGAAATGTTTCGCACGATTATGGCCTCATAGTATTTAGATACCTTTAATTGTGCTGAAAATTTGAATGTTGGGATTTGGATACTACACAAATTGTGTACACCCAGAATAAATACAACAGGTTTTTATCTAATTACTGAAAAAAAAATACAAGTGAAAAAGTGCGTAGGAAGTATATCTTTTTTATCTATTTTAAGTAAGCCACAGGCGCAGCATTAAATTACTAGAGTGTGAAATCTGAGGTACGGGGTTCGAATCTCGGAATTATTTATTTTTTAATTTTTTTTTTAAATAAATTCTTATGTTAAAAAACTACTTTTTCTTCAAACTATTCAAGCAATGAGTAAATTTCCATTTCAGTGCTATCTGTAAAGTATTCTAAGTTTAATTATAGGGTACAAAGAACCGCAGATATACTTTCAAAATCCATATTACAATATAATTAGATCGATCTAATAATAAGTTTTTTCCTTGGTATTAGATAGCCGATTAGCCACGAGTAATTGATTGGGAAATTATTGCTTATTTGTTACCTCATCATATCTTACGTGGAATAGAGTACACAGCTGTCCGCCCATGCGTGATTGATGGTATTATTGGAAGACTGAAATTATTGTTTATCCATCGCACGTTTATTGGTTCAAGATTATTTACTTTTATGCGATAAAATCGTTCCGAATGATTGTGTCCCGAGATAAAAGGATGCTATTTTTATTTTTTATATCGTTTTGTATTCTCCTAGTATTCTAAACAGGTGTATCAATATTTATTAATCAGAAAGACTAGTCAATTCAAGATATATGTTTTCTTTTTGATTGCAAATATAAGAGTAATGCATGGGAACATGCGTTATATTTCATTTTACCGGTATTCATTTCGGATTAGTTTCCATAGGGTTACGAAATAAATGTTCTAAACTATTTTTTCAATTGGCTTTGAAATTGAAATAAATTGTAAAAGTATTTTATTTTATTTTCTCAGTTTAGGTTATTTGTTTTGATCCATGATTTTACTGTTTCTCTTAAAGTATTCGTTATCCTATCGGTCCACAGGAAAATTATGTGTACGGTGTAATCTAAATAATGACAGAATGTCAAAATAAAAGATACAACATTTTATTTGAATACAAAATGAATTACATATGTGAACTAGGTTAATTGGTCTTAACCATATAGTTTTAATTTTTTCATGAAGAGAAATTATTTGTGTTAAAAATAAATTATTATTACAATGAAAGAAAAATAAGTGTTGGTGCATGACATTCAGTTTAATTTAAAGTGAGTTATTTATATAAATTTATTGTTCTCTCATCCTGCTAGTGAATTGAGTATACATAGAGATAGTATATACAGAGAATACCAAATAAATTCAATGTGTTCCCACCCTGAACACATTGCATTTATTTGGCATTAACCCAAACATAGACGTAAATCATAAAAATCTACGCACATATATACAAAATAAAGTAAAAAATACTAAAACCCTGTGCCAATTTCCAAAAAAAAATAAATCGCATCGTTGGTCCCGCACCTCGTTTGAAGAGAAGTTATTTAATTCGCCCTAAATCATCAGTAATATGGATTCCGAGCGCAATAAAATTAATTATACCTTAAAAACTTAATTTAATTATACCTATTGTAATGAAATAGAGAACGCCTCCCACCCCCCAACCCCAACTCTGTTTCATTATGTTATCGTGAATATTTCAAAACTACGACAGCTGAAATCATCGTTGCAGTTTTCCTGCAAACTTTGCGTATGCTTCTGGAAAAAACATTTTTTATAACTATGTATTATGATTTTGGAAATAAAGGAGTTAAGATGTTTTTTGTATACTTTTCAGTATACCTCTGAAGACATACTATCTAAAGTAATGAAAAAACGATTATCATATGACCTTTTCAAACTATACGCACTATACGTGGAATTCATTTTTTTGTTATTAATGTGCTTCCCTACCACTTACATTCAAATGTTTTCAAGTATTAGCTACTAAGAAATATGAGAGTTAATACGTTTACTACAATCCCATTTCAAAGCGGTTTCGAAGAAAAACGGTTGTTATAGTCGGAAAAACGGACAGGTGATTGACTGTATGAGACTGGCGTTTGTGGATACTTTAAATGTTATTACTTCAGCCCTGGAGGGTGAATCGCATTGCTTTGCTCGCCCATAAACAAGGAGTCACATTATTTTCTCATTTAAATAATATTTATTGAATCTTTACCCCATCATTTTTGTCAAATTAAAACCATGCTCGATAAAGTGTGAAACTATGTTGTCATTTGATTTTATCACAATTGGTTGTGTAACCAACCAGTTACTTTTCTAAAACTTACATAAATTTGGTTATGTCGATGTGTTCTTGACTATTTGCAAAACAGGTTACCAAAATCGATGGTCATTTCAACTTACAGATTTACCAAAAAAAAAACATAACGGAATACTAAGGCACTTTCTACCACCTTCACGTAACAAAATCTATTAAGTCATTTCAACTCTGCTATCAAGCATAACATAGTACCAAAATAATACTCCCTTCGACGGGCAGCAAGTATTAAATTGTAGAATGTGTTAACACTGAATGAAAGATGCTTGGGTAACAAATAGAGTACATGGCTCATATGTCGGAGCAGAATATATCTGATTGGATTTCGGTTGATTCAGCGTAATATTTTAATCTGTTTGGCATTGTTCGCGAATCTTTTCCATTTTATGTGGATATGAGGTAACCTTTTTTTAATTTTAAATCTATTGCATTGTAATATGGTTAATTTATCATCTACATAACTTTATTTTAATCTTTACTGTCTCTATCAGGATAATTTACAGACACGTAAATATGTATATATATTTATATTTTTTTAAATTGTTGCCAAAAGGGACACGACTTTAGATTTCAACAACAATAACTAGACTTTATGGTGAGAATGCCAATATAAATAACAACAATAATAACAATATATTTTTAGAAACTGATCCTGCAAAACACTTTTTGATGCAATTGCAGCCAGTAAACTAAGCGGTTAAATATTGTGTGAAAGTGATATTGTGTCAATATCCATTCATCATTTCTGATAAGAAAAAATAAACAATGGTAATTATAAAGTTTTCTTCTTGGTACATGACTCTCTGAAACTCGAGTGGAAAACGATTGACAACCTTTACACCCTACGGTCGTCATCAGTTACCTTGTCATGTTAACATGTTGTTATTAAAATATTATTTAAAATCTACATATCGAATGAAAAACCAATACTCATAACATTACATATTGAGTTATCAGTTCCCGATTACTTTCAGAGAAATAGTACAGTAATCTATACGTGCTTAATCTTTTAAGTTTTTCTCAAAATTTTTTTATAGTTCTAGAAATATCAGACATTTATATTTCGCTTCTAAACTTTAAAGTAAATGACACTTGAATATACTTTTTTAATTAAGTAGTAAGTTAATTAAATAGTACAAAGTTGAATATTAATATATTTTTAAACAGTTAATGTAAACTATGTTTTAACATCAGTTGATACCGGTATCTCAATAGTCATTTACACACCAATATATTTTAACTTAATAACTTAATTTAAATCTATTAACGATTAAAAAAAGAGAAGATTGGTTCAATCGTGGACTTCATTATCTTTTAATTATCAAAATACATTCAAAATGGCTGCTAACTATTCTTCGATACTTGCTTTTTTCGAGACTTGCTTTTTACGACTATATTTCTTTTGAATTTTTATATATTTGCAATGATATTTTCATTTTATCGTCTTTGAGTCTATTTTAATATTATCTTCATCTGTTTTATTGTATTTAATTCTTATTAATGTATTTTTAAAAATGAAATTATTATTATTTGTTTTTATTATATTGGGATATATAAAATATATTTTTAACATGAGGGTGTTGAAAACGAATTTTTATTATTCTTAGGAATGTTTCTATTCAGTTTTGGAAGTGAAGTAATTGTAACATGTAAAAGTGTTTTTTTAGTTTTAAAGCCTATTTCCTTAATAAATTTATTTAATTTACAATAATTGAAATATATAAGATCTATTTGTAACAGAATTAAAAATAAATTGATTTCGATTTGGAAGTATAATTATAAGTATTATTAAAAGGTATTTCAAATGAAAAATTATTTCATTATGTACAACATTAAAATATTTTTTCAACTGAAATACCTTTTTTATTTTACTTTTGTTTTATTTAAATAAAAGTTAATATACTCCCATACATACATAATGTGAATGTCAACTAGCATTGCATGTTTTAAAAACAGTATCGAAAATGTTGGGGCGACTGTCTCATCCACATAGTAAGGAAATTATGTTAACTATAACTCGTGTGTATAAAGAACCTTGATAGCATATAATCTGTTAAGTGAAATTTTTATTTTGCAGTAAAGATTAAATACCAGTTCAAAAAAGCTTTCATTACTACGAAATTATCATTATGAAAACAGATTAAATGGATGATAGCTTCGCAGTTTAGTAAAATCCAACAAAGTAGTGTATGTTAAATTTAGCTCACAAATCAAAAAAGCAAATAGTAAAGAGATTAAATCTGTCTATTTCCATCACAATTTCATTTAGTACGTTTTATATCACTGAAACAGTTCTCACAAAGGATTACAAATAGGAAATGGCCGGGTAAAGGTATTCCAAGTAGACGGAGAAAACTAGGTTTTCGTTTATTTTTACAGTCTGATGACATTTTCAAAGGATATGAGGTTTCCAGGTTCATTTTATTGGTTATTTTGGTTGAATACTATGCGCAGTTTCTTGCTTTGTACTTTGCTTTATGGTTAAAAATATATAAGATACATAAGGCAAAAAAAGGAATAAATGTCGGGAAAATCCATAAAGAAATGAACCCGTGCTAAGTTGAGCGCTATTACAAAATAAGATGTTGTGAAGGCCGTCATTTTCTTTTGATTTATGACCAAGCGGGAAAATATTCTTCAATTTTTATTCTCGACAGGTATGCTTAAAATTTGACGAGAACAGAAATGATTGATATTTTAAATTTAACATGAAACAGTATTTAGATTTTTCTGCAAACAATACTAGTCGCGGCATTTACGCATATTTTTATCTTAGCCAAAAATGTAATGTTACACAAAAGAAAGAGAAGTTAGTTTTTAAGAAGTAACTGTTACACTCTACTAAATATTAAATTGTTTCCAGATTCCTTGAATAGATTATTTCTCGGGTTAGGTTAATTCTCTCCAGAATCTTATTTGTATATGAATATTTATTTGCAAAACTTAATAATGTTAAATATACTGTATTTTTTATTCGAATTAATCGGAAAAGTATTGTACATCGTTACTCACTATCGCATTCTTTGGACTTAAGAAAAATCAAACGATTGGTTTAGTAAAATTATTTTTGAAAACAGTTATCGTAACTTCTCCAAATAATGTCATTTTTAATACCTTTAAATAATGTGCAGATATCCAGTAAAAATCATTTTTATAGAAAATTCATAGAATTTACTATGAATAAACATGCAATAGTGTTAAAAATCAACTATTATGCATGAGTAAATTTTAATCACATGCTGGACTTTCAGGTTGAATCACGAAAAATATGGTTGAAAATAATGTTGCGGAAGTAGGCAGCTACTTTTCAGTGCATAAACTAGTCTTTATTAGTTTAAAAACAACAGCCCCACCTTTTAACAATGAGTGTAATATTACTAGTTTGTCGCCTCGTAATTTAGTTTGGTTGTTATGGATATAAGCTAATCGCTTTAATTCAATTTTAGCACATTGATTTCACGTTAACATTCCGTACTTGAGTGATGTATTTAATTGTTAACATTTTCCAGTATACAGCAGTTTGCCCTTATTATCATTTTATTATGCGGAGCTCCATCAGTAAGATCATCATCTCAACAGCAGTAATTTGAAAAATTACATATTGTTGTTGTACTGATGTAATCTTTAAAAATTACATCAAGACTAAAAGCACTATCTAATGGTTGCAGGCCAATATTACATCATGTTAATATTTGTATTTCAGAAACCGAGATCAAGTGTGTTTGTAGAAATTTATGATCATCGGGCTGATATGGAAGCAAACTATCTGCAAATGATAAACTTGGTGCAGGGTTTTGGATGTTGGCATGAAACCTCGCTCGACAATCTGAATACTTCTGAAAGATGTCATGTGAAACACATATTTATATGGGCGTTAAAAATTATGGGCAATACCATAATTTTTTTGAGCTTGTGATGTTCATCTGTGAAAAGTGTTGATAAGAATAATTTTCTCTAATTTAACTTTTTCCTATTAGCAGTACATACTTAATCATTTCATTTTAGAGCAGAAAAATGTTGACATAACATAAATACGTATAAAATGCATATTTAAACTATAGGGCCGTGTTTAAAATACATACAATCAAAATTCATGGCAGAGTACTCATTATCTGACGATGAATTAGTTTCTTGAATGCGCCTAACACTTTGTCTTCTATATTTACCACTGATGATTCTCTATCTCTTTACTACGAAGTACTTCGACTATTTCTTAATAGTGAATTTTGTCTTTCTTCCTTGATTTCATTATTATATAACGAAACAATTGTTTGCATCTACTGTACTGCATACTATTTCATTCAATTTTTTGTGGCATGTTTGGAATTTAAAAAAATCAATGAAATGTAAAAATGTAACCACCTAAATATTATAAGGAATGTAGCACACAATTTATGTAAAATTCTAAAGTATTTTTTCTCACGTCATTTATTACAAGATTTTTAGTAAAATATAATGCAATACTTTTGACCCGTCGGGCGTGTCCGATACATATTGGTATCGAAAGCGACAAGCGCCACCCAAAAATAAATATTCATGTTAAAATGAGATAAATGTATGGAAAATTATTACAGGAAAGGGAATAAAATGGCGAATCGAATGGAAGACAAGTGAGATATATGGAGCATATAGTCATTTTTGCCGGTATGATTTTTGGAAACTGCGTATGACTGTATTTTGATTTGAAAATTTTATACAAAATAGGTATATAAATATATTTATTATTTGACGCGTAGCTATTATTGTTATAATATTTATTTCGCATTTAATGGTTTATTTTTTTAATGTAAGTTGTTTTTCTAAAACTAACAAAATATATCGCGAGAGCGCTAAGGTAACATTAAAATATTTATTTTAAATTTCCGCGATTGAAAGCACGGCTTTAGAAAATTATTGAACGTTATCTGAAGACTTCGAATGCATGTGTTCATCACGAATTATTTATTAAAACTGGACTAAGTGCCTTAAAAAGGAAAGAACTGGACCACCGCCTTATGGTAAAAATAGTAATGGATAATTATAATAAAAAAAATTCGTGTTCCTACCTCGTTGTGTCTAGCAAAATTTTAGAAAATACGGGTGAGATAATATTACTTGAACTTCTAAAAACATGTTTTAATTTAGTAATTTTATTGAGCCGATATTAAAAAGAAAAAAATTAAATATTATTTTTTCAGTATTATATTCATATTTTCTCTTTGTTATTTCTTATATGAACACGTCTCAGTTTTACGTAAAATATATATTTATACATCTCATCGAAATCGATTAGTAAATATGTCATTTTTATGATTTTTGTTATTGATTTTAACAACAAAAAGGTAAAGTATGGCGGGTTAGTATTCTAGGCAAATAATAGTAATATTAATACCGATTGAAAGGAAGGACCAGGCAGAGACATATCCGCGTTTTTATTTTTAGCTAAGGCCCTCAAAAATGGTGTTTAAATACCCTTTAGCATCAGGCATTTAACATGTTTTAACTAAATTTAATATTTCTCTCCATTATAATGTTCTCGTCCTAGTTTCCAAAGGATTTATTTTGCAAACAATTTTTCCTAGCTGGCGCTTAAATTAAATTTATTTACAATTTGCCTTCAGCACAGACTAGCACCAAGAAATAATCGGAAAAATATTACGTACGAACTTTGTAAGGAAAAATGCTATTCACAAAGTTGCAAACTTACGTAACATAAATCTGTTCCGAAACCTATTTCAGCGTGAAATCCCCTTCTTAAAAGTTTGCTAACGATATTCTTGCTTTAGCCAATAAAAACTGAATGTTACTATGATACTTTTTGGAAAAATTGGTATCAACTTTAATCATATCGCACATTGTATGACTTGTCTTCTAGTTGTAAATAAAAAGTCAAATTATAATACATTCCATTTCTTATTAAAGTGGAAAGAAACAGTGATATATTTTATCATTGCCTGGTAGAAAAGGTTAAATATTTCATGGCATATTCAAGTAGCTTGACACTTTTATTTTTATTTGAATTAATATGTTAACTATATATAATATAATAACTTAATATAATAACTTATTTTTTTCTATCGGGACAATGTTTTTATTTAATAATAATATATTCATCTCTGTGCTTGTACCTAAATGCTTTAATCTAACTCCAACTAATTTAATCTTACTAAGCCAAACTAATCCAACTTAAACCAATACTACCAATTCACACAAAACACAACTGGACCTAAACTAACCTAAACCAATCTAACTCAACTTGATCGAAAACGACCTGATATAACCCAATATCGATCAGTATAATTTATCCTAATCTGACTCAATTCATCCTAATCTAATCGGGCCTAATACATCCTAATCTAACTCACTTAACCTACTCTAACCTTACTTAACCTAACCTGACATAAAACTAACCTAAACTAGCCTAAAATTTACTTTCCAAAAACTATTCACCTCGGGGAAAGTGGTACTTTTAGAAAGGCGGAATCCACAATAGAATGGTTCCTATTGCAAAATTGAATTCAAAGGATCAATGGTACAATGGTGCTTGCATAATACTCGAACAATACGGGAAAGAAAAAAAACCTCTGGAAATTCTAAAAAAAAGGACGTTTTGGTTTTAGAGAGGCTAATGTACAGACACAACACAGTTTTTTAGTAATATTAGTACTCAACAGCGGCTTCATTTACACAGTTATGTCATCCTCTCACATCAACGTACTACTGTCGGCCACGTCGCCTCGTTGAATACCCAGCCCTTTCTCCCTATTGAAAGACACTGAGTGCCACTTTAACGATATAATTAAATAATTAATTTAAATATTAAATATTTAAATAAATTATTTAATTACAACGTTAAAAAATTTTTACAAATTTGAAATATTTGTACTAACACTGTTATAGTTTGTTTCATATTTATTCTAAAATTAGTAGATATAGCAGTAAATATATTAGTTGTAAAAACAGCAACTGTAAAATATTTATTCTAAAATTAGTAGCTATAGTAGTAAATATATTAGTTGTAAAAACGGCAACTATAAAATATTTATTCTAAAATTAGTAGATATAGTAGTAAATATATTAGTTGTAAAAACAGCAACTGTAAAATATTTATTCTAAAATTAGTAGCTATAGTAGTAAGTATATTAGTTGTAAAAACAGCAACTGTAAAATATTTATTCTAAAATTAGTAGATATAGTAGTAAATAAATTAGTTGCCAAAACGGTAGCTGTAAAATATATGTTCTAAAATTGGTAGATATAGTAGTAAATATATTAGTTATAAAAACGGTAGCTACAAAATATCTGTTCTAAAATTAATAGATATAGTAGTAAATTTCCACAATTAAATGAAACTACATCTTTGCTAATAGCCCACTTGAAGATGTTGTAATACAACGAAACCTAGGTCGTGGTAAAGAACTTAAATAAAGTAGAAATAATACTACATCACGTAGTTTCATTTAATTGTGAATAATGAATTTCTACAAAATTAATGCCAAATATATTCAATACAAGTAGTAAATTTATTACTGTAAAAACAGCAGCTGTAAAATACCTTTTCTAAAAATCAATCCATCTTCGTGGATTTTAAATTTTTGAACATTTGTTGCCCATCAAGCGATGTAACTTTTAATCTTGTTACGATGCTCTTGGAGAAAAATAATAGTACATAATTTTTACCAATTTCAATTTCCGTTAAAAGCATAGTAACTTCGTTCATGATATTTAAAGAATCATTTATCCATTCATATTCTATAGATCTGGAAATTTTCTACTACATGAAGTACAGACTTGTGCATTTTAAAGATATGTAGGAAGTCTCAATCACTTGCAGGGTACCGTAGCCAAAAATAGTATCAGGATGAAGTTTTAAGGATTTCATCACGATAGTTCACCCGTTGGAGGCTCTATTGTAGACTCAAAGTTACAATGCTTAGTTTTATACCAACGCCTCGTTGAAATGAATTTTGCACATTGGTTCTTCAGATGTTGAACTATATTAATTGTGCCAAAATATTTTAAACAATTGTTTATATTCTATGCACGTAAAAGGAGGTATATAGTCTCCTAGTGCCCCATCAAGAGAAATATAGTTTGATAGATCTTGTAAAATGAAATTGAAGTTTGTGAAATATTAAGCTTCGAAACGACACCTCTTCTTACAACACAAGACTGACTCATTTGTTTTTACATCAAATCTTTCTTCATCAGGCATTGAATAATTGTTGGTCCTGGCATGAAGTTAGTATTTAGAATTAAAATAATTTTAGTCAACTTATATCGCCAAATTTCAAGAGGTACAAGGAAGTACAAAAAACTCTTCTTAATTTTAATAAATTTATTATTTTCATAAATTTATTATTAATTCATCATTTTCATAAATTTATTATTATTCATTTTCTGCCAATTAACAAAAAACAATTAAATTAGAGTGTTATGTTATAGCAAAATAAAATATTAATCTATTTCTGCAGTTATAGCCAAGTATTGTGTGATAATGATAATATTACGCAGATTAATAATAGGTTACGAAAAGTTTTATGAGGAAACCTATTTTCATGATAGATAAGAAGGCCATGAATATTTGTAATGAAAAACTAGGAATAGTATTTATATAAATTTCTTTATCAAAACAGAGGAAACCTCATGTCCTGTCTTAAACACGGTGGAGAATCCTGGAATATCGGACGGTATTTTTAAATTATAATTTTTTTTTCCATTATCTCTCAGCAATTACGCACATTTAATGACTTTTGTATTTTACTTCTAATTGAATCCACATGATAGCCTAGATCGAATCATTAAAGTCCATAAAGAATGTTATAGATCTAATAGAAGGATGAAAACAATAAAATTTGAAAGTGACCACATTGGTTGCATGTCCCGCATATCATGTCTGGCAAAATACACAATTAACAATAGCTTACGTTAAAGATCCAAAGCCGAAAGTGTAAAACTCGTGATAGTTGAATACATTTTATATTCTCAGAATCAACATTTTCATTTGAGATAAAGAAGCTGTCTGTATTCGGGTTAATGAAACGTTGTAATAGACCAAATCAGAAAATATATTGTGTCAGTTCCTCCAATACTGAGAATAAAGGAGAATATGAAAGTAATGTAAAGTAAATATTTGTTTCATAAAAGTATCAAAAAAAGGTTATTTGACCTCGTTCATATAAAAAATCACGCTTTGATAATAGAATATTCGGGTTGATACAGTCAGCGTCCTTTGCAGTGAAGCAAGTATTTGTGTATGAATGAAGAGATGGTAACATAGTAAGTTAACTTACATAGTCTCTAGCGAATCCGAAAAACGTCTATCAATTCTTCTACATTGTTTACTTTTGCCTTATCTGTAACTAGCTCTTGCCGCAAATTCGTCCACGTAGAAATGCACATTGGTAAAATCAATCTTCTAACTAAATATGGCCCTGTGCAAAAATTAGGTAGTTATTAGCATTTAAATGATCACCGCTTAATCTGTTTATTTTATGGGGAGTTTGTATTTTGTGTTTTATCTGAGCATTTTTAGAACGTTTCATCACTAAAAGAAAGACAGTCTAAAAAATGTCACGGGGGGGAGGGGTGTCCATGGTAAAAATATCTTTGGCAAAAACGCCTTCAATTTTTTTATTTTCTTTTACCTTGACTTTTCGCACAAACGTGCAAAATTGTATCTATTGAGAAATGTTCCGACAATAAAAATAAATAATTTTTATTTTAATTTTTTTTTGCGAAATTCTTTGTTTCAAAAATGTTTTAATTAAGAAAATAAAATGAAAATTCGACAAATATTTTGTCTTAAATTATTGGACCAACCCTCACGATATTTATATGTATTATGAGTATATATAACATGACATAAAATGAAGACTACCTTATAATTAAAGCGTATGATAAATATAATTACATTATACGCTGTCTAAACACAACAAAAATAACACAAGAAATATAAGTGTCGACACAAAATATTATTTTGTGGCTCCTCTCAGTTGAGCCATTGTTAATATTCCTAACAGTCTTGTATGGAATTGGTTCTTTTTATAAATATTTTAGTGATTAAGTGTACTCTCCGCACTATTAGGTTAAACTTGAAAATAACTAGATAGATAGATTTATTATTAATATATTACTATATCATAACACTCTAATTCCAAGAACTTAAGTAGTTTTGCAGAAAATAGTTTATTGTTTTCAAAACTAATTCATACTGTAAAACAATTATGGACTTATTTGCAAATGATCAACTTTGTAAAAATTCTACTATTGTATGAACCGTTATAATTTAGAGCAAGACCATAATTTTGATTTAAAAATGAAATAAAAGTCTGCCCAACATTTGCGCTATGAAAATTCTAAAACATATGCTACATTGCTAAATATATGCTACATTGCTAAAAATAATGCTAACCAAAACTAAAAGTGATGCTCACTTACAAGTTATAAGGAAAAAGAGTACGAGGAAGAAACCGGACACATTGGTCATAAAACCAACATTCACGATGCCATCCAGTTCGCCGAAGACTGGAACCGCTAGCCCAATATCTTGTGAAATATAGTTTTCCACGAATTATGTGATAATCTTCAACATTTATGAATATATTTAACTAAAAGAGAATAATATCCTTTCACATTTTCAATAATTGCACCATGTTTGAGTTATAAGACATAAGAATTAAAGAGGACTGTTGCCATGACTTCATGAATCACAGCCTATTCTTGTGAATACTCGCCTAATAAATTATATATGTAAAATATGGTTTCGTTTTATGTTATGTCATTTCAGAACACAATATTGTAAAGTGATGAATGTCGTAAACAACTTTCAATAATGTGAACAATCAGATTGATATACTTCAGGGACGTGTATAAAGTTAAAAAATATTTAAATTATCTATTTCCTGAATAAATATAACGTTTAAATTTTTCATTGGAATATGTGAAGCCAACAAACCATCCTATTTTTTGCCATGTTTAATACAATAAAAGATGATGTCAGGGCCACGTGTTGAAATCAATAAATTTTGGTAATTCTATTTTAAGTTTTTCGCATGAAGTCTCCAGAGGGTACTTATCGTAAGCAACCAAAATTATTTATAATGCTTAATTGAGCAAATATGGTTGGTTGATTGTCGTTTCTATCTTTTGTTGTACAGAATCTAAATATTTGTTTCAAAAATGTAAGTGGACTTCTGTTTTTATAAAACGTAGCAGATTTTTTAGACGATTATTACGTTTCCAGAAAAACATGAACATTGGATAATATTCCATCAATATTTTCATATATATATATATATATATATGTTTATATATATATATATATATATATATATATATGTATATATATAAGGTGTATTTGCTTTGCTAATACATTTTAATATAATCCGCATCATGGCTGGAAACTTGTGAACATTTGAATTATTGCTTAGTTGTAAGAAGTAGTACATGAATTATAAAATTTGGTTATAAAAACTAATGAGTCAGTTTTGTATTGGTGAGTGAAAATAAAATATTTTACGGTATAAGAATTCTCACTAAAGTATGAGTAAAAAATATGTGGGTTTCCTAGGTGATTTTTTTCTAATACAATTTCCTATCATTACCGAAAATAAAGTGCCATAAAAAATAATTATGTCAAAAAGACCAAAATAAACATTAAAAACTTTCACCATGGAAAATATTGACGTAAAAGCAATCAATTTATGGTAAAGCTATTTAGGGAAGCGCAGTTGATTAAGCCAGAGCTTTGCATCTAATTTTATTGAATATAATATTTAGATCAGCAGTGAACTTGGTGTGGTGGATTTTTACATATTCTATCATTTGACAAAGTAGTAGAGGGTTAAAAAATTATCACGGCCAAGTTTAATGTAATTATAGATTTAATGTTCAATAATTCCAGACGTAAAACGAACTCACTGATATGCACTTGTCTAACAAAGCTTCGTAAGAACTCGAATGCTTTTGTGGTAATGTTCCTGATAGAATAACATTTTTTGTTCATGTTTTTTTAAAGTCTGACGACTGATATAAATTCGATTATATTACTTTTGTTTACTGTTATACTTTTAATTCCATTGGACTCTTGAATATATTGAATTTTGTTAATATTTTGTAGCATTACACATTAATGGTCTTTAACTCCTTTGTCTTCCTTTAACTCATGTTTCGTGCTATTCAGATTACTTGCTATAAAAGAGACATCTAGACCTTACTAGAGCTGGTTTATGGGCGTGTGAAAATAGTTACGAAAAGCTTCAGGTAATAGATGTCATGCACGATTATCATGCACGAAGGTGGTTTCTTCGTTATAAGTAATTTGATAATTTAAAGCTAAAATGGGATAATGTGTAATAATATGACATACACGTCAAAAAATATTAATAGATTTTTTCTAATTTTCTTTATTTATCAAGATAATTAACATTAACGTAATTGGTACGAATGCTGCAAACGCGACTGCGATACTATCAGGGCGGCGGTGATGCGACTGTAACATTATATTTTTCGATGAATTCATAAACTACAGTTTTTATTACAAATACCAAAACCAAAAAGAAGCACCTGTGTGCCATTCGTGAATCGAAAAACGTATTACAGAGATTTAAAACGTGATCCTATATTAATATGTGAAATGTCCACAAATAATATATATTGAGACTGTTCTGTGCCACTATAGTTCGTTGAACAATCTCAAAATATAGGTAGAATATTCAATTTTACGTAATTTTTTTGGTTTTTCAAAAATCATACAAAATGGTTTTTAGATGGTCAGTCATTTTCAACACCACGTAAAATGCAAGTATGCATTAATGCCATTTGATCGTTTTGATCGTTTTTGTTAAAAGGGCTAATTGCATTAGAAGATGCGTACAAATAAGGATCCGTAGTTATGCATATCTTTTGAAATTGGAATATTATCATCAGGGAAAAAAACAAATCGATCGTCACATTTTCCAGACTTACGGCATTCGTTTTACACCAAAGAGGAAAAAGTAATTCTAATAATATTAGGAAATTACTTTTGCAGAATCTTCCATCATTCGACTTTCGAAAATAAAAAGAAAATTAGGTTTATCACTTTTTCAAGAGCAATACTTCAATGAGCTCTGTACAATCAGGAACATAATTACAACATAAGTTATGGGCTAATTATATTGGTCGCTTACTAGCAAATGCAGCTCCTCTTCTTGCGTATGTATACTTTGTAATATATAAAGCAGTAATCCCTTTCCTAAAACTTGACATAAACCTTTATGTTTAAAAAGTTTACCAATTGAAGTTAGCAGTCGATACTTGCAAAAGTCAACTAAGTCTCAACTCAGCACAATAGACTTTCCCATTTCGTTTTAAATGTGACGTGACAAGTCTAGAAATTTCTTCACTAAAACTTCACGTCAAGTTTATTTCTCAGAAGTTTGACGTTCACTTTTTCTCATTAGAGTTTAAGTTAATCTATTTATTTCACTTAATATCTTCAATATCGTTTTAGTATGATGAAAAGTTAATATAGACTGATACGATCAGAATTATTGTCACTGTTATGCGATTTTAACACATAAATGAAAAAGAATAACAATTTAAAGAAATGTACACACACACATATATATATATATATATATATATATATATATATATATACATATATATATATATATATATATATATACATATATATATATATATATATATAGAAAAAGGATATTAAATGCATTGTTGGTGCCATCAAGTGTACAGCAATGTGACAATTCTTTCTCATATTGTATTTTTTAAACAATGGATACCCTTTAAAGTAATTACAATTTACATATTGAAAAATTCGTTCCAGGGCTTGGGTCATTTATTCCATATAAAACGTATCAAAAATCACAAGTAGTAAATTGTACAAGAATCCAGGCACGAATTCTATACAAAATCTTTCAAAAATCACAAATTATGCAAGAATCCAAAATCGAAAGCGATCGAAATTTTGCAAAAATTCAAAACAGAAAGCGACCGTGAGTTCTGTACAAAACATCTAAAAAATCACAAATCACGAATTGAGCAACGGCAATTACTTTTTACTATATGCGCTCTGCCGCTAGTATTTTCTAGAACTTATTTTCACTAAGTGCATATTGCATATTGCTCCCACATTCAAGAAGTCCGAAGTCTGATAGCATAAGTAATACATGTCAATTATTAATGCTTAATGGTAATTATTGTTCTTTGTTACCAATTCATTATTTGTTATAATTCATATCTCCTAATAAAGATCCCATCTACAAGTACCTGATGAGAAACATGAATCCCTTGCTGTATCAGTACGTTGACATTTATGTTTATTATAACAATCCACGTAATTTGTAGCGGTTTTGTAACTTAAAAATATGATGTTAATGGAAGCTTCTGTGCTGTTAGGAAAACAGATTTCTTGATCTTTTTGGGATCTTTAATGTTATTATAATACCAATGGAAAATGAATATCTTAAATATTTCCGATCATTCACGAAAATTAAATATGACGCTTTTCCTTAGCCAAACATTACTTACAAATTAATATGTCTAGTAGTAGACCTATAGCTATCGCACGTTACAGCTATTTTAGTTAAACATAACTCAGCTCCTAATAATATTTAAAGTTTGATTTTCGGCATGTTAAGATTTAGAGCAATTATAAAATTTATAGTAATTTTCAAAATATTTGGCATAAGAAAATATGTCCTTTTCGTAACTTATTCATTTGCTTACCCACTGGCAGATCTTTAAAACCAGTAGGTCACTTTCAGAGAGCTAGAAAAATTAAATTTGGTACAAATTTATTATTTGAAATACCTATGAAGAAAGATTCATATTCAGTGGCTCGTATTCAGATTTTACCATTTTAGTAACTAGAGTTATGCAAAATCAAAATAGAAAGCGACCGTGAGTTCTACACAAAATATTTAAAAATCCCAAATCATAAGTTAAGCAACGGTTAAAGGTTGTGCAATCAGTACTCTTGTGTTTTGTACATCTTACTGTATATCATTTTCACATTTAATGTTAGTGTAAAGCTCTCTTTCACATTTAATATTAATGTAAACTCACTCATTTGCATTACTCTAAAAAGCTCTGCAAGAATTTGTCTATTTTTATTTCGTTATTTTTTATTATTAAACATAACCACGATCATCATTTAACACAAAATAAAAATGGACTACGTTGCTATTATCAAAAAGAAAAAAATATATATATACATACATATATATACACACACACATATATATATATATATATAGGTATGTATGTATTTATACATACATATGTATATATATATATATATATATATAGTAGTAGGTTCCTTCATCTCGACCACACAGTCGTTCATACGACTGTACACACAGTTGTAAGAACGACCAAATTTTTTACTATGTCAGATGCGGAAATCATGGGACTCCGCCATAAAGTCGTGATCTCACGTCATGTGATTACTATTCATTCTAAAGGGGAATAATGAGAGGATTACAGATTCTGGAGACCGAAGAAGCGTTGACTGTCTTCGAAACTGCGTAAAAGAGAAGTTGAAGGAAGCGTGGAGCTACCGCTTCTCTCATTAGTTCTATCGAAGTTTTCAAAGAAAATAAACTGAAAAAAAATTTGATTTTTGGTATTATAAATAAAAAAATTGCAGTAATATCTCTTGTAAGTTTAAGAAATAAAATGTTGACAAAAAGTTCTAAAATAACTATTTATTAACAGATGTAGAGGTTAGAACCTAAGGTTGCCCATTAATATTAAATTACATTAAGTAGAGACAAGTATAGGCATTAGTGTGAAGCACAAATTGGAGAAATTCTATTACACTAGAAATGACAATATTCGCATTAATTAAAATTTAATAATTACCATATTTATTATGATCATGAATATTATTATGCATTATGTATTTGAAAACTCTCTTCCTGCCAAACCGGCTATTTAAAAGAACACAACCCTAATTGAAAGCGGTTGTCGTATTTAATATTGCAATTACATATTTACACAGTTTGGTTATAAGAATTCTCTCGAGAAATATAGTAAGGGAAAATCGTGATTGCACTCATAATTAACAAAATCAGTTATTACAAAAAAAATTTAAATTTAAATTTGCAAAATTTCATGTGTACAAGTCTAAAACTGTAGAAACTGAAAATGTGACGTACAGAGGGCAGATTTATAGACATGAGGAATCACAATAGGGTCTTTGTTTATTATAGAACTATAAAACTGAAATTTTTCTACATTGCAACTTCTACAAATTTTGTTTAATCGAATTATATTCATAAAAATTGATGCCACAAAAATATTATTGCCATATAATTATTATAAATATTTTTGAGTGTTAGTTATTGAGGCATATGCGGGTTAATATGTGTTATAAACATACCAAATTTAAATTGTACCCAAGCTAGAAGTTTTGACAAAATAGATTCAACGAACAAGTGAGTGATCATATAAAAATTTCATTTTTTCTTTTAAGCTAGAGAATCCGAAAATTAACGAGATGTCTCCATATTTTTAAAAAATTCAAAATAGGTAAACATATACCCGCACATACCATAGAATATCATTGGACAGGTATTTAGGAATGCTACAAATTACGTCACTTAACACTTTTATTTCCATCAATCAAGAAGACGAAAATATTATGACATAAATTTGACAGTTGGTGTGCGTGTAGGTACATATCCATATATGTGCGCTTTTAAAGTCTTACAAAGTTAGAAACGAGATTTATTTTGGCTAGTTAGTTGGCACTTTGTTTTATACCGCTTGGTGGCAAACATGTGATGATACATTTTCAAATTTAGAAATTCGTAGCGATTTATACTCCTTAAAAATTTAAACCCAATATGACCAAGAATGTTTTGTCGTACAAAAATTTCAACCTAGTAACCCACGGGCATCTTGATTTGGCATGTAGACAGTATACACGTGTAATATTTAGTATTTATTGACATTAAATGGAAACAAATTTAAGTTAGAAAATGGCTAAATTTTTTTTTCAAACATCAGTCGCAAATATGCCACCAAAAGGATATAAAAGTCTAAAGTTTACCTTTTTTTTAATAAATTACTTTCAATTTTAAAAAGTTTAATCTTTATGAGTCAACAATTATGTAATAGTGTAAAGAACCCGTCATTTTGTGACGAACCTAAAAAATACTAACTTTCCTATTTACTCAACTTACTTGTCTTAAAACTGAATTACCAATTTAATTGGAGCATTTAACTGTGATTCGTATATTTGAACATATCCTTTTTAACCTGTTTTTATTAGGACGACCTGTAACTATGTAATGGAATCTACGAAACTAAACTTCATGCCCTATTAATTTTTGGATCGTTAAAAAACTTGTTCCGATGATAATAAAATGAAATTGCACCATCTGACGTATTCAATGGAATAGAACTGGAAGTTAGGCATTGAACTCGACAACGGAACAACGTACGATACGTTTTTCGGTATTCCAATTCTTGTATTATCGTGAAACTTGGCAGTTGTGTGTTGTTTTGATGACAATACAATAAAATGCATCCATCGGACTTACTCAACGAAACAGAACCAGAAGTCAGATATTCGACTCGACAACGGTAGAACGTCATTCACAAGGAAACCTAAACCTAACCCAACCTAACCTTGTCAAAAATATTTTGCTTCCCAAATTAATATAATGTAAAGGAAAATATTTAAAATTTCAGTGAGATTCCAAGACAAAGCGCCCCAAAGTTTTAAGCTCAAATATTATACTCAATAATAAACAAGGCTTACACTAAGTCCTTAAACAGTAGACAAGGAAAACGGGTTCGGTAATTATGTTTTGCTTTTCAATGCAGTATTTATAAAATCGTGTTTTTTTGTGTTTAAACTGTTAATTTATGTTATAAAGGGGGTAATTTTGTGCCAGAATACTCGTTTATTTAGTCACGTCACACATTATGTATGAGCTTGGAAAGTGGTTTTCAAAATTACCTTCCCTTTAATTTTTCTTCAAAGGCTTAAAACTAAAAAAAGTTTAAATTTGAAATGATAGTTTTTGATAAATACTTTCAATAAAAATTGGTGTAGAAGTATCCACGATGACAATTTCTCAACAAATTATGCTACCTTTAAGGATTTTGTTAATTTTTTTTAATATATACCTAGGATGCATGACAAATTACTAGCTTTTGTGTCAACGGTTATATAAGCTACGCTGATTTGCGCAGCTTGTAGAAAATTTGTAGTAGATGCATTATTATTGGAATATTCGAGTTTGAACTTTTTTTTAATTTATGTTTGTCAAATTTTTGAAATAGCATTTTTAGTTTTTTATTTTTCATGGTTCTTCTGATATTATGCAAGTCATATATTTGAGAAATTAATTAAAAGAAAATTAAAGGGCAAACGATAATTAATAAAATACGATAATAAAAAACACTAGGCGGCGAAGATCCCCAAACCATATTTTAAATTTAATATTTATTGGTAAATAAAAAATAAACAGTAAAAATATCGGCAAAGCAAAAGTAAAATTTGAATATTAGTATTTGGTGCTAAACTTTTAGAGTAGAAAATATTGTTAGACGTTTGGAAGTATTCGGTAGCTAAAAATTATTCCATTACTCATAAAAGTTTTCTTGATTTTCCGAACGATTTCTTCAAGTCCATGTAAACTTTTTCTAACTTTTTGCTCTCATTCATAACGACCGGATCATCTACGTAGTAAATATTGGCGAGAAGTTAAATAAATTGAAATGATTTACAATTTTCTCGACGCGCATGTTGGAGGTGAGGTTAGGAGCAAAATATTTCTAAAGAATTTTTCTTATGAACTTCGAGGATAAATTATTTTTAAAGCATATATATTATCCAATATATAATATTCCAAGATTTAAGACATATGGTATTTTAAAATCTTCATTATAAACTAGCGGAATTTTCCTTACATATTTTGCCAAAAAATTTGCCATGAGATATAATAGTTGAGCACGATAGATGAACCACTTTTCATCTTTGACTGTTTTCTTACTATATGAGTATTTGTTATTATTTCTAAGTGTGGTATTGATGAAACTAATTATGAAGCATTGGTAATAGAGTATCAAGTAATGAATCTACGAAACATTTGAAAAAGTTTACGAAATAGCTGACGAGAACTTTTTAATGTCAGTCAGTTTCAAGATAAATGTTACCAAATAGTACAATGTACAAAAAAAAAACGAATGACATAAATTATCAACAATCAATACCTATTACAACAAGTAACTTAACCGCGTGTGGCGTAACTATCACTAGATCGTAAAATCTAGAATGTAACCAATTTTGTAACGATCAATTTTCTACAAAATATCACAAATGTAGGGGTTATTAATAATCAATATTCTGCTTCAAATAAGTAAGCGGTTAAAACTATGCCTCCTTAAGTAATTTTGTCACACTCTACCAACAACACCAAAAACAGAAGATAAAACAAAAGTCTTCCTTACGAATCTAAAAAATATAGCTTATACAATCATTCCATGACAAACTAGAGAAAAGTAGCCTAAAATTAATAACCCGAGCAAATCTCTATATGAAAAAGCGTGAATCTTAAAAAAACTGTCTAGTGCATAATATTGAAAATAGATAATTGTGGGATAGTACCCACGGGGAGTAGACTAAAATAAGAGTAAGGAGAGAAAGAAATATTCATTAACCACTTAAACAATTAAACTGAACATGGAGAAAGTCCTGGACCGCACGGAATCCACAATGAACTATAAGAATAGCTAGTTCTACCGCTATCCAACAAAATATTGCTGGTAGACTGTTGGAACACATTCTGCAGGCCATATTTTGAATGCAGGCAGGCTGTACAACAGAAGCATTATAAAAACGCAGTCGCACTGCAGGCAGTACAACAGAAGACTAGTTCAAACATCATACTTGTATAAAACAAGAAAGGTGTTTTCATATCTCATATCCAACTATTAGAGATTTATGATTAATAAAGATACGAGTATTTAGTTGGAACTTTTACGGTAAAATATTGTTCCCAAACAAGAAACAAATTGTAACATAGTGCTACTGTCAGAGATTTTTGGAATCGGCGCCAAATTAAATATGTCGCTTAGGCGATTGCGGGCAGGTAAGCATATATGTGTGTCTCTGAGAGAGAAAGAGAGAGAATGATAGAGAGAAAGAGGTGCCAATAGTTGTGAAGAATTTAGGCAACACTTTCAACTTAGCACTAACTTCAAAAATAACTAACAATAGCAATATTTTTCATTTTAGAATGTTTTTTAGGTTCTCAAACAATCGTCTAACGGAAATGTTCCAACAAAAAATACATATTTGTTAAATAAAAAAATTGTAACCGTGACAACATTTTGAAAAATTTGTAATTTTTGGAGCGACACTTTACCGCAAATGTTAACTTTACCGTAATTAATACTTGTATTTTTATTATTTTATACTTTTCTGTGCGTTTCTTATTCAATGCTTATTTGAAGTTGATATAGTTTTTGTCAAAATTTTTATGTTTTAATGCTCATGATATATTATTTTCGACAGCATTTCACGAACTTACTAATAATTTGGTAACACCTCGTATACTGCAACAGAAAAAGGAGTTCGCTTCATTTAATTGACATGGACACATTTATATATATACATATACATATACACACACACACACACACACAAATATATATGTATAAATATGTATATATATATATATGTATATATATATATATATATATATATATATATATATATATATACATATATACACACACACATGTATATATATAACTATCTAGTTGCTCGCATATAAACACCAAAATTGTTTAAAGCATCTCCGAGTTGCAGCCGCATAAACATGAAAAACAAAATAAATATTAAAGATGCATCGAATTGAAATCCTCCACCTTCGTGAGGTCGGTTAAAAATAAAACCACGTTTAACATATTATGCTATTTTATTACTTCTTTACTACTATAATGTTCACATTCAAATCTGTGGAAATATTAGCGGATCTTTAAACCTCGTCAGACGTCTCTTCCACAGTGGTTACAAAGCCACGGCAACTTTATTTAAGCCCATTAATGAAAGATTAAAGTACGAGTAGAACTCACACTTGTACTATATCCTAAAAATACTGTGTATATTTTTGAACATATTATAAGATCTAGGATAAATGATCTAGTTTTTGTGCAATCTTCTAGTCAAATTTTACCCATCCTGTTTTTTTTTGGATTGTGTTTCAATACTTTTGAAAATAAGGAGAGGGGGAGTGATGCGCATTTTTTAGAATATTTTGTTAACGTGAAATTTAAAATTTTAAATAAAATATTTTCATAATTCTTGAAACAAGCAGTTTTAAATTATACCCCTATGATACATAAAATTGAAAAAATTCTTGAATTGTTTATTCATGTCTCTTTAAAGCTTATGTTAACATTTCAAAAATTTAGCTAGTAAAATTTTTTTTAATTTTTACGTCGGGTAATTTTTGAAAAATAGATGGAAAGGTAGTCACGTGACTGATCTCTTAAGATTTCTTTTTATTCTTAAGAAGTGTGAAATTCTAAAAACGTAGAAATTAAACCGTAGGAAATAGAGGTCTAAAAGAGGACTCCTTAATTATGTTAATGAAAATATTTGAATGGAGTAGAACGGTTACATGTAAAAAAAATTGTTTCACAATATATAACGCCAACTGGATAGAAATCACTATTCAATTACAAAGAACAGATGAACAAAACTTATGGAGCCCTATAACCAATAAGGATTTTCCACACAAAATAGCTTGTTTATCTATTTAATATATGTTTAGTTAATACACGTTTAGCAATAATTAATACACGTTTAGCAATAATTGTTTTGAAGTTACAACAAAAATAATTGCAACAATAAGATTGCAAAATTCAAGGAAGTTATTTGGATTTAAGATAATAATGATTTGGCAACCGCATAATGAAAGGTGTATCCAGTGAAAGCCAGCTAGCAGCATAAAATAACGATCTGGGGAGCTATTCTAATCCCACGTCAACCGTATTTATCAATTCATATTTTAATTTCCTATGTTCCCCTAACTGGACAAAATGAGTTCACCATGCTTCCACATGCGATTCATTTTAGCCGCAGTCCGTCAATCAATCGTTTTTGTACAGCTACGCTTTATTTTCCCTTGACTTTTTAAATTTAAAGCTTTTCAGAAGTGGTTGAATTAGCAATGTCATTGCATTGATCTAAGAAGTTTTCGCCAAAAGTCCTCTCAGGACTGAATATTCAGAGTGTGTACCTAAGACAGCGATTGATGAAAATTTTCAGTTGCCATATAGGATTTCGTTCGTTATTTTCAATACCTCATACTAGTTCGCGCAGTAGTGACATTAGATGGGCATATTTTGGATTTAGCTCATCATTTTAGTTTTCTTTATAACTCGCAAAACACATACGACAACATCCGATAGAGTTGTGAAAAAATCGCTCTAGTTTTTGCGACCATGTTTCATTTCATTTATTTTTTTTATTTTATGTACAAATATGTAACGTAGATTTTCGTTTTCTGTTCTAAACAACCAAAGAACCAAGTGTAAAATATGGGTAAGACTGCGACAGATTGTGAATAAAATGGCAAAATAAAAAAAAATTAAACCGCGAAAAATAAACTGAAAAGACAACAAAATAACGAATAATTAATAAAAGAATATTTAAAAAAAGATATGTAGATGTAAAGTAATTCTCGATAAGATCCAAAGAGCATTCACGTTCGTAGTCAAGCAATGTTACATCAAATATAGGTATGAAGTAACTGATGTACGTCAAATATAATATTTTTTTAATATAGAATGGTAAGAAAAGGGGAGTTATGTCTTTGCTCTTAAATAAATTGCCCTATTTTATTGGTTTTTATTTCGAGATAATTTTTTCTTATTACTATTTATTTACCTTTCCTTCATCATTAATATGTTCGGTCTTTACGATATGAGAAGATGGGATAAGAAGATGGATGGGTGTATTTCTGTTATATCATACTTTTGGTTTAAATGAATGCAATATAAACATAAGTTAGAATGCACATCAAAGCTTGAAGTACTTGCCAATTATGCAAATATTTCCAAAACCTAGTATTTGAGAAATAGATTCATTACTGTGTAAAATATGACAGCACTTAGATTTCTATGTTTATAAATGTAATATTTGCGTGTATTACACACGTTTATGTTCCATCTTGAAAACTTTCACTTTGTTTCTCCCTTAATTGAAAATCACCATTTGGAACAAAATAATTCTTAGTTCATTATAACTATTTAACTGAGAGCTTAGTATCATATTCATTTCACCAAAAGTAAATTAGTTATTTCGCGTTCTTGTATTAATCAAATTCACCTGTATTACACTTTCATATTTAAAAATATACACGTAAATAATAAATACTATATTTCTGTTTGATATATAATTATTTCTTAGCCTGTGTTTGGAAATATTTACTTATATTTCCGTAAATGATCTCATTTTCACAGAGCTATTTCGTTAATCAAATGTGTATTATGTACCGTGTTAAGGTATATACAATAACAACATTCATAATTCTGTTATTTTCCTTATTTTGGTGTTGCCTTGTAATATAAGAAAGATGCGTACATTATTATATGGATTATTTATGTCACGTTTCTCCCGTTATAATGTCGTTACGTCAGAAATTTAGCAGTGAGTAATGTTGTACTTTTAAATAAGAAATTTAGCGGGTTTTACAATAATAATATTAGATTATATGTTTCCATTATATCTATAGCCTTTTCCTCTTAAGTAATTTGAACAATTTTTATAAAATTTAATAACTGCACTTTATAAAACAAATTTTCTTCCACTTTTTATTTTTTATGTTAAAAACAACTTACAATAAATAAGGTCTCCGATAGTTACTAACGTCATGTGATTTCCTATACTAAGAATTGATAACAATTTTACACAATTAAATGAAACTACGGGATGTAGTATTATTTCTACTTTCTTTAATTTTTTTACCACGACCTAGGTTTCGTTGTATTACAACATCTTTAGGTGGGATATTAGCAAAGATTCAGGTGGGATATTAGCAAAGATCTTTGCTAATACACCACCTGAAGATGTTGTAATACAACGAAACCTAGGTCGTGGTAAAGAAATTAAAGAAAGAAGAAATAATACCCCATCACGTAGTTTCATATATTTCTACAAAATTAACGCCAAATATATTCAACAATTTTACAATTAATATGATTACTAATGTGTAATAAGTAAAATTTAAATACAATCAAATAGTTTTTGTGTGTGGTCAGCTTTGGTACGAACATGGCCAAAATATACCTCGTAAAGTATTACGAACGATTTAAATTTTTCTTTTTATTAAAAAAATTCTATAATTATAATTTATTATCTATTATTATTATTAATTTACAAGAAGTATTAAAAACAAAATGTTGTATTTTTTTACAGAATGTTAAATAATAAACTTTCATTCCCTAATTTGAAGCATCAATTAAAAAAAGACAATTCTCGATGAATTGTCTTGTCGTGAGTAAAAACTCGTAATTCTAGTTCTTTGTTTAAGTTCTTCACGAACTTTATTAAACATTATTATTTAGTCTTCCTTCGTCAAAAAGAAGATAAAACATTTCATTTTGTGAAGTGCTCTTGCAGCCATAAACTGTTTTACTTTCCCTCCTTCAGTGGCATAATTTAACCCTGTAGATGTTCTTTTATTTTTACAACTTTTTACGTTACCGTTTTGAACGTTCCCTCGCTAAGAGAAAATCATTTCTTTTTGGCTTTCCTTGCTTTGTTTTCTTTCTGCTTTTCTTGTTCCTTACTATATTCTTTATCCTGTTCCTTTCACATCGAATTCAATGCTTAGTAAATATTTGTTCTAGTGTGAGTGAGTAATCTAATTTTCGTTGCCTTTTCTATTTTTAGACAGCAAACCGACTTCATTCTCTATCTCACAGTACGAGTACACTATTACGCTACATGAAATAAGTTTTTTCGTCATAAGCGTTTTTATGATATATAGTTGTCGTGGTTTTCATACACTCGAGGCATTAAATAAGTAATATACACAAATAAATAGGTCACTATTTTTCGGATTGTTATTTGGGAGTATCGATATAATATTTAAAAAAGGCGGGCGTTGACTTATTGGATTGGAGTTAGCTGGTTTGTTGTCTTGTCAAATCCGCCATTTTGAAAAACGTAAATTCTGATATATCTCGTAAAAAAGGGGTTTGCAAGGAAAAATACGATTGACTGTTAATAGAGAATTAAATTCTCTGAAATTTTTATTTACACATACAGACATTTTTTTTTTATAATTCATCTTTTTTTAATTAGTGCAAGTTAAATTTCTTCAAATATCATTTGTTTTTGAATTATTTTGTAAAAACATCCTTTTTAGAATCTATTGACATATTAAATTTGAAAAATATTAATCGCATGAAAATATATTTAAAAAAGTGTACAACAATAAATTATGATTGAAGTTTGTTTTGTTTGTTTTAATGTAATTGACGAGATATAACATAAATTTAGTTTTTCAAAACATGGGATTTAGCAAGCTTCTCCGCCTCTCGCTATTTTTTTAGGTCTTATATTCATATCCCCTAATAATAACTAAAAAAAGTTTGGAATCTTTATTTATTTTTGACCTATTATGAATATTACTAAGGGCCTAGATTAATATATATTTGCTTAGTGGCAATTGTTACAATGTCATTGGTACACATATAACTAAAAACCTACCCTGCTCATTGTTCTTTTGGATCACAACAATTTAATTATTAAAGATTCTTTCATAAAAGGTAAATGTTTTCAGACAATTTGTTTTATTTAATATAATTTATTAACTTTATGTTGGTCTTCCAGCAGATTGAATAATTTTCACAACAGATCAAAGTCATTTTAATTATCATATAACCGGTAATGCAGTGGTAATAGATGCGTAAAAATACAAATAATATTGTTTGCATTTTCTTTGTTACATGTAAGAAAAATCTAGTAATAATCTGTCGATAAAAGTTAAAGAAATATGTCTATTTGTTTTCTTATTAGAGATATTTAGAGTATATTTTTAGACATCGAGTAATTATTAGTTGCGTATATATTGCGTGAAGCTTCGCTGAATTTTCACCCTAAATGGAACCATATAAAACCTCATGATTATTTTTGAAGACCTGTCGAATACTATCCTTTTCAATAAGAAACGTGAAGTTTTTTTAAAATTATGTTTCTTTATTGCAAATCCACCAAAATGTTTTTCGTTACTAAAAACTTAGTCTAAGACACTCTCGTGTTGAAGGCAAACTGATTGATACTGCGTTTGCTAAAATCGAATCAGCAGTATTTGGGCTACTATTAAACATTAGTGTAGATATAAACGTAGATAATTAAATTAATTACCGTTTATCGGCAGCGCCGTAGTCGGGTAATAAAATGAATTAATCGTGTTATTTTTCTTTCACTGTAAACAAACTCGAGGAATGTCTTAAAAAGTACTGCTATATTTTCATTCTAATTGTTAAATTAATACGTTTAATCCTGAGAGAATAAATCAGATTAATGACAATACGATGAATCTTGAATAATAACAATACTAAATGGTTCCAATTGAACCATTTAGTATTATATATTGATATCATATTTTTATTTATTAGTTGGTAGCTATTATAATTAAAACTACAACATGAAAAACCTAAGAAAACTGTTGCCATAATAAATCAGAGTAATGAAAAAACGAAAAGTCTGGAATAATAACAATACTGAGTGGTACAATAGGATATCATATTTTGTTAATTAGTTTATAGCTATTACAATTGAAGGTTTAACATGAAAAACCTAAGATAACTGTTGCTATAAAATTGTAGTTTCTTTCACAGGTTAAATGTGTACTGATATAAAAAATAATATTTTTGGGTTAAAAAATATGCAATATGTTAGTAGATTTCTTATCTGATATAGCAGAAAAAACAAACACACACTATATATTTATACATATATATATATATATATATATATATATATATATATATATATATATATGTTTATATATGTATTTCTGAAATACACTGATTGTACATTTGTAGATTTTTTATATTATATTAAGCAATGAACTCGAAGAATTATGTGGAAAAATAAAAGTCGTGGGCTAGTAGAACAAGTCGAAAGATATTTTTCAATAACAATTGTTAAATTGTCTGTAAAGTGTAATGGAATACAAGAAGTAAAGTAACTGGATTTATCAATCAATGATTAATCGATTGGGTTTATTAAAAAATTAATTAATTCCGAATTAAAATTGATCACTATTCTGTTAACATTATTTCAAACATGATTCGGTGTAATTAGTGCCAATTAAAATATGAATCAAAATGTAGTGTAATTAACTTTAGAACTGGCGCGTTTCTCATTAAATAATAACTATAAGAATTTCAAATATCGAACAATCCATACGAGTCTGGTATATTAACTCTAATTGGTGCGAGACGTTATTAAGATTATTGTGACAGATCTGAGAAACAATAACATTAGAAACAAAAACCATACAATAATTTGTACGATAACCATATTCTATTTATAAGCTAGATAAACTATAATACACTATATATCAACAGTTAGGTTATATTTTTGAGGATTTTTAAATGGTGTTTTTCATTTATTGTGCCTTTATTTTAATCTATATTGTCAAGTAGGTCGTATCGTTTTTTCATATGGGTATGTTATTATTATTGAATTCACCCATGGAGTTTAAATTCCACATTGTCCCTACATTTTGGATATTAAACTTCAGGTTACAATAGACTAAAATATGAGAGTTGACGGAGATATTAACTATAAATAATCTGTATTAACTTAGAAGTAAAACAACTTCAAGATCATCGTAACTGCGGCAGGTTACAATAAACCAAAATATGATATTAGATTTTTATTAGAAAGATGTATTATTATTGTATACTATACATAATCGATATTAACGTCGAGGCAAAATGCACTCAAGATTGTCGTAAATGTTAAGGAATCTTCGAAGATATGAAATTACTCATTAGCCAAATCATTAGATTCGTTTATATAGAAAATGACATAGTGAATACAAAAATGACAATGTGTATATAGAAAATGACATCTTTCTTGCGTTTTTTTATGTATGGAAAAACTGCTGAAGATATGTCAAAAGACATTTAGCAATAGCTGAAAAAAGATGAACTGGATATTACGTTGTGCAGGGCTCAAGGTGATGACGATGCCGTGTCAATGTCAGGTGTCCATAGAGAAGTCAATCCAAAAGCTCTGTTTAGTGCTTGTTCTAATCATTCCTTGAATCTTTGTGGAGTTCATGCATTTTTATGTGTTCCTACCAGCGTCACATGTTTTGGAACAGTATAGAAATTATATTCATTATTTTCGTCATCTAGAAAAAGATGGCAATTGCTTAAAGAGAAAACTGGAAAAAAATTAAAACGTTTATCTGATACTCGCTGGAGGCCTCATTACAAGTCATTAAAAGTCGTAAAAGAAAACGTAGATACAATTGTGGGTATTTTAGAAAAATTTCAAAACCCATAAAAAGCAAATCTAGATACAAGAGCAGGAGCAAGCTTGCTCCTGCTGGCTATTTATGATTTTACCTTTTTGATCTATATACAATTTTGGCTCTCGATACTAGAGGAAGTTAATTTAGTTCAATAATATTTACAGTCTCCAGAAATGACTCTGGTTACATGACTCTCTAAACTAAAAGTCCTGGATGAGTATTTATTGGCCGATTGTAGACAATGCTGTAACTTTTGGCACTAAAAAATGATATGGATATTAACATCGAGAGACGAGGAAGAAGGAAGGTAAAAATAACAATGCTCACGATGCTGGGTTATCCATTCAGGAAGAAATACGTCAGCCAATATACATGGCCATGAAACAAATCAACAATATTTTCCAAATTATTGAAACAAAGTTTATGCTAGAAGCTTCAGACGACGCTCTGGCCGTAGTACTGGACAATCTGGTACAAATTTACGATGAATTTGATTATTACTTTAATTTTACTAATTGTTTTTTGGTAAGCCCTATTACTTGTTTTGTGCTAATTAGTATTTCATTTTCCTCATCCATATCCATATTCTATATATGTTTAAGTAAGTCGAATTTAAATTTCACTTGCAAAATTTGAACTAAATAAACATATATAGTATAATGTAATTTTACTAGTTCAGTTCACATATAAATGTGAACTGAACTAGTAAAATTACATCAACTTCTTAGACTGGGGGTCTCATACAACTCTGCCGCTCCGAGAATCTGACGGCCTTAGTCCACCATTGGTATAGTTCGTATAGATTTCAAAGAATACATAATTTTGGATAAGTAATCAGCAAGTAAAAATATTACTTTGACATTAAATTTTGGTAGGTTTCAATAGACAAAGATGATATTTGACATTCATTAGGAGACTTGAGCTATAAATAACTCATATTAACGCCGAGGCAAAGTAACGTGAAGATCATCGTAATTGTTGTAAAATGGAATCATTAAAAACAGGAAATCTTAAATCCTAGCTATAAATGAACACATTTACATAATTTGGGTGACTGGTGGTAAATAATAATATTATTTTGACATTTAAGATAAATTTCACTAAGCGGTTGAACTTTCTGCTTTCACTTTAAGAAATCAGAAAAATAAAAGTTTATAGGTGTATAAATGAACTTTTCCTTAATAAAAGTCTAAAGGTAGTACACGTTTGCAAAATTTGACTAAAAAAGTTATATGTATCGTGCTATAAAATTTGCCATTAAAATAAAACCATTTGATAATATTATCCTCGAAGTTTTACTGGAAAACTTCGTGTTTAAGAGCATTTAATTTTTAAATTTTTCTTCAAATGGTTGAGTTTTTGAATTTAGGCGATATAGTAAGATTGTTAGTATGCAAGCAAAAAAGTTAAATAACTGAAATTTTTTTAAATTTTAGAATTGCATTTCGTTGCTGGACATTTTAATATGCATATAAAAGTACATCGTCTGAAAAAGTTTCTATAAAAATACGGAAATACCATTTCAAGCCGTATTTATAATAATTTGATATGACTTTTTGCACGTATAACTATATATTTATAATATTGTATTATATATAGTGACGAAATTTGACACATAGCGGATGCTATTAATATTCATTGCCGTGAATAAAGCCTGTGTTATAAAAATGAAGCCATTTTAACTAATTTTATATCGATTTCATCTGACTATAGTCTCTAAATTAAAAGAATGTGATTGCTTTATTTTATTCAGAAAAGAAATAAGATCTTAGGAATAAACCAGCAAATGAAAAAGTTACTCCAAGATATCCTATGATGTCAAATATCTATTAATTCGGTAAATACTACTACTCTGTGTACTTAAAAATAAAATTGTAGTTGTTAATAATATAATTTTCAAACTCGAATATCTAACGTTTCATAATTCTATACACTTGCGTTCAAGATTTTTGGGAACACCTCGAGTTATGAATACAATCACACATATGCATTCATTACAGCAATGAAACTACTCAAATAATATTCAGAGACTGTGACAATCAAATTATAGAAGATTTGTTAAGCTATTAGCAACAGTAGTTGGTGTTTTTGATCAAATTTTGTCCTAATCCTTTCCATACTTGCAACGTTATCATTGTAATTATGCTCAGAAAAGATATTTTCATAAAATACTATAACATATCAAATATCGTCTCCGATAATTATTTACTATACTTACTTTATGCTAATATCAAGATTTTTACTCAGGCGTTTTCTTGTCTGTCACAGCCGATTTTTTCAGAAACTATACGGAATAGAAACTTGATATTTGCCTTAATAACATATCTTTTTAAATTATTTATTAAACCACTTGTTATGAGGTGTTTCCGAATTCTTACTATTTTTTAATTTTTTAAATTACATATTTAAAAAGATATTCTAAGTATATGGAAAAATATGACTCCTGATGGGGAGGATAGGGGTATCCTCCCCATTCCGAAAATCTTAAACTAAATATAATAAAAAAACTGGGTTGGTAAAATTTAGCTAAAAAATTACAGGAAACATGAACGAGTTTTTTCAAATATACACCGTATTTTCACGCCTGACAAATATATAGTAACAATATATTCTACTTTTCCTAGGATTTACGGTGCGGTAAAGAAACATTATGTGGGGCATTTAACGTGATTTTGCAATATATAAAAATATAGATGATAAGATATTGTTGAAATTATAAAAATGTTTAAAATAATGGGATTGTATTGGAACATTTTAGGCATAATGATATAAGAAAACTTTTGGAAA
The DNA here is from genome assembly GCA_039881145.1 of Druceiella hillmani. Taxonomy (NCBI): domain Eukaryota; kingdom Metazoa; phylum Arthropoda; class Insecta; order Lepidoptera; family Hepialidae; genus Druceiella; species Druceiella hillmani. Next base: position 593,495 of record JAYKKI010000049.1, read on the forward strand.
ACTTTTTACTAATTTGAAAAAAAAAGCACAGAAAACGAGGCATATGCATCTAAGATATTCAGATGGCAAAAACTAATCAAGACGTCTTTTACTTTGAAGGAAAAGACGCACTATTCAGTATTTTACTTGATTTAAAACATTTTTTATAATAATTGATAATTTATGTTAATAATGTCATTATTCATGCCCATGCATTACACTTGTAATGGTTCAAATACATTATCGAATATTAATATTTGTAGGCTTTAAAAGTACAAATCATATATACGTCCCATAGTTGATTATTTTTGCACTGTATATAATTCAGAGTGTAGTATAGATTATTTTTGCACTGTATATAATTCAGAAGTTCTGTATATTATCTAGATAACAATTAGAAGAGAAATGAAAACAGATAGACTGAAGTAGTATAGTTGGAATCAATATTAACAGTCTTGTCTTGCCAAAAGCCACATTTGTATAAACAAAGATTTTAGAGACACTCGTGGATATACGTGATATCTTAAGAACCAACAGACGATACAGGGCGTAAAACAGGAGGAAGTTACGGAATATTAGTATGTATTTAGTGAATATATTTGTAATGGTACATAACTTCTAACTTGAATATAACACCTAGCAGTATACGAATAAGTCAACCTGAATATCGAAGGTTTATAAACAATGTGATTGTTAAAATATTGCATGATGACTAATAAGGAATTAATAGGAAAGCGACAGGTTATTTAGCATACATCTTGAGATATACGATACCTTCAAATAATAACTATAATATTAAGGTGAAGCAGAGTATCTATGAACATACCATGATCTCGCACAGAACTTGTTGTCTTAAAATTAAAATTTAGTTTTATGCCCACATTCCATTGTTAATCCATTAAATATTCTCAAAAATAATTTTAATCTTTGTTAAAATAACTCATTTCAAAGCATTTGGAATTAAGTTTAATAACTTAAAAGAATCTTAACAACCTTTTTAAAATTCTTTAACAATTTGTTAATTGGACAATAAGGGAAATACACATTCGAATATAAAACTAAACTTTACTCAACTATAATAAAAATATTAGACGATAAACTTGTTTCAAGCAAAATTTTACAGATTTTATTATTATTCTCCGTGTAGAAATTATTCAGTGTTGGATAGAGTAGCTATGTGAATTCCAGAAAAAATAAAATGCAATGATTATCACAGCCGTAAAATGGTGCTATATTTATATTTGTAATTCATAACTCGTTTGAAGTTTTAATTCACCGATATCTGTTTCATGAGAGAAAATGTTCTTGTATTTAATGTAATACGATTCGTCAAAATAGAAGAATTGATGTTTAGGCAAATGTGCATTACAATTTATATCAGTTATTATAAACATTTTTATCGAAAATTACAAACATTGAAATGTTTAATACACTCACCAAAGATTGTAATAAAAATATATCTTTTTGCTATTTAAACTAGTCTATGTACGAACTGTCCAAGATTAATTTTAATATCGTTGCATTTCAACAAAGGGAACTTTTCAATAATTAGATTTTTTATTTATATTTCAAGTACTATAATCATCAATAAAGTTAACACTGACATATCAATAATATTACCATCTTTTGGCCTTTAAATAATCACGAAGTAGTTACTATATGATCTATCTAAAACGACATCGTGACCGAGTGTTGCTCGGTGTATTTCGAGTTTTCCATAGGAACGTGAAATTGCTTGTTTGGCAGTAAATTTAGTATCCCCTTCCCCTTCCCCTTCCCCTTCCCCTTCCCCTTCCCCTTCCCCTTCCCCTTCCCCTTCCCCTTCCCCTTCCCCTTCCCCTTCCCCTTCCCCTTCCCCTTCCCCTTCCCCTTCCCCTTCCCCTTCCCCTTCCCCTTCCCCTTCCCCTTCCCCTTCCCCTTCCCCTTCCCCTTCCCCTTCCCCTTCCCCTTCCCCTTCCCCTTCCCCTTCCCCTTCCCCTTCCCCTTCCCCTTCCCCTTCCCCTTCCCCTTCCCCTTCCCCTTCCCCTTCCCCTTCCCCTTCCCCTTCCCCTTCCCCTTCCCCTTCCCCTTCCCCTTCCCCTTCCCCTTCCCCTTCCCCTTCCCCTTCCCCTTCCCCTTCCCCTTCCCCTTCCCCTTCCCCTTCCCCTTCCCCTTCCCTTCCCCTTCCCCTTCCCCTTCCCCTTCCCCTTCCCCTTCCCCTTCCCCTTCCCCTTCCCCTTCCCCTTCCCCTTCCCCTTCCCCTTCCCCTTCCCCTTCCCCTTCCCCTTCCCCTTCCCCTTCCCCTTCCCCTTCCCCTTCCCCTTCCCCTTCCCCTTCCCCTTCCCCTTCCCCTTCCCCTTCCCCTTCCCCTTCCCCTTCCCCTTCCCCTTCCCCTTCCCCTTCCCCTTCCCCTTCCCCTTCCCCTTCCCCTTCCCCTTCCCCTTCCCCTTCCCCTTCCCCTTCCCCTTCCCCTTCCCCTTCCCCTTCCCCTTCCCCTTCCCCTTCCCCTTCCCCTTCCCCTTCCCCTTCCCCTTCCCCTTCCCCTTCCCCTTCCCCTTCCCCTTCCCCTTCCCCTTCCCCTTCCCCTTCCCCTTCCCCTTCCCCTTCCCCTTCCCCTTCCCCTTCCCCTTCCCCTTCCCCTTCCCCTTCCCCTTCCCCTTCCCCTTCCCCTTCCCCTTCCCCTTCCCCTTCCCCTTCCCCTTCCCCTTCCCCTTCCCCTTCCCCTTCCCCTTCCCCTTCCCCTTCCCCTTCCCCTTCCCCTTCCCCTTCCCCTTCCCCTTCCCCTTCCCCTTCCCCTTCCCCTTCCCCTTCCCCTTCCCCTTCCCCTTCCCCTTCCCCTTCCCCTTCTCCTGACATTATCGTCAAACATTTTCGACAAAATAAAAACGAAATGTACTTAAAACCAAATTATTTTCTTTTAAATCAAATTCTTATCAAATACAATTTGTTCAACATTTATTTTTTTTAATAAGGAAATGTAATTACTAATATAAATAAAGAAATAATTTCCACGTATCACAATTTACAAGGTTGTGGTGAGATCGAAACATTACAGAGAAATAAGAGGTTATTGGTTAGCGATTACTATTTGCCGTTCCAAATCTTGCCTCTAGCATATTGCGTGGGTATTTGCCCAAACGTGATTGATGATTTTATTAAAATATTGCAATCATTTATCATTTTTATTCGTTTATGGTAGTTTTTTGTACCTTATTGAATTACTTTTCAATGTTTCTTCATTTCTTTGTTTTTTTTTAACCTAATTACAGTTTTTTTTGTAGTTTCATGAGCCATCAACATACTATCCAAAAATCACTTGACGTGTTGTTAGTAAAGTATTTTGGTAGTGTAAGTAAATGCGTGTTAATTGTTACTTTTACGCTTTGAATTAAAAAATAGTAGAAATACGAATGTTTTCTCATGAAATAAAATTAGACTATAATTTTTTAGGTATTATTTCAAATTTTCTTTTACTTTAAGACAAAAAACGATTATCGTAATTAATAATAAATCGAAATCGATACTTTCCCGGAGATTAATTCAGAAGCACTAACAGAGCATAAAAATCTTGAGATGAATGTCCATATATATACTTATATTTCATAGATATAACCTTTTTATAATAAAAAAAGGTTTAAATGTAATTCTGATTAAAGAAATGTTAAAAATAAAAGTCATTTCAATAAAAAAATTAATTTTTTCTCATTATCATTTTTAAAGAATATTATTGATTAATTTCGTCTTATATTTTCGGGAATAAAAAAATTCTTGCTAAATTAAATTACAAATATCACATAGGTATATATACACACAAATAATTACATAATTAATAAAATAGTATGTAGCAACATCCGACAAAATACCCGGCAGTGTAGAAAAAGAAGCAGCACATTTCATCGATGTTAACCTGAAGACAACTCGTATTTTATATACAACTTTGAAATCCAGACGACTTAACTAAACAATACCGAGGTAATATTAATGGTACACCCAACTGTGATTCAATCATTTGAACGAATTGATCGACAGTTCCCTCGTTGCGCTTTAATTTAATCACAGCATCTACAACGCTCTACATAGACAGGAATTCAGCAGCGCGTATCTGCATATAACAGCATGGATATATCACTCGTATGTATACGCCACAAAACCGTCACCCTTGCTGTGAAACGTAGTAAATACAACGGGAAGCAAATCGCTCAAGATTATCCAAATTCGTTTAGAAATGAGCTCAATAAATTGGTAAAGTATGGTGTAATGAGTATCTAAAAATATGTTCCAATAGTTTAAAGGGTACTTGATTTAATAAATATATTCAAACGATACAAGCTAGCAGAGCATAAAAATCTTGGAATGAAAATGACTACGAATTATACTTATATTGTACACAACTTATTGTTAGGCATATTAGACCGATTCGTGTATAATTTGATAAATGAATCCATTTATTGAATGTAAGTACATGGGACAAGTTTCCTCTTATCCGTTTCGCGCTAACCGGTAGTAATGAATGGCTAAATGATTATGAATACGAAAATTATGAATAAAGATTTGAAATAAGTACTGAAAAAAATGTTTACCATAAATTTTATACACAAGGGCCTTCGACCATTACACTTGGGACAGAAATATTTGAGAAATTTAATTAGACATTTTTTTTACATAGGAACAGGGTATAAGTAATTGTTTAAAAGCCATTTTATATTTGCCAAAATCGTTTGATTTCGTAATGCTCGAACGAAAAGTTTTCAAATTTGATCAAAATTATCGTAAGAAATAATTAAAACGCCGGCCATTTTCCATAATTGTAACAAGCCGTTATCTGATATAAGCTGAAACTAGGCTGCAACGGACCTACAGCAAGAGTCTTTGCCTCGAGGCGTATTTAAACTTCACCACTCCGAGGCGCTTAATCAAAATAACGCAAGTTCTTTAACAGCCGACCGACTTTTTGGCGGAAGCACGCTCCAAAAATAATTTAATTGTCTAATTCTCGTCTCAACACTTTAATTTATTTTACAAACTTAATTATCGAACAAAGTTTGGGGCTGATGAGATGTCAAGATAAAAGGGAACATATTTTTTCTCTGCAAATCTATTAAATTTTTCTCCTGGATATTTTTCGTAGTGACGTTGTTATGATAGGAAAATTATCTTGTAGATTTTTATTATTTTTATACTTTATTTTAAACATTTATTATATTTGATTAAACGCTTGTTCTGTTTAGATAAGTATATAGTTAGTATATTTTAAATACTTAGCTAATCGTTATGGAATATTCAGTGCTTTTCCGCAGTTGTGATACTAATTATTTTTCTTCGGTGTAGAGAATCAAAATAAAATAAATAATAAAGAACAATAATAGAGCACTTTATCCTTAATTTGCTATTACTTCAATAAATATGAACATATTACATTTAAATTAATAGCAATATTTTAAGTATTAATTACAGCAAATTTTCATGTTGAAATAATGAACTAATGAAGAAAAAATATATGATTTCCTGCTTCAAAAATAATGAAAACAAAATCTAAAAGAAAGGTTTACGCGCTTTAAGAGTTAAGTTTTGAGGATCATCCTGGTCAATTATTAAAAAAGTAGATATCAATAAAATTGTCTGAATTATTACATGCGCTGTTTATGTAGTCTTAAAAGCATTTAACGTTGAGGAGATGAGAGATTTTATTGCAAAATAACACATGACAGCGTATAATTTTGTTGTTTTTTGTACTTTGTGGTGTTTGCCAAACTATTCGTTTTTCAGCATTTGGGATTTGCGATCAACAGTGGAGTAATGAAATAGTCAAAATCTGTATTAACAATAAAAGTACCACAAACATTCAGTTTAGTCGGAATTTTTTGTAATTTTCAACTTTTTAAGGCCTAATTTTAGTAGTCTGAGTACCAAACGTTTTGTAAGTGCAAATGTTTCCTTGGACCCCATTTCCGTTGAAAACGTTATACGGAGGGCGAATACGTTAGTGACCTATTCTGTTTCATAGCAATATTTTAGATGAAAGCTGGAAAATGGTGCTTATCTTTTCGATATTTATAGGTGCAGTCATTCTTTTTTCCGCCTACTTGTTTGCCGAATTCTCACCAAAGGTGAAAGAACGGAGAACCGGTATTCAATGTGAAGTCATGCAGTGTAAAATTTTCGCATCTATATTATACAAAGAAATTCTACATAACAGTCGCAAAACTGCCCACAACATGTGCAAACGTAGTCGCGGTCACACAATTCAGTCATGGACATGTACAGTCGCTGATATTACAAAATATATTGCTTTACTTTTTTTTGCTCAATATCCTGACTCATGCCACGTATCATTTATTTTAGGGTATGTTAAAGTAACACATTTTTAACTTCGTCAAAATTATGAAAGTATTGCGAAAGCATCTAATGGCCCAATTAAGGGAAGAATGATGTTATAATATTACAAAGGGCAAAAAGTAAGGAAAGGAAAATATTTTAAAAGGAAATGTTAGTGGATAAACACGAATCATGTCGGAGTCTGTAAGTATGTATGTAGGTACATAGTCACGTACGTGTGTGCACTTTTAAAAGCTAATGAAATATAAATAGCTCATCGATTAGCTACTAGCTTTATTATTTAACAGTGCTGAGTGGAATAAAAAAAAACTAAAACCTTACGATCTCAGAAACCCGTTTCACACCTGAGTTATGTCAGAAAAAAAATTGAAGCTGCGTCCTACAAAAACTGAAGAAAAATAAATTAATTGTAAACTAACTAATTGTAGGCTATTCATATTGATTCACAAGTGGTTTTAGTTATAATCGGAAAAGTGTTTCCGGAGATAAAAGCAGAAAAATGCAAGTCAGAAAGTTACTGGCAGGCTACGTGCCTGAAATAGAGAAAATTACTGCCACGTTAATGCCATTGCAAGGCTACGTCATTTGACCGCTTACATTTAACGGTTTATTCTCTTCTGCTCTAATTCACATAATTCTGCCCCTCTTGATGCGATACCGTTTCATAATGTTTGTGAAATTTTACGAGATTTGGTATTGAATCAACCAAATTTCGTGTTTATGTGAATCATACCAATTAGTATGATTCACATATTTGCGTTATTTTGATGGATGTTTCTTTTCATCAAAATTTTCGACAAACATCTCCTCATTTAAGTCAAATCACATAATCAGACTTCATTAACTTGCGTTTCTCTTTTTTTTTAAATGCACTTACATTGTTAATCCTTAAAAGTTTAACGGAGCGGAGTATTGGATGAAAAGTATGCCAAACATGTTTACTTCGCTGACATAAACATTTGGTTAGATAGTATTTACTTTTGGACATTTTCAGATAAATTTCGGTGGCACAATTTGTATATTCAGAATTTATTTAATGTAATCAAACCACAAGAAATGACAACTATAGGTTTATTTTATTTAATCCTTGAGTATGTAATACCTCTTCTAAAATGTTAAGTCATATTTAAGGCCCAAATTATATTTATTCTAAAACTGCACTTTTGCTAAAAAACTGAGATTCTTTTAACGATTTCAGTTGTGTATTTTTTGTTTCGTATTATGAAGTCTTTTACGTTTGATAACGTATTTGTTATGAAATTTTTTTTTATTATAACCTAATAATTATCTAAAAAATGATCAATTTTCTTGTATTTAATAAGATATCATTTTCCCAAATTTCATTTCATAATAATCTGCTAATTAATATTTGTTTACGTACGGTGTCATTTCTAATTTCAATTTAATGTGAATGAATGAAGAAGTTCCTAATAATTTAATTCCTTATGGGTCTTTTACAAATAGCTCAGATATTAGTCTAGGTTATTTTATTAACATATTTCTCCATGTTGTTGCGGATAAATATTTACTAGTGTATTTTTTGTAGTCGTTATATTTATAGATAATAAGTACTTTTGTGTATTTATCATACTTTATTTTAATAAGTATATCCGCTGCCATTTCTATCAAAGTCTTATCTTCCTTCAAATATGTCTTTATTGAATCGAGTTATACTTAAATTCTTATAAGTGTTTTCTTCGTATTTGTAGTAGGTACATTAAATAGTTTTGTTCCAAGAGACTAGAAAATTGTTTGAATATTTGTTAAACAAAAAGTTCTGAAATATAATTTTTTGTGTAATTACTCTGAAACAGAAAAGAAATTTTTATTCTTTTCTCAGAAATTCCGTAAATAATAGCATTATTAGAGAGTAATGTTTTGCCTTTAACAGGACACGATGAGAAAGTGCTAAACCTTTAAAAAATCACCAAACATTTTTTTATTAATTTTACTCTTTATGGCTACCACTCGCAAACTGCTTAGGTGCGTAGGAACCGTTAATAATAAAATAACTATTAACGTCATATATTTTGCTTACTTTAGTGTGAATAATGATTTGAGCGAGTTGCGAGTATTTGTAAAAACATATAACGTACATACTCTATAACGTACATACAGGAAATATAATTTATAGGAAATAATCTTAGAATGCGGAAAATTTACTTCCGAAAATTTGGGAACTTGAATTTGTATTTTACCCTCACATATAAAGGATGTGAAAAAAAATTTAATACTTAGTTTTATCTCAAAAATTACCATACATATATTCTTGAATAGTATCTATGTGGGGATTAATAAGTTTCGATTATATTAATATTTTCAAGAATCTACATCAAGTGGATTCTAGAAAAAATGGCCGTGGTAGACAGATGGTCATGTGAGTGATGTCATAAGTTTTTCTAAAAATATTTGAGGTACGAAGCACCAAAAATAATTGAAATTGGTTTAAATACAATTTATGATATTTTCATGGTTATAGACCACAATGAACACAGTGATATAAATAAAAAACAGAAAATATTTTAGTAGAATCGGAGGAAATCTAAATTGAAAATAACACTTCTTCGATTTTCTTAGAAACTACTTTTTTGGTTTTCTTTTACCAATTCTTATAGACCACAGCTGTACTCTTTCCGTATTCCAATGATATTTTGTTCAATATCGTGTAGCAACATGAGCTCTTTCGTTCACCTCGATATTTATGTGTTAACTACTACTCCTCACCTGCGCCGGATAATATTTGTGTAGCTTGTGTGCAAAAGAAGTTTCCTACTTTCCTACATGTACGTTGTTCTCTGTATGTGTAGTGATGGTTTAGAGTATCCTGATTGTTTTTATTATTTCCTCTTATATTAGATGTTTCAAAGTTAAAATTTTCCTATTTTTATTATGTTTCAGAGTTAAATTTATTTATTTTTCTTGTAATCAATATTGATATGCATAGTTATTTTTACTGACCATGTTATTACCGATAAATGTTTATGTGTATTTAACAAATTATAATATATGCTTAGGTACTTGCTGTACAAGTGTTTATTTTAATACGTATATCCGCTAATATTTCTATCAAAGTCTCGTCTTTTTTCAAGACGTCTTTATTGAACAGGGATATATTTTAATTTTGGCAATTGTCTTTTTCGTGAATTTAGTATATCGATTACTTTTCTTTCAATAGACACGAAATTCATTTGGATATTTGTTATCAAAAGCTTCCGCAATGTAATTTTTTTTGTAGTCACTCTGAAACAGAAAATAATGTTTATGTTTTTCCTTTCAAATTCCGTGAATAAAGCTATCCGAGTGATGTTTTGCCCTTAACAGGATGTGACAAGGAAGTGCTAAACCATTTAAAGTTCATACAAATATTTCAGTCGCTCCCGATCCGGAATAATAGTTGCAGAAAATGTAATTTATTAATTTTACTTTTTATTGCTACCACTTGCAAACTGCTCAGGTTCGTAGAAACCGTTAACTTTGTAATAACGATTAACGTCTGATAATGTTAGTTACTTTAGTGTGAACATTTTAGTTACTTTTTGTGCAACATGGGAACTTTAAAAATAGTCTATGAGGTAAGTACAGAAAATTTAATTTATTGAAAAATAATCTAGCAAAATGTTATCGCATTTTGTACGAGAAATTCCATATCACCGAAAATTTACCAGTTCAGAACAAGAAATTATATTAAAGGTATATAACTATAAAACGAATACAATTTAGGTTATTTTCTTGGTTATTATTAAAATAAATATTGAAAAGGTTTTAATAAAATCAGAGGAAAAGTAGATTTTCCATTCTTTTTGTCCTCTTTTTTCCTTTTTTTCCCTTTTCAACATTGATGACGGTCTAAGTTATTGAATCTATTTCTGTTATTTTTGGTGTTTTGCACCTCAAAAGTCAAAAGAAAAACTTATGATATCACTTACGTAACAGTCCATCATAGCCATTTTTCCCAAAAACTACTTAGCATAGAAATTTGTATATTTGCATATAATGAAACATATTAATACACACATAGCTAACGCTCAAAAATATTTGTATGAAAATTTTAGGAGATAAACTAAGTACCCGAATTTTTTTTCCTTCGTTCATAACGTGAGAGTATAGTTCCAAAGAGTTAATAATAAAAGCTACGAAAAAATTTTTTACCATTTTAAGTAGTATTTATTCGAGGGTATATTGAAAAATAGGCAAATAATATATTTCCATGCTTGTTTCCAAGACCGGTTAACGTAAAGTTATGAAAGAAATGAGTTTTTAGAAGCATAAGTAAAGGCTACATTAAAACTGTAGTAATTATCCCAAATTTTAATAATTTTTGAGATATGCACCACGTTTTAAAGCATGCAAAAGATGTATTAGGCATCGTATTAGCGTTGAAAAAATTAAAGATTGTAAAAACTTTTAATGGAAATTTTATGAACCCTTATTTACAAGTGTCTAAATATGTGGGAAACAGATTTCTTTTCTATTTTTTGTAGAACTATCCAGAGAAATTGTTTATTTTTTTTTAAATCTAATAATTATTTCGAAACCTATATGTTTACCTATATGTTTTACGGTGACTGTTCCAAATAAATAATCAAGAATTGCCCAAAATCCTGAATTTATTAAACGATTGTATGAAATGATAATTAATTTTATTTTACTATATTAAAATAAAACCTCATTTGTTTCTTATTTGGAACTATTTTGTTATTTTTCTGAAATTTGTGTTATTTTGAAATTAATTTCACAATAATATTGAGAGCTCTTATATATCCAAAGTATTAATTCAAGTTTTCATAAGAGTTATTGAAAAAAAATTAAATTATCGGCAACCAATGGCTAAGAGATAACTAATATTAAAATGGCAAATAAACATTTCAAACAAAAGCTGTATAATATATAAAAAAACTCTTGACATATCACGTTTAATAACTTACTTGGGAACAAATAATTGAGATGGTTTATTGAAAAAATCCACAAAACGAAAAGATATACGAGATTTATTGAAAAGGGAAAGTTACTGTATAACAATCAGAAGAGCGGAAAAAAATTAGACAGTTTTGTATCTGTTCTATTATATTAGTAAATACTGTTAATTTCTTACTGGTCAAAATAACTTCTTATAGTTTTACTGTTTCATTTCTCAATATTGAAATAAAAAGTTTCAAATTTAGTCCTGATTTCGACCAGAAATGATTTAAAATAGCATCCGTCGTTAATTGAAACAAGCTTTTATTAGTTTTTAACAGCAAGTCGCAACGACGGATCTTCAATAAGAGTTTGTGTCTCGAGGCGTATTCAAATGTTACTACTCCAGGGCGTTTAATGAAAATAACGCCAGTTATTAAATTGCCGACCGACTTTTTGGCCGAAATGTGCTTCAACATCAACTTAATTGCCTAAATTAGCTCTCAGAGAGTTAATTTTCTGAGAGCTAATTTAGGCAATTAAGTTGATCTAATTGTTGAACGAAGTTTGGAACTTGGCAAGATGTCGAAATAAATTAATTGTGTATTTTTTTACAAATTTATTTTATTTTCCTGCTTGATAAACAACATGAAAATAATTTTGTGAAATGACAACTGCACCTGCCACCTGGCACCTGGTATTCTTTGTATTCTTGCCTTAATACATACAATTTTTAAATTACACATCGTTTACGCGAATTTGGCTAGATACATTAAATATTTTCGAATACTCTTTGGTCTTGATGTAAGATATTTTTGTGGCTGTAACAATATTTATTTCCTTATCTAATTTTTATTTGGCATATAAACAATAATACCGCCATATTATTTATTATAAAACTAATAAAAAAATATCTGCACAACATCAATTAAATAGGTAGAATATATTTAAATAGATGATAATATAGATTCTGCGTTGTTTTGTAATAAATTTTGACTTCATTATAAAAAATTAACTTTCGCATGCGGCGTGGATCGCGTATCTTTTTTATGGTGGAAAATGACTTGAGTTCGCGCGATTGATTTTATTGTCTAATAATTCTCATGATACTCAAACCAACATGCAACTAGATAAAAAAAGACAGAGAAAACATCCCACAGAAACATGAATTCATTTATTGAAATTCCTACAGGTATTGCAAAGACCTAAATCATATAATTAGGTAAAATTTTGTTTAACCCTTGGAAAAAAATCTTGGACCATATCATGAATACCAATTTTGTCAAAAAACTACTATGAATTTAAATTGTTCGCTGTTGCTCTAAACAGGTTCGTTTAAGCAACTATCATATAGAGAATTACTATGTCACAGTTACTGTTGATCACAGAGCATATATTCAAGGAATTAAAATGTTATGACTTTGTAAACAGGTGACGCTGGCATCATCTCTCGTTATGCAAACCGACTTATTATTCAAACCATCCTTATAAGTAAGTATGAGATATTAAGGATTTGAAAATCGGCGCAGAAGACATTTTTAGAAAGCGCCGTTTTCTGTCTCCACTCTACCTCTATGCTTTTACCTTGTTAATAAATAGAATAGAAAATCAGAAAATATTATTATTTTTTTTTTGTAAATATTATATATAGGCGATGGGTGACTTTGAAATGAATATCAATGTTATTAACGATTAATATAAAAGAAAATAACGACAAACAAGTCAAAAATAATTAATAAAAAAATATTTTTATGTAAAAATCTAGAGGTAATTTTAAATTATTATTTTATGTCATTTAAATACTGCAGAATAATCCTTCATTAGTTTCTCAATTAATAGAACATAAATTTCACTTGATTAAAATGATGACAATACACACAAAACATTACATAAAATTAGAAATAACGCTAAAACACATGAAACAAATAATGAATTACAATCCGTATCCTGATTCGGCTCAGTAATAAAACAATCTTTGGTAAAACCGAAAGCGAACACATTAATTTTTTTTATTGAAAGAGAATACAAAAATTAATGTGTTCGAAGAGTTGAAGTAGACAAAAAGAGCGGGAAGTAGAGAGTAAAAGGCTAGATGATCTAGGAACAGTCGCCGAGTACGAAAGAAGGGAGTTTTTGTAAAATGAAACTATAAATAAAGTTATTTCAAGAATCAATGGACTTCTATTTAAATAATTAACCAATAGATAGAAAAAAGAACCACCAAAATCGGTCAAGAATTGTAATTTTTACTTTTTCCTCGTACACAAGCACAGAGAAATGTTCTGAACTTACATATGTATTACGGAGACGTATTTCACCAAATTTAGTTTATAATATGTATTTATAATATAAAAGAATGATAATTTTTTTTTAATAATAAATTTGTGAAATACGTTCCTCTCCCCGAACACTTATATTAAAAGTTAATTACATGTAAAATTATACGAGTTTTAATTACCTCCCTCGCCAATACTCTAGGCTGGTACGCTTGTCGATAATAAAGCCCACATCCTCAAGGTATGCAATTATAAGCGAAAGTTACTGCATTGTGCTCTCCAAGACAAATTTGGAATCATTGTGTTACCTACCCAGCATAAAACAAAGGCACGATAATTTTCCATGACATGCGTTCCTACTCGCAGCGCGAATCTGACGTAATTTAAGACGTGCATAAGGTTTATGAAAAAAATGCAGTTTAAAAGCAGTGAAAGATTACTCATTAAATACATATATTTAAGAGCGATACTAGTTTTTGATCTCGATTATTTTATTATAAAAAATTTATTTGAAAAAATCTTTCCCACACAAACTGCCTTTTTGCAATGAACTATTCATTATGGCTTCGACTCTTCCTTTTGACTTAATGGCCAATATTTGTGAAATTAAGCACCGAATATGCGGAGCCAATACGTAATCCATAAAAAGAAAAACTCAAGAAATATAAGCAATGAAATAAATAAAAAGTATTACCTAAGAAGAGGTCATGATTTAAATGCTTCTCAGCCAAGTGACAGCTGTTTCTTCGTAGTAAGAGGATGTAATAATCAAGAGCGGATCATTTTATTATTAAATGTGTATTGTGTGTATATATATATATATATATATATATATATATATATATATATATATATGTATATTTCTTCTCTTCTATTTTAAGAAATAAAAATTAAAATTATCTTATATATTGCCAAATCAAATTTTAAAATGTTGATATGTTTATAAGTTCCAAAGGGTTAGGTTGGCCATTAAACTAGACACGTGAGGTCCATAAAATAACTCAATATCATTTGACATTACGTAGTATATTTTCAGAAATAAATTTGATTATAGAATAGTTAATTTGCATGCTTTTGTTCCACAACAGTAATTTATGTATATTACTTTGAACCACTGCTTCTCCTGTGTATATGCGAAAGCTTTTTTGTGCCTTGTATGAGTATAATTTTGGTAAATAACGATATATAAATTTATTACGTAAGTAAGCAGCCAAAATAAGTATCATTCGTAATTCCAAAACTACATCCGCAATTTATTATAACAATATTCAATTTTGCACCTTTCAAAATAATTATTACCTTGAACACTGGCAACGCAGCTTTGTCCAATATTGTATCCCATTGCGAGCTCTCTCTTGGAAGCTCTATGGAAGCTCTTTCTGTGCGTCGTATGCTATTTATGTTGACCGAAATCGTACCTTTGTGGACACACAACGTCCAATATGTTTAACTGCCCATATTTTCTGAAGGAAGAGGTGTGAGATCATCATTTTATATTTCCTAAATTTTATTCAAAACTCATTTTTAGGCCTAAATATATTAAGTATTGTACTGGGTCGTAGACAGCATTTTTTTGTAATTTTATCTGTCCTTGGTAGTAAGTTGTAAAATGTATCAAAACTATACTAAACAGCTGCCCATTTACGAAATCATTTCTGTTCAAAAATTGAACCTTCTATTTCTTATTATTTATTTGTTTCCTTTTATGCATGTGATGTAAATTTTAAACCATTCTTGAAGTTATACTTCTTTAGGTGCTTTACAAAAAAATGAGAGCCAAGTTTTACGATGCGTGCACACTATGAATTTGAAGTTGCTCACTAAACATGCGTGTAGTAATACATATTATATTCATGATAGTTATTGAGGTGTTAGTAAATACACAACACTTATTTTATATTCATACAAATCTAAATTATAATCGTGCTTTTAAATAACATTTTTTAGTTGTTCAAATTTAATAGTGGTCCATGAAATAAAAAAAACATTTCTTTATTGTAAATATTCGAGATAGACATAGTGCTTATAAGTTTTTTAAAATATATATTAAATGTTTTTGTTTAAGCGAGGTCAAATTTCGATATGTATTTCTCTGTATTAAAAATTACAAATTGTTTAAAATTTGATCATTTTATTGAATTTAGATTTTATCAACCCTATTTATAATCACGCTCTAGTCCTTTTATTATTTTATTTTCATTAATTATTTGCGTGATAATTAAAGTCACTCTTGTATTATACCACAAAAGTATAACTACTAGTGCGCGTACATAAGTACACGCCCAATTTTAATTTTTTTTAGATCGCTAGCTCTAGTACGCTGCTTTCCTTGCATGGAACTCATTATTCCCGGAGGAAAATATATTTGACGTTTATTTCCATGATAAAGGCTAACTTCCATAAAGGATATCCAAATTTGATTGAGATTGGCTTAATGATTAAGCTTTCAACATCTTTTAAGGGATCTATCGTAAATAAATAAAAGACTTACTTTTAATTTTATTATTCAATATTTATTAATTTCTACTCGCTTTTTAAATGTTTGATCCTTTTTGTTCAAAAATGAGCTATATATCAATTACTGAGTAGACTATTTTCCCTAATTACATGTGCTGTTGACATATTTGCAACAAGTGAATGTTCTCATTATTTTATATTTATTTATTCGATATATCGATTTGAAAAAAAGGTAAATAAAAGACATGGTATTAGTTAAAGAAATTAATAGAATATAACATTTTATCAAGACAGCTAGTTTCATATACGCTTGTATAAGAAGGCGCTTAGGTTAAGTTAAGATGACTTATTTAAACTTTTCTATTCTGAATTATGTATTTTTTATTTCTAAATGTTTATCAAGAAAATACCATTTTGCAGTGCGATTGTTTCCACATTCATCCTGGAAAATATTCAACGCAACTGAAATTCACTTACGACAAATACGTAGTTCTCAATATAAACGTGTGTAGTTTAGTATGCTTCAACAATTGTGAATATTTACCAAACTAACAGGAAATTTATTAATTTGTTCCTGTAATTTAGATACCCGATATGCTCTCGAATACTCTGGGTGACACAGCTCTGGTTAGTCAGCTATCGAAGAATTAAATGGCCTGAATTTGGTTGCCTCTATAGCAAAATTAATGTGATGAAAATCAATATATTTTCAATATATTAATAATTATGTGTTATATATATATATATATATATATATATATATATATATATATATATATATAATATTTAATATTAGTCGTTTGACTCTTACTTTTTTTTTCTTTAGTATCCGGTAACAAATGGCAGAAAACGGCATCAGGCTTTGTAATACGATTGTAATAATGCAAGCAGCTTTACGTTGCTATATTAGAAATTTAAAAATTATTATTTTTATTATAATGGAAGCTTGAGTCCTCCGTGGTTGATACTGACCTAACCGCTTGTAAATCAAAGACACATGGATTGTTAGATATTTCCTTGTGTCTCCTTTTCTTCTTGTGATAAAATCTTCTCTAAATGTCATAAATTAGTCAGTAATTAATAGTAAGGTTTCTTATTGAGTGTCCTGTCTTTGGCATTCATCCATTCTATTTTCAGATATTCATCCATTTTAAGAGATTCACAAATGTCTCTTCGATATTTTCTAGGGATATAAAATAAAATATTAAATTCATTATTAAAAAGTCCCTCAAGTGCGCGTACAAGCCGCACTGCGGGATTCATGTACACACACATCTAAGTACTTTTAGACGTTTATGAATACATAGTGTTTCCAATAAAAAAAATTGTAAATATTAGTTTTTAACGACGTAAATGTATTGCATACTACATCTTTCACGGGGGTAAAATCTTGACGCCTACTCAAAGCCTACTTTAGCTTTATTGGTAGAAAATACATAGATTAAATTAGCATCCGAGTAAACTAAATCTCGTTTGTCGCTGTAACTCTTTGATGTGCTTTTATTTTACTCCATGCTAGTTGAAATGGTTGAGTTTAGCGCTTCTAATAATTCAAAGCATGTATTTGTATAATCCTCCTCAAAAATCAAGTTGTCAGTATGATTACTGTACCAAAGTAATAAAAATAAAACTTCTTTAGTTAGAAAATTCTGTGTTTGAGAAAACTTGGTTATAATTTTTTTTTCTTATATATTTATTTTATATATCATTTTATATATTTATTTTAATACACTTAGAAAGTATTGCCTAGGTTCTCTTTTTGTTGTTGTACTAATGCGATGTAAATCGATGAATATCTGAAAATTGGTTTAAGGACAAAGGTTTTATTATATTATCATATCCATGCTTACTTTCATCACAATAACGTACTTAAAAACAAACATTTATTCATGATTATAATAGCATGGTATGCTATGAATAGTGGAACTTACTCTATATAAGAATAAAGGCAAATAGAAATCAACAGAGAATCTCTGAACTTACGTACAACAAACACTTGTTACTCTGTTGCTTGATATGACGCGGTTTGAGTTATAGCACAGCCGGTGGGATTCCCATGCCCGATCTCCGACATAATCTGCTACATTAAGCAATTAAGAGATATGGCTTTAACAGATTGGATTTATAACATTGTAGTGAATGAAATTTGTAAAAAATTGTAAATAAAGTTATAATTAAAACAGTTTACCACTGTGTAAGGCGTACAAAAGACTGAATGAGGTAAAAAATGAGGCATGATACGTCACCTATAACCAAAAAGGCGTCAATAATTATAGAGATTATTATAAATGAGGAAGATAATAACTTTCGTATAATATAGTTTTTATGACATTTTCAATGAATAGGAAAACACAGTAAATACAATAAATTATATAAACTACGTTTTTCTTCTGATCCTACTAGTAGTCTTTTGTGGCTTATGTAACAAAAGGTTAATCTCTATACTCTACGCTGACAGTCTTTTGATATACAAGGAAAAGACAAACAACATCATCAAAATGGAGACTACCGGTTGTTATATAGTTATGATATATTTATTTTTATATTTGTGATTTGCTTAATATTTAAAAAAAAATTTACAGTTTCGTCCTTATTTCAATATTTTTCTACGGAAATAATATTTCAGGGACCTTACGAAATAGAATAAAATAAAGAATAAAGCAAATGAAGTACATTGGGTATATTTGGAAATAATTAGTTTTGCAGATTTTTCTCAAAATTCCCATCAGAAATTTTTACAACGTTTTGTATCCGTAAAAATGTCTACTTTTCACAATTGCACCTTGTTTTATCCATCCATTATGCATGCCATCTCATACATTGTTTTATGGATATAAAAACTTAATATAAAAATTAGCAATTAAAAATTAAGTTTTATCGATGAAACAGTTTATAATTTATAGACCGAAATTGATGTTAGTAATATATTGAGTTTTACGAGTCTCAGAAGTTTAAACAATTATATTTATCGAACGCAAAGTTTGGAGTAAACAGATGGCTTAATATTTATTTTAAATCTTGCTTTATTTGCATTTTCCTCAAAATAATGAAACTATTACGTTAGAATCTGGGAAGAGGTCAAAAAAAGTAAGAGAAGGAACGTCTTCGGAGTAACCTATATACCAATGTATGTGTGCCTTAAAAAGGCTTGTAAAATTTGGAAAAAGAATCCATTTCATTATTAATTTTTTTTATTTGGTAGTGCTCAGTGGCATGAATAAAAAAATGGTAGCATAACTCAAAGGTGAAGCTGAATTAGTTTCGCTCTTGACTTACGCGACCAAAAACTTTAAATCGATGTCCCACAAAACTGAAGAAAAACTCGAATTGGTACCTGACGAATTGTAGGTTATTTGCATTTGTCCATGGATGGTACTTATTCTCTTTACATATTATAACCAGGAAAGTATAACCAAATGAGGCAAAAAAGTGTTTTTTTCAATACGCTAGGAAGTTACTGGTATGCGGTGCGCATGTAGTAGAGAAAGATGACTGCCGCATTAGTTTAGTTTTAGAGGTTATTCTTTTTGGTTATAACTAATATAAGTCTGCAATGCTTGATGCGAAATCGTTTAACCGTGCATGGGACATAATACGGGATTGATTGATTTAGTTTCTAATTGTGACTGTATCATATTTTTCTTAGTATTATCTTATTTTGGTGAAACTTTGATATGGATTTAATTTAGGTTACAGGAGTGGTTCTTAAATATGTTGTGCGCAATAAAAACAATACCTATTCGAGAGTTACGCATGCTGCTAATATATTTACCACTATTTAAATTCAAATGACAAAGAATTACTGGTATTAAACATACAGTGAGGGTGAGGGAACAATTTTTGGCGCAATTCATTGAAACAAGATGAAAAATAATGAAAGATTTTCTTTAAAGGAGAATGAAAAAATGAGATTCCTTTCCAATTGTTGATTCAAGGTGGAAAAGTTTGTGTCGCAGAGAAGAGAAAAATATATTTTTTTTAGATATAAAATATTTTAATATAAATATTGGGCCGGCTTCAAATAATCATTGGACAAGAAAGCATTGATTTAAATATCAAGATACGACCAAAGGGTTGCTAAGCTAAGGTATGTTCATGATGATTGGGTGCATTAGCATACTTAATTGGTAATAAAATTGACGTATGCACACACCTAGTTGGTGAAATAATTTGCAAAGCCTACTTAGTTACGGAAACAATTACTTTATTAAACACACTGTCATCACTGTTCATCACTGTTCAGCAGAAGTTCGAAATATCAGAAGAAAAACTTAGATATTGACAGGTTTTATTCGGAAAAAAAGTAATTAAGCTTCAACAAATGCTTCCTTTAATAAGTAACATAAATGAACATATGAAATATAACTGCTTTTTATTTTTAAATTGAAGACAGTAAATTCAGATACGACCATTGCTGCACTGCTGCCATGCGAAATTAAAAAAAGTCAAAATAATTTTTATCAATGAAAACCTCACTTTGGAAAAAACACAGGCATCATTGTAAACTTTTATATCAGTACCCTGAGTGGTTATATCTTAAAATTGCAGAATTTTCTTGCGGTACTCCGAACAACGTCTCCATAATACAACTTTCTTGTTCTATTTATATAAATGTTAAATTCAGATCATTTACTATATTTATTTAGATCACAAACACATTAAGTAAGAATAATTTTATAAAACCTTAAACAAATTTTTGTATATATATATGCATACACAGACACACACACGCACACACACACACATATATATATATATATATATAGTAATCGGCATTGGTAAGACGATCATGCAAGGACCGATAAATACTTCATCAGCGATGAAAACAAAATTTAATTTCCATAAAAAATTTAAATTTTAAAGAAATTATAATATTATAATACTCTCCGTCTACATACAGATACATATGTACGGCATGTTTTAATAATCATTTATCCTGTTCTCGTATTTTATATTATTTTAGTTTGAAGTATTTATTTATTACTTTAGTGTAAAGTTGATAACGTGCAAGATATTTAGAAAGACTCATTCAGGATCACATATAATTTTATCTGACCACACAAGAATGCGCGAATTTTCGAAAACTCTGTCAAAATACAATGTAAAGATTATACCGAATATTATTAAATTACTTTATGCTTTTCTGCTTTATTTATCTCTACTTCTGCTTCTTAATTTCCTTCCTATACACATACATACATACAGTGGCATGTTTAAAAATTTCTATCGACAAGATACTGCTGTTTTCTTTAGTCTCCAAAATTATTTTTGCACTATTTAAACTTAACGAACTGGGAAATTATTTTAATAACCTACCAATAGTAGACATTGCTAGCAAAACTTAGAAACATAACGTGTGTGTAAGGACGTATTTCTTTCATGTACAGACTTGATGTCTTATGTCTTTCATGTACAGGATTGACTTAAATGACTCAAACTTATGAATATTTTGTACTTATATTTCAGTTTTAAATTTATCGGTTTAGAAGTTTTTGAATTAATAAAGTGACAGACAGACAAATATTAATTCATTTTGCTTCTAAGGTTTCCTGTTTCCTGTCCTTGGATCGTACTCATTGGTAGATTTTCAAAAGTTAAAGTAAAGAGAACTTAATATTTAAAAAAAATGATTATGTGAAAACACGTCCTTACAAGGTCACAACGTATTTGTTCAACAATCAATAAAAATTTGTATGAGAAACGACTATGAACCGATAGTAACATTCCTTTTTTGAAATTCTCGAACTGTAACTTAAATATATTTTTACTATGCAATTGGGAATATTTTTGACAGTTTTGAGGACAAACATACTTACGGGAATCAAAATGTCAACTGAAACCAAACGCTGTTAATTTCGTCATTTAGCGCCGTTTATAGTGGAATATTTTTCGGCTGCTATGGGCTAGTCTTTACAAAGTAAGATAAGTCTATGCAAGAAAGGCACTACAAAGAAAAAAATAGGAAAAATAGGAACGCCATTATATATTTTGTGACAAAATATAATTTCTCAAAACGAATAAATTTACAAAACATTGCTAGCGTTAGAGATTTTCTGTTAATAAAAACACGAGTATTTAGTTAGAATTTTTGAGGTAAAATATCGTTTCAAAAACCTAAGCAAATTTTTAAAATACTGCTATTTTTAGAAATTTTTGGAGTCAGGTCAAATTATATGGAGTTCTTGTATGTTTGTATATAGGTAAGTATGTATATGAGAGTGAAATAGAAAGGCATCGATACTTGACAAATATTTAAGAATAACTTTTATAAGTCAAATGAGCCCGAAGATAAGTCAAACGACTCTCTCGACTACTCCGCCGAAATTATTTTTCAACATTGCGGAGTACTGTCACCAACTTTCAGCTCTGTCGTTATATCCTGGCCACTGCTTGTAATCAAAAGATTTCATTAAGAAAAATCAATCAAACTCAAACATCAGCTCAATATTAGGTCATCACTGATGTTGTACTATGAAGGTCTGCACACAGGAAAACTTGTACAACACACTAAGTAATTTGTAGAAATTTCCTATAAGAAAGGAAACATATATAATTATATACAAAAGTTTTACAGAGAGATTAAGCGCGGGTGCTCGAAAAGGTTTTAGTCGGAAAATACTTTCGATACAGTTTTGAATGAAATAATTTGCCGCTTGCAAAATTTTAAAGAAGTATTTTTCTTAAGAAATGTTGCAATGGAAAAATATTGCTTTTTCGCTACGCTTTCCACGTCAAATTACAGTATTGTTTTGTGGTGTCTTGAGAAACTCAGGCCGCACTTGTTGCAAATTTGCTTAATAGGAGACTTAATAAAAACTTTGTTACTTTGCATTTATATTATTTATAAAATTGTATCAAGCATGTAATTTATTCCTTTTTTATGGCAGTGGATTTAGTTACTCATGTCCAAATTTTAATTTCTTGGAAAACTACAATTGTTTCGGGACAATCGACTAATAAGTTGATGGTCCTGTAAAAGCGAGACAAGAAGACAGGCAAATGTAAAAAAAGGAGATTTTAATTCAATGTTAGTAGCAAACATTCTTTGTCTTAATACGCTACTATAATTAATTTAAATAGATTTTCGTGGTACGTTTTTGAATTTGATTTTATTTCGAAAATTTGGATTTTAGTGCTATTAATATCTAAAAGTTTAATATTTGGGTCCATCAAAAAGAAGAAAGGAACAAAGTGATGGTTATCACTTTGTTGTCCGTCTATCAAGACCCCTTTTTCTCAGGTATATGTCGAGATATCAAGTTGAAATTAATATCAAATACTTAGGTCTGCGGTCATTAAAGATGTAAAAGAATCAAGCTATTAATTAAACGCAATAAAACAACCCTAAAAATACGACATATATGCCACATTTTTGACACTCACAAATAAATCAAAACTAAATAAATAAACAATCGTTGCAAGAAGCAAGGTCTGACAGCACAAGTAAAGGAAAAAATCGTTAATTTTTAGTTAGATCACATAAAAATGTTGTTCTTTTGAGTTGAGAAAAAGTTGTTTTTCATCGTCATCGAGGCAATTACCTCCATGCGTTTTAATTTATATTTTATTGGTGTTCAAGTAATTCTGTAATTTTTTTAATTTCTTGATTTTAGTAACCTTGAAAATAAATCTGTTCGTAATAAAACGAAAATTTGACGAAATTTGACGAAAATTTGAGTTGTTTTACTTGTCTGTAACCGTTCATTGTATTATCCAAAGTGCAAAATAATTAAAGGAATATATAAATATATTACTATGTAAGAACTTTTGTATTATTACCTAAATATTATAGACCAAACAAAAAAATAAATAAAAATACCACATTTTTTCTTTTAAAACCTAAATGAAAAAGTGGAAGAAATGTACTTATTCAAAAATCATTTTATCATATAAATTTTATTTATCATGCATTTATTGATTCATGAAATTAAACAAAACGAAAACATTTACAATAGCTCTAATAAAATAGGTGGAAGGAAATACGATAAAGTTTAAATACATTCTGATTAATTACTAAAATATGCCATGATCAAATAATCCTGCCAGGAAAAAGCTATACGCGGGATAGAACTTGTAATCTGCTGCTCCCACACAAACATGATTGGAGCAAATATACGACGAAGAATTTATACGAGATAAGAAACTTAATTTTACATTTTTCTCCATACATGATGCCAAATATTAAGACTGTAATGATTATAGACATCTAAACTATTATACAATAATTACATTGATAGCTTTTAAGATCATTATAGATCTATCTATTAAGATGATCTTGAATTATCCTCTAATTTCACTGACTGCTTTAAACGAAAAATTTGACTTCATTATTTCTTATATATCTCTTATTTGTGTATACACACACACACACACACATATATATATATATATATATATATATATATATATATGTATATATATATATATATGTATATATGAAATACTACCACGAAATACACCAGCTCCAATTGATTTTAGTTTCTTTTAGCCACGATTTAATGGTTTTCTATTCTGTTTTAAACGACCTCATGAATTATATAGCGTCGATAGAGCGGCCCTTTCCATTTTAAGAAAGTCACGGTTTTAACAAATGAGAAATATTTGACTGTATCAATTAAGAATTTGCTACTACACTTTCCATCATACCAAAATGTTTCAACCATCAAAACAATGAAGGTTGGTAAATATTACTTGACCAACCAGTATCAAAACTGGTTATAAATTTTTATCTCTGCCTTGAAGTAAATCATCCAGCTGGGGAATAGAACGGGCATCAGTGAGATATTACACATACTCTGTTTTCTGTCTCGTTTCGAGGAATGTTTATTGATTTATCTTGTTTTGTTATTCCCTCGACGAAAAACATGCCTTTTCCTCCAAAGGTTGTTGATTAATGCTCTTTCTTTACTAATATGGTTTTGCGAACAAAATTAAACATAAAGGAAATACTATGATAATTGCGGCTCTCTCAACTCTGTTCACAGTGTGACGCATATATTTAAATAGACTTGTCGTTAAGATTGATATTAGATTGATATTATTTAACTGTCGTCGCCGTGGTGTGTTTGGTTGATCACAAGGCTGAAGGAAACTGTAGATTTTACTGAATATTATTTCCGTCCGAAAAAATCTGAGTTTCTCTCAAATTGCTCCTAAAGAAGTTTTAATTCAATATATTTACTTTCACATGTTTTTACAGGTTAGTCTTTTTACATCATTTTCAATATTTCCTTCTATAGAATGTTTTACGCAAATAAACAAAGTTACATATACCTTAGATATGTAAATCTGCGTGACCGAATTAAACTCTGTATATTTTAACTATACGCATTAATAATGAATTTGGAATTATCATATACTAATTGTATCAATGTCATATCCTGTTGTACTTTCAGCATCATGAAACTAACAGTTTCTTTAGCAACTTCCTATAAATAAAATATTCTAATCCTCCCCAGATTTCATGTCTGTTTTATGCGTATAATATATAGAATAAAATGGAGGAAGGCAAGGTGAAAGAGTTTTTCAATATTGAGTTTGTCAGCAAAATGAGCATATAACGTGGGAGTTATTTAAATATGATTCTTTAGTATACGTGAACACATTGACTTAGGAAAATCGAATATCTTCTTATGCAAAGACTTCTAATACTTTTACTTTTATTAAGTACTACCAACACATACGATATATATTAATTCCTAATTCCCAGATACAAATTATATAAAATTTAGTGAAAACTGAATCTTAGAATACATAAATACACTGACCACTGAAAGTTCCCCTTTTAAATCTAACCATTCAAATTAGGTACGTTTAGTTCGATTTACGTTTCACTAGTTGTTTTTTTTTCATGAACTTTCCTTTTATGCAGATATTAACGTACATAACGCTGAATATCGGAACAATCTAGACATTTTTGGTAAGACTCTATTCAATAATATAACAAGGATCTCTACTATGTGCAATCAATACATCAATTGTTTCAAGAGTTTTCAAATTTTTAACACAGTCGCGACATGAAATGATGCTGCGATAGGAAAGAAAAATTTAATGTCGATTCGGTGGTATTTTTCACAGAACTAAACGGCAAAAGTATTATGTCCACATGTCGAATAAAAGTTGAGTTCCACTTTCAATTAAAATGTGCTCAGGGACAATAAAACATAAAAACATTTTTCTTTATGAATGAATATTCCTATATATTTGGTTCTTTTTATTTCTACTCATAATTAAAAAAATGAGGAAAACTCCTTCTGGTAGAGTTCACTATCATATAGTAGAAAGTCTGGGAAAGAAATAATGTTTTTTTAAGTTACGAATTAAGCAAAAAGTGAAGAGTTTTTTCTTACTGACATTCAGTTCGATGTTGTCTATCGTAAGTACAAAATGGTATTGATAACATTTGGAAGAAGCCCCACAGTTTTGATAGACAACTGAGGAAAGTTTAAGATGTACGGAAGTGGATTTGGTCCTTTAAAGAATTATCTTAAGTTACGATTTATCTTTTAAATATGTTAAGTACGCTTACCTTGGTACCAAATTGAAAAATGCTTCACTACTATAGGTTAAAATGAAGAAGAGTTCTTGTTCTTCAAAAAAGGTGCTTTGTCAAAATAAATATTTGAATATAATTGTAATTGTTAGCTTTAAATAAAATATACTTTTGAAAGAATTGTTGAAGGGAAAATATTCGTGATGAAAAATATTTTTTAGATTCCATACGAGTTTAAAACAATGCTTTCCTTGTAATTTTTGTCGGTAGTGATGGATTTTGGTTATTTATATGAACAGTAAACTTATATTAGAAGACATTTATTCCAGAAGAGAAAATGTTCTACAAGACCCTGCAACATATTAATGAACGTAGCTTCAAATTCACCCTGATATCAAAACTTGATGTTAACTTTGCAAGTGATTAACCCTTGTAAGAGATAATATGCTGCTTCTCAGGTTAACATAACGTTTTTTGTATCTATGAAGAAGACATACTCAGAGAAAAGTTTTTTAGAACATAGATGATAATCGTCTACACTAAATCGATCGACATTTTGCCCTTAATATGAATGGTTCATCTTTCAATATATTTTATAATTTGGAAGACAGTTGTAAATTCGCCCTTTAAAATGGACGCCTTATCTGGTGCTTTAAATGATAATAGAAGTAATATTTACGGGACGAATAGATAAACATTTCAAGTGGGCCATTCATTTTTGCAAAAAAAAAATAAATAAAAGAAAATATTGTGTAGCGTAAATGTAACTATCGTCGATAATATTTGTTGGTAATAAATATTTTATGATAATAAATATTGTTCTGAAATTCGGATCTGATAGATGCCATGATTATGTTGCCATAATCTGGTACCACTTCGTATCTTACTATTATTTCTTTAGCATACATATGTAATTATTTATTAATATATACGTACGATACACTACACTTTTTTCAATTGTAAAAATTGTTAATATAATATGCATAAAGCTCTTTAAACAACAAGTAAAAATATAATGAATTGAATGACTATGCGTAACCTAAAAATTTCATTAGAAATTTTTCGTACCACAAATACAATGTATATATGTACCAAATATCCTAACAAAATCGATTACTATGATGTTAAGAACTATCTGTTTGCGAAGAACTAATGAAACGACACCTTCATTTTGAATAATGAAATTTGATAATAATTTTCATCTAATTTTTTTAGGTAAAGAACTAAATAAACTGAGGAATCAGACGAGGTGATTAGAACGTCATACTAGGATTACCAAAAATTTTAAAAATTACCAAATAAATAAAAATTACCATTTTAATATTTCGCAAATATGTGTGCACAAAATGAGCAGCTAAAATGGAAAAAAAATATTTCGATCTAGTGTAATCCGTTTTGTTACTATGGTTATATCGTATTGAAAAATCGTCCATTTTCAATGGCTGATGACATACACTACTCCATAGCACAAGACCCATAACATTTGGAATAAATTATGGAACCAGAATGTGAATAAATAAGTTGAAGAATATATAAATTATAAAAGATTGCAAAAAACAAGCTTTCAGACTATTTTGGCAGTCTTTGAATTTACTTTAATTTAATTTTTTTTTTGAAATTTGTGTTTTATTTTAAAAGTAAATAATGACATTTACGTTGAGTATATATTGAAATTTACCCGAATAATTAAACTGCCACTTATTTTTATTCTCAAAATAAAACTTTTCCAAAAATATCTTATGGCTAATATTTTTTCTATAATAATTTTAAAAACAGCCTATTAACAATAATTTTTTTCGGAACTAACCTAATTCTTAATATAACTTAAAAAACGAAGAAGAATGAATAGTTCAGGGAGAAAAAAAGCCCCTGACATTGGGTTTACAAAGTAATTAGGCAAAAAATCAAAGCGTCGTTTTGAATTGGCTCAAAAATCGTACAAAAAATACAATCAAGTAGGTTTATAAATTATTTAGTTAAACGCTGCAGTGAATTTTATTCCCATCAAAAACGTAATATAGAAATCACAAAAAGTGAAGATTATTTCACTTAAAAAAAACAAGTTGTCAGTAAGATCATCGGTTAATAGATTAGATGTGCATATCCATAAAGTTTTTGGCTAAGACTGTGAGCAAGAAGTAAATATTTAAAACTTTTCTTCTTTCGAAGTTAAAGTTTTCTATATTGTATTATATGTTTTCTGAACGACGTTTTAACACATTTATCTTTGTATTTAGAAACTTTGTAAAGTCGTAATTAATCATTTATTTAATTAATAAAAAAATATGATAAAATTTAGATTTGAAAATAAAAAACAAAACAAGAAATTTTAATTTCAGTTTTATAAAAAGTCCTTCAAAAATTGTGCTAAGAAATATTTTTGTGTCATTCATAATAAGACCAAAATGGAGAGTTTTCCCGATTACCTAAATTAAAGAAAATGAAAATATCTAGCCTCTCGCTTAATGAAAGCTAATGAAATCAGGATAACAAATGTGCCCAAAAGTAATATAACAATCTCTGTCTATGAAAAGAATGTCTTCTTACCCGCGTTACTATCGAAGGAAGAATCCTCAAATCAAGCTGTAGAGGAAACATTCAACAAGCGGCTACTTCTGCTATTACTTACGATCTGCGAGAGTATAATCAAAAAGGAATTCGAGGAAAGGAAATATTGCCGTTCAGTGTTCCTGGATGTATCATAAGCTTTTTACAAAAGAGCAAGTTATTATCGACTAACTATTGCCAACTGCTTGAAATTCAGGCTATCACGCGAGGTAACGTATTCAGGCCTCTATCCAATCCAGGTAGGCGTACTGTAAGGAAGTGTCTTCGCACCTCTTCTCTTTCTACTGTATAACGTAGATATTTGCACTACCTTCATAAGCTCATTTACTGCTAGGGTAGTAATGGCAACTGCCAAAATGTAGACTGAAGCTACCGAATATTTTCAATAAGCAATTGATTAAATTGAAAAAAGAACCGTTTATTGGGAAACAAACTTAACGAGTCTTATTATATATATATGTAACGTAATATACTCGTATCAATGGAATATAAGACTCGCAAATGGATTCAGGGAAATAACTCTGACTCAATGTGAATAATAGGTTAACAAGGTGCATAATTTCAAAGTAAAATGATGAACAAATCTGGTCAAAACTAAGACAAATATGTTGATTGTTTGGACATCATTCCCAGCTTATCATCTATTGTAAGCGACTTATTTATCCGCTTATCATCAGTTAGCACAATTTTTATGTATGGTATTCACCTTTGATGATGTATCATAAAATAAATCAACAAAGCCAAAGCAAAGTCCTGGAAAAGTCCTGGCGTATGATTAATCAATGCACATCACTATGACTACTGAAAAATTCGCAATAATTTAGACATAAAATGGTTAAATGAAGTTGTCCAAGAATATGCTACTACACTTAAGAAAAAATTTCTTAACATACAAATGTAGAAGCTAATCGACTTCTGGTTGTTACCCACGAATTGAAAAGGTTAAGTCATTGATTGTTAACGTTTACAACTTCAAATCCAAGACTTTTCCTAAGAACTTGACTTTTATCTGTGTAAATTGATATTTATCTATTTTTAGGTTTTATAACAATTTTTAAGCCACAATCATATATGTAGCTCTTTCCTGGCAACATTGCATCTAACTAACCTTTTCATCGATGATAAAGCATAAGGAAATTTTCCCGATAACTGAAATACATCCCTGTAACGTTACGGTTTGCGAATATTCCATCATAGGCCCATCCCCCATCAAAATTAAGTTAATTGAACGTTAATAATAGAGGCGACCTCTTAAAATATTAACGTTACATCTTGAGGAGCTTCTTCTCTGACAATTTGACTCAATCACTGTATACGAATAAAGGTTTTACGCATTTCGGAATGTGTCATATTATGAATATAAGAATAGGTCGTGTAATTTTTATCAGATAATTATGTAGTTACTATCACATTGATCGTTTTCTTCAACAATAAACTTAGCACTCAGTTGCATAAGTACACGGTACATTAGGTTATTCACAGGGAATATAAGTAATAATAATACCTACTATGTATTGAATAAATTTGCGTTAATTTTGTAGAAATTCATTATTCTCAATTAAATGAAACTACGTGATGTAGTATTGTTTCTACTATCTTTAATTTCTTTACCACGACCTAGGTTTCGTGGTATTACAACATCTTCAGGTGGGATATAAGCAAAGATTAACTCTTAGGAACAACCAACAGCATTTATATGTTTCAAACACAATAGCGGAAGACTGCTTTGTGCGGATTTTTCCATTGTTTATGTTAGTGAGTTTATTGCAGGGGCGCAGACTAGGTTATATTACAGAGAGGTATACAATATACCAGTATTTTAGTGAGGGTAATAAATTCAATTGTTATTATGTGAGGTTATACAATGCAAACTTTACGGTGTATGTAATAAAATTAAATGGAAGTTATTGTCGGTAATATATTTATACAAAAGAAGGGACTAATTCTACATATCTCCGGTTTTGTGTATTCATATATTTATTTATTTATTTCTTTTAATTTTTTTGTTTTTATTATATATACTTACATTTATATGTGTATTAGTGCTGAAACAATTTCCAGGGTATTGTAGTTTCAATGTTTTATATTTATATTATATCTAGAAGATATTAAGAATCGGCGATGATATTATATTTAGTTGTTCATTTAATATATTGACCTTGATATTTTTTTCATCAAACTTCTTTTTCAATGTCATATTGAATATTTGAATCCCTACGCCTGTTCTAAATTAAAATTATTTAAAGATATAAAAAGAGTGCATATATATATATAAGCAAGAAAATAACAAAATAACAAGTTAGCACTTACTACAATGAAGCTAAACAAGGTAATGTGATTTATATATCCTTATGTGCCTATCTATATAACGTAGAATATGTAAGACTATATTTATTATTTATTTTTATTTATTTTATTTTTTTATTTTTGACTATATTATATTTAGGTGCTATAAACGCTACAAACTTCTGTTCGAATTTTAACAAATGAGATATTATTGATGTAGAATTGTTAATAGCATGACATCATGAGAAGCATTGTTTTGCAAACTTCATAATATTCCGAAACGATTTTGTACTGCAAAAGTTACAAGTAAGTTCATTATTTTGTTGTTTTATAATTTTCGGTGCAGTTATTCGGTGGTTATTTGAAGTTGGATAAAATTTTTTCATAAAAGTTTTGTTCTTATTTTGCATTGCTCGATAGTATGCCACTTTAAAATAAAATGTTTATAAGCAAAGACTATATGTATATATATATATATATATATATATATATATATATATATATATATATATATATATATATATATATATATATATTATATATATATGTATATACATATATATATATATATATATATATATATATACATATATATATATATGCACTCTTTTTATATCTTTAAATAATTTTAATTTAGGACAGGCATATGGATTCAAATATTAACTATGACCTTGAAAAACAAGTTTGATGAAATTAAATTACGTTAAAAGACTACAAACTTCTATGTGTTTGAAATGAGCGTCTATAATTATCGGACAAAAGTCGCTCAAATATTTTTCAATAGTAACTTTTTAATTTCTGACAAATTTAATCTATACCGTTGTATAAATATAAGGATAACAGACTATCTCATCTTATGTAGCGAAAGGGAAGATATAAACAAAGATTAATCCAGTCTAAATTATGTATACGTTAGTTACGAATGTGTAGGTGACACGTTCACTTATGGTTGAAAATAATGTAAGTAACAGTATTGAATATATTTGGCGTTAATTTTGTAGAAATTCGTTATTCACAATTAACTGAAACTACGTGATGTAGTATTATTGCTACTTTCTTTAAATTCTTTACCACGACCTAGGTTTCGTTGTTTTATAACATCTTCAGATGGGCTATGCGAAAGTAGAAATAATACTATATCACGGAGTTTCATTTAATTGTGAATAAGTAACAGTAAATAGTTTGTAAAACTAAAGCTGAACACTTCATGGTTTTTAATATTTATTGAAAAGTGAACTATAAAAAAATATAATATCAGGGAACGAAGAGAAGGGACAAGGAGAGCCACGAGAAACCGAAGCCAGGAAAAGTCTTAAAATATGAAGAAGGGCGTCTTATAGAAAATTGTTTAGGAAAATTATACTATATACTACATTGTACAAATCAATAGGCTTGCTTTCTGATAATTAACCAATCGATGGAAGAATGATCAAAATTGGGCAAGAATCGCGACCGATAA
The DNA here is from genome assembly GCA_039881145.1 of Druceiella hillmani. Taxonomy (NCBI): domain Eukaryota; kingdom Metazoa; phylum Arthropoda; class Insecta; order Lepidoptera; family Hepialidae; genus Druceiella; species Druceiella hillmani. The sequence goes on from JAYKKI010000049.1 coordinate 626,223, forward strand.
CTTGTATTCAAATGTAAATTAACACATCCCTACTGATGAGCAGACGGAGATACGTGTGGTTTTTCAAAAATAAATTTAGATAAAAGTATAAAAGAGACATATTTCAGAAAAATTAAAAAAAAAATCGTCATCTTCTCTTTCTAAAAACCTTCACTAAAAATTGATTACAAGTAAAATTACCCAAGTTATATTTACTTCTATTGTCAAAACTAGATACTAGTCCATTATTCGATAATAAAGTTCATATTTTGAGGATGTGTCTGTTACACAAATTCTGGAATTTAAACAAGATCACAGAATTATCTTCGTTTGAATGTGAAGACATTATCCTAACGAATTATCTATTTACAAATAAGTTTAACAAGATTGTTTCGAGAGTTATTTATATATATTTATTATTTTAACTCACTTTCACGCTGACTACTTGATCGATCTTCTTGAAATTCGTGAACGTCGTGAAGACAAAGACTAAAAGTTAAAGCTAGTAGGTCGTAATTTACTCCATACCCGGGAAATTATATGGAGCTGACTGACAATGTAAATTTCCAGACTCAAAAGGTAACATTACATTTAATAACAGTAATCAGTCAGCTAATAGGCACGCTAATTCACCGAGGGTAATCCAGGCTTCGCGGAATTACTACATTGTTGGGATAGAACCTTGAAATATTCGTGTTTACATTCAAACAACAAAAGATTAATTAACAAGATAGAGCTTGTTTAAATTAAATTTTAAGGGACATCAAACAAACTGTTCATTAAATCTTTGTTATTAAGGTTCCTCTTATACCTAACAAGCTATCTGCTGACTTGGGGCACTAGTTAAGTTGGTAAATTTTGGTCGCTTAATTAGTCATTTACATGTTTTTAATAAAAGTATAAACATTCTATATCTCACTTTCTTTTATATTCTACTAAATTACCAATTAATTTCATATTCGGAGACGGATATGATTCTTCCACCGTCTCAAATTTTAAGTTAGACGAAATCGATAAATTTAATTGCGTTTAAAATTTATAAATTATTTATTTAAGTAGATGTAGGTTGTTTAAAATATTATATGTTATTAATTCTAAGTCAAAGATTGATAATTTTTACTCATTCACAACAAGTCTGCGAATATATCGAATAATAACTAAATTTAAAAAAAAATTCTCTCAATTTTCTTTTATGCAAAAGGGTATATTCCATTTTTTTGCATACTATTTTTTCTTATATTCATTATACATATAAAAATTCATGCATTATTTTTGAAGTTCCGTATTTCAAAAGGCAAAATCGAATCTTTATAAAATTTTCGCTATCACAACCGATTTTTCAGAAAATATTTAACATAGAAATTTGGAATTGTAATATAATACCCGCCCACAGCAATATAGTATAATAACCTGCGCATATCTTAATGGATCCCACAAAAAATATTTATTTGAACCTTTTATGGGGATTGCGTAGGGAAGCAATGGAGATACTTGATTTATTAAATTTCCATATATGGTGTGGGGTATTGTTGAAAAAGATTTTTATAATATCTTCAGAGATATGTTGAAAAAACACAGGTTCCCAATGAACAAGGTTTTTAGAAGCTTACGCAAAGGTTGTAGGACCCTCAACTTAATTTTATTAGGTATTAATAGATATTTATTTCAACATTAAGTGCAAACTAACGCCGCCAATAACTCGTGTTTCGATAATTATGTTATCTATGATTTAGAACTGGCCTGTAAAGCAAAAAACAAAGGACCTTGATCACTGCCTTGTGTTCTTTGACGTTTCACTGTAAGCTATTTTCTTGTTCTATAATTACTTTATTCAAACACTAAGCCTATATTTGTCGGCCAAAATATTTATTAGAATAATAGACATCCTTTTGCTCACAATCGTTACTTTTTTTGATCACAATCGTTACTCGGTACATTTAAATATTAATTTTTATTTTTTAGTTCTTATTGACGCCTATGGTATACTCTGCACGACACAGGTTAAAACTGTTTTATATGTACCAATCTTGACAACTAACTTACTCTCTGTAAGTCAGATGGTAGGCAATCATTCAAAACACCGGCACTACATTTTCCGAACTACTCCATTTAATTCATTTCGATTTACATTGTCCCATGGAGACAATTTCTGTTGATGATGTCACATATAACATCATTTTGATACATGATTTTAATAGAAGAATATTTGTTTTCTTCTTGAAAAATAAATCTGATTCTTTAAAAATATTTAAGGAGTTCGAAAAAGTAGTAGGATACGAAGCTAATAAAATAGTTAAATTATTACACATAGATAATGGAAGGGAATACATGAACAATGATTTTAATTCATTTTTAAAAAGTTCGACCATACAACATCAAACTACAACAAAATACAAAAGGGCTTTAATAGAACAAATGAATCATGCATTTGTAGAAAAAGCTAAATGTTTAACTTAGAATTCCGGATCACAAAGAGATTTTTAGACTGAAGCAGTTTCCACAGAATTCTACTTTATTAATCGTTCACCTATAAGACTTTAGGTTAAAAGACTGAAAAAGTGAATGGGTGATTCACCGAACATGGAAAACCTCAATTTTTTTGATTGTGAAGCAATGTTCCATATAATATTAGAGAAAAGACCAAAAATGGCATTTGAAAGCCGTAAAAATTATATTTCTTGGTTATTGAAATGACAAAAGGGTACAAATGTAAACGAAAATCAAATATTCAAAAGTAGGGGTATAACTTTTTGAACATACAATGAAAAATAATATGTAATAATGTCTATCTGAGTTACAGTAACAAATGCCGTCTGATGAGTCACATTCCGAATATGACCATGAACTTGAATCTGTTACAGAAGTATCGAGTTCATAAAATATTACAGTCCATAACACTAATGGAAGTAACTACTCTGATGATCATAATAGTTATGACTACAGACCTCGTACAACTGTTGGTAATATACCCTGTAGCAATATAACATGAAGGTTGAGAAATAAAACTACCCTATAGGTATATGGTATTTACAAAGAGAGCCGGAATAGTCCAAAAAAAGGACTAAGTTTAGTGAAGGAGCTTGAGACTCTTGAAGAAGCAAAAATTGGAAAAATATGAATAATAAATATGAGCCATTCCTCAAAACTGAAACAAGTATACTATTAAATCTTCCAGAACATAAGAGAGCAACCATTTTCAAAGAGCTGCCTAAAATTAAAGTTGATGCTGATGGTCAGATTATGCGATATAAAGCAAGATTATTTATTAACATTATGATTCCAAATACATACATCGATGAGAAATTTATTCGGTACGGCTTTTAATACAATTTATATATCGAACAAATGAATGTTGTTTTTGCATTGCTACAAGGGGACATAGACCCTGAAATATTCATGACCAAACCCACCAGCTTATAAACATAGAGATGAAGTATATAAACTGAATAGATCCATTTCGCATTGAAATAAGTGAGCCGTCAGTAGAAATTGTAATTTACATTCGTTTTTAAGAGCCTGGGATTGAAAAGGGTGTGTGGTTCCTTGTGTAGATTACAAGACTGATGATCAAAATATTTTGTTTATAATAATCTGTCAATACAGATTATTATGCCTTACATTTTTTTATGACACAATTTAAAAAGAAGAAGAAATATAATATCAGATAAGAAGCAGTTTAATATGAAAGAACTTGGTCCGGTACATCAGTTTGTTGGTTGGATGATAAACCAACAATTTAATAAAAATGAGATCAATGTTGATCAGATCATCTATATAGAAAGAATTTTTGGAGAAATTCAAAAGGACGCAGTGGAATTTCACCATGTGCAATAATGATGTTTCACCAAATGCTATAAAGATTTTTCTGGCAATGTGCAATATGGTTGCAATACTAGGAACATGAATTGCATCGAAATATAAAAACGTTATCCCTTATCACATATTTATAAAAAAAGAATCATCAAATTTTCAGGTACAGATACTTACTGTGAATGCAGCAAACATATTGACACAAAATACCATGCTTCTTGAGAAAAAGTTAACAATGAGGACATTGAAATTAACTATGTTGGAATACAGAAAATGGTTGCAAATATTCTGACAAAGTTACTTCACAGAAGAAAACTGATGACTATTCCAGGACAATGGGTTTGCATTTAAAGGTATCGTCCCTTAAAATATTAAGTGCAACCTAACGCCGCCAGCGACATTTCATGCACAAGTTTAATTTACAAAATCACATTCCGTTCCTTTTTTTAGCAATGCAAAATAACCTCCGAAATAAAACAATAAGAAAGTATTCAAAACTCACAACATATTTAATGTCACAAAAATATTATTTTCTAAAATTATTTTATTTATTACGTGACAAAGAATATGTTATTAAGTTGTACATAATTTCTTATTAGTAAAAATTATGGATGATATACTTGTGACATTACACATGCTTACACATGCTTAACGAAACAAATTAGGTAAATTAAACAGATCAAATCAAGTATTAATGACTACACTGCCCTGTGTAAATATTTATATGGTGCTCGCAATTGCGTCACACGTAATCGGCTTTTTGATAAATACTTTCCACAAATTATGTATATGAGGCCGAGCGTTGGATGCTTATACATGTCTTATATTCATGACACATGCGCTAATAATAAATTCACTGAGGTGGAAGTAATCCCTGTAATCTTGATAAGCTTGTTAGCAAAATTATCGTCACACTCACCATATTGTGTTCTTGTCAACATTTCAGCCTAAAATGTGAAATGAAATAATATAGACTTACTGTAATATGAAAAAAATATATATTTTATGCCTTACTGGACATTTTAATATAAATAATTGAAATTCATATTACGGCCGGAGATATTAATAACGGCCAATTAACGTTACGACGCGTGCTTTATTTATACGTGCGTGCAACCTCATATATTTTACTAACAGTAATATTCATTATATTATGCATTAAATATAAGGATAAAATCATCTAATCTCTTCCGGGTTCATTACTGAAAAGTCGCTACATTAATTTCGCTGTTGTTTTAGACGAATTATTATTTCGAAGTTCATTTAGCATATAGTTTATCTCGTATCTATAACTTTGGTTAGTACAGGAGAACATTATATTATGTAGTCTCATCGTATGTGACAACAAAATATAGTATTGAAACTTAAATGGGTACTTACAGACTTGTACAAAAGTCAGTCTCAAATTTTGCGTAACGAGTTTCACTCGATATTTTTTCAGCATGAAATTGCATTTAATTTTTATTTGTGTTTAAATGAGGGACTTTTATTCTAAACATTTAAATCGATTTCCCCATAACCAACATACATTACGTTATAAAACATCACATACTCAACCAGAGCAAAGTTACAAATACTTAAGAATACTATAATATATAAATGTATTTGTCTTATTTCATTATAAATAAACTTATGTATACGTGAATGTGTTATTATAATTTAAAGTGGTATTCTAAAGCTTCAGCTGTTGGAACCATTGAAAAAAGCCACGAAATAATTGTCTGCCGCAAATTACACAGCATGCAAAATTGAATATACACACACACACACATATATATATATATATATATACACATATACATATACATATACATATACATATATATATATATATATATACATATACATATACATATACATATACATATACATATACATATACATATACATATACATATACATATACATATACATATACATATACATATACATATACATATACATATATATATATATATATATATATATATATATATATGTACTATAATTTACAGTTTCCTCAATGCAAACATTTCGGTATTATATGTTTTGATATGAAACTTAAGGATCTATTGAATTTTAAAGTCTCTTTGAGATTTGTTACTTAAATATAATTTCTAATTATATTTTATTACTTTTTCAAGAAGATAAAGTGGTGTGTTAACATTTTGTAAGATCGGAGAAAGAGCAAAGTAGTTGAGAGGTACAAACTACTTTGGAGTCTGTGAGTGTATGTTTAATACTCTTCGTACGCTTTCAAGGACCTCAAGGGCAAAATTACACAGATCGTGCTATGACACGAAATATGACACTTGGGTTTTTGAAAAATACATTTATATAATTGATACAGTTATGTATTTGATTTCAATTAATTAATTTCAAACATAAAATATTAATTAACCGTTAGGCAGTCTCGACCGTCTAGTTAGGATGCCCGGATACTACTGACGCTCTTGTTGAGCGTTTGTTGTTCATTGCTTCTAGGATGCTGACAGGGCAAGAGGATAAGGTGAACTTGAATGCTGACAGGGCAAGAGAATAAGGTGGTCGTTAGCATTAACCTATATAGAGGAAAGAGTACGTCTTATTTATTCTCTTTGAATTTAGCTGCTTTCATAGTGAATGGCATATAACAATACCTTACAAGATTGGAAAACAATTACGTTTTTGGGACATGTGTCTTGAAAATTTAATCATATGTTCTACAACTTGAGAAATATATAGAGGATTTGAAAATAATAAAAAACATGACTATTTTCGGTCTTCTAATGAACATAAATTAAAAATGTCACAAAAAATTTAAAATAAATTATCGAATTATATCGTATTTTTACATCTTTTAGTCTCAGGAGTAATTATTGTCGTAAAATAAAGGAGGAGTTGTTTTGACGATTATTTTTCTTTTATAAAATATGACCTGGAAACAAGTTCCACGTCATATTGTCTTTTCATTCAATAGATGATAATTAATATATTATTTAATTGTTGAATAATATAAATTGTATATTCTTATGTTACAATAATGTATATTACATTATCGTTAAAAACAATTTTATAATATAAACGTTTTCTGATATACGCAATAAAATACTAAAACGGCAAAAATTGCAAAATCATAACACATTGTAATAGGATTCTTTTGACAGTCGTGAATATTGTCAAATTACAGAAGTGTTCGTTAACATTGTGAGACCCAGATACCGTTTATAAACAAAAATAGCATCATGTGGTGTCGAAAGTGTAGTGTAAATAATAATAATAATAATATCTTACGGCAATATTGTGAGATTGACAGGTAATCTCTTAGATAAGAGAAGAGTAAAAGTTTTCTTGTATTTTTTAATATAGACTAAGACACAATAAGATAAAAATAAATGTAAATAAAAACATTTTTTAAATTATATATTTATATTTATATATATATATATATATATATATATATATATATATATATATATATATATGTATATATAAATATTTCTTTTTCTTTTTTTTTTTGTAAATTTTGCATAAAGGAATATTCTTTCACTTTCTCCTTTACATATATAAATTAAATATTAACGTAAATAAAGCAGAATCACGTAGTTCGTAGAGGTTGTTAATAAAATTAAATAGACTATTTATTTCAAATAACCTTTCCATATCTTTAGGAATAAAATGTACCAAAAATAATCCAAGTCAGAAATATAATGTAATTTCGCAATATTTAAGTAAACTAAAATTTATATTCGAAAATTCATGGTCGCACATCTGTTACATCTTACATAGCGCTACCTCCATTTCATATTCCTTCACAAAGACAAATCTTTGGACATTTCGAGATAGTTGGAATTCATGAAACTTGAAAGTTAGTCACTAAACTACATATGTAGTAGTAAAGGAAAACCTCCAGCGTTCTTGCCTCCAGTTCAAACTACGGTTCGAGGTCTAGTTTCGCATAAATTTTGTTCTGCCGGTTGAATGCGGTTTGAATTATATTAAAAATGTATACTTCTCCATTTTCTACATCCACCTGATGAGAATTTTCCGCTGCTTCACAGTCTACAAAATTTATCAAAGAATCGTTGACTCATCGTATTTTTATCGAAAAAACCCTTTTCTTATTTTTTCTCGATTAGTGTGAATTTCAATACGAAAAAAATACAATAAATATTACGTTGGTGACTTAGAAATACGCCACTTTTTTCCAACGATTTCTAGATTGTTATAGAAGCTTCTAGAATATTTCTTGTAGGATATGTAAAGAGTGCGGTATTCGAATTTCTATTCAGTTTGTGATTGAGTAATCGGCGCGTAAAGAATAAATTAAAAAATTATTCCGAAGTGAACTTAGAGGACTCTTTCTTCGTGTATATCGTTTGGGGCAAAAAATCAGCGAAGCATCACGCAATATATACACAACGATGGGTGAAGTGAAGGGCTTACGACAATCAATAAAATAAGGTAACGTGTAGACGTTGGCTTATTTTATTGAATATTTATATTTATACTATTGATTTTATTTAACACAAAAAAAGTTGTAAAGTTTGTGTGCAGAGATGGTTAGTTTATAAGTTTAAAACCAAATACAATGTAATTAAAAACTCGAAAGAGGAATAATCGAATAATCTGTTTTCCTATGCAATACAGTTTCAGTAATGCACCCTCGGAAATATTTTGAAATTTCCATAAACTTTACAAATCTTATTCAATTATTGGGTAGTGGTTATATATAATTTCGTAAATAGTAACAATTTTAACTAAAATAACAAATCACAAGCCTACAAAGAAGTTTTTTTGTTTGGTGTATAGGATTTTAAAATAGATTTGAGCTATATTTAGGACTCTGAATAAAAATATGAAATCAGTTTTTCTTTACCTGATTTACTTTTTTAAATCAGTATTCTTTTAGTAAAGAGTATGGTTCTAATTCCATTTTGTATAGTTCTAAATCATACATAAAAGGATTGGTTTATATATATTTGCTCCGTTGTCAGTTTGGCGTTCAGTTAGTTCCAGGAAAATTTACTAGATAGCGTTGTCTGTCTAGTAGCTGAAGTGACTTTCAACACTTCAAGTAGAACTGAGGCTAGCTTGTGTGTTCTCGTCGTGCAGAATTGATCGAAGTTAGCCTTGTGTGATATTTGCATATCGGAAAGAGTTGATATAATCATTTCATATGTAAGTTAATGTACTGTCTTGTAGATTATTATATTTGTAAATGATACACGTTAAAAAAATATTTAAACTGGTAATTCATTAAAAAAAAGTCTCATGGAAATTTTATTGTTTTGGTGGTCAGGATAAAACATGGGCACCACATCAGGCCTGTTACAATATTTTATGTTTGTAATAAGAAAGCAAAATCAACTTTTATCATACAAAAGAAAAGCTAAATTAATTTTTGGAGATATAAGGTAACATACGCAAAAGAAAACAATCATATTTAGAGCCTCCTTCTATTTTAAAGTGGGTTACTATTATTTTAAGTAACTTTTATTTAAGTAATGTTTAGTGAGAAATAGTCATTTTAAGTAATGTTTTAGTGAATGTCTGGACAATTGTGTTTAAGTGATGTCGTATAATAGAATTTAAATACAATTTCTTTCTTATTAAACTTTTGTCTTTAATACTTTTTAATAAAAGGCATTTTATTTTCTTAAAATTTTATTTCGTGAACGATAAGTTACATTTCTTATCGTGTATAACGTAAAAGTGTAAATGCTTGCTGAACAAATATTTGTTAATTTTTTATTACGGTATATGCCGGTACTGTCTTTATTGTCTATTTTCGTGAGCGAGTAGTATCATTTTCGGTACCGTTACGACAATTTATTAAAATACACGTTTTACTTTTTCGATTACGACTAGATCATACACTGATATGGAGTTTAAATATTGCATTTATAAGTAAACGTACAAGAATTTACAATGTATTAACTTATATGGAGGGAATTAAATAGGATCCCCCGTTTGATACGTGTTTAATTTCCACAATAATGGAAATTAAATACGAACCATACGCGTATTCGTGTTCTATGGTAAGTAACATAAGAAGCAAGTCTTAGGCAGTCGAGAAATTAATGAAAGCAAAGTAAGTTTCATAATATATGATGAACACGTCATTACATTTACCTTCAAAGTGTGATGTTGATCAAATAAAGCTTAAATAAAATCCTTGTATTTCATGTTTCTAGAAGAAAGATTTTCCTGAAACAAAATAACAGAAATAGCATCTGTTTTGCTCATTTCCTTGAAACTGTAAGTCTAAACACGGGTATGCTTTGAATTAGCGCTTAAATTGTACGTACAGATTATATTGTATGATCTAAATTTTGTGTCTGATCTTTTATTGCTGTTGCGTTATTTTCTTTTATTCCACTTTCTGTTGTTTTCTAGAAATAATTATATTTGTTATTCTTTTCTAGATATAAAAATATTTGATCAGCGTGATTTATTATATTATGAAGATTAACAATAATCACAATATTAAGAAGTAAAGATTTCACAAATGAATTTCAAATTAGTGAAAATGTGAAACAAAAGTCGGAAAACGTAATTTAGTAAAATAAAAAAAATTAATGTAAAATTTGAAAACTGATCGCGGAACGCCCTGTTGATGTTTTCAGATTAGACCGCAATTTTTTTCACTAAATGTTTACATAATTAATTCACATGCATTATATCCCTCAATACGTGTTTAACAAGTTTTAAAAATAAATACTTCTTCCCAAATTAACATCATAGATCTGGACGTGGAATAGAGAAATTTATATTCAAATTTCTATCCAGTTTTTTTAATTCTATAGAGATGTAATTGGACTGTTGTGTGTGATATATGACATTCATAATTAGATATTTTTTTTAGAATATATTTTAAAATGGTATGAACTTTACTTCTATATGTACATATATGCATTCACTTTTCAGTAAAATTATTGAAAACTGTCATAAGGCAAAAGTCGTCTGAAAGGTCATCAAAGATAATCAATTGCAACAAACATAAACGTGTTATAAAAAAAATCAGCTCAGGTTTGTTGCAAAAATTGCTTCTACTTCACCGATAAAATATCAAATGCATATTTAATTAAGTAACTTTGAAAACAATTTCGTTTCTTGCGAGGAATGCTTGAATTTTATTCAGAACGAAAAATTGTAAATATCACAATAGTAGCTGCTCTTGTTTAAATATATGCACATCAGTAAATGAAAAAGTGGTATTACATGATTGCTATCTACCATGCCCCGCAGAAAAATCCTAGGTAGAATAAAGCTTTTTATGAAGAAAATGAACCGAATTTAAACAGTTACAGAAAAAGAAGTGCACTGAAAAGAATGTTACTAAAAATATCACTATCTTACAATGAATTCGATAACAATAATAATAACTCATTTATTGAAATCGAAATGGACATTTGTGGTATTTAATGAACCTAAATATATTTCTTCTATACATATAAGCTTGTGCTGAGTATCTTTATATACATATAAGCTTGTGCTGAGTATCTTGCTTACGTCATTATAAGTAAAATGAGTCTAAACTCGGTGCGTTTACTTTTTATCAGTAACGAGTTTACTTCAAACTGTCTTTCTTCCGACTTCGCCATTGAACAAAATACTAATTTAAAAATAGCAAATTCTCAAATCTCACAGTTTAGGCATACAGTACCTCTGCATCATCACATTTTGGAATTAAAATCCAAGGTGCAATGACAGAGTATCTGGTGGAGACGCAAAATATTTATTTAAAATTTACAGATTATTCAGTCTCATTGAGTGAAAGTGAATTGGTTTGGGTTTGCAGCATAACTACGTACCTACGTACGGTAATGTTCGGTAAATTCATGCATTAGTTCATCTCTACTTACCTAATTGCTTGCCAACTAATAACTTGGTTTCTTCATGCCTTTCTGTGTTATTTTCTTGCTTACGTCAACGCATGTGAAAAGAGTTCGTATTTGTTGCGTATATTCCTCATTTGTAAAACGTTCCTGTCTCCACCTTCCTGCTTCATTATTATGCTCTAATTTTACTAAAGGCTGAGTTATGCCGTCTTTACTCATGTCAAAACTTTTCTGATTTTATTACTAGATCTAGAACTGCTTAATTCAAACTCCATCTTTGCACTTTTTTGTATATTACTGAGAAATTTTCTGTTGCATCTTTGTTGTCTATGCTCCAATTTTAAATTTTTTTTACCAAAATATGTCAGAGCTATTCAAAAATTTAAAAAAATTATCCAAATGGTTGATTCATCCAAAAGATATGATCACAAAATAAATTGCACCAATTGGAAATTGGAGTCTGGGGTTTAATGACGTAGTCCCTGCTTGAGATTCAAAATATTTATTTAAAGATAATAGGTCCTATAGTCTTAAGATTTAATCAAGCAGTTAATGACATAGTCTATGCTTGAAAATAAAAATTGAAAACAGCAGATTCTGAAGTTTAAAGAGAGCGTACTCCCACATCACCAAGTCTGAGGAGTTGAAATCCAGTGTTTCTTGATAGAGAGTCCTGAGACTGAAAACTATAATATAAAAACAGCAGGTCCTCTATACTCACGCTTTAAGCAGGCAGCAGACCCACAGTATTAAGACTAAGGAATCGAAACCCGATGTTTAGTGGCAGAATCTCTGCTTGAGGATCAAAATATAAATTTAAAAACAGTATATGCCAAAGGAGAAAAGTTTAGATAGGGAGTACTCCTGCAGCACCAGGAGTGAGTAGTTGGAGTCTGAAATTCTATTACAGAGTTTCTGCTTCAAACTTCCAATGCTTTAAAAGCAGCCAACCTCAAACATCGTTGTTTAAGCAGTCAGTATATTTGCATTACCAAAATTTATGGGTCAAAGATGAATATTTTATTGCATGTATCTAAATAGACTTATCTATACATTTACCCTATTACTTTCTCGTTACGACCAGATAAGTCAATCGAGTCCAATTTCGATAAGTTCACGATCAGCTCATCACTGAAGAAATGCTGTCACTATTTTTCAGCTTTATAATTGCCCGCTGATTTTGTCAACGAGCAAATATATGTGGCTCTGAGTCGTGTTTTATTGCATGAATATTAGACCTAAATAATAGAAATTTGATCAGGGTACCTACCTATTCAATGTTGAGAACTTTATGATGTATCTTCAATTCATGGTAAGATTTTAAACAAATATTCATGGAACCACATTAGGAGTATCGTCTTCTGAATAAAAAAGAATCGTCCTAATAAGTTAAGAAATACTAAATATATGAGGGATATACACATAAAAAATATAATCGGTTTGAGAACTTTCTCTTTTTTGAAGTGTGTTAAAACGCAATAGATTTCATTTTCTTCTTCTTTAACCACAATATTGCAATCATTTTAACGATCGTCTTGCTGATATCATTACAAATTAAATTATTTATTAAAAAGTGGACCCTTTCATAAAAGGAGACCAAAAATCATATTGGTAGTTATTTTCGTAGGAATAGAAGACGTAGAGCAGTTATTTCATTTAAATTGGTAAGTAATCATTTGTTGGTTTTTCAGCTTGACATTTTTCTCATAAACGTTCCCAGTTGACAAGATCAAAGAAAAATTTCGTATTAAAACTTTATTTAGATATCATTTTCTTTCAAAAATCAAAGGACATGCTTCTTGGAAACGATATTTTTTTAATAATGAAACTATTTATATGGTTTTGCACTAAATATGTGTTTAGAGTTTCTTTTAGTTCACAGTTTAATAATATTTACAATATTTCAATCACGTCGTACTACTAAGCTTTTCACAAAATTACACTTTTATATTGATAGTATTGCAAGAAGGAATCACTTGGAGTTAGTTGATATTTAAATTAAAATTAATTATTTGTAGTACATAAAAAATCATTATATAAGTAACGAGATAACCATGTAAATAATTATTTATAGCATAATGAGCAATAACTTCAAATAGAGGTAAAACCAATTTATCAGGTTCTAATATAACACAATACAAAAGAAAGCAATTTCTCGTTAATAATAGTTATGTTGCATTGCCTTTTTATTTTATGTTAATATTACTAATTTAACTGTAATCCATAAATTGGTTTACACCATTAGTAATATTTTCTAATGATTGAGAAAATAATTATATTTAGAAAAATAACGCGACTTATGAATATTCAAAACAATTGCAATGTTATATGTCAATGTTATATACACCGCATTACTTTAAAATACGTTCCCTCCAGAGGCACTATGGGAAAACTACACTTCGGGAAACTCCATGAACTAATAGAAAATTTACTTTAGGTTTGTTTTTCTCGTATGTATTCCATCCTTTATTCTACTTCTGCAAATATATCCGGTCAACAACACTTGTCGCAATTTTGGTTAAAAATAACAAAGTTTTCGTCTGCAGTTGCGTGCGGCAAATTGCAATCAAAAAAATAATGACTTACAGAGCAAGCTATTGCAGCGTAACGAAGGCTTAGCAGTCGGTACGACTGCGGTAGTTTGAGGCGTGCAGTAGTGGGACGCTTTTACGTTTATTGCGTTACCATGTACTATTGTCTTTTGTACAATTCAAATACAATTCAATTGTACAAATAGGAACCGCGTAGCAAAGTAAAAGTAATCCATAACAAATGAAGGTTTTGATTTCCTATGTATAATACAGTTCGGTTTATAACACTCACCAATTTCCTATTCTGAAATCAAATTGGTTTACTCTTAGTTTCCGACATTTCTTATTTTTAATTCATGTTTATTAAAGTAATAATCATAATCGTTGAGCTTTATCACATTTTGTATTTCAGTACAAAGTCTTACAAATCATATGAGCAAAATATTGTTACAATTTAGACTCTGATCATATTTTTTCATAAGACCAATTGTTATATTGTACTATTTCGGTAATATATGCGTGGACGTCATCGGAAAAGTCAGTAAAACTGCACGAAAGATGCATTATGTTAATTTTTTTCTTAAACATAAATTTGCTAACATTTCAAAGATGAGTAAGTAAGAAATATTTTTGCGGAATAATTAAACATTAACAATATAGGGCTTCTAAACAATAGTCCTTTAAACATGAAAGATTTTAATCTGGACTTTAAAATTACTTAAAACATTGAACCTTCTATCACTCTCACAGTATAATTTGTTTCCAAGATAATACCGATTTAAACTGATTTGAAACTTTGACTCGCATTGGAAACTGGGATCAAAATTTGTGTACAAAACTTGAGTAAATGAAAAACATATTAATTTTTCGCAATGTGTTAGAAACATTTGGAATTCTAATGCTTTATAAACTACAAGACACGAAATTTTGTTAAGCCATTTTTTCTTTCCATATTTTTTTTTATAAATTGTAAGACTCCTAAAAATATGTTACTTTAAGAATTAAGCTTCTTATTTGGTAAACTAATGAAATGATGACTACTGAGCAACAGTCTGACATAAATGAATATTTTAAGTATAAACCGAAAAGAAGTATGTTTTCTTTGTCAGTAAGGTCAAATGAATCTGCCTACCTTTCTTAAGCACGAAGAGTTTCCATTAATTCGCTATGGAAATCTTTAAATCTGAATTTCTACACTTTGTAACTCCATTTTTTTATCAGCCTTTAATCGATTTTTAAATGGTTGCCAATTAATTGCTTCAATAAATTTGATGTATTATTTCGTTTAAAATTAGCACCTTATTTAAGTTATAGATATTTGATTTGTTATCTCGTTGGGAAAAACTTTTATGTATGTGAAAACATAAGGATACAAATATTTTGTTAGCATGTTTTGATCAGGTCGAAGGACTAAATATTTTTGTCGATATTTTGGAAGCTAGGTTTATTTTTTTAATAGTATGAACTTCTGTGATTTCTGATGAATGTTAATTTTGTACAATATTTTCTATAAATAACGTGACTAAACAGTAACATTTTTTAAAGTAATATATCTTTTAAAAGTTAATATCTCCTTATAAAATTTATTTTTTTGTTTCAATGCCAAAGATTTGATCAAAGAGATATCAAATTCTAGTGACGTGTTTAGTATATAATGAGATGGGTCAGTAGAATTAGGATTTTACGCACATAAGAACATTTCGGTAATACAATATCATATAAGTTCAGCTTGGCACTATAGGTGCTTCATTTTTCGGAAATTTTCAAATTAGTTAGCGATTATAAATGGTTAGTCATAACAATAAAGTTACAATAGTGCTACGTGCAATAAAATAATATAATTTATTATTTATCATCGTAAAAGTGTAGGAGATTTTAGTTTAATATAATATTTTATATAAAACATTAAATAATATGTATTTGAAAAATAAACCCATACCACATGTTTGGTTCATCCGTGGATTTTAAGGTTTTTGCTGATAAAATGAAAGTAGCTTAACATTTAGCAAAGGTAAGTAGACGTTAAGAAGAAGGTTTTGAGCAGTTTTGTTTGTTATGTATTAGCATTTAGTTTAAAAAGTCCATAAAGTTCTCTTTGTTTACATTAAAGTTATTCATATTCAAAGAAATTGTGAAAAAGGTATTCACTGAAATAGAATGGATGAAAATTTAAGTTCAAACTTTAATGGAAATAACCAAATATAAAAAGGCAATAGAAAAATAAAACAGCTGAATACTAATCTGCGAATTAACTTAATGGATTCACGGGCCGACACATGAACTTTACACTCTGCGTGTAGAAATTCTTGTAATGTTTAGAAGTTAAATGGAACATAGTCCTAGAACATTGTATATTATATTATAATATACATAAAACTCAGTAGAAAAGCGTTAGAAAAATATAAGAGCTGAATATGTACTAATCTACGAATTAATTTAATGAATTTGTAGTCCGTTCAGAGGTCAAACAGGACACAAACTTTGAACATTCTATATTACATTAAAATATACGTAAAACATTAAGAGTGCATATTTTATCATTAACTTTAATTAATAAATAATTTACGAAGTAATAATAGTTTTATTTATTTATGTAGTTTTTTTATTGAATATTTTAGAAATGATTCTCGTCTTAATATTTCATACATAAAATAATTTAAGATAATAGGTTCAAAATCCATATAATAAAACTAAATCACAAATATGAATATAGATACGTTATCTGACTACGTATATTAATATTTTTTCATGAAAATCTTTCAAAATATCTAACCATATCCAAATTCATTCCGTAAAACTAAAGTTACAAATATTTGATAACATTGTTCTATAATTCAACCACCTATACTGAGGTTCTTTATACATGAAAACCTTTCCAAACAACCTCATCAGAATCCACCTAGCAAAACCGAAATGGCAAATATTAACATAGTTTCGTAATCTGACTACCTATATGATGTATTTTACATGATTTTTTTTGAAACGATCATTTCAAAATTCGTCTATTAAAACTAAAGTCACAAATTTCAATATTATTCCGTAACCTGACCACTAATATTAATGTTTTTTTGTATGATAAATCTTTTGAAATAGCCCCTTGCATTCTAGTGCAACTAATAAAATCAACGTAACAAATATTGAGGAAATTTCGTAATCTGATCACCTATATTAATGTTTTATACAAGAAAATTAAAAAAAAATTCCTTGGTAATGCCATTAAAATGTATCCATCTAGTAAAATTAAATCACAAATTTTAATACAATTTCGTATTCTGACCAATTACAATAATATTTTACACACAATTAAATGAAACTACATGACGTAATATTATTTCTACTTTCTTTAATTTCTTTACCGCGACCTAGGTTTCATTGTATTACAACATATTCAGGTGGGATATTAGCAAAGATTAAATCTTTGCTAAGTAGAAATAATACTTTAAAAAGTAGAAATAATACTGCATCACGTAGTTTCATTTAATTGTGTATAACGAATTTCTACAAAAATATTCGCCAAAACGCCAAATATATTCAATATTTTACACATCAAAGTGTTTCGAAATGATTTCATCAAAATCCGTCTGGTGAAACTAAAATCACAAACTATTTGACTACAATCCGTAATCTGAATATATGTGATAATGTTATATATATATATACACACATATATATATATATATATATATATATATATATAAATATTTTAAAATAATGTATTTAAAATCGATCATCAAAAACGCAAATTACTTGGCTACAGCCCGTACTTTGAACATATGTAATAATATTGAAAATATGAAAATCATTTAAAATAATGCCTAATAACTAAAGGTATATAAATACAGTTCCGTAACTCGATTCTATTGTTTTATTCTTTAAAATTTTCAAAACAACCTCATCAAAATTAATCTGGTAAAAGCACAGTCACAAATATTAACATAGTTCTCTTATCCCATCACCAATACCAATGTTTAAACATGAAAATCTTTCAAAACAACCACATCAGAATTAATCTAGGAAAAGTGAAGTCACTAACTTTAACATTGTTTCGTAATGCGACCACGTATACTAATGGTTTGAACCTGGAAATCTTTCGAAATAATCGCTTCCAAATCCTTCTAGTAAAAATGACCTTGCATTTCATAATATATAACATTGAATGTAAAAATTCAAGTACTGTTGAGTTATTTTCAATGATAATTTTATAGATCCTTAAATATTACTTAATGATATTCCATAGTTATAAGGAGCATATTTAAATTGTATAATATAAATTTAATAAAATATATGTAATATATATTTAAGTAATATAATATATTTAATTAATACATAAAATCAAAGGAATGTACAATTTTAATCTCACCAAAAACTTGTTAGTTTGGCGTAAAAATTTCATTACGCGTAGGAAAAAAGACGAACAATAACAATATCACAAAGCTACGAATGATATCAAAAATTAAGAAGATTAAATACAATTAAGGATTAAACGAATATGTGGATACATTACTTAGATACAAGAATACTTAAATGTAATGCTTAGTCTTCCGTAAATCAAGGTAATCAGCTTAGGATAACGACATATTTTTTAATAAGGAAAAATGGACAATGTAATTAATTTTAGTGAAAGGCTCAGAGAAATATGGCTAGTTATTGATTTCAAAAAATTTACTGAGATTTTGTAATAAGATGCCATATAAAAAAAGATATGATTAAATAAAGATATGATTTTGTATCTGAAAAATGACTTACAAAAGCTAATTAATTTAAGTCATTCCCCGTTTGTCAATTTTGTTATGGAGTTCTAACTAGTTTTTTTCCTTTGTAATAGGAAACATAAAAAATATACAGAAACACAATGAAAACTTTCATAGTTTAAAAACTGTACGCCAAATTGCAATTCAAGTTTTTATAAGCGAATATAATCTCGATAACTTTGACAGACAAGAGAAGACAGCATATTAAATTTTAGTTTTGTTAAAACAGGCGAGCAAGTTTCAGGGTTTGCCGGAAAACATTATCCTTACTCACAGTGATTAGATGGCTAATAGGTATGTTTCTTCATCATTCTGTGTACAATAAGGATATTATTTTGAACGAGATAAATCGAATTCATCCGAGAGGCTTTAAATAACAAAAGATTAACAAGGCTACTGACATTGCGACTGGGTTTGAATGAAAATGAAACGAATCGTGAAATAAGGTTGTTTCGGTCGTTTTATCTTACAAAATTATGTCATACCTTATGAAAGAAGAAAGATTTTTGAAAATAACTAAACTTTCTTTATGGTGTATTTTGTATTCTTGGATAACATCGAGTTCACTTTGAATTCATTATTAATGAAATAGATTGTATTGTATCCAGAAACCATACTATAAACATTTTTAATATCCGCTTAGTTTTTATATATTATCACATCATATGCTGTCTAATTTAAACGTTGTCTAATCAAAATAGGATTTTAATCTATCACATAATATTTTGTCTAGAGTTTTGGTAAGGAATAGATTAGCTCTTAAAATCCAAGCACAAAGATTCAAAGAGTGAGCAAATTCAAAAAATATAGATCTCATCAAGATCGTTGGGAAGACTGGGGCTCTTCAGGGCTATAAAGGAATAAGGAAAGAAATATAATCTGTTACGACCTTAATAATAAATATACTTATATTAAGGTAGGAAGTATTAAGCATATTACTAAGAATGTAGGTAATATTTATGGAATTTTCACGCACCTCTCATAAAAGGAAAAAAAGCAGTAAATTTTATTCACAGAAGAAAATGCAAGTAGACTATTTAAGAAAACATTCTTAATTATTTCCATAATGGTTTGTAATATCTAATTCTATTTTGGTATTTTGTTACTCAAATAATACTTAAATTATTATGAATTTGAATTATTTACGATACTTTTTAGAAAGGAAGTTGAAGAAATCCACCTTTTAGAGTCTTCTGTTATTATGATAAATAAGTGGATAAAGCAGTGAGAGGTCTATTCATAGATAATTGATAAAGTATATCTTTAAAACGTTAGACTTAAAGTTCCCCATGAGTAATTACAATAATTTTTAATTTAAGTCATTAAAAGTTTGGTTAATCCTTGTTATATGCAAGCAAAGTGATGGTATTAGACCTGCATTAGACTATACTTTTATCATGATAAACAAAGTTAGTAACTATTGGCAACGAAAAGTGTTCTCGTTTCCATAATTAATTAGTGACGTTTTCTTCTCTTCATTACTCTAATCGTGTCAATTTTTGTTATAATCTTTATTTTAAAGAATTATTCTTTATTTTTTTTACAAACGTATTTATTAATATATTTATTTATTTTGAAATGTGCCTCTTTAGTCTCATTATAAGTTTGGCACATAACGGATTGTTTTCAAGGGATAACTAGAATGTAAGGTTTATAATAAATGTTAGCATTAAATTAAAACAACTAAATAATTTTTGCACACTACTACATCACGTAGTTTTATTTAATTGTGAATAATTGAGTATGTTTAGGTTACATACATGTAAACAGAAAAGAAAGGAATGATGGCATTATTATGGACTTTTCCAATCTTATTTTAAATGCTACGTTTTATGAAAGTCTAAGAAATAATTTCTATATACTTATAATTTGCTCTACTTATAAATACCATACGATATATAAAGTCTTAGATGGTTTCATTAGTCCCTTCTAAAATTTTTCAATGCCTGTATTTAATGGTACTTGAAATATTTGGGATTTAATATGCTTTAACACTATGCCAAATCTTAAGTTCCAAAATTTCCTGAAAAAAACCGTTTCAATACACAGATCTTATAAGAGTTCCCTTTTTAAATTTCTTGTGTTACGGAACCATACAAAGTGTTCGTAAATTTATAAATTTTATATGCGATATGTGTATGTGTACCAAATTAAGATTTTAAGAAATATCAAGTATAAATAAAAGCTCGTAGAGGGTCAGATAAATTGGTTGTTGTATAATAAGTAGTGAGCGAAAGACCTCGCGGTCGATATCGCTTCATGTTTGTTTAGGTTAAAATTATCACTTGTCTTTCTGTTATAACTGCCCGGAGTAAATCGCAGACAAGGTAGAGTGGAAGCAAGGCACTTCGAGACGAGCAAGACCTTCAATAATGAAGAAAATTAAAATTATAAGGAGTTTTTTTTAATAGTGAATGTTTAAAACAAACTGAATATTACTCAAATTTAGTCCAATAAGAAACAAATACATCGGAAAAAAATAGGTTTTGGTTTTTTTCAATGAACTCTTCACTTTTTCGGGATAATATTAAATTTATATACACACTACTTTCTAAAATAATCTATACGCATTAGATGTGCGAGTATGTATAAAACGTGTGATACGTTTATTTGCTTATAACTTGAATTTTAAGGAAAATGTATTAACAAAGAAAATTTATTTGAACGTAATGTGGAGGAAAAACTTTATAAAAAACTTATTGATAAAAAAAACAAATAAGGGACAAGTGGTAACTTAAAAAACAGTGTGTAAGTTATCAATATATTAGAGTGTATTTGAGGCAATCGCCAATAGACAATAAAAGTGACTCAATAAATTTCAGCTCAAATTCGTGGGGAAATGCGGATTGCTGGATCCAATTTATTTACCTCTCTCCTAACATATCAAATTAGGTTTATTTTAGGAAAACCTTAATATGTATTTTTCACTGTTCGCTGATTTTATTTCCTTCTTGAAACATAGGCAAATATCCGCAGGGAATAAAACAAATTACATGAGGGTACTTGATTTTTGTCCAGAAAATCGTGAAATTTATATTATGTCCAGAAAATCAATATGGGACCGCACGTGTTTATTTCAAAAAGGGATGGAAAATTTCGAAAATTTCAAGAATATTTAATAGTAGAGTTTATTTAAACTGACGGTATTTCATCATTTATGTCACCCATACCGTCAGTTTATTTAACTGACGGTATGGGTGACATAAATGATGAAATACAATTTTTTTATAGAAAAGGCAATTTAAACTAACTTTTTTGAGCTTAATTTGCAGTTGCAATTTAAAAGTTGAAAAAATGAAGGCCATAAATAGATACAGTCCGCGTCTTGTCTAGGTTTTGAATCTCAAAAGGAGTCTGTCTGTCCGTCTGTCAAACAAAGAATCTCGGCCTGGTAATACAGCTTATTTATCAACATATTTTGCACTAGTAAACTTTTTTAAATATTCATATAGGAATCGAAAAGGCGATAAATAAAGCCCCCAATTTTTTTCCTTTTTTAAAACCCGGGAAACATGGTTTTTTTCATTTTAAATTTCGCATTTAGAAAGATATTCTAAAAGCTAATAAATTAAGAATTTCAGAATACAGTCTTTTAAAAATCTGACTAGGAGATTAGGAGAAAACTATAGCGATTATTCTAGTTCCTATATTTTTTTAAATACGAATCATGCATTTAAAAGATATAGCAGGTAATACATTTTTGTTGTGGAAAAATAATATTGATAAATAGTCTAAAATAAATACTATTTACTCTTAAATGTTTAGGAAGGTCTAAATGCATACGGAACCCTTTTAATATGAGTTTTACTCGTACTCATTATTTTTTACTATTTCGTGCTGAAATCGGAAAAACACAATATTTGTGCTATCTTGGCTGTCATTCATTTCCCTCGAAGCGGTCACTTTACATATAAAGTAAAAGTATGGCAATATTATAGTCAAAATTACAATCAAAATTCAAAATCGGAAATTATAATCAAAATCTCCGAGTTCCGTTTTAATAATCACTTTTTTCATAACAATTTTACGGCTCTCAAATGAGAACCTACGTATTAAAATGTGAGCTTAAAAATGCGTTATTCGTTTTTCGTTATATTTTTTTCTATTAAAAACCCAATAATCATCTATCTTTTCAACATTTTTAAGATGATTGATGAGCACATTTTTAAAATTGTGCTTTTTTGTTGGGAACAAATTTTAATTATTTAAATCCAAATTATTAACAAAGTACCTGTGACGGCGAAGAATGGTGATAAACCCGTATCAAAAAATTAAAAAAATAGTTAATTTTTTGCTTTTTATTCTTTATGAAGTTATTACAATAATAATAACACACCGTTTGTATGAACGCTTTAGAACCAAAGGTTGTGCGCTTGATTTACACGACTGATAGGGACTTTACCAACACAACAAAGTGTAGGTATAGTATTTATTTGCCTACACGATGACATCGAACAATAATCGAGCGAGGTCGACCTGCATTTGATCTGTTTTATTTACTTGTGTTGTACTGGTCTATTTCCTCTCCACTCCTCCCGCAATGGTTTACCTTGAAGGATAAACACAAATAGAATTACTTAGCTTCAAGTAAATTTTTATCTAGAAATAGTCTATATTAATGACACGTAAAATATTTTTATTTATTTGTGCTAATTTCTATAAATACACATCTGATTGCAAAAATATTTTGAGATTGTAATTTATATATTTTTACTCTACTTTCATAGGACCAGAGCCGGGATAAAAAAGGCAATATAATTTCGGGAATACTGCTTAAGGCCGGCATATTTGTTGGTAAAGATGAGATATATCGCCCTATTCATTGAATGATTATTCGGAGTATAGTTCCACCGATATACCCCAAGACTGGCGGTTTATGTCGTTAGGGGAAAGAAGCGGAAGTTCTTTTACTGAGGATGATGGGAGGGGGGAAGCATAATTAAATCATTTCTACGTGGGTTAAACCGCGGTGAACATATAGTGTGCTAAATATAATGGTGAAAATTTGTAACGACAGAGTCAAATATCATAAAGGTTTATTGCATGTCCCAATTCAATCGAACAAATTAATTGCGTAATTTAAATTCGTTCGCGATAATTTGTTTTATCGCTACCGTAAGTAGCAAAAAGGTCACTGCTAACAACATGAAAACTTGAAACAATGAGAAATTAAAAGTGAAAATAATATCAAAAAGATTATAGTATAAAATTTACCGTCATTATTATCCGAAATGGTTTATTTATAGGAAATTCGTGATAAGACGTTAGCTGTCAATAATTACATTTGCTAGTATTCACTGTGGTCCCTAAACTTCTATTTAAAACAAATAATGATCTTATTTCTATGAAAGGATGAACAATGTATACTTGGCATTATAATATAATTGCATAAGAACAAAAAATATATTTGAACAAATGTTAGTTTAGTTTAAATAATGAACTATTCAAATTTTAGATCTATAATACAAAGTGTAATAATATTACATTCAAAACTTGTTAAGTACTTATTTAGATAATTAGCTATCTGAATAAAAGAAAACATGAAAGTTGAGGCAATAATGTTTTTTATCAATAGCTTTTAAGATATGTTATTAAGACAAAATAAATTGCAAAATATGAAAAAGTAAGTTTTTTGCAAAACTTGAATAACCAAACATTATTAACAACAAACGGTGGGCAATGAACTAATTTCAGCAGAACTAATATACGTGAAAACTAGTATATGTCCAATAAGTTCCGTTGCCGAAAAAAATATTGATTTCATAGATACGATTAAATTTATATGTAAGGAACATTATATTTTATTGTTTTAAATAAAATAATAATTCAATTCAGCTGGACCAAGAAGGAGTGCGCTGTTTTAGTACTCTCTTTTTTATTTCTTTAACATTTACAAATGTATTTATGGTTTCAAAAATGTATGCTAGGACGAGAAATATTTTTTATGTAAATAAATAAGGACAACCTAGATCCTTTTTCAGAAATTATCAATCTTATATTATTACCTAAACATGAATGTAATCGTAATATGTTGACAATATAATTCGCATATTAATTTCATCATTAATTGAAAATACAGAATATTTATTAAAATTTGCTAAAAAGCATATTTTCAACTAAAAATATATATTGATGAAAAAAAACAATGTGCCACATTGTATTGTATTGTATTGTATTATCAAAATACTTTACTATCAGCACTCGAATGCGAGGGACATATATATATACATGTAAACATATATATATATATATATATATATATATATATATATATGTGTGTGTGTATGTATATATATATATATATATATATATAAATTGCAAGCATTTTCCATTTTTAAAATATAACAGATTCGGTGACTGTCAATAAAAACGTGAAACATTATTGATGACAAAAATTAATAGGCACTGGGTAATTTGTAACAAGCGAATGTAGGAAAATACCATTAACGGAGAGTTACAGGGAAATCTTCATTTAATGAAGATTTTGACAATTTATCTTTTATACTTTTAAGTACATAACTGAACAAAAGCCACACAAATGCTTTCGGAATAATTCAGATCCGCAATATGTTTGGTTTATGATTATTAGTAAAATGTATTTTTGTAAATTGTTACCGTAATGTTTTATGTACTCATGGAAATAAAGGCATTACAATATTAAGAGTACTATAACGATATTATCAGTAAAACAAACATCTATCGGGGAAGTCCGTTTTCACGAATACGGAAATTCCACTAAAAATGTTACATTGTATGCAATCGTATAGAAACTCTGATGGAGAGAAATATTTTACAGGATAGGAAAAAAAGATTTCAACTTCGTCTGAAAACAAAATTATTCTGTATGAAGACGAGGAGTTTTTTAAAGGTCTGAAGTTATTTCTTTGGTTATGCATAAGATAAAACGAAATTCTATTATGTATTATTACGTACTTTGTTCATTACATATTTCAAGAAAGTTTCTAATTGTTGCTCTGAAATCAGGAAAACATACACTAAGGAGAAATGGTCTGTCAAGTTATTTGTTTTACGTCGATGAGAGGTATAATAGGCAATAGGTTCACAACTGAAAAACGAAGTCAATATATATATATATATATATATATATATATATATATATGTATATATATATATATATATATATATATATATATATATATATATATATATGTATATCCGCAAATCTCTCATATTGCATTATAGTCGTGGATGTCTGTGAGGTTGTGGGAGATATAATGACAGCTAACGTCTTGTCACGGATTTCCTATAAATAAACCATTTAGGATAATAATGACGATAAATTCTATACTATAACCTTTTTGATGATATTATTTTAACTTTTACTTTCTCATTGTTGCAGGTTCTCATGTTGTTAGCAGTTATCTTTTTTCCAGTTACGGTAGCAATAAAACAAATGACAGCGAATGCATTTAAATTACGGAATTAATTTGTGCGATTGCATTGCGACATGCAATGAACCTTTATGATATTTGACTCTGTCGTTACAAATTTTTACCATCATATTTAGCACACTTTATGTTCACCGCGGTTTAACCCACGTGGAAATAATTTATTTATGCTTCCCCCCTTCCCTCAACCTCAGTAAAAGAACTTCCGCTTCTTTTCCCAAACGACATCGGTCGCGAGTCTTGGGATATATCGGCGGATCTGTACTCGGAATATTCAGTTAATGAATAAGGCGATATATCTCATTCTTACCAACAAATAAGCCGGCCTTAAGCAGTATTCCCGAAATTCTATTGCCTTTTTGGTCACGGCTCTGGCCCTATGAAAGTAGTGTGAAAATATATAAATTACAATGTAAAAATATTTTTGCAATCGGATGTATATTTCTAGAAATTAGCGCAAATAAATAAAAATATTTTGCATGTCATTAATATAGACGATTCTCCTCGCTCGAATATTGTTCTATGTCATCGTGTAGGCAAATAAATACTATACCTACACTTCGTTGTGTTGGTAAAGTCCCTATCAGTCGTGTAAATTGAGCACACAACCTTTGGCTCTAAAGCGTTCATACAAACGGTGTTTTAGCATTACTGTAATAACTTCATAAACAATAAAAAGCAAATAAATTGTAAAGTATTTTTTGAACTGTTTTGATACGAGTTTATCACAATTCTTCGCCATCACAGGTACTTTGGTAATAATTTGGATTTAAATAATTAAAATTTGTTCACAATAAAAAAGCCCAAGTTTAAAAATTTCCTAACCACTCATCTTAAAAGTTTTGAAGGGATAGATGATTGTTGTACATCCTTATCTCATATATTATAGTGTCAACGTGATGTAACCATTAGGAATATTTAAACATACTTTAAAATTGGAGGATAAATTATTAGTCATTGTTTATAAAATTAAATCGCGAATCGGTATTGTTAATTGTATTCGAAATTAATGTAAAAACTATTACTTGTCAATGAATTATTAGCAGCCTGCATATTAGAAATTAACGTAAAAGCTATTACTCATTGATCTGAATGTATTTAATGACAGCCAGCGTGTTGCATATATATATATATATATATATATATATATATATACATATATATATATATATATATATATATATATATATATATATATGCTATTATAGCTAAGTTCAAACTTCACTTACAAAATACGACTAGCGTTTTTCCGAAAGTTTTTTGTATGTTACTATTACATTATCCTTCCTTTCAATAAATCCATTAATCTGCCATTAAAATGGGCAAATTAAAACATTTATATAATATTCTGTTTGTAAGTGTTATAATACGTGTACATAGTATTTCAAAAACATTAGTTTCTCCTGAAACGTAATTTTATTGCCTACTGCGTCTTTCTCAGGCGTAACAATATGAATATTCAATATTTCAGTAACATTATGAATATTTAAATAACATTATTTCTCATCACTGAAATATATTGCTCAGTATTTCTTTTATAGAGGTAATAGACATACATTTTAAAATGCAAATTTATTTTTGAATAAAATGTTATCTCTACTGGATTACAAGTAATAGTTGATCAAATTTTGATATGTATTTGGGTCTGTAAAACGTTCATAAAAACTATTTACTAAAAATTTGTGAAGTTTTTATGTACGTTTACAAACCCAACTACACATCATAATTTGAATAACTATTACTCGTAATATAGTAGATATTACTTATCTGTGATCATTTTACTTTTCATTTCGTTACATATTCTATTGTTTTGTTTGATATGTATTTGGGTCTGTAAAACGTTCATAAAAACTACTTACTAAAAATTTGTGAAGTTTTTATATACGTTTACAAACCCAACTACACATCATAATTTAAATAACTATTACTCGTAATATAGTAGATATTACTTATCTGTGATCATTTTACTTTTCATTTCGTTACATATTCTATTGTTTTGTTTGATATGTATTTGGGTCTGTAAAACATTCATAAAAACTACTTACTAAAAATTTGTGAAGTTTTTATATACGTTTACAAACCCAACTACACATCATAATTTGAATAACTATTACTCGTAATATAGTAGATATTACTTATCTGTGATCATTTTACTTTTCATTTCGTTACATATACTATTGTTTTGTATACATTTAGATATGAAAAAGTATCAGTATAGCTATTGGGGTTTGTGATAAAGAACTCTAACGAAAATGATCACTTTAAAGTTTAATCTTTTAAGTTAAAAGATTTTATTTCATAACTTTAAATAAGTGCCAAATTTTAATAACAGATGGACATCGGTAAACTATAAGTGTTCCTAGTTTAGTTATGAAACCGTAAAAACGGAATGGCTTAAAAAGTTAGAACGCCTGTTTAAAACAGTGAGAAAATACACATTGCCATCATAAAAAATATCCTATAAGGTGACTATTCAGTTATAGCTTTTATTTAAATAAATAAGAACAGAAACTATGGCGTGCTGTATTGTTTCACATTCTCAAATTCATCGCAAGGTAAACTCCAGTGCGCTGCAATGATTTAACATCCTGAAGTAAATTTAGAAGCTATGTAAAGTCAAAAAACGGGATTTAGACTAGTAACATAAAAACTACAATATGAATTCTGCACAACCTGTACTTGATTTTAGGGAACTTTAGTAAAATAGTTATTAAAAAAAAAAACTAGTCTCAGCTTTAGATAAATTCATGTTACTGGAAAAGCCATCTTTGAAGATTTAAAAAAAAACCAAATGCATAGTATATTAAATGGTGTTTAGAAATTAGTTAAATTGTATTATTTAAACGTTTGAATGCATTATGATTTACTACAATATTAAATTAAAAAACGTAATGTAAAATGGTTTAGCAATTATCATTTTAAATAGATATGTAAAAAAATGAACAGATCAGCATAAGGATGAAGAAAATGAAAGAATATTACAATACTACAGATAAAATTTAGAGTACGATAATGTTTGTAACGGATATTTATAAGAATATAACAGTTAACAAATTCCATTAACAAATTTCCTTACTTTCATCTTGCTATCAAATTTTACATATACAAATTAAATCAACTTGCGCAGCGAAGTTAATTTCGGAACGAACAAATTGAGTAAGAAGCAATGAGATTCAAATTCAAGAAAAGTTACCCAACTTGTGAGCTAATAAACAGGTAAGAGACTCTCCACAGATACGAAACGGTGCCGGTGACACCGAGCGGCTGAAGAAGCGAAGCGAAAACGAACCGGATGTCAACGTTCAACGTCTTATTCAAGTTTAAAGTTTGGAAGCAGTCGAAATGTGACTGAGGCGGAAATGTTTACTTTATATAAGGCTCGCTATTTTCGAATAACTCTACACTTTTTGTTGGAAAATAAGACGGTTTCTATTTGCGAAAAGTGTATTCATAAATTTGGATAGGTATCTGTAATAGATAGAAATATTTCATTCATTAATCATCTCTAACATTAATTATAATTTAATAGTTGGAACAGTAACTAATTCATCATGGGAAATAACCATTGTCGAGTTACATTATATCATTTAAATAAAAAGGTAAGCTGGCAATTTTATTTTATAGGCCAGTTTAAGTTAAATTCTTATTCTGAAGAAATATATTTTAACTTGTTATTTTGGATGCGACATTTTTAAATAAATGAATTTTCTTCAGATTTAATGTTTTATTTTTATGAAAATCGTCAACCGATGCTTTGATGCCAATGAGAATGAAAGACATCATTAAGAAATTCGTATCATGTTTCGTTCATGTTGTTTGATATATTACAACCAAATATGTTTCACAACCAAATGAAACTACCTGATTTAGTATTATTTTTGTTTTATTTAAATTCTTTACCATGACCTAAGTTTCGTTGTATGACAACATCTTCGGGTGGGTAATTTGTGAAGATTCATCAGGCAATTTGTAAAAATGAATTTTTGCAAATTGCTCACCTGAAGATTCCATATTATTTTATATTATGTAAACTTTTATATCTTATTACCGAAAGCTTAGTAAGTAGAAAGTTGAAAAAGGAAAAGCAAGCGACATAGAAATACGATGTAATAATTCCACATAAAATTATAAAAGAATAAATTGTTGGTACCGCGAGACTTTCCTCATCTTTTCTTGTTCTGTGAAACCCTTTCCATACCACATTTTAAGATTATATGTAAATTCTTATTAGTTTTGATGGGCGAGTTAGAGAAACGAGATATTTAAAAATCTGCATATTTTTATTGCCTTGATTTAGTGGCTAGATCTGTATGCAGGATTGTATTATTAATTATGGCTAGAAATATCTGACGCATCGTGAGAAAAATCGTCTCGTAGAAAGAAAGTCAGACAGACGCACGGTCAACCAAATGACCTTGGAATTACTAATATTACCATATTAGTAATTCCAAGTCATCATAGTCATTATTCCAAGGTAAGACCAGTATTTATAAAATGAACAGTAAAAGAAGTAACTTGTTTACTTATTTCTTTATTCCAACTTAAATGGAGAAATCTTAGCTTACCATTTCAAATTTAAAATAAAAACATTTTTTTATTTATTGAATAAAACAATTTACAATATATAAATGAACAAATGGACATTTACTGCAAGCTGGCATGTTACATTTAGCATTCGAGTATCCTTTCTATTCGCTTGATCGTCTTAATTTGTTCACCACAACAAATGATAAAATGCAGATCTGGTAAATATATATAAAATAATACTTGCCATGTAACTAGATAATGGCCATGATTGAAATATATACCTCTCATTTATAAATTAAAGTTTTTTTTATATTTCTATGATTCCATGCGGAACCGCTAGCAAAAGCAGCATATTTTTAAAACCAATTGAATTATTATTGTTATGAAAGCAGCACCTGCACGAAAAGGAAAAAGATGGAAACACACATTTAATCGTAAAGGAAAATGCAATTTTCCATTGTTTTACCACTCTTAAATAATAAACATAGATTTCTCAAATGCCCTGTAAACCAAAATAATACTATTAGAATTATGATCTGTTGCGCTACACAAATCACTAAGTACAGGCAATTAATTAATATTTTAGACATCCGCTCATTAAAATACAATCTGTTAACCATTTCATATTAAGGGCGGACAAAATGCCATTGTCATAGGGGCGTTTGGCCTTTACGAACGCGGCTTGTAACCATGGTCAACTTTCGAGCCTTTATGGAATATTTAAAAGGGTTATTGTTATTTGCGTTTCATATTTTTAAATAGGTGACTCTATGGGACAGAATTATTTCGAATACTTTCATTTAGGAAGTAATTATAAATTAAGAATACTCGAAGTATTCTTAATTTATTGCATTTTTTAATATATTTTATTTTATATATGATGTTCTTATATTATATATATATATATATATATATATATACAATTTTACGTATCAAGTACCCCCACCCCCTTGTTATTTAATTAAGCCTATCTTTTCATATTTTTATCGAAAGCGGAACAAGTATTTGCGGTGTCATTTTGCAAACATACAACAATATTGGTATACAATTTCATTTAATGTTCTATTTATAAATAATTTAAAAAATTATACGTTAATTTTCTATATATTTTATATTTAGTGGGCTTATCTGAAATTGGAAGTTTTTCTTCTGTTACAAATATATTAATTTTTCAGGTTCTATTACCACTTTTATATTTTCACGAGAACACAATATTGGAAATTGTTATGAATATTACATCTTTCAATTGTTATCATATATACAATATATAAGAATATGGTAATGTATAAGAATATGGCTACTTCTCCAAAGAACTATAAAAATAAATTACTTTAATATGGTTCGAAAAAAACATTTATTGGGATATTTGCACACCTTTCATCATCCAAAAATTTATTCCATAAAATTAATAACAATTCTTTTTACTTCGTTGACAAAAACATAAAATATTTCATTATAAATAAAAATAATAATTTCACTCCATCGTAACAAACCCTGATTAATATACATAAAATGTGAATATAGATTTATAATTAATATATATTAGAATGGAGCACACGAAGTTTTAATTCAAGCTATGTCAAAAGAGTCTCAAGCTCTAACAGTTGTGCTAAGAGCTAATGAACGGAAACCTAATGCGCAAACATTAGTTCTATGCTCTCCGTTATCACGTAATTAAGCACTGTTAGTAAATTATATCAAATATCTTCTTGAAGTATTAACCTAATTTAATGAATACTTCATTATGGCCTAATTAAGATTTATGATGTGGCTCCGACGTGTATTATAGCAAATTTGCCCTTCCTCACATTTAAGAACACTTCAATGCGTATTGAGAATGTAATTTTATCGTATAAAGACCTAACAAAAACTTTAAAGGTTATATATTCTCTTTTATAAACACACGTAAATTGGAATACATAAATTTAACATTGCCTTATAAATATCTCACATATTTTGATGAGAATCGGAGTTGTTTTAGTTGAGCCAGCCAATTTTGAGCCTAGACGCGAAAATTGGCGCATGAGTTGAGTATGAACATGATGTCAAGAATGCAAATTGAATAAATTTCAACACGAAAAAATATCTATGAAATATTCGCGGTTGAACGTTACCACGCTTTTATCTTTATTGTATTGTATTGCACGATTAAATTGATTCAAAAATTCTTTTAAAATGTTTTTGTTTCACAGTTGTTAACTCATTCATTAGATAGTTAGCTTAAAATAAAGGTATTTTATGTTCGCAGCTGATGGTTTTCCCGTTAATATATTATTTGATCTGTGAACGCTACATTATATTCAAAATAATTGTGCTTAAAAGTTATTGACTTATTTATTAGACAGTTTGCTAAAGTAAATGCTTAAGTGTGCACAATTAAAATTATGCCTCTGTCAATCAAGACATTGTGTCACATATATTGACTCAGCACGCAAAAATAGTATTCATATTTAAATATACGTAATCAAACTGTATAAGCTATACTAAATATTTAGTAATTATCGTGAGCTAGTTCACATAAGCCAATGAAGCTGATAACAACGACGTTGAATGAAATAACAATTGATTAGAAACAATTTCTTTTCTTCTGTTTTTTTATTTCTCTTTTCTATATTTGTTTTCGCCATTTAGAATACTTAAATTACGATATAATTCAATAATGGACGTAGCAAAAATTCACCCTTAAATTGGAAATTATTTTAAGTAGTGAGCAACGTTAAGATCACATGTAGGGCTATTACTAATATCTGTAAAGTAATATGATTTTAAACACCTAAAGTACGGGGGTATTTCCCTTAAAGTACGGATAATTTGAGTAATGGGTATAGTTTAAATTCATCCTTAAATCGCAATCGATTTATGTACTGGGCAACGTTGAAATTCTCACGAAGGGTCAATACCAATATCTATAAACAAATATGATATTATCGATTAAAGACCAAAAGTATTTCCCATAAATAACGCTTGATTTGAGTAGAGGGTATCGTTAAAATTCACCCTTTAATCGGAAGTGGTTTAAGTAGTTGGTAACGTTAAAATTCAATATATAAGCTATCTCCAATAACTATGAAGTAATATGATTATACCGATTAAAGGCAATGGGCATTTCTCTTAAATTACGGTTAATTTGAGTAGTGGGTATTGTTTAAATTTACCCTTAAATCGCAATTAATTAAAGTAGTGGACAACGGTAAAATTCCCAGATAGGGGTATTACCAATATTTATGAATTAATATGATTATACCGATTAACGGCCAGGAGTATTTCTCTTAAATTTTGGTTGATTTCAGTCATTGGTATCGTTGAAATTCACAATTAGGATGATTCCTGATATCGGAATTATACACATTAGACATTAAAAAAGAAAAAAAATTCATAAGTTATGAATGAAAGCCAAATAGAGAAATTATTAAATAATGAAAAGGCTTATGATTTGATTTCAAAACCGAAATAAAAAAAAACGAAGCTAAAAGAACCAAGACAACTAAGTCTAAAAAACAGAAAAACAAGTTAGACGATTAAACTTTTACTGAAAGATATTCGTCACTAAATTGTAAAGCCATAGGTGGCGATCAGTTTTGATAAATGTTGTATTGGAAAAAAATATTCATGTCTTAAAACTGAACTGTGGCTTCACAATTCAGTGACGATTATCTTTTAAAGAAATTGTGTTTACCTGACTTGTTTTTCTAATATTCACATTTTTCGACGTAGTCGGATTTTAGTTCTTTATAGCTTCTATTTTATTTTATCCTTTTAACCGGACGCGCGTAGAACTTTGCATTTTTATTATTTGTGCCAAACTTGGCTATTTTTCAGGTTTATAAAAAAATGGTTGAAGAAACCGCACAATTATTTTCAAAGACCTGTTGAATGATATTTTTCGGATATATGAGCAATTTTTTTTTCTATTCTGTTTTTCTATTACAATCCACCAAAATATTTTTTTTGTCTAGAAAAATCTTGTTAATGATACTTTTATAAATTTTATATTTTATTTAACAAACCGATTGTTAAATCAATTGTTAAAATCGGTTCAGCAGTTTCGGGGTTACGATAGAATATTCATATATAGATACATACACACACAGGCTGGTAAAATCATTACCTGCCTTTGCTGCGCTGCAGTCGGGTAAAAAATTCAGAAAAATATGTCACCACCATATAAAGACCAGTATAAATTTGGTTGCATAAGTAAAATCAACCGCACTAAAAGGGATCAGATAATTTCCATAGAATAAATTTGTTACAACTCTACATTGCAAAAACTGATGCGGTATTTTAATAAAAGTTATTTGATAATTCGAAAAAAGGAAATAA
The DNA here is from genome assembly GCA_039881145.1 of Druceiella hillmani. Taxonomy (NCBI): domain Eukaryota; kingdom Metazoa; phylum Arthropoda; class Insecta; order Lepidoptera; family Hepialidae; genus Druceiella; species Druceiella hillmani. Next base: position 661,352 of record JAYKKI010000049.1, read on the forward strand.
TGCAAAGACCTTTAAATTAAGCAAAATGAAATTGACATAGATTTTGAAAAGTTTTGTGATGTATGCATATTAAAATCAAAATATACAATTATTTAACGAATTACTACTTGTATCATTATTATTATCTCTCATCATTCATATTAATGTTAACACAAAGATAAATATACCTAGGCCTTATAATCTAGGTATTGACAATAAGCACTAACTTTCAAAAGCCCACCGAGCACCAATATAACAAAAAATTAATAAAAATTTTATCGCTTTGATAAATAATCCCTTCCACTGCAGGATATCAAACGCGCACGCACGCACTTTGAATAACGAACGATGTTACGAGTATCGTATTTGCCGTTATTGAAATTCAATTGCATTGAATAGTGGTTAGTTAGTTACAGTTAGTGGTTGAATAGTTGCAATGAATAATGGTTATTAAGTCTGCGGTTGAGTATTTTCCAGCTTAAGTGTTGTTTTTCCAGCTTGAGTGTTTTCCAGCTTAAACTTCGAATTTAATTTTCCTAGTAAATATCTATGGTTGAAACAAATACATAGTTTATTTTAAAAATAGTTTAAATAGGCTATCTAAATTTCATATAGGTCTTCTTATAAAGGCCTGTTCTTAATTAGCTATCTTGATAAAATATTATCTCTTATTCAACTCCGCATCAAATGCTACGTATTTTATTATCCTGCCCCATTAAAATTTTTATATATTGAATATGAAATGCTAAGAACACACATTTTACAAATATGTCAAGAGTACATCTAACCAGGACAAATAGGCTAATCGTTAATTAATTATACATTAATATTGAAAAAAAAGAGAAATTTAAAAAAAATCTATGTAGGGGATTTTGTCCTAATTCTTATGAATTGTATAACAAAAGCGAAGGCGTGTATATTTTTTTGTTCCTTTTTAACGGCTCAATTATTAAAAGGATCTTTACAAAATTAGGAATACATAAGCAAACTCCATTACAGAAATTAATAAAGAATAGCTTTTATTTAAGAAATATTGAATTCCACATAGCAAACTGTTATTCAACTAGTGAGCTGTATAAACAAATTGGTTTGAAATTTATATTTTTGAATAAAAACACGAACAAGTGACGAAGAGAAAATAGAAAATTCGATATAGTGGAAAGATATTTTTCCAAATTGACAATAATTTTAAATAGCAAAAAAACAGCAATAAAATGCGCAATTTTTAAACACATCGAGTATGTGTTGATATATTCTACAGCTCATAGATATACACACACAATCACAATGAGTTTCTTTTTGGAAACAATCACGACAGTAATTTTTTACGTCTAAAATAAAACACGATACAATACCAATAGACAATAGGATGTTAATATTGTGGACCATTATAGATTTCCCGTTTAAACATTTATTTTAATAAAATAACATGAAATTAAACATGATGATCCCACACTTCTTTTTTCAGAAAAAATGGGATTTAAAAACAAAAAGTGAGACCAGCGTTTTCAGTTCTAATACATTTAAAATAATTTAAAATAACAAAAATAATTCAAACTTCTTTCTAATCCAAAATATAACTTTCATTACTTCTACAGATCTCTGTGTTTCATAAAATTAGATGACGTGTATCAAAAAATATTTGATCACACACGAGGAGCTTCCGTAGCAAATACATAAAGCACACAGTCAAGCTAAATGAAAAGCTCTGACTTGGATTATCGCTATATGAACAAAGATGTGTTGCTATTGTGTTCAGGTAAAAGTTCATTTTCAAGATTAAACATGAATAATGTAAAATAACTATATACAGAGTTAGTGTTAGAAATAACATATATATTTTATATGTGTTACATGTAACATATATAAAATATAAATGTTAACTCATATAAATAATTTACTGAACCATAATGTCGTGATTTGTCGAAATCAAATTTATACAAGGGGTCAAGTATTCAGCTTAAAAAACATAAATACATCAATGTTTTAAATGCTTTCTTCGAAGCAGATTAAGTTAATATAAATAAAGTAGAGCCATGGAACAAGAATATTGAATTCTAATATTTTTATTTATATTGACACGATACAGGTTGCAATTCTCGATCGATTTTTGTGACTCATTTTTCCACGTATAGATTAAGTTTCTCTAATTAGATTTAAGTTCCTCTAGTTTTCTCTAGTTTGTTGATATTTACAATAATTTGCTGAACGGTCTCATTTTCGTAAACAATTTTCTGCAAAAGTTCCCATTAATACTCAATCAGTGTTCCTGCCACTTCTTTCTGCTCTAAAGGTTTTAATTTCTTTTATCAAAAGATCCATCATAATATAATGCTATTTATAAAAATTTATCAAAATGGATATTGAAATTTCAAAAATAGAGAGGACGTAGATTATCATTTTTGTAATTTTTTAAATTTTACCATTTTTAATTAACATGCTGAAATATTATTTTCTTTGAATATGGGTATATTAGTAAATCTAGGTCACTTTATATGAATAAATAATTTCTTTCATTAATTATTTGCAATAAGAAAGAATATTTGCATGGGGTAAAAGCGTCAATGTAAATCATTTTTCACTTGTTGACAATATGGAAGTTTCGCTTCGAACATAAGGGTTTCTACGCATTCGATTATAGTTCTCTCAATTGCTCAGTGTGAAATGTGTTTAAGAGTGCGTCACCGATGCTACGTCAAAATTTAAATAATTTTGGATACAGCTGATTATTTTTTGTACAATTTATATTTCTTCCCACACGCTTCATGTTTGCCACATTGGCTGAAATATATCAAAAAGTTAATATTCTTATCATCTACTGACATTTACCGGCGAGTCGGTACGAACGGGGAATGGAATGGTATTTATTATATAAAAAGATATTTTTATGCCTTTTTCTCCTTCTTCAATTTCCTTTTTTTGGTAATGTCTTTTCTATACCTTTTATTCACAGTTTTATTTTTTGTGAGAGTAAATATATTGATTTACTACCCGAGCTTATATTACCCACAATAAAAACACTCTGGTCCGTAATGTATTCCGGTCGTTATGAAATTCCGTCCCTGGATTTAATCAATGTAAGAGGAAATATGATTTACCCAGAAACTGCGTGCCTTGAAGTCTAATATTAAATTGGTCGGAATCATTGAGATACGCCTTCTATGTGCTTTTTGTAGTGCCCGTCGGCTCTACAATGTTCTCCGGCGGGACCTGGTAGCACACAGATTGCAAGTGGCGGTTCAGTACACCGTCGGAGTCAGGAAATAGCCCGCATCGATTTTCCAATCCTAAATAACCTTTCAATAATGGATGGTTTGAAAAAACTAACAGAAAATTGCAGTATTTTTATGTGTTTAAATGGTCGTAAAATTTTCATCCTCTGAATATAAATTCTATAGGCACGAGCCATTCCAACAGTAATTCGTTGTTCAACAGTTGCTTAAACATAAGTGTTTAGATTAGTTGTGAAAAAATTAATAGTTAAAAACCGTTATTACAAAATAATATATAGAATACGGACAATTACAGTTATTACAGAATAACAAGAATAAAATGCGGACTCAAACAGTTATTTTTGTTCCGATTGCAGATTCTTGTGAAATCAAGGCAAACTCCAGAAAAACAAAATAAATCTTGAGTTAAACCGTTTTCCATAACATAATCAACATTTATTAAAATTAATGTATGAAATGAATATTATCATTAATTTAAACTATTGTGCCTATACTCTTTGATGTTACGGCATATATTTTTTATGGAATTATTTTTGACTACGCCAACACAAATTAATATTAATGTGGTTACAACCATAAAAATAGGCTGCAATTTTACTAAAAAAGGAATCTAAAATATTGGACTTAACTTTATCAAAAATTACCAAAACGATTGTGACATGAAAAATAACTTTGTACATGTTAAGGTAAACATATGAAGAAAATGTATAAGGGGCTAATTCACTCTTCGCAAAATTACTTTCACGATAATTATTAAGCAGGAAAATTTAATGAAATTACAAAAAAATTACTTTATCCCAACGTCATGCCAAGTCTCGAACTTCATTCGAAAATTTGTTTTGTAAAATAAATTAAACGGTCTGACAGGTAAATGGGACAGTTAAGTTATTTTGGGACTTGCCTCCACCAAAAAGCCGGTTGGTCATTTAAGAAATTGCGTTATTTTGATTGAACGCCCTGAAGCGGTAAAGTTAAATACGCCTCGAGACACAGTTTCTTGTTGAAGGTCCGTCATTGTAACTTCATATCCGTAACCGATAAAAGTTTATTCAGTCACTGATAATGCATGCCATTTTCTATAATTTCTGGTCGAAATTTGAAATAAATATGAAAATTTTATTTTGACTATATCAGGTCCAATGTGGTATTGGACAGATATTAAACTATATAATATTTTTTTCTGCCAGTTGATGCATAGGAAGTATTCATTTCCAGTAATTTTCCAAACCTGTTTATCTTGTAGAATTGTTTGATCTACCATCTCGAATTTTTCGTTTCTGAATTAAGTTTTCAGATGTTTCAGACTAAAGGTTACATATCAAAAGTTTGCAACATTTATTTTAAAACTTTTATTAGAAATTTTAATAGTGCCTCGATCATATATGATCAATCATCATTATCCACGGTAAATTAATATTTTTAGTTTAACGTTTCCCATTATCCTCGTACATACAATAAAACAGTGTAGGTTACTTTTTTAAAGCCTTTTTAATAAGCAAAATTTTTCGTTGTTATTTTATTATTTTAAGTCCTTATTCGGTCAATTGGAAGTATCTAGTTGGTTCAATATACTGGGCCGTTAAATTTAAAGAAAAATATCTTTTTACAACGTTATTTATATTTACTATAAACCTAAACGTAGTATTAAATTTCACTGAAGTTATAAATTTTTTATTAAAAATTGATGGAAAACGTAGTTTCTTTTATTTTTTGCCAAGTGTAAAGAGGATGTTTTTGAAAAGTTCTTTCTAATTAGTTAAACCTATTTAAGCAGTACGCTGAATAGTTTCAATCGAAATTAATTGCTTAAACTGTTTTCAATAATTTATAATACTATTTCACTTTTAATTAGTACCTAAAACCATTTTAAGTAAACTAAAAAAAAGCTAAACCGTTTCATGTCTCAGTCTTTCGTATGTACTGTAACTATGTATCCAGTAAGATATTTATATTCTGCAAAAAAAATTGCTAAATTTTATATTAAGGGAATAGACATATACGGTACTTTTAAAATTGTCTTCAATAAGATTCATGAAAACTTCGATCCGGAATCTTCTTTCCGTTAAGATATGTCCACTGTAATAACATTTAGCTTAGTGCATCGAATGGAATCCTAAAAGTTACTAGCCATTTTAGCTAATATTTTTTCCAAATAAAAAAAGGAGCAAGAATACTCCAATCTTTGTGTGAAATTAAGCTCTTACTATTTCTATCAATTTATTCTTTTCAGTTTTTTTTGACGTCATGAACAAAATATTTATTGAGTATCTACAACATCTCACATAATAAAACCATGTAAGGGGTTTGGCCATTGCAGTATCATTCCTCAAGTTATATTGTTAAAGAATCCTTCTATAACCCTATCATCATTTTATAATAGCTTAAAGTACTCTAGTATTAAATAAAACAAAGCCATTTTATCTCAATTCGAATATATTATTATAGAATTTTTTTTTTAAATAAAAAAGCTATAAAAAAATTAATGTCGCACACAGATTTATACTTTGGTAAAGATAATTCAAAGAATAACTAAGAATTTCATTTGAGCTTGTGATTGATACGTGTTTATTTTCTTTCCAAAGAAAGTAATTCGCATTGGAGTAGGTAATATTTATTACAAGGTAGCTTAACCAGCTTCCAAGGATTTTGTTGACCAACATGAGAATTGTGATCCTTACCACGTTTACCAAGACAAGAAGCCTTGGATGCAAGAAGACTCAAAGTACTTCGAATAAAAATATTAGATATATTGGTGCAAAATATAATTTATCCGTATAACATAATTGCAGTTTGCGAAACAAAATGAATTTTCCTAAATAAAATTTGGCTGGACGTGATATTTTCGCAAAATATAGAAATTCTTATATTATTTATGCGCAGACAATGTTTAAAAAAAAATTACAAAACAATATGTATATATTTAATATTATTCGTTTAAATCTAAAATTCCTGAAAGTTTACGCGAACTTCTTCGTCGAGATCTTCTAGTAATTAATAATTCAGTTTATTAAGAACCTCTTATTGTTTTCTGAGCACAAAATTAAATAAAATGAAAGAAATGGCAGCTCTCTCCTTTAGACTATTCTCATTTCATTAGACATTAGTTTAATTTCACATTTAAATCCTTTAGCATTAATCTTTCAGGATTGTTTATTTCTTTGCGGGTTTATACAATTTGTCTCTTTTTATATTAATATAAGCTTGCTAAAAGTTAAAGATGGTTTATATCTTATATATATTTTTTTCTGAAACTTGTGGTATAGAATTAACCCCTGGAGCGTGTATGTGGCTTGAGATATATGTCAATATCTTACTCTAACCTGCCTTTTAACGTAGGAGAAATGTTTTTTGCCGTATTACTTATAAGTGACGCACGAGTAAAGTGTTACTTTAATTAGTTATCGACCGTCTCTTCTGGAATTCATACTGGTGTTTTCTATCAAATTTAAAACTACGTAGAACTAATCTATGACATAGAATATTGGAGAAGATTTGCAATGCTATGTGGAAGGTGATTTTCTCATTCTTTCCAGTCTAATTTATCATGCTTTGTGATTTAGATCGATACAACTCTTTTCTATTGGATGAAAATGTTTTTGAACGCTCAAATCTCTTAAGTACTTCTATACACTTCTTCAAATTCTTATAATTTAAATTATTCAAACTTAATTCCATCGGGTTTAAGCAATCACCCATACTGTTCTTTCTATTTACATATAAAAATTTTGATAAAATGTTATCTATCATTCATAATTATTTACTGCTGCACATAACGGATGTAAAAGAGCAGGCCTCCGGGTCTACCCTCGGTCTACGGATCAAAATTAGAAAAGAAGTACGATTTTGTGTGCGTAAAATTTGGTACCAAAGAGCAAGCGCAAATTATTTATAAATGAAAATGGAAGACATGTTTACATTGTGACTGTCGCCATTTGTATTTCTATTTCTAATTGTTGATATTTGAAAGTATTTTTTACGTTTGTATGTATGTCTTATTGGTATCTTATAATTTAATAATAATATTTTAAATATCACAGAACACCTTGCTCGCATTACTCACTAAGAATTCATCGAGCGTTGATTCTAAAGAGCAATAATCTGCAATATTATATAAATTATGTAATACGCTTCTATCTTCCTATGATAGTCTCTTGAAACATCTTGTGACTTGTATGATAGTCTCTTGCATATTCAGTTTACTATGAAAATTGTAGCGATCTACTTAAAAATTTACTTAATTTTAATTATAAATAACTAAGATACAATCGTGCTTGTGGAAATTTGCATGTATATTTAATTCAAAATTTATTGGCAATAAATATACAGTCTGTATACAGTCACAAGAACAGAGATGATCTCACCCGTTATAAATGTAGTCGTATCCTGACATGTTTGGTATGGAGGATCGTAACTTCCGGAATGCAAAAGTAATGAGGTAGAAAAAATGATAGGAAATAATGATGATAGGATAGATATATGATGATAGGATAGATATATGATGATAGGATAAATGATGATAGGATAGGATAGAAAAGAGGATAGGAAATGTATTCTTGGATAAACAAAAAATTATCCATAGTAAAGTTTATCTACTTTTTATAAATACGAAATCAATTTTAGAAATTTACAGAAAATATACTCAGAAACACAGCGATAGTAAGTTTTGTATTGTAGGTGACTATACGATACCTTCAACTTCTTTCCCTTTAATCCCTTTAATTATATGTTTAACGCATATCGCTGCAACTAGACTATTTTTCGTGAATACTAAGGAACATTATTTTATGAAAATTATAAGAATAGAGTCTTAGACTCAGTTCTTACTAATGTGGACTACGTGCATACCGCAGCTGATCCGCTTAAATCAATAAAGAAACATCAAGTTTTCAAATAAAAATAAACCATCCCGCCCTCACTTTGAATATTACTTGCAATCCCGATATAACACTGCCCGTTATGAATAACAAAATATATAATTTCGATAAGGGTGACTGCAATCAAATATGCAAATGTGTAACTATTTTTCAAAACTTTGGTCATAATTCAAGCGATTTTCAAAATAATGTCATCAGTCATATATTACAAATACAGAAAAAAATATAAGGAATACGTGTTTTTTATCTTATATAGTCACAGTTCCCTTATTATATAAAAGGAGTTCGCTGATTCAAGCGTCGATAATAAAATATGTCAAAAATACGCCTTCTAGCTATTTTAATATCAGCTTATCTTCCAGATAATTTGGTGTTGGAGACGTTTTAAAAAAACTTAGTTACTGTACTTAAACAAATGCTCAGGGCCAGCTAGATTGTATCTGCTTAATCAAATATACTGTACATATAATACCCATTTCGTTAATTTTTTTGTATACTATGTGTACACCGCATAAGACTGTTTCTCGTATTGAAAAAAGGTTCACACACCATCTGAATATAAAAAATAATGATCTGATTAAATTTTAACTGATTTCAATTTTATCCATAATTTCAAATTTGTTAAAATGATTGATCCATGACAGAGTATATCCGATGCTTCATAACTACATTATGCCAGAAAAAGTCGGCATTGCCGATAATAGATCTATTACCACTAACCTGCTACTTTACTCAAGAGTTACTCAAGTCATTTGTTTCTGAACAGCAGGTTGACGTGACATGTACTCATTTGAAGAAAGTATTTGGCAAGACTGATCATTTAATATTGATAAGAAACCTAGTGTTAAATCGCCTCACATAGATAATTTATTATTTTAGCTTTAGCAGTTAATTAAGTATGTTTTTCGTTTTGCTTTCATATCTTTTAAAAAAGATATATTTCGTTTTTCATTATTTCAAAAATGTCTGATTTATATTTGTATTTCATGGGAAATTTTACGTTTATTTAAAAGTAATTTAATAATTTTTTGAGACTTACTTAAAAATGTTATCTAATTAACTTGAAATTAGAACAAGTGATACTAATGGGGTAGCGAAAGTTTTGCCGAATAAAACTTTCATCAAATTGAGGTAAAGTGTGTTTCAATCTAATAAAAAAAGTAACACAAATCAATACGAAATCAACTGACCTCGGGTTTTAGTATAAACACGGTTGAAATATTTCATATCAGATATAGCAGACTTATCGGAGTTATAACAGAACAGATTAAGCTCCGGAATCTGATCTATCAACTAACATAACCAGAGCGATGGTATTAATGCGGCAGTCATATATCTCTATACTCGGCAGCCTAATTTAAGGGCGACACATATTTTCAACTTAGAAAATTCTCAAATGTCCTAATTTAAGGGCGACACATATTTTCAACTTAGAAAATTCGCCATCTATAATGTTTCAAATGGAAACTATGGGACCCCAGGTATAACATTTCCACTTACCTAATGTTTGATAATTATTGATCAAATAAAATTAAGCTCAAAAATGTTGAAAATTTTGAAAAAATTTCGACAAGCTAGAATTTAATGGAATCTTTTCTTATTACTAAAAACTTCGCTAATTCACTAATTGCTTCGCAGTCGATCACAAATCCCTGACACTGAGTGACGAAAATATTGAAAAATATTTACAATTCGAGGTAATCTTACAGATTTCTTACAGATAATTTTACAGAATCTTTTTTAATAACTAATCATTATTTTAGTCCCACAAATTGTATTCTAAAAACAAGCGCATACGGTGTCTCGTTGTATCTTCTATACGCAAGTGTAACATACAGATCGTTTCTAAAAATTGTTATATACTTATTACATTTTTATTCTTATTTTTTTCTTATTAAAAATTCTTGTTAAATTAAAAGAAGATGACGGTGGCTTTCTTTGTTTTTGAATTATGGTCCAAATTATATTTATTTTCTTTTTTGTTTTTCCTGACTATTAATAGCTGAAGTGATTTATCCTTTAAAAGAGAGTTTACCAATACTCTCTACTGTAGAAATACCTCTTTTTAAAAAATATTTTTTATTTTTGTAACTTCCTCCCCATTTTCCTCCACTCCTTTTATTACTCTTAATATTCATTACATTTTATATGAATATTTGCTATGAATAGCATTTATCATATTACTAATAATTTAAACCATCGTACTTATTGAATAAATGGCAAAAGAAAAAAAAATATTTTTATGTTGTTGATTAAAATTATTTAAGACAGTTTGTATACCAAAGAAAAAAATATGACTACAGCTGCGGGAAAACACTGAATACTCCAAAACACTTAACTAAATATTTGAAAGAATCTAAATTAAAATTATACAAATAGAATAAATGTTTAAATCAAAGTAATAAAAATGAACCAGAAAACAACTTTCATTTTATAATGTCGCTTCTGCGCTCCAAAAGGCAGAACAAAATTAATAAATTTGCAAATAAAAATATACATCGCGCTTCACCTTGACACCTTGTCAGTCCCCAAATATCTCCGATAATTAGATTTGTGAAATAAACCAGACTGCTTGGGACAAGGATTAGAAAATTAAATTATTTTTGGCGCGCACTTCCGCCAAAAGGTCTAAATTAAAGAACTTGTGTTATGTTGATTAAGTGCCTCGGACTGGTGAAGTTTACGTTTAGAGATACAGCCTGTTATTTAAAGTCCCTCGTTGCTTATTTTCAGCCTGTAGCAGACAAGGACTGATTACATCTATAGACGATGTCTGTATTTTTAATTATTTCCGGAATTTCATTTGAGTACCACAAGATCAAATGATTATGATGATGGAAAAACATAAAAGAGTTTTCAAAAAACAATGTCTGTTGTTATGTTATAAATAATAAATGTTAAATTAACTGTTTTACATATTTCTTTCCTAAGTTTAGTGTATAAAAGATCATGGTGTTTAAAGATTATTATAAAACTTGAGAAATTGTTAACATTTTTTTAGTATTTGTAAAAATGTTTATTTACACTTTTCGTATTCAAAATCTTATAGCTATTTGTAAACACCCACTGAAAACTTACGAAACGGATAAGTGGTGACTTGTCGCATATACTTCCAATGGGTGAAAATTAGCTGACTGGGGCTGTAGGGAAAATAACTGAAATGTGACTATGTGACTATGCGACTGGGCTCATAAATATATTAAGCCACTGGGCCCATAAAGCACTATTGCAACACTGAGTAAAACTCACTCCTGTCTTTTTCCAACCTACCCTCTCCCTATCAATATGCACATTTTGCTTAAGAGATTAATTAGATTTGATGTTACCCTAAACCGATTTTTTCACAGAAAATGAGTCGAGATAAATTGTTTGTCTTATCAAGTACTAATTATGTGACGAGTTTGAAGAAAACAAAAGCATTCCACCGATCCTTGCGAAATAGCACTTTTATTACTTTTTTTATCAGAAAACGAAAATAAGTCAAGTGTCGTATAATATAGGAATAGCTCTAGAGGCTTAGGTTCATACTATCTTTTAAGACTCATTGTAAGGCCTCTGTTCACAAACATAGTATTTATTTATAGAGACCTTCATTCATACATAGTATTTTTTATTTAAATATTTTTATACTCCGTTAATTTTTCAAAATCAATTTCCATTAAAATATCGTCTTCGATATATTAACGAATGCGGGAATTGATTATGAGGAAAATTTGTTTTTTTCGCTTAAAATAAAATAGAATCTTAATAAGCTTTCATATTGCTATAATATATTTATACATACACACACACACACATATATATATATATATACATATATATATATATATATATATATATATATATATATATATATATATATATATATATATATATATATATATATATAATTCAAGAAATTAGGTTAATCTCGGAGGCAGTCGCTGAAAAAATTAAATGATTTGCAATTTATAACCGTATCACATATATTGCGGGTAAGATGTTGCCAGGAAAATATTATTTGTAACTTCAAAAGCAGAAAATAATTAAGCGTTGTTTATGAAATTTCAAAGAGTAACCAAAATATTTATATTACAGAATACATTGGGTCAGTTCCTCATAGGAAGTTCTCGGACGATATTTGGTGTCTGCCAAACTGAAATTAATTACAATATTCTTATCGCGAAGAAAACATCTGCTAATTTAGAGTCTAAATCTAATAGAAGGATTTAAAGAAATTTATGGCAATCTTATCACCCAATCTTATCATCCAGTCTAGACTAAATTTCTTTTTTTATTATCGAGTTAGTCTTAATATATTCAAGAGCAGTTATTTAGAGTCAACTATAGTAAAGTCATCATTTTCGGAAGAAAATAAAACTTTGGTAGGAATGACAATAAATATTTTCTTAAAAATATAAGTTGTTTAGCTGCATACAACATTATGAAGAAATTATAAAATGGCGCATCTGAAATCGCCATGGTATTAACTACGGTCACATTCCATTTGCTGCTGGACTTATTGTAAATTATCATAATATATATGCATATATATATATATATATATATATATATATATATATATATATGTATATAAATATATATATATATATATATATATATATATATACATATATACGGGAAATATAGAAAATACCGCATAAAAATGAAGAAAAATTAGAAAGATATCTTGCATCCAATAAAGTTGTTTGTTGAGTCTTTATCCAAAAAATATGCTACTATTTTAACATCTCATACAATAATAAACGCATTGATTAATAAATTACATTCTATGGAAAACGATCTAGCGGCAACATTTTTAAATCACCTGAAGAACTAGATTAATGTCTGGAGAAATATGAACTTAATATTCTTAATTAATTACCTTCAAAATCCTATGATATTTTACAGTGACAAAAACAGGCCAAATTACAGCAAAGTGACTTTGATAAAGTTATATTACATTATTCCCAAAAACCAGCACCTCAGCCATTCCAGACAGTGACGATAAAATTCCAATGACACGAGATGATGAAGAAATCTCCACAGTTTCATTTGAGTTGTAACTAAAGATGGCTATAAAAACAGCAGCTGCTGGTAGTGAAAAAACATTTCCAAAATTTAATAAAAAAGGAACTCCAGTTTTTACTGTAAAACCTACTTCGACAGGACAAAAACTAGAAGCAGGCTTTCAAAAATATGGCTTCCAGACTTGTGTGGTAGGCGATATTAAAGCGTATACATATGGGGTATGCAGTGATATTCTCTTAGTATCAGAAAAAATACTATGTAGTTGAAACATATGTGTATTTCTATCAAAGAACATAAATTTATCTGTGATATGGGATCAAACAAAGCTACGTATATTAAAACTGCTCGCTTTTTTAATGTTCCATTTTCTTCATAGCCGACTGAAATAAAAATTATGAGAAAGCTTGTATGGTTTCATGGAAGTAGAAGTAAATATATAATGAAATGCTATAGATATATTGGGTAGTTCCACAGATTGAGCGATTTCTTAACGCCAAGGCCATGTTTGATTTTATTTTAAAAACCCTCTCTATTTTTTATCATAATGATTTATAAAATCGCCTATCCAAATTCGTACAACATATTATTCCTAGGACCAAAATAATAATGATTTTAAACAATATATAATTAAAACACTTAAAATCAAAAAGAGAAACCGATTGATAATAAAGCATAAGGCCAAAGTCGATTAATTATTCCTAGGACTAAAACAATGACTGTTTTCTTTAAACAGCTATTTACATTGCATATGTGCCTAATTACAAAGGCAAGACCGGGTACTGTAAAGCCAAGGTCATCATAATATTTCTTAGAATCAAGATTTTCTCTACAGTTATAATAAAAGGGTATTTGGAGATATTGACTCGCAATAAAATGCATGCCTTGTGAACTTGAATGCTACTGGTTAACTAAGCTATTTACAGGCAAAGGCTTAAAATTTATGACTATAATTACAATATTTTATTAAATCGAAACTTTTGACTGAAGTCACTTTTTAATCCATACCATTGGTTCTTATGTAAATGAATAAATGAATTTTGTTACATTCATTTCTCATCACTTTTGAAAAGAAAGAAAAAATTAATTTTAAAAAATGCTTACTTTAAAGCAATACATGCATCGGATCAAAAATTAATTAAAAAAAAACAAATGCGTAAGCGAAATATTCAACATTTTGTAGAAAATATATAAAATCAGAAGAAAGTACATGGAAAAATCATTCGCTGTAAATATATTTCAAAAGAATATTTTTTTTTAATTAGTATTACATTTGTTTTTCTCCATAAAGAAAATTCCCAATTTTTCCTTTATTTCGCTTTTTTCACGTACACGTACGTATATATTTAAAAACAAATTGCAGGAGCTCTCACTATTAACTCAATAAACTATACTGTGTACATTTGGGAATGATTGGTGAATTAGTAATGAGACATGATACTAGTGTCGTTGCTACTATGATCTTTCAAACGTTTCTGAAAGGACGTGCTTACTTTTTATTCATACCACTAACTAGACTTTAAGTTTAAAATGAAATCACAATCTTTATCGCTTCCAACAAGAAATCAATATATTATTGGAAAAAACGGTAAAAAACGCGTATTTTTTAAATCTAACTGATAAAACATTTCATTAAACTAATCTAATTCTCATTGACGTCGTGAATACTTAGCTTGTGGAATTTTAGAACAAAATAAAGTAGTTTTCTGACATTAATTTTAAATTACTCTTATGCTTCCCTGTATCGACTTTTGAATTAGTTTCTATGAATATTTGTTCTTTTATTTTAATTTGAACTTCAACCTTTTGAAATGTTGTCCATATAAACGGACGACCTCATGGACGTACAATGCGGCCGTAGATAACTTTAGAGGTAATCATTACAGTTCATGTCAACTTTCATGAAATATAGTGAAATTAGTCACAAATGTTATATCAGTGGTAATATCTGCTTTTTCCTGTATTTACGGTATCTGCGACTAGCTTTCTTATCAAATTTACCACATTTTTTAATCAAAAATATTATCGTTGAATATGTATTTATTTTTTAATTATTGCGTTATTTTAAATATATTTACTATCTCGATTTGTTTATAAAATGAATTATAAAAAAAAATTGCATAATAGTCGCGTTTATTCAATACATGGCTCAAAATTTACTCACCAGATGTTTTCTTCACTAATATTTATTACCTCAAAAAATTTACACATTTTCCGAAAAAATATTTAAATTTTTGTAAAGTTTTACTTATTTTAATTTAATTGAAATGTGAATACTGACAAACAGTTTAAATGATGATTTAAATGAAACGCGCTTACTTTAACTTCACGATGAAGATATGAAAAGCTTAGATTTGTTATCGCTTTGTAAAAATAACATTAAAGATTATATACAAACCATTACGATTTAATAGTACAGCAGTTTAGTGTTTGTCTTCATAAAAAAATATTAATTTTAAATTGTAAGAAGGTTATATAACTATTTTGAAAATTTTGTTAACAGGAACATCTATTATTTTATTTCACCCATGCTTTTAGGAAATCATGCATATGCGCTATGTATGTGTGCTCATGCTCGCATGTGTGCGCGCCGCGTTCGTGCTGCAGTTACTATAAATTTACGGCAATAAGAATAATTACGCTATACGTAAATTTTTGTAATAGTTTCGTCTTTAACAAGTTATACTTATATTATTAGATGTCATTATGGAACTAGCGTCACTTAAACATAAAATCTTTAGGCCGTTTAATCCGAGCGTCGACAGCGAGATAATGAGCGCTAAACCGGATAAAGTATTCAAATTCACAGCGAGTGTCAAAGGAAAACAAATTGCAATTAGTATAAAATGAAATAAACAAATCGACAATATCACAGAAAAAAGAATGAAATATTATATCCAATAACAAAAATTAGTTTATAAGAAAGTCATAACAAAAGTCGTCTATACGTACAAACATTTTTGCGGCTATTATGTGTGTGAGAACAAATTAACGAAAGTCGTCTGCAGCTTATTGTAACTTTTACCGCTATTTTGTAAGTGAGAACGAAATAACGAGAGTCGTCTGTAGCACATAATACTTTATGCCGACGTGCTTTTTGAAAATTATGATTATCCTTATCGTTAAGTTACCAAAATATATTGTATTTTTTTATTTTATATATTTCTTTAGAGTAGTGACGAAAATTACATTTTATAAAATCGTTCACATAATAAACATACAAAAATGACGATAATACGTCACAATAATTTTAAGCGGATAGTAGATCTGTAGTACAACGTCAAATATGTATATGCAAGATACCCTTTTGTATTAAA
This sequence comes from Druceiella hillmani, assembly GCA_039881145.1. Classification (NCBI taxonomy): domain Eukaryota; kingdom Metazoa; phylum Arthropoda; class Insecta; order Lepidoptera; family Hepialidae; genus Druceiella; species Druceiella hillmani. The sequence goes on from JAYKKI010000049.1 coordinate 677,762, forward strand.
ACATTTTGTCTTTCTAAGAAAGAGTCAAAGCCAATTTTCTTTTCTTCAAACTAGTATCGTTTCACAAATATATCAGATATCGTAACTTATTGCATTATATTACTTAAATAAACCGACAAAAGTTTGTATCGCACACGAACTTCAATAGTGCCACAACTCAAAACTCGTTAATATCATATTCACTTTATAGATGGAGTAAGATATGAATCCTTTATTCTTTACAAACCTCATTTTTTTATTCACGGACAAATGGAATTGTACGCCACTTTTGGATAACTGACTCAAAAATTATTGGTCTGACTGAGGGATGACCAAATATTAGTTAAAATGGTTTTAAATTCAAGGAATGATCATATGGATCATTCCTCGTTTGGTCACTGTGAAGGAAATCATAAGTTTAATGTGTAAAATTTTCAGTTGTGGCAGTTAAACAAAAAGAGTGATAATTATGTAAAAATTCCCTAACTAGTCATTTCTCGGTGCAATTGACTGTTTTTGAATTTTTACGTTATTTCCCATACATTTTGATATTTGTCTCTGAAGTTAATGTAAAGAACTTAATTTAATTTCCTACTTTGTGTTTTTTATATCAATTGACTATTAATTAGTGCAAATATCACAGCCTAAAATTCTTTTCTATCCGATTTGATATTGGTCTATGAAGTTAATTTAAAAAACCTGAATATATTTCCTATTTTTTGTTTTTTTTTATTATCAATAGACTATTAATTAGAGCAATGATCAGAGATTATAATTCTTTACTGCCATATTTCCGTTCAAAATTAGTGAAAAATATAAAGGGGAGAAACAAATACCATTATCGTTATGACTTCCGATGTATAGGTAAAAATAAGCATTTTTCAGTTTATTATTTTTTATAATGATTTTGTTTAACTTTTATGAATCTGAATTAATTCAAATATTCCTGTCTTTTCAGCTTGAATCTTGAAGGAGTTATTACTTCTATTTCCATAAGGAATCTAAAAAAAATCGAGTCAGTTCATCTGTGAATTTAAAGAAATCTATACTATCAAAACCAAAAGCTTAGTACATGGAATTATTACCGGTGCTAAATCTGATATTGAGTTGCACAAACAAAAAAGAAACTAAGCAAGAAAGCTACGGCCATCTCTAATACACACCAACGAATGTGATTTCGATGATTCATTCAGTCTGTTTCATTTACTGATAAAATTATGCATAAATTAATTATGATTCCATCAAAATAAAATTTCACGCAACATTAATAATTTTTTTTCACTTTAACTAAGAGCGCATCTTATTCTATAGTCAGTTCTCCTCATTTTACAGGCAGTTTTCCTGAAATGATTGTTTTTAAATGAAGCTATTGTTCCTAATGATCACAACGAAATGAAAAAAAAATAGTAAGGAAAGGATACATGAGTTTGGAAAAATAACGAAATATAGAAATACTAGAAAAGTTTGTGTTTCCACATTAAAATCGGAAAAAAAATTACTTTATAAAAGAAAAATTGTCTTAAACTATACAGACAGCAAGTTGTTCAAGACTTACGAGGTAGCACGGCCACTGAAATTTAGAATGGTGTCGGAGAGTTCGTCAATACTCAGAACTTAGTTAAATTATCCAAAAGTTTAAACTCAAAAAGAGTTTATTGTAGTGGTAAAACCAAAAATACAGGAATTATTTTAGAAATTCTTAAAAATGCCCGTGTGGATACGAAAGATATAGTGATCGATAATTACAACCATCATAAGAAGATATTAGTCTACATGTTAGTGCGTAAAATTTACCGTCTGCCTGCACAAAGCTAAAGTTTCTATCATGATAGTGAAATTGATTATTATAACTTTATTATAATTATACCAGGCTGTTTGGACTAATACAAGTGCATTACAAAAGCTTTTTTCTACCAAGTTTTATCGGATGTTAAGAAAAAACAAATGTAAATAAAATCAAACGAATAAGATTGTAAAATTATTGGAGCACTTATATCTGTATGCAATATAGTTAAATTATATAACAATTGCATTAAAAACCATTTTGCCATTATTACCACTGATATTACTAACACCAATGAAATATTGATGTAACTCGTGTTAATGTTATTATATAGAGACAAATAAATCTAAACCATTTTGATCTAGGCATCGACAGCGGGATAATAACTGCTAAGCTGGCTAGAGTATTCGAGAGCACAGCGAGTATCAAAAGACAACAATAAATTGATAAATTTCCTATCGCTTTAATAAACAATCATGTCTGCTACAGATATTAAACTACTTACGTTTACAAAGCAACCCCTGTTTTGTCGTGAGTGAATTTCAGCTGCATTGAATATTTTTCCAGCATAAATGTGGACTTAATTGAAACACAAAATGGAAATTTAAATTTAAAATCTAGGTATAAAACAAATGCATAATTTAGTTAAGAACACTTAAAGTAAGCCAACTAAATTTAATGCATGCCTCTTTTTATAGAGGCTTGTCTGTAATTAATCGTCTTGATAAAATATTTTTTTATTAAACCGTACACTTAACCCTACGCCCTTTACTATTCTGCCCTATTTCATTTTGTACTTCGTGTAAATAAATATAAAATATTAAAAAAAATACAGGCCGCAAATACATCAAGAGCACGTTTAACCAATACAAACAGTCTAGTCGTTAATTGAATATTGCCAATTATTGAATAAAAAGGAGGAACAGTTTAAAGAAAAGCCTGTCAAGCTAGAGTGGAATACGCATTACGTGGGTAACGTACACATATATAAATGTTTAATGGTAAAATATATTGCATACTATGTCTTTCACAGGGGAATATACAATAAAACATATTTTTTTGACATTATGTAACTACAAATTAACGATATTCGAATTTTTTGCTTCACTTGTGCTCCAGGACAAGAAGCAAGGTCTTACAGTACAAGTAAAATAAAAAATCCGAATATCGTTAATTTTGTACAACAACTTTCATAAGAAGTTGCTTCTTGCTTCTGTGTTTTAAATAAAATAATTCGAAATAAAAGGCAAAGCACATTAATTTATTTTTTCAGAAAATATGGAAGGTAAGGATAAAAAGTGATCAACATTTTAAATTTTAAGATATTTAAAATATATTCAAATAACAAAAACAATTTTGAACATTTTATCGAACAGAATACAACCCTTATTGTTCCTCCAAATGCCATATCTCTGTTTTCCCACATTGGGCGCCATGCATCCACAAAGGCTCAATCGCACACAATGTAAAAAGCATATGTCGTACGTAAGTAACTTCCATAGCGAACACATAAAGCGATATCGCTTCGTTGCTTAAATGGTCAGGTGAATGTTTTCTTGAAGTAACGACATTGAATATTGCTGTATATAATATTAACATATTTAACATACTTAACATTTTATTGAAGTAAGCTTTTGCTTCAGCAAAATGTTAACATTGTACAGAAAAGATTAAATTAAGTTACAAAAAACGCAATAATATTTGAAGGAGATGATGAATCACATCGTTATTAACTTATTACTTAAGTCAGTCAAAATAGTATTTTCACTGACTCCAGTAATAACTTAATCACAAAATCTTTGGTAAAACCTAAAGAGCACATATTGCGTTTTTTTTTAATTCGAAGGAAAATTTTAAAATAAATACGTTAAAAAATCAGGTGGCAGATGAAAGAGGCAAGAAGATCAGAAAACAATCATCAAATTTAAAAAGGGGTTCATATAGAAAATTGTTTGCAAACATTTGGTTTAACTTTTTGGAGGAAGATCTCCTTTTTCCAAACAGCTATATAGAAAGTTAGTTACTTGTAAAATTACCCGAGTAATAAATACTTATAACGTCAAAATATGAGGCTGGTGCCTTTATGAATAATAAAGCACATGCCCGCGGTGTTTATAATTAAAAGTTGTTGTACTCTCAAAAATACACTTGCAAAAACTGTTTTACTTAGCGACAGTACAAATGAAGGTACGATTATTATTGGTGACAGAGTTATCACATAGTATATATCGTACCTGAAGCGCGAACCTAGCATAAGTTAAGACATGCATAGAGCTTATAGAACAAATTCCGCTTAGAATAAATGTTATATTTGAAAGGGGTGTATTTAAAAAAATTAAAGAAGATATAAAAATAAATATTTACGCGATTATGTTATAAAAATAGAATTTATTTGAGACATATCTCTGATGCAAACTGTGTTTTGGCAATGAATAAATTGTTTTCAACTTAATAGCGTTTCGTCACAGTAAGACCACTTTTCATATACATTTAAAAACACAAAAAAGTGAAATTATCATTAGTGCTAACCTTCATTTGTTGCCATCTTATTAATAATAAATGTTCTTCGGTATAAGTGATGAGGAATAATTGTCACATTATGGAAATCATTTTCAATTTTTTTCTAGACTTTTTCTAGATTTTTACTCTTATTGTATGATAGTAACTTCTTTCATGTTTCAAAATATTTCTGGAAGGAATAAATGATGTCTTTTTCTATTCTTAAGATACACGTCTCTTACGAAGCAATTCTGTGACCATGACTTCTATCCAGATAACTGATTCAAAAAGTCGGCTTTGAAAATCAGTTTAACGTTTAAAAATAAAAGAAAACACAAATCAGGTTCCGCGGTTAAATGTTTTGTTTCCATTATTAATTTCGTTTGTATATAATTATGATCACGGAGAATCAAATTTAAGTCGACCGTGACTTAGGTACGCAAATAAAATCAATATAATTCCTAACACTAAACCTGCATCTATGTTTTATTGTAGTGATATTAAATGTCGTTACTTTAAAGATAAATATACGCTCGGAATATTTTAATAACATAGCTTTGTTCCATATCGCAATAGACGGAAGCCTGGCACGATATTGACTTTGTGCTTTATGAATCCGCTACAGAATAAGGACACGTGATATAATAATAAGGTTTCTGGAAGAAAAAAAGTTGTATTCTAATTGACATAATGTTCAAAATTATTTTTGTTATTTAAATTTATTTTAAATATAATATAACTAAAAAGGTTATTTTCACTTTTCCTTCTTACTTTCCATATTTTCTGAAAAAAAAATAAATGAGCTTTCATTACCTTTCTGTTTCGACTTATTTTATTTAAAACACATTAAGACGGAGAATCTGCAGTGATACATAATATAGAAATGTTAACTGTTTCTTATCGAAGGCGTGAAATAATTTGATTGTTCCAAGAAAGAAACTTAGGCTATAGGTTTTAGGCCATAATGAATAATAATCCATTTAGTAATACAAAAAAATTGCTGTATTTGATATTGAATCTTTAATTTATTTTAATTCAGTTGTTCCTTTTTCATTTATGAAATGAATATATATGTATGAGTGGATTGATTCAGATTCTATTACCAAGAACAAAATGGCAGTTAGGTAACATCTACGTAGACGAAGACTTTGAAAGTCCACGGGTATAATTTTATTTAAATAACTTTTAAACTGTTCGTTAAAAAATGGTGATATAGAAAAAAGCGATGCAAATACGATTAAGGAACATCATTGTAAAAATTGATTTGTTCTCCATTAAGATATTTTTCCACAATAAGCTCCGGAAAAGCGAATTAAAAAATGTGTTTTAAACATTAAAACTTTTATTACGTATTTTACGTAATACACACACACAAGCTTTCCTAAACTTTATCGTAGACCTTTTCGAGAAGAATATGTTGCTATATAAATTGTTTCCATATATCTCTGACGAATAAATAGCATACACGAAGATACCTCTCCAATGAATATTTTTTCCCGACTTCGTCGCCATTTATCTTCGCAGGTCGCCATAATTTTCCTAAAATATTCATGAAATATATACTTAAATCTTACTACTAAACGAATATATTCACTAATAAAAATATAATCCTGGCAGGATTATATTTTTAGCTACGAAGAAAACTACGCGCATGAAGGCAGAAAGACGTGGAGAACTTATATTTATAACATGTATTAAGGAAAAATAAAAAAAACACCTGTTTGATCTATTGCGAAACTGTAACAAAGCTCTGCCTATATGCTAAAATTATTTTTGGAAAATAAAATAGTGGAATGTGATAATTAGGCTTCCATTAAACCAAAACTCATTTCCTCAGATAACTCTTAAGGTTCAAACTTAAATTTAAGCTGCTTTCTGCCCCTTTCGAATATTTCATACGTTTTATCTGTCTTTCTTAATTTTTGTTTATTTGTTAGTCAAACAACAAGAAAACCATTAGACCGGATTCGAATTTACTGAAATATTAAATATATTTTTCATCAAATGTTTCAATTTTATATTTGATTAACACTACTTAGGGAAGCAACACTACTCAAGCAGAAGACGGAGGGTGTGAGCTTAAAACTGATGAATGCAATTTGCTACAAAGTTAAAAGATACTGTTTGTAACATTATGGAAGCTTTTTTATATGGATATTTTTGAGACCGTAACATTGTTATTAGAAGAAAACCTGTCAAGCATTAGTGGAACTGGCACAACGATAGTTTCATATGCAGTATACATTTAGGGGTTTATAAACATTTAATTCTACGTAATATTGTGATGAAAATATTTACAAAATTTTGATTTTAGAAAGAAAGTTTGCTGCCTACTATATCTTTCACAAGCACATATTTGAGAAAATATATTTTTTACGTGACATAACTAAAAATTAATTATTTTTTCCTTTATTTGTGCTCTGAGACCTTACTTCTAGCCAAATTTCATGATCCTAGGTCAACGGGAGAGCATCAAAATATGCGGCATAAATGGTCATATTTTTTGATTGCGTTGAATTGAAAGCTTGTTTGTGTTACAGTTCCAAGGACCCGTATTTGGTATCAATTTCAACTTAATACCTCCACGTATTTCGACAAAAAGGGTCTTGACAGACAGACTTATAAAGTAGTGATTCTATATGGGTTCCTTTTTTCCTTGTGAGGTGGGGGATCCTAAAAACGGAAAAGGCATGAACATTCTCAGGAAATGACCATATAAAACGCAAGTAATTCAGGTTGTATGTGCTTTTTATGTATTTCTCCGGTACTCGACACGCATTCTCAATCTTTACTAAATTATTTCCTGGTCGATGATTCCCTGCTCTAACCCTCCAAAAGGCAAATATTGCGAAATGTGCGAAAGTTCATTTCAAATTACTTGGGATGACTTCACAACTTTAAAAGTTGTTGAAAAATCCTTAAAGAAACCTAGGTTGTTGTTAATAATTTAAATAGAGTAGAAATAATACTACATTACGTAGTTTTATTTAGTTGTGAAAAATTACATTAAAATGAATTTCTACACAATTACTGCCAAATATATTCAATATTTACAAATATTAATTTTTGACGACTTACTTCTAGCTTTCACACGTTTAAAAAACACCATTATTTAAATACGCACCATTATTATAAAAAAAACTTAATATCTAGGATAGTTACTTTAGTTGGTTACTAAAATATACAATTATGAAAAGGAATAGTACCTGGAAACTTTTGTAAAAATCATACGATAATTATAACCATGTTGCTACATTGCTTCTGGGAGATCCGTTATAATGTATGCTTCACGCTCTTATTATATTCATTATTATTAAATATTTGTTTGGCTAGGGAGTCCACATTAGCGATAACTTATGATAAATACAGTACATTTACTACCGGGTGCGGAACCCACGACTGGTGAGCCAGGCTCTTGCTCGGCTAGCTTTTTATACTCAAAAGTTAATTTAAATTAATTTATGGAGATTGGCAAAATGTCAACAAAAAAATGTTTCATTTATCTTTTGCTTTTATATGATAGTGAAAAGACGAGAGGAACAGCGCACAACTTAACCAAATAACACGTTCTCGTAACGACATTATGTTTTATAGCGCTCATTTCGACTAAAAAACAAGACCCTTTTTCTTTTGCTTATCTATATATTAAAACGCGAATTACACAAATTGTTCCTTTTTAGTATTTATTTTAAAATACAAGAATACTTACTATAACACATAAACAATCGTGTGTGTATGTCGCCCTTAAGGCAGGTAAAATAAAGTGAATATACACACACAATTTCCCACATAAAACGCTTTAACCAATTAAATGAAAGCACTTTGATCACGCTGTATGAGTTTAGATTCCTTCGCTTTTATTTATTTATTTATTTATCTACTTTAATGTATCTAATTGATACATATGGTGGACTTATTGCTACAAGAGCCATCTCTTACAGCCAATCACAAAACCAGTCCAGCCCCGTTCGACGAACGGCCGGGAATCGAACCCGGGTCGCCGTGGTGCGTCGCATCGTCAAAGGCCGTATGCCCTGTGTTATATGCCCGTAACCCAACACACCGCGGCGATGACCCAACACACCACGGGTACTTTTCCCGTACGGCAGAATATTACAAAAAATGTTATCCAAACAAAAAAATACATATTGTTTCCATTTCTTTCAAGTGAAATTGTCAATTACCTTTATTTATGTCTTATAATATTCTCCCGTATAGTAGTTGAATTATTTACTTCCAAGGAATTTAGTCTGTTAAATTTGCTGACTCCGTCATGTTTCTTTTTCGCTCTTTCCCATTCTCATTCTCGTAAGAATTAAGAAAATATGAAGTAAGGTAGGAATTAAGAATTTTCATGCATAACATTATTTCTTTTTCTGTTTATTGGTATGATTCAATAGTGTAGCAACATATTATTTTTTTTTAAAATGCAATTCGTTTTCAAGTGCAGTGTTTTCGGAAATTTTTGTTACAGGTAATAATTTTACACTTAAAAATTTAAAATTGAAATCAGTTTTAAATTCTAAATTTATTCTTTTTAACTACAATTAAGATTTCGCTCATGTTTGTTTAAGAGTAAACGAAAAATATGATATATTTGTGTCAAACTTAACAAAAGAACGCTAACGGGTCGTATGCAAGGAGATAGAGAGACAATTTTAACTCCGAAATCAAACTGTGAATAGACAGCGTAACGGAAGTAAAAATTGGCAATGATAATTCTATCATTGTTTTGAAAGATTCATTTAAATGTGCATTGAAGGTAGTTCCAATAACTTTTGAAAGTTATCGTCGTGGTTTGATGAATTTACAGTGTGGATCTGAAGTTACTTTATGTAACACAACGATATTCACTTCGTGTTATCGAAAGAGAAATCTTTATTTGTCAACATTAATACTAAATTTATTTTTTAAAGGTACTGTACAATGGCTTCTTTCAAATGATGAAAACATTAGATATTAAAAAATGATTTCTATAATGTTCTCAGCCACAATTCATCGTTTATTATGGTCAGTCCTGAAATTAAAATGTTAGATGCGCTTTAGCATTGTGTGTATTTTTTAAGATACCAAGTATTTTTATCATAACGCACGGCCAATGATTTCTACGTACGGGTATTCACCATGTTGAGCGTAGTTATATTTTTATGACACTAACACTTCTGGTAACTACAGACCGCGTGAATAATCAAATCAATCGCACAAAAAAATGAAACGCATGATATTTCTATGAAAATGGAAACCGTGAATAGTTTCGTGCTTTCTTTTTAGATATTCTTTTTACTTTCTTTTTACTTTTATTTTTGATTGATATTCTTTTTACTTTCTTTTAAGATATTTTTTATGCTTATCACAGTTAATCAAAATTTAGACTTTTGATGTTACTATTTACTATTTTTAGCATAGTTGATGCTGAGCTACCGTTCGAACGAAAAATGATTTCTTCCTTAAAAACAAATGGTACAGAAAAAAATATCACAAATTTAGGTTTATCATTTGATCTATTAGAATATCCGTTATGGTTTCTTGATTGAGAAGCTGGGTATCAATTTGTTTCATAACATTCTAAATAAGTCCACAGCGAGACGACTCACAAAAATGCTACTATGTTGCAAAATATTTACTATTGGTTTTCAATTAGAGATGATTTTTGTCTTTTACAACGGAATTATTTTTGGATTTGATTTTTGATAAGTATGTACGTGTTAAATGCACACGATTTAATTTCATAAGGCAAAACCAGTCTGTTTTAAGGTCTAAAGTGTGTAACAACTTAATTGACTATTTAGAATTGAATAGAACGGTACTGTAAATATTTGAACAAGAGTTATTTCTTCATCCAAATTTAATGGTTCTTCAAGAAATATGTATCAAAACTATATGGACGCAATGTCCATTTTATATAATTTACCATTTGAGTTTGAAAGAAATCAATACGCAATTTTTCTTGAATTTGCATTTATAATGTACTAGCGACCCACCCCCGCTGATGAATGGGAGCAATGTAGGTACTAATATGGTGTAATTGTGGAGCGATTAATAATGTTACTGCCATTATTAGCATATTATATTGTCTTTATATACAATGTTTACAGCTGTTTATAGTATCGCGCTGAAAAGCACTTTCTTATTTTTTTATTTTACTCGCTTGAGAGCTCCGAAAAACGCGTGCGATAGCTGCAAATCATATAATGCCATAGGGTGACGCGCGGCCTGCGACGCGCTATTTATAGTCACGCACCGCCGCCTGTTGCCGCCGCCCGCCGCTATTGCCCTCCGTGCACGGCATCGGCATCGCTAATACGGATTTTTATTTAAATCGGTGATATCTTCTAAAATATTAATGATAATGATAATGATTTGCTGTGAAAAGCAAATTTTAACTACATTAAATGCCAAACGTAAACAAATTATTTAATTCGAAACTATAACCAATAAAAAAATATATATCAATCGCATAAAAATGGGCAGTGCGGGTAGATTCGTAGTAAATTTAATAATTTTTAATGAAACGTGACTTAAATTTTATCACTTTAATATTATGTTCGAACAGAAACTTTGCAAAAAATAATCAATGTAATATGTACCCGTATCATTATATAGTTTAAATGGTCTACCTACCGATATACATATGTATATATATTCATAAAAGACTATTTCCGGAAAAAAAAGGCTCTCAAATTTCCCATTGCAATGAAAATAATATTACATTTCGTTACAGAAACACGAAGTAAATATATTCAGCTAGAATTACCTCTATGAATAATAGGCTCGTAATTTGTTAAAGCCTGTACACTCTGTCAAGCACATAAACAATTAAATGTATTTTCAAACAAGGACCATTTTCGTTTACTTTCTCAAAGGCTACAACTCAAATATATCACTTTGACTGAAAAATTCAAATTATACTCCTACGATCTTTCTATTGATAGTATATATTTTCTACTAGAATACGGCACAACAATACAAATACGCTTCTTCCATGCGTATAATGACTTTAGTAGTGAAGTTCGGCCCAGAGCGTTAACATATTCCGTGTGCTAATTATCTTTAGATCATTAAATCAAACATCAAAGCGAATAAAATTATATTATAAACGTGCGGGCAACAAGAGATGGCACGTTATAAAATTGTTAAAAGAAAAATGAGTTTGATAAAATGTATTATTTGAAATTAATTTTTTTGAGAAATCATTTTGAAAAATTGTGCTTTGAAATTCAAAAGCCAAGTTTCTCTCAAAATTTATTTAATTTTATCAATAAGAAGATGAAAAACTTCACTTTTTTAAAATAATTTTAATTATAATAATACGTATTTCTCATGAAATCTATGTCCTAAATACTACAACCACGTAAAAATTGCTATTAAAATTCAAATTAAATTGTAATCTCTTATATGTTCGATATTTATTTATTACATAAGTAGGATATCTATCATAAGGAGAACTAGAATTGTTTCAATCTCAATTCAACTCTTATCGCAGCTTGTTAATTGTTAGTTTAAGTTATAAATGATATAAGTCAAAAAAAAATCTGAACTCTACTCTTAAACTTTTCATTAAACATTTTAAAAGATTTCTAAATTAATTTTTGACTCTCATTTCATTCGGTCAGCCTTCGTGCTTTAATTAGCCCTATATAATTTAACCCTTTTTGTGCGAACAAAGACCAAAAAATGCAACTACACGAGGGTCTTTGTTCAATCAATCGAGTTCAAAAACGGATGTAGTAGAATGAAATATTTTTAAATTTAACATAAGTACCAAATACTGCTATGAAAATTATGGAAACAAATATTTGTCCAGGTTACCATGTGTTAATCAGAATTTGAACAAGAATGAACTTAATTTGCACTGTGATGAGTACGATATATTATGGTTGAAAGTAAAAAGCGGCCAACTGTTAGAGTTTTTAATTACAAGTCTACTATAACTCTTTGTGTTTTAATTTTCAGGTTTGTGTTTAATGTTCTTTGTGTTTAATGTTTAAACGTCTCCATTTTTTTTACTTTGACTTAATCGATTGTAGTTGGTTTCAGGCATTCAAAATGGCTGCTGGCTTACTCCAATATAAAGTTATTTTTCTTTCACTAGAATTTCTTGAAAATATTGTTCTTTTACATCCATATATCATACTTAGATAAAATAAATATACCTAGCACTGTGTTTTCTCCAAAAATATTTTAACAATTGATCGTTGATTATATACAAGTAAGCTAGGAGTATTATAAATATCATACACCATTTTTGCTTAGTAGTATAAGCCTAGACATTTTGGTGTAATGGAATACTGATTGTGATACAAATGTACAAAATTTCGAAGATATTCTATTATCTTATGTTTTTTTTTGAACATTTACAATTTCATGTTGTTAATTTAAGAGAAAATTGTTTTAATCAAGCTTATTATTAGAAAAAACTTACTAAGTAATAAAGGTGATCTTTAAATAAGGTAACTATAAATTTATCAATCCTAATTTGTATTTACGTTAGTAAGTGTCAAGTTATAAACTATTTCACACTTTTTAATAAGTATTTTGCAGTAATCTCTCTTATATATATATATATATATATATATATATATATATATATATATATATATATATATATTAAATATAGGATAGGATAAATATTAGGGTCGGATTACAACTTCTTATATATTCGTTTTTGAGATAAATTAACAAAATGAGCATTTAAAAATGAAAAATGTATTGTCAAACCAATTTATTATTTTACAGTGTCAGTAACAATATAGATGTTTTCCCTATGTTGGAAAATGTGTTGTCAAATCAATTTATTGTTTTACAGTGTCAGTAACAATATAAATGTTTTCCCTCTGTTGGAAAATTTGTTGTCAAACCAATTTATTGTTTTACAGTGTCAGTAACAATATATATGTTTGTATGCCATTGTATGGTGGCTTATGCAGAAAAACATCTTTTTTCGGCTCCTTAACAAAAAGATGGGCTCTTATCGTGTGTCAGAGCACGCTTGAATTTATATATATGAAATTATATTATAATTTTGAGGCTTTTGGATTTCAAATGCAAATGAAACTAGTAAAAAAAAAGAAAGAGTTGAACTTTTTACCCAAATAAATAAAACGAGAGCCAAAAATAATCACGACGTCTGAAGTCTAATTTTCTCAAGCTCGGTACTGTCGAATATATTGTTTTAATTCGCACTATGCTAGTTCGTACTAAGCTTCATGGCGTCATTTATTTCAAATACATTGTATTTGTATACAATCTAGTTTAGAAATTAAATTTGTTAATAAGAATTTTAATTTCTTAAAAAATTGGTAGTAAACAGTATGGAAGTATGGTTATTCCACATTTTGATATTTATGTACAGTATAACTTTGAATTTTGTCATAATATTTATTAGCTATGCCAATTCAATTTCACCCATATATTTTATATAATAAAAGCAGTCAATTACATTACACTATATAACTCAAATTAGGCGTACTCAAAATGGTCAGAATATTTACATACAAATTTTTAAGGGTGACTTGTGTCAGTAAATATATTACATAATATATTGATCAATTAGTGACATTAGCTTTAACTTAAAATTTATCTTAATTTATAATAGCTGTGCACCACGGTTTCACTGGCGTAAAATTACGATTTCGCTGTCAAAACTATTACTATTTTAATATTATCATTACGATTACCTAAAAGGTTAATAGATGGCGTTGAAAGTACCAACGTCGTAATATTCATCAAATCATATTATAAATTGATTAATATTGAAAATTTTAAATAACATAATACATACTAGCTGGGCTCTATATTTCCACTCGCGTGAAACTCGGGATAAAAAAGGTATTAGAATTTTTTTCTCTTATATGTTGCTCTGGGGCACAGATCATATCAAAATCCGTTCAAAATATGTTCAGTAAATTTCGGAATGACGGATAAAATATTCTAAAAACAGGTTGTGTTCTTTCTATCATCATTCTTTATTCTAAATCAATCAGTATTTTAATAATATTTTCAGTGTACAGAATTCACTCTAACAATTTTATTTTTAATATAGATTTCGTTTTTAAATGTGAATAATTTCCGCTCAAAAATATCCAAAGGAAGAAGTTCAGAAACAATATCGTTATGCAATCGGCACGTTCCAGTTATGGAATTATAAAAAAATGTGTTGTTATAACATTGTAGAACAAATAATCTCAGTGAAGTTTTAGGGCATCTGAATCGGGTGCCAAAATAGAGACAGGAGAGAAGGGAGAGTGACACCATAAAAATGTGTGTTTTTGTATAAATATAAAAGAACGGTGATTTTTCTTTGTATGGCTAGAAATAAAAATTGAATCTCTGCAGATGAATTTCATAAGATCTTTATTCTCAGCCAATATTCCAGAATACCCAAGAAATCATTTTTCTATTATTTATCTGTGTGGGGACCAATTAAGTGACCCATATTATGGGATACCTCAAATTAGTGAACAATGTAAATACATAAAAGTGTTGATGGTTTTTAAATCCCTCAGCGGCACGAGGGACGAATTTTGGAATTTGGGTACATTTAAGAATAACGTGGTCTTAGTGAGAAGGGAATGTCAGTTTTTTATCACAGAAACTCCGAGATCTCTGAGAACACATTTACGTTGTAGTGTTTAGCTATCCAACATGTAGCAAAATTTAGTTTTATTTCCAAAAGTAATGGAGATTATAAAGCACTTGTCGGCTTTCGGAGATATCATTTTTCAGCCATCGCAAATAGGTTTTATTATAAGTCTAAACAGTCCTTAACATCACTGGCAGTGGTGCAAACCTTAAGGTCGTCTGCATAGGGGAAACAGGGACAAGTAAATAGTTATATTAGATCGTTCATGAATATTAAAAAAAATGGCTCACAAATGCGAGCCTTCTGGCAAAATATGACGTTTATTACATGTTGCCTCATGTTGTTTAGGTTAGATTTAATTCACCTCGTAAAAAAGATTTGAGACATAGTCATAGGCTAGAATCAGCTGACTTTTCAAAGACAATACCCAAGTAATTGGAAAACATTTCACAAACGCCGTTACCGTTTTAAAATACTATGTCCTTGTATTTCATTGTCACTGGGATATTGATGTGACCTTTCTTGTTATTTATATATCTCCAGAAATGTTCTGTCATGCTTAATGAATTCCTGAACGGATTCCACACATTTATTATAACACTTTCGGATGAGATTTTTGCACCTCGCTCGTAGTATGTCAAATATGTCTCAGTCGAGGGGATAACCATATGTTTTATACCGTTTGTGGTATTTACGTTTTTCCTTTAAAGATCATATCAACACAAAATTAAACTAAAACAAATAGTTATTTGACCTTACACTTTTTAGGGGGATATATTTTTTTTGTTATTTCATTTAAAATGTCATAAAATAATTAAAGACCAATGTTAATATCGGGATCTTTCATAAGTTGTTCCCGATCAAGAGAACTTATTGCCTGTTAATAAGATCGAAATTTCATTTATTAAAATTGAGTATCTTGTAATTGTTAGATTTTATGAAATAAGGTTACAAGTCTGAAAATTTAATTTGTATAAGTAGTGAATGATGATGTTCATCTATACGGCTTAACAAAGTAGTCCCATATAAACTTGCAAGAGTAAGCGTAGATAAAGTAAAATCTAGAAATCCGTTATTTTCATTATGTATGTTATTGAACTTACAATAATTCAAAAAATCAATAATTCTAAATCATAAATTCAAAGTTAAATGAGTGCAGTTAAAATTCCTTTGGGATTTGTGAAGACATTTGTTTCTTTTGTAATAACATGCATTATTGTTGATGAGTTATTTATATGAATTAGTTCACATTTTTTAGTAAAGAGTTATGTGGATTTGCAAGACTATTACATAGCTGGTTATATTAATAACACGTTGTAACAGAGAAAGAAGAGATTTATAAAAAAAAATTGCTATTGTTAAAGACTTAAGGAATTGTCTAAAAAAAGATCAAATAAAAATAATATAAGAATCGTAACTTACGCGTGTAATGAAAATAATTTAAAATTTATTTGGATTATATAAATAGGAAAACACAAACTAAAAATTTCTTTTATCGAACATCCCCTGAACTAAACTGAAACGCCTCCATCGTAAAGTAGCTAGAAATTTGCTCACATTGTTGCTTCTTAAACGATTCTGATGCTTTTACGATTACGGTACAAATATTAGGTTCCCTTTCAAATATGTACGTGTATGTAGATATACGTATCCGAAAGGTTGCATAATATTTGTATGTATGTATATATATATATATATATATATATATATATATATATATATATATATATATATATATATATGTATATATTGCGTGTTGGTACATTGAAGTCATTTACTAGAAAAAGATTTAGGGAGACAAAATAAAAGTAATAGAAAATTATTAGTATAGTGTTTGGATTCTTGTCGTTTTGTCTGGTTACCTGTTTATTTGTTTCTTTGAACACACCTCATGTAAAGCTGTAGAATCATTTTTTATTTTATCGAAATCGGAAGTATTGCAATAGAAAAACAACAAAGAAATGCCTCGAATTTGTAAGCTGTTAGATGCATGAGGCACAAATAATATAACTCAACCTAATCCAACATAACCGAACATAACCCAATCCAACCCAGCATAACCTTACGAAAAATAACACAACTCAACATAATCCAACTCGAACTAACATTACCCAACCCAACAACTCTGGACAACATAACCCAGTCCAACGTAACTCAACAAACCGAACCCAACTAAACTTAACATATCCTAAAATAACATAACCCAAAATAATCCAACATAACCCAATCTAAGTCGTTGTAACACAACTCTGCCCAATATCAACTAACATAATCCTCAACTCAAACTAACATAATCCAACACAACTCTATCGCACGCTACATAACCCAACTCAATCCAACCCAAATCAACATAACCCATAATGATTCAACCCAAGATAAATTAATATAACCCACCTAATATAAACTAACCCAACCCAATCAACATAAGCGCACATACATATATAAAACTGTTAAATTGGCGTATCCGCATATTAAAGACATTTACAAAACATTATTACAGCTCTAATAAAAGTAATAGAAAACAAAAATGTAGTTTTTGGAAGTTTCGTCTGTTTTCCTGTTTGTTTATTTGAGCATGCGTCACTTAAAACTACTGGCTCAATAAAGATGTCTAAATAATATAGGATTCACTTGAAGTAACATTTAGTTTTTATTTTATGAAAATTGGTGCACTCGATCAGGAAATATGGCAATTTAATATTTCAAAAAATTAATTTACATATTCAATGCTTAGTCATTTAAATAAGTGTATAATGTATTTGCGTATATCGGTAGATGGCGATAAGTGTGATTTAAATCGCCCAATGAAATTTTCCACCCGCACATGGTTCGGCGAAATGCGCATAACTGGAAGTGAAGTGTGGAATAGCGCGAGATGGGTATTTGCTTGACTAAGCAATCCGAGTGCGGGTAGAGGCATGAGGGCAGATATTATGGCCAGCGGTCTTCTGCACATAACATTTTTCAATATTATATGTTTTAAGCTTTGCTATGTTTTCTACATTTGTTTAAAATTCCAATCTTTTGTCAATATTTCATTATAGATTGAGGGTAAGGGTATTTGTACATTGAAGGTATATACAAAAGAAATGATTCAGGAGAACATGAGAAAACTAATGCAATAAAGAGAATATTGTATTTTGAATGTTTGTTTGTGTGTGAGTTTGTTTTTTTTCGCATGTCACTCAAGAACTCAAAGAAGCTAAAAGGATTTCGATGAAGTTTTCTCTGGTGGTTTCTGTTGAATTTGGGCAATATGCAAGATATGTTTTCATTATAATTATAATTCCATAATTCAGTATAGTGTGTAAGATTCGCAATTCGAATTTCAACCTTGAATTAAGTTCAAAATATAAAATTATTTAAAAATAATTTCGTTTATCGTCGCTATCTACTAAAACACTTTTACATATCATTCTTGTTTTATATATATATATATATATATATATATATATATATATATATATATATATATATATATATATATATATATATATATATGTTCATGTATGTTTGTACACACGCACATATCATTGAGGGTATATTTGCCATGACATCAGAATTGGTTTCTTCAGGCATCTCGTGACAAGTCGTGCTGTTGTAAGCTAAAGAAAATTGGCGAAGATACATATTTACATCAAATTTATCTCATACTTTGGTCTGGTTGTTATTTTAGCTATTAAGGTTTTAATTATTATAGCTTCACTTACAAATTGATGTACCGTGAAAATTATTTTAGAGACGATCACCAGAAATAATTGTTTCCTACATTATAGAGTGAGATTCAAACTTTCATTAAAAATCGATGGATTATGCCACACCGCTAATATTTTTAATGCTGTATAAAATATAAAAGTTTTGCGATTCTTATTTCATACACTCTTACACGTGCATGTGAATACATATTGGAGAAAATACAAAATTAAATATACTAAACCATCGCGTAATAGGTAGCAACAATGTAGAAGTTTAAAAATTTAAAGGAAATAGGAGGACAGAAATCATTTTATATATGTTAACTAAACCTATCATTTCACTTCATTTTAAAAAAACTTGAAATAAATTGAAAGAAATTTTCGGAAACCGATAGTTGGAAGGGAGCTGTTAACGTTAAGTAACGTAAGTAACGTTTGTAATGAATAAATGAACTGAATTGAACTACAGAGTCGAGTCAGGCGTATTAATTGTTTTTGACTCCTTCCAATCCGGTTTATTTGTGCGAATGACGGTAAAAGGTGAATCCATCTCATTATTTTGTGGAGGTGGCCTAAAGCAGCTTTCATATCAAGCGCTCTGAAAATTATTATTTTGATTAAAAGGGACGGGATCTTTTATTCCAAACAATTCCTTTTACGTCCTTCGTTTGTATTTTAAATCTCCTTTTTATATAAGGGGTTAAGAACTATTTTAGGCCATCTCAACGCTGGCAAGGTTTACCGGTTTTTTTGGTAGAAAAATTATTCCAAGATCATTAATATATTTAATTGCCTAATATTTAACTTTCGGCTTATTTTAAGTCTGGAATTAAGTTGAGAGAACTTTTTTAATATTATTTCAAATGTCTTGTTAAGTAGTTTTTATCGAATTATTAGATATACCAATTGCAACCGTGTAAAATAATTTCACCTTTTGTTTAACCAATCTCAAAGTTTTAAATCTGCAATGAAACTGAGAATTATAATTTTTTAAATATGAATTCAAAGTGTTAATTTTTAATGGATAAAATTTATTATACTTCCATATGCAAATGTAAAACTGGCCTGAATTTTGTGGAAAATTGTAAACAAAAAATAAGGTCCGTAATTAAATTAAAGCTTCATCAGTTTGAGCGGCGAAAGTAATTAGCAAATTCGAAAATATTGCTTAAACGACATTTTTTTTATTGTAGGACGATTATTAGATTCAAATTATGTAAGTTAAAGCATTTTTGAACATTTTGCACTTGATTTTACATAATAATACTTTTCATAACCAAGGGATTCATTGAAATCATTGAAACGAGCCAAATTCAAGGTGTTTAGTGATAACAATTAAGAAAGTCTCCTTACTATTTCTCTCCTCAATCTTCAGCACCCTACCAGTAGCATTATTTAAACAAGGGTTCGCTGAGCACAAAACTCCATGGGTTTACTTTTAGCCACTGAGATGTCCCCATGACTCCCTCAATCCTTTATTATTAGATCCTCTCAATACAACATGTAAGCAAAAAGTTTACTGTCATTGAAAAGTTCATCAATTATGATGCCAGTTCAAACGAGTGAAAATTGATTTACTAAATTTGTTAATATATACACATTATATGTATATATATATATATATATATATATATATATATATATATATGTGTGTGTGTGTGTGTATGTATATATATATATATATATATATATATATATATATATATATATACACACACAGGTAGCATACCAACGTCGAAGTGAAGCTGATAGAAGCGTGTTAAAACTATGTGATAAATAAAAAAAATGACAGGAAAGGAAAACAATTATAAAAGAATTATATTAGATATAAAAGAATTATAAGATTTATATTATTTATAGAAACAAATTATATTATCAACAATTTTATTCTCGCGGTAAACATTTTATTACATGTTTCTGGATTTACAAACTTTCTCTCATTCAGGTACATTCAAGAAGCTACCGTGGAGTCTAGGGATTACTATAGTTTGAAGATAGTGACAATACTATAGTTACTAAAATATTTCATAAAAATAAAATAAATACTACCAACTAGTGGAGAATTATAAAACTAACCATTTGTAATGGATGCCGAGAAGAGTGACAGATGTCATAAACAATTAATTCAGTAGAAACAGTACTGAGTAATAATATGACTAATAATCTTAATGATATCTGTTAAAGATGTTGACAAATATGTTAGGTATAAATTTCCGAAATTCGATTAAAATCCGTCCAGTAATTTCTGCGGGATGGGAGCGTAGACACGCGCTCGTTGCTACTTTATTAAATGAATGGTTTGAATTTTGCAATAATGTCTTTTCCATTTGATGACATCATAATTTATAAAACGTGTTACTAAGTAAGTCATGTACTAGGTTATTTTAATCATCGTACTTTTAGCCAAAAATCTTTCCTAAGGCTTGTTTTGCCTCATCATAAAAGAGTTAAGCACCAAATTACTTGTTGCTCCCACCTCACATTGTGCTTTTGTTACGACGGTGTAATCATTTTATTTACTTTGATGTTTGCTCATCTAACGGAGCCGCAGCCGCTGGCAAAATTTTGCCCCGAATAAAACGAGGGTAATTAACGCATCTGATGTGTTAATGTTAGAAGGTTCACATGTTTAATTTGTTTATAAAGAAGCTGTTGTTCTGTAGTATTACGTTGAAAAATAACTGTATGTGCAATTGTCTACTATATTATAAATAAACTTTGCTCAAAACGTCCCACATATTAGGCTGTAAATTATTTTAACAGAAAGTGGGTGTACTTGCTACATACAAATTTGTACTCCCATTTATTTTTTCACGGAATGCATATAATAGTATTAATAAATTTAAGAGTTGCAAGTGTCATTTAAAATGGGAACGTTAATAATTTTTTGATTTATAATCTAGTGACGGTAATAAATAACCTAATGATTCTGTTGGGACAGTAAAAAGTTACACACTAGTCTGAACATTAAATTGTAATTAAAAAGTGAAATTTTCACCACTATGTTACAACTATCCGCAAGTTGAGCGTCATATATTTTTGATGGGTTTAAAAGAAAAAATGCAGAATATTAGAAAATTACTCTTTGGTTCTTACAAAAGGTAGGTGCAAATATTAAAAAAAAATATAGAAATAACTTTTGGATGAATTATTACAAAAATAAATTAGAGGAGTAAAATTATTGGTTTATTATGAAGTATTTGTAGTGCTGAAAATAACATCTACGAGAAAATATTTGTATGCAAGCGAGAATATATTAAAAATAAAAGTTTTAAAAACATTCGGCAATATAAGGAATAGGGTAAAATATTACAACGGTACCTATATTTTGAAGAAAATTTAGGGAATGCGGCTGTGAATTTGTTGAAAGTTTTGTTTTAAATATATGTATAGTCCAATATAATCAGATGAGTGGCTGAATAAATGAGTGATGTGTACTTCACTACAAAATTTTTGTCATTGTTCGATTCAATAAGTTGTAAAAAAGGAATTATTAAGATACATTAGATTTTTACTTCTGATTCCCTATAGCAGCTTTTAATTTGGATGAAGTTTTGAAATCAAAATATGTAACACAGAAAATAAGTGAATATACGTCTGACTAGCTGAGTAAACATTCAAAATATTTAAGTAATTGGGTTAGTTACTTCTTTTTCAAAAATAATTTGGACTGACAAGCCGTCAAAAGTGAAATGGGGATTTTCTATATTAATTGATACTGTAGCTTCTGATTCTCTAAATTACAAAGTATATTTCACAAACAGGACTTTATAACAATAATGTATGTTGTCTTGAAATGGGTTGCTTCAAATCTGCAAGAAGTTTGTCATCAAAACATGCTTAATAGATCGAATCATTGGTTTGAACTACTTTCTAAGAAAATAATACAGATTCGAAAATTTTTCACAATTGCAAAAAATTCTAAAATTGTACTGAAACTATTCTGTACAAATTGGACCTGTGGCTTTTGACTCTCCGTAATTATAATAAACATACAGTGCTTAGAGAATATAAAAATGAGAGTATAAATTGGTTTGAATTGTACAATCAAGTATTTTATAATATCTTATGATTAACACAAATATGTCAAGCAAATTAAATATAATATTAATTTACGTAGGTATGTAAACCTTACTAATAAAGTGTTTGCATATTTTTACTTCCAGAATTTTTTATGGAAATCGATTACATTGTTAAAAAAACGACATTAAAAATGTATGTGTTTACGTATACATATATGTGTGTATATAATATATACTTGTATATAGCCTAAACCAATACGATGAAGCAATTTACATGGAATAAAAATATAAGAATTGAAAGCTTATCAAAAATTTGTAAATAAACTAATGAAAATCCTAAATCCTATTGCAACATTGTTTACGCCCTTTAAAAGCCCAGGGAAATTTCGTACAGGGAAATGATGTTTAGTAATTTTCCTCTACTTTATATTAATTTTTTTATTGTTCTATTAATTGGCTATATTGTCATATATTATAAAATTATGAATTATTTTGTAATTTTTTCCGGTATAGTGCCGAATCATTTTGTAAAACGTCAGGCGCTGCCCGTTTCTTTTAATTTATTTTTATGTTGAATAAAACATTTCAAGGCTTTAAAAATATATTTAAGAAATTTATTTAACATTTCTTTACATATTGCTCTATCATTACTTTCTTCGTTAAAAATAAATTTTTCATGTTCTTAGCGCTAAACGAAAAAGTGTTGTGCATTCTCGAAATATATGTACTACTGCATACATTCTGCTAAAGGAAAAAGTGTTGTGCCTTCTCGAAATATATGTAACACAATGTATTCGCACAATAATTGACATTGTAATACTTTGACATCCAAATTATAAATGAATTTATATATACATATTATTGTAGTGTGTACAAGCAACGCGAGTAAACGAATTTTAGAGGTGGTGAGTCGAATACAACATAAGTATTTTCTCCGATTATAGTCAAACAGATTCCATTCTCTGCTCTTATCTTAAGGTAGTTTGCTTTTCGCGTAAAAGTTAAGAATAATTCGTGGAAATATGATAGATTCATTTAATGAACCTATTATAAAATTGTAACAATTGGCAAGAGATGATAGAGTTCTGATAAGATTGAATTATTTAACTTTATTGCCTACTTATATATTTAATTAAGAAAGATATATTACCAAAGGGATTTATTTATAAAGTGTAAAGTTACTATGACTGAAATTGGAGATACGACAGGAAGGCTAAGATAAAACTATAGATAACAATAAACGGTAACTTACAGTCATAAATTTATGATATATTTATGGCATATTCGTAATTTATTTAAGTACTTTCGACTTAATCTTCGGAAACATAATAAATCAATTAACAAAGTTAGTTAGTTAATATCAAGTTTAAAAAAAAAGTGTTTCCCCTTATAAGGGGTAAGATGGTTTGCTCAATGGGTCGAAATAATACATTTGAGGATATTTTCTAAATTGTTTTTGTCCACTCCAGCACTACGAGTACTTCAGGCATGCATTATTTAAATCCTTGTGGAGAAAACAATTATTATCTTTCTGCTTTTAATTTTTTTCTTTTAGTGCAGCTTTCTTTTGGTTTCTTAGCCTTTTTTACATGTTAAAAAAATGTCCTTTTTGCGCTGGGTGTTTTACATCCTTCAACCCTTTTTTCTATGGAGTGGAAGCAATTGCCGTTGTTTTCCCTCTACTGTTTCCTATTTTCTTTTTTCTGAAGTAAGGAGATGTGTATATCGTCGGAAGAAGAGAAATTTCCTTAATTTTGGCCATAGATACTGTGTAAGTGGGCGTATGAACATGACAGGCTCTGTTTCTAAATAATATTCAGAAGCGCGGTAAGTTATTGACAGAAATTAAGGTGAATTAAGTGTAGGAGAATGTAAGAACAGCAGGTGAAGGAAGACGTAATACCAGAATAAAATGAGGTACAATTTTGGATCAAATGGAAGCATCAAATGGAAGCTCTCTTTTACCTTACAGCAGTCCTTGGGTGCCTCTTAATAGCAGGTTTAGTATCAATTTGTCTTCTACGAATTGTAGATTGGCATGATCTAACGCGGATGGATGGTAATGATTAAATGGAATGTTGGTTATTCCAGTAACTAAGAAATCGTCTTCTGAAAAATTGTTGTGGCTGTTTGGGCAAATACCACATTTCTTGATTGCGTTAATTACTCTAGTCATTGTGGCTACCTGGAACTACTTGTCCATATATCTGAAACACAGATAACACATAATCTGGAAGTAATTTTTTTTAAACTGATTGTAGCAGCATGGTTGTATTACTACTCAAATATCTCAGGAATGTATCATCTAAACGTTGTTAATCCGTGGGTATAATGAGAAGGAAAGCAAAGAAATATCACTCTATTTTAACATCCCAGAAAGAAAGCAAAGAAATATCACTCCATTTTAACATTCTATCCTGATGGGCATATTATTTACACCCACTATGGGTGTGAATAACATGGCCATCGGGGAGCAGTAATACGTAATTAGCAAGATAAGATTGAATAAATTATTTGAATGAAATCGTGAATATTTCAGAAGTTATCCAGCCTCATGAATTCCATGCTGCTGTTGTTCCTGGTGGGGCATAATCTAGTAATTCATCTTTAATGCGCTGTCTCGAAAATATCATGTGTCTGGTAGTGTTAGCCTGATCTATTTGTATAGATGATGAGGAACCTACATCTGTCGTTCATTTCGAATTTCACTTTGTTTTGAGAATCCTGTTTCATCACAATTGTAAAATCTATCCATGGAAAATTTATGTTAATATTTCGAGTAAATAGTAGAATTTTGCCATAACAACTTTGTTTATTCCGATCAGACGTGCTGCTGAAGTAGCTTCTTGTTTAAGTATTGATAAATTTAGATGACGTAAGAAACCCTGTCAAATATTTTTTAAATAACCCCGTCACTCTCCGTTCCTCACGTCTCTTCCCGGTTCATTTTTTTTTTCCATATCGCTCTTAACTAGTTTGTAATATGTACCAGCTTTTCTGGACCTGGTTTTTTGGTCAATAACAAATTTTATAGCCTCTCTCATCGCTTCTGTTGACTATCCTCCTCTTTTCGTTTTCTTTTCATAATTTCTAACCATAGTTTTATGGAAAAATAAAATAATTATTGTTTTTGTTATGATTAAATAGCAGTAACATAAAACTATTTGTGGTATTATGGGGCATGAGAGAGACCGGCCAAATCTTGCCCCATGTGTTTCAAGACATAATATTATTCTCAATAATTAATAAAAACAATTTTTTTTTAAATTACATATCAACTTCAAAGTTTTATATACACCACACTTTCGTCAATATAATCTATAACCTCCATTATTTGCCTTATTGTAGCAATTTGTTTGATGATGAAATAATAGATTGAATTGACGCGTAAACACATATTCGCCTCTGAACAACAGACGATAGCGCTCCCACTTACTTTGAACACCAAACTGAAGGACGCTCGAAAATATTTTCCTAATGAATACTTGTCTTTTCTCATACGAGTGCGTAACCCCGTCTTGCCCCGCACACCCGACGTGCTATTAATTCCCCTACTTTGAAGTGCAACTTTATTTTGGCACGTCGTAGTGGTCCATATTACTCACAGTAGATGAGATAATAAACTAATCTTTATGCGGGTTATGGTTTTGGCAAGGACATAAGACAAAGTGTTATAAAATCATACTTACCGTTATATTGACGAATTAAGAAATCTTTATATATAAATAAATCATAAATCTTTGCTCATAAATCGGAAAATTTAATGTACATGCCTATCTCATTAAGCTTACAAATTTTCTTAATTTATAATTTTCTTAAGTAGGAGGGTATTAAATTTATTTCTAGATCAGTCCCCATTAAGCTAATTACATTATTAAAATGAAAATATTTCAACCCTAACAGCTAGATTGAAAGGACGCCCTGAAGGTGAAAGGTCAAAGAGAATGCGTCCTGAATATTTTTTTAACCTTCATTAAAAAGTCTTTTAAAGGACAACTTCGACACATTTGGGCAGTTTTAATAAATTTTAGGGAAAATTTTATCATCTTTATTAAATTTAACTACTTTGTAAAACATTTACATTAAATTTTATTAAATAACCTCTCTACCTCATAAATTTATTTAATACTAGATCCCCAGCCATGAAATTCTTTTCGTTAATATACTTCTTCAACGTTATATAATCTTTTTTCGTTAATATAACCTTAAAAGTTGGACTTAGAAGATGTCCTAGATGAGAAAGGGCAAGAAAGGATGTCTGAGATATTTTATATTCACCTTCAATGAAAATAATTAAAAAAGACATGTTTGGCACGTTCGGGAGGTATTGATAACTTATAGAGGAAATTTATATGACGAGTTTCAAAAAAAGTGTAGAGGCATTTATTAATTATGTCTACGAGTAAGAATCAATTGATTTCTTACTTAATTGAATAAATAGTTCCATTTCCCAACGTGTGACACTCATTTTTAAAAGTATTACTACAGAACATATATGATATTATTAAGAATTCGCCAGTGATGTTAAATTAAATAATTCTAATGACCAATGAATAGGCTTTGGTATTGTTGACGTAATTAATTAATTAAGGATACATGTAATTTATTTCATTTTCTTTAGTTTTAAGTTTTGTAAAAACGAAAGCTTATTCAATTTGCATTAAAAGTTCATTATATCATCTTATATTTAACATATGGGTACACGAAAATAAACAACTTCCAACTTACAAAACCGGATACTACACCTTTTATCCGAAGCATTGCGTAGTTCCTCTCTCTACCACAAAGCCAGCTCTAGCAACTCCTCTAATAAAGTTTGGAAAAATTTTAGTTGCCTCCATCTCATGACATTTTACGGTTAATTTCTCAAATGGGTGTTTATAGTAACATTTCGATAACATTTATATTTTCCCCACGCAGACTTGTTCGAAATATTACGATAAAGAATTTAAAAATATAAATTAAAAGAGGCATTCATTCATTCAAGAATTTAAGTTTAATTACTTGAGAACAAAACATATATTTTTAAAAGTTGTGTTTCGTGTATACCATGAGAAATGAATCTCAAAGATTTGAGATCAAAAAAATGGGAACTTGAGCAGTTCGTTTACATATATTATAGGAGCATTGTGAAAATAAGTCCAATACTTTTTGCATTTAACCCGAATGATATATTTCGCAGGATCAATAATTTAGGAATATAGTATACAGCGAGTTAGTTCCGCAGCACTTCACATTATGCAACGCAAAACGAAGATTGAAAAATTAGTTTGCATCTACATTCGTTATTATTAGAAATTATTTTATTATCTATGTCTCCAAAGTCATTTTATCAAATTATTGTTTTATTTAAGGTACTTGTTAATGTTGAAGTTTAGATAAAACTTAGAACTTTCATTACTTGCGGAAAGATCTACATTTTCAGAATTACAAGCTAATTTTTAAAACCCTAACTGAATATTAGAAGACGTGAGATAAAAAAACGAAAACAAACTTTGAAACTGCATTCTGATAATCAATTTTTTACGACAAGGTAATTTATTCAAAATCTAAAACTTATTTAAAAACAGGAAATATATTCGGTATAAATTTCGATACCCAAAAATCGAAAGTTACATTATCTAAATAACCTGTGTATCTAATATGTAATTAAAATGAGCTGCAAAGTCAAGCCGACCGTTTCAATTGATTTCGATTCCTTGTAATTCTATAGATATAATAAAAAATAGGTGATAATTAATAGCAATATCTAATTACTTCACTGAGGTAGTTCAAAATAACTTTTGAACCAAAAGCTTGAAAATTTGGTATTGTAAATTTCCTATTCTATTCCTATTGTTATTTCCTACAGTAGCATATTGTAGCTTCCTAGATGCTTCCAATGACGTTCGTCAATGATGGCAATTGAGGAATGATATTTAATTTGCTTTTGCGTCATTTATTATGGAGAGCTACATAGTGGTACTATAGTGCAAAATTGAATTAATAGAATAGTTAAAATACATAAATATTATTATTTTGAATTGAAAAAATATATTATTTACGTTTTTTCTACCTAAACTATAGATGGTTAACATTTAACTAAATTTAATTGAGGCTGTTCTTTTATTAAAACGTGCAATAGTTGGTTGGGGTGTTTTCTCAAACTTCTATTAAAATTAGCTTACTTTTTATATTAAAATGTTATCTTCTAGTAGCTGCGGTAGTTAAAATCGAAAGTCAAATTATTTTATTGATATTTTATCGAATGTTAAACCATAACTTCAAATTGTGAAATTTAAATTACGCGGAGTTTTAAGTTTTATTTCAAATAAATTAATATATTTTTCCATGTATACTATACTGCCTATTTTGTAGTAATGATATCATTTCAAGTTAAAAATTCTTAATTCGTTGATTTAAGATTAGCAGAATATTATACTTGTAGCGTGTAGCGCGCTACATATAAAATGTTGTACAAAAAAATGTATTTTACACACACAAATGTATTGTCGTACACAAAAAGTATTTTACAAAAAAAATATATTTTTTGTACACTAGATGGTGTCATTTTATTTCGTCACTTCAAAAGTGAGGGTTTAGATAATTTAATTCAAATGATTTCTTTCTTGTATACGGCTTTTATTTCTCCGTTACAGTGTAAACAATTTATATATATTAAAAACAACGCAAAATTTAACATTTCGTGTAGTGTTTGCTATCGTATTTATATATTGATTAAGTAATTATTATCGCAAGTTTGATGAAAAATAAGATCCAATTCGGTGACTGCATGAAACAAAAAATTCGAGGAAATTATAAATTGAAACGTATACCATATTTCCTATAGCATAAACGTTCATATATCGGCTGTATTTGCTCTTTTGAAGTAATATTTATGTATTTTGACCATTTTAAACCTTGTGAGCTCTTATCATATTTGAAAGTTACTTAAACCAATATTATAACTCTTATGCTATTCATATTTCTATATTAAACAAAAATATTTTGGTCGCGATTGGAAACCAATTGAAAGAAGTAATTTTCCAGGGCCCGCGTTTCATTTCAAAATGCACTGACTTTTTCTTATTTCTTTGTTCCATATTATTTTATGCAAACAGATGTTACATAATTCGTACTTTCTTATTACGGGGGGAAACAAAGTGAATGTGATGCAACGTTCACAGCTGAAGGAATAATGGAGTTTTATTGATAGTAATATTATAGTAGCCTAAATCTCAATAAAAGAAATTACTGGAAAATAGTACACGAAATTTATAAACAGGATACTAAAGGACATGAAATTTATATAATTAAAATACACTTGCCATTAATTAAATTTTTTATGGTTCTGTGACATATAGCACTATACGAAAGAACTTGAAATTTATATAATTAAAATACGCATGCTGGTATTTAAAATTTTCATGGTTCTGAGACTAGTAAATTTTAAAAACAGTTTATTAGAAAATAGGTACAAGAATAATTTTTATCATGTTAGTTCAAACAATGACTGCGTAGTAATTTATTGTTATTGGATTTTGAGGTCAATAACCTTAATTCATCGTAACAAAAATCGATTGGAGTAGTGTAAATGTCAAACACTCTTATCATAAATTTATTATAGAAATGTGTACTATCCTGATCTTAATGAAGAATATTTGCGCAAGTTGGAACGTCTTCAAAATGTATGCATCCCGTATATCTTCGGCCTCATAGCCCAAATTATCTTAATGGCAAATTTAAAAGTTTGTCTCTCTGGTCACGGTCTTGGGCTACGATCTAAAAGTTTACTCACCCTAATTATTCCTAAACATACCTCTACCACTTACGAAAAATCCTTCATTGTCCAAACAGCAAAAATTTGGAATCACCTGGATTCTGAATCAGGAAAATAGAGTGAAAAAGTCCTGCCTCTCCTGAAACCTTTTCCTATATGTCCTTGTCTTTTCCTGTCTTTCCCATCTCAAATCACGTCAACAGTTTTTTTTTTATTTATACTTGTATATTTAAAAACATTTTTTTTTCGTCAATAAGGAATTGTCATTGTAAAATCTTTTAAAACTAAATTTCAATACTAATTGTTATAGTAGACTTGAAAAGATTGCGCATAATGAAGGAGACGCACCGCTGCTGTGGAACATGGCTAAAAAAGAATTTTTAATCCATTCATTCATTCCAAAAAATATATTTCTTACGCTTAAATGGTTGCTTTTAATTAGACAATAGATGAATATAAAATTGCTCTCAGCTAGCATCGTACTCGATTGCGGTTGGGTAATATTTTGATTTGCTTTATTGTTCGCTCAATAATTTTTTTTTCTTTGATATTTGCCTCATCCGGTGAGTTACAGATGCAGAAATATTTGTTTCAAATAAAACGATGGTAATTAATGTTAGCATAGCTGACATGAAAAAATTTTGCAAAGAAATGTTTATGGTGTAGCAACTGAGTGGTCTAGTTAATAATTAAATGTTAATTTTTACTGTACACTTGTTCTATATTAAATCATCAAAAATGGATATAATTTGTATATAGTTATATATTGACTTCATTTTCCGTGAAATATATTTAACAGTAGAAGTATTTATAAAAGTTACGTATTGTATACAGCGTATATGTATTGAAAAATTAAATATTTCTAATTGTGTAAATCGGGAATGGTGACAATAATTTTACTTTAAAGGTCGATGTAAACTTTGAAACATTTCGTAAAAAAGCAGCTACAGCAAAACATAACTGATTATAATTAGCATTTAATTAAAGGGAGAAAGTATTTCCGTTTCCTAGCTAAATTTACATGAATTATGAAATTAAAACTGAAGTAATATTCAATGAAAATTCACAGCCTTTATTACCCCAGGCCTTTATTAAGCTGGCATTACATATCCACCTACAAACCTACCGGCGTCCACATAATTTTGCGCCATTACATAAATTTACTTTTTTGAGAATGTAAAATACAAAACGGGGAAGATAGCAGAAAATTACCGTTAATATAAGGGAAAAAAGTTTTGGTTATCGTAAAAAAGCATATGAAATGTAATTTTAACATTTTCGAACACCATTACAGAAATGAGTGCACTACTTTTATTTTATAGTAAATTCAAATCTAGTTCTTAAAAACAATTAACTACTAACTAAATTGATAGATAACAATTAATTAGAAATATATGTCGAAAAAAATCTTTATTTTTTTCGGTAGTAATATCGAATTTTGCTTCAGAAGCAAATTATAAAACGTTTTTTTATAATTTCATTATGATGTACCAAAGAAAAATGTTAATTAAATAATCCTCTCTTAACATCAATATCTCTAGTTAACAAATCTACTGACAATATTCTTAGCCCTTAAACAACTAAAATAGTTACAAGTTAATAAAATTATTTAAATTGGAATAAAATTGTAAAAATATTGGACAGGCTAAAACAGTTTTAATCACAAGTTTGGAACTTTTCTAGAAAATTTGTCGAAAATTCCAGAATGTTTTATAATTATGTGTAAAAGTAACCAAATTAAATTCAGGTAATGAGAGTTAGTGCCATGCTTTCTGATGTATTACATCGAAGAAAATGATTCAAATTGACATCAAGGGCTCTTCTTAGGTACTCAAAAATTTATGATAAATATGTCTAATTTTGTTAGACACTTATTATTTTAAAAGAATTAATTTATTAGATCGAGCTATGGCGTCAAGCTGTTTATCGTGTGAAATTTTCAATTTGTGTCTAAGGTGGTAAAGATGTTAAAAGCGACTTTCATATCGTTTACATGAATGTTTTTCATTTGATTAATTAAGCACCAATTTTTTTCTAACAAACTGTGTGATTTGTCTAAAATTAGGGTGTAATTTGTTATCTTCGTTATTGTGTTACATAATATATATATATATATATATATATATATATATATATATATGTGTGTGTGTCTATGTGTGTGTGTGTATGTATATGTATGTGTGTGTAAAGAAATTCATCTCTAAACAAAAGTAAGTAAGGCATATATTGCTAAAAAGACATTTTAAAATACTACAATTTTAGTGTAATACATTTTATTTTATGTATTAGGGTATTCGTTGACCAAACTGACTAATAGTTTAATTAATATTAAGATATTAGATATGCCATTTAAACTAGATAAGCGAGTAACGTCATACAGCAGAATTAACCGCTTATTATGAATATACTAATATTGGCACTATGTAATTTATATTAAGGAATTCAATTTAACCTTTAATTTAACTTTCTACCTGAAGTCAGCTGTATTATTTTATGGGTATAGTGAAATTGATTCCTTTTAGTCGAGAACTTTTAGTAATTTTGGCAATTTTTTTATACGCATTAGTTTCGCATTGTCAATTGAACAAAATTTTGGTCAGCCAACCAAACCCACTAAATATGGATACGTTGCTAGTGGTATGAAAATGTGTTGGTCCGATTACAAATTTTCTAATTATTTGAGATTTCCTAATTAGTATAGATCCTCTTGAAACAAAATGGCCTTTTTATATAAATATTCGGAAAATTTTTCATTAGTTTGCGGAATAGAACGCAGAAACTTTTCCTTATTTATCCATTAAACAATTAAACATTGCAACCAAAATCTGAAATTCCATTAGGATCCAAAATTTTCAAATTTTTGTGAATTTAAGAATGTTTACAGTTAGCGAAAAATCATTTTATCATATATGATTTCGGGAGAATTGGCGCGAAATATTCCCGTTATTTTCCATTATTCCCTTTATTTTACATTTTCCCGTATTTACCCAGGACATACAGAGGATCTTATACAATCAACTTATTCACATATTCAAAACAGCACTAGACCGAATGATTTCTGATGACTAAAGTTATAATTCGAACCGACAAGAGACCACCTGGAGAACACGAACCTCGATTTAATGCACCTCAGATAGACAAAGTCGCTATCATAATTGTGGACAATGAAAACACAACCCCTGATGTAATTGTACAACGAAGAAGAGAAGGAGTACAATGCACTAAAGAGATACATTGTTCATATGACGCTTTCCAATACCCATTAATGGAATTGGAGGACATCATATGAACAATGTGTCTCATCAGCAGGCAGGAACCTAAAGCAGGAGTAGAAACAAACAAAAAAATCATTCCGAAGGCGTTCTATGCTTACCGCTTAATGATCAGAGACAATGAAACATACATTTAAATTTTCAACACTCGCCGTTTATTCCAACAATTCCTGGTAGATATGTATGGAAAAATAGAAGCGGAACGGATGCTTTACATAAGACCAAATCAGAAGAAACTACGCACGGAACCTTCGAGTCGCCATCATAAATGATGAAACCTTTGACGACATTGAAGTAATGGTTATTTACCCTCATTTTACATAGGAAGTTCAAGACACATGCACGAATACACTCGAGATGCCATGACCTACGTATGAAAATATGGATGACCTGATCTCTTCACAACATTCACATGCAACTCACCGTGGCCTGGAACTAATCGTGGAAATCAAAGCACAACTAATATACGGAAAAATCCCCATGGATCGACATGACATAATAGCCCTAGTTTTCCGGCAAACACAAATGAGATTTATTTGATGTCATCACAAAATACTACATTTTGGGAACCATTAGATGCCGGATGTACAAAATCGAATGGCAAAAACAAGAACTACCTCACTCACACAACCTCATATGGTTACACGTCAGAATTCATCTCACGAATATCGACAAAATCACATAAGCTGAATTTCCCTATCCACAAGAAAATTCAGTGTTGTACGACAAGAAAAATGTACAAAAAAAATACCCAAAACCATACTTGGATGACACACAAACCGGAGATGACAGCTCTCCCAAATACAGAAGGCGATCACCCAAAAAGGTGACTTCAGAACAAAAATGCGATTACGAGACAGGACAAAACTGGAAATAGATAATCAATGGGTAATACCACATAACCCACTACTTTCCAAAATGTTCCAAGCACACATAAATATAGAATACTGCAATTTACACATTTCCGTTAAATATGTCTGTCAGTATGCGAACAAATACAGTAACATAACAATATTTCAAATAGCCAAAGACAGCGAACAACAAAACAGAAACGACGAGTTCCTCATTTATCAAATAGGAAGGTACATCAAAAGTAACGAAGCAGCGTGGTGCATTTTTGTTTTTCCCATACACAAAGACGAACCAACTGTGTAACATTTAGCAGTACATTTGGAGAGCGGACAGAGAGTTTACTTCACAAAAGATACCATCACAAAAATTGCAAGTAAACCACCTAAGAGCACGACATTCACAGCTTTTTTCCCACTATGCCAAACGGATTCATTCGCGAAAGCAATGCTATACATCAACGTCCCTACCTATATTATGCGATGTAACACAACGAGAAAAATCTTTCAACGACAAAAACAAGGAATTCCAGTAGCAGCAGAATCGTGAAAACTAACGCACTAAGCCGAGTGTGCACCCTACGTTCGAACAATACCGAATGTTTCTACCTACAGATAGATTTCTACACGAAATACGGAAACCAACATCATCGTCCAGCATCTCCGCTACACTTAAGGAAGCAAGATGAACTACTGTTGAATATAACCGAAGAACAATTCCCACTATGTAAAATCTCAAGAGCATCTGAAAGGGGTGAATTTCTATAACAAGCTAAAATTATTTTCTGAGACGAATAGACAATGGCACATAAAAAATCACTCAAAGACTTGAGCAGAACATTACAAGACTTGCGAGGAAACCCTGAAGTGATGGTAGGAGCTCCATTCATACTCTCAGGAGAAATTCGACCAACACTTTTTAATTACCCCCAATTAATTCCAATTATCCCCAAGTTAACACCAGCAAGCGATATCAATGCACGCTAAAAAGATCACATCTCTGGCCAGATATACAAATATTATGACCAACAAAAAATATGAGAGTTGAACTATTAAAAGACGAAACGACAGCACATTTTGCTCAAAAACTTTTATAAATAGGCGAAGGCACATACCTTATTGACCAGACGACCGGCCTCATTGAACTAAACAGTGATTTCTGCAACGTAGCCACTACTAAGAACGAACTCATCGACCAAATCTATCCAAACATTGTTCACAACTATACCAATCCGGAGTGATTATTTCAGAGAGCACTTTGGCAACTAGAAATAAAGTTTTCGACGATATCAACTTTTAGATTCAAAAGAAAATTTTCGGCGAAGAGAGAATATACAAATCGATCGACACGATGGTAAACGTTGAAGTAAGTGTCAACTGCCCTACAGAATTTTTAAATTCTTTGCATGTACCAGGAATACCATTACGCTGCTTTCCGACTTTTCGAATCCACATGTATGAGTGGAACGGACAAAGGACATACAGTACTTATCCCCATAATTTCACTGATCTCTACTGAACTACCATAACAATTTAAAAGATTAAAATTTCCAATCAAATTAGCCTATAGTTTTAAAATTAACAAAGGGCGAAGACAAACTTTAAAACATTGCGGCATCATTCTTGAAAAATCCTGTTTTTATTAACGGTCATCTATACGTAGCTTGCTTTCGAGCAGGAAATTCGAAAAAATTAAACCCCGGATAACAAATTTGTATTCTTATTCTGCTTCTAAAGTTTTATAGAATAAAATACTATCATTACGTCTTGAGAAACTGTAATTCCCCAAAGGAAATCTCATCGTGGCAGGTAAATCTTGCGAATAAGACTAGTATTGACCTAAGTTCTGAAGGGTTTATTTATTTAATCTTACCACACTGATTGAAACTCGTAAAAAATTACACTTTTTCCACGTCTTTTTTCATTAAAATTAAGTATTTTCTTCAGCAATTATTTATTTGCCTTTCCATTGTATTGCTAACTAAAATATAATGATATAATAGCAAACTTAGTAATTAACATACTTAAATCCTTAAAAATAAAAACGGAAATTCAGAAATTTTATTGAAGGGGATCAATCAGTAATCAGTCTCAAAAATTTATATTTAAAAATATTATACATTAGTTACAATATATTGAAAAAACATAATATTTAGAGAAAGAATTTTAGGAAATTTTTTAGTGTTAAATAGAATCAATTAGTTTTTGGTGCTAAGGATATGATTAGGTATAAATATTCAAACAATTTCCAAAACTTATCCTTAAAATTATTAAAGCGAAATGTGGCATAGTAAATTGTATTAAAAAATTGTGCTACTGTGACACGACACAAATTTATATTACGTTGTTTCACGTTGTGACTCTTGTTTGATTTTCACAAATTTTGATATAACTTAAATGCGGACTTTCGCCCGACCAGTGTGAAATTTAATTCCGAATACATTATCCAATGTATGCTAATGGAAGCAGATACAAATATATTTCTGGAGTCCGCGCGTTGATTTTCAAGCTTATTCCGTGGAATTAATTACGGCGATGTTTTACTCACATATAACTTTTGTTTGTGTACTCATAAATAGAAATAGTATTAAGCTATTTTTTGTGGAAAGGGGTAGGAAAAAATATAATTGCAATGTCGGACGACGGCTGCAGTTAATTTCATGGAAATGTCAATCATAAATAACAAACTATCAACATCAATAATAAACTAACATAAAATACAATTTTTTTGTTTTGAATTCATTTGCAATTTACGTTTAATCAATATGAGTATAAGTAATAGGATACATATAACTTATAAATTATTTTAATACCTCTAGTAAATAAAAAATCTATATGTCAAAAATCGTAGGTTTACTTTGCATGTGTGCAGTTCACGACATCTGGTTTATATGTCTATGTAAAAATCGGAAGTATGAATTTTTATGTCTAGTTTATGGAGTATTTTTAAAGTCGGCAATTTATAAAAAGTAAAACTGGATTGTAAAACACGTAGATTAGTTTTACGTAATAAAGTATTCAAGTGAATTAATTCACCTATTTGGTATATGACTTGCAATAATAAAATGATATGAAGTTAAAAACAATAAATTTTTACAATACGTTTTTATTCTGCAGTAAGGAA
This sequence comes from Druceiella hillmani, assembly GCA_039881145.1. NCBI lineage: Eukaryota > Metazoa > Arthropoda > Insecta > Lepidoptera > Hepialidae > Druceiella > Druceiella hillmani. The sequence goes on from JAYKKI010000049.1 coordinate 715,325, forward strand.
ACAAGAAAGTTTTTTTTACACCCTGTAAAAAACTTTCAAACCCTGGATTGTAATATATACGCACTGTTATTTTATTGTTACATTAATAAACCGAAGGAATTAATTTATACTGTTACATATGTCAACTGTTTTATAACTCCGATATTTGAAGAGTGCATATGAAAGGTCGGATTTTTGCTTTGACGTAAATTCAAGGAGCTCGGATAATAGAGTACTTTGCAAATAATTTAAATAATTGTATTGCAAGTACCACCAAGTTACGACATAAGAGACGTACAAAAGACATTACATTTACGCTTCGTAGCTATTTAGACATCTCCTTATAACTCAGTTCTAACGAATGCTGGAAATCTGTCTTTAAGCCTAGGGACCTATACTATTTACCATAAATTCCAAGATATTTAATATAAAATACCATAAATTTAGTAGTTCAATAATCACGATCACTAATATACTATCTGAATCTACATCACTTCCAGATGAGATAGAGACTCGAAATTTAGTACATACGTACTGTTTAGGAAACCAACGAAGGAAAAATTCTAAAATCTAGAAATTTTTAGCTGGAAACGTAGACAAAAAAACTTACATCAAAGTTCATCCTCCCGTACCTATTAAGCGTTATACATTAGGTATGTAGGTACGAGGTAGATTCTACGGTTGTATACTTATGCAACAACTGGGTTACAACAGTTGTGCGTGGTAGAATTTAAGACTTTACATTTATACAACATATGTTAATAAAACAACAACGGTCTGATTTTCAAAAACATAATAAAACGGTTTACAAAAATAATATGACAACGGTCTAATTTTCAAAAACAGAAATTGCTTCCTTTGCTTATACGTGGAAAATTAATAAAATTCGATTTTGTGTCATTCACTTTACTTAACCTATATTTTAACTAACGCACGATAATAACGGTTGTCTTAAGTTTTACCTTAAAAATCGGCGTGTTGCACTGGCTGATGAAGTAATGCTATTTTACGGTGTCTCGAGAGAAAATAAAAGCATTATATAATTTTTAGAAAGAAATAAAAGGATGGAGCTACTTCATCGAGGATGATAGTTGTGTACTTTGGCTATGGATAAGAGGAGATGCGTTTTTATAGATTATTTTATTTCGTTACGTGTCAGGTAATATTTATTTGTCTTGACACTTTCAACACCGATTATAAATCTTGCGTTTTTTTTAAGCAGTCAAAAGTATTTTCTTAATTATAATTTTGTAATGTGTTTGATTCCAAGACATTCCTCAATTCTCGAGTACCTTGGCATTTCTGTAAATGCAATATAGCGAAGTTGGTTAATGTCTCATTTAATAAATATCATAATTTATATAAGGAAACTGTAATAAAAATTAGTCATTTTACTTTTAAGTTTGCCCAATGAATTTTACCAGTAAGTTCAAATGGTAAGATTTTTTCCACCATGTACTTATACTACCTAGTGTTTTAAATATTGCCTAGTATATCATTAAAGTATAAAAACATTGTGAACTTTTCAAAAATGATGTGATTTGAAATTATTACTACAGTTTTCCGATAAAATTATGGTAAAATTATTTTTGATGTAAATACGTCTTTAAAGTTGCTACCATAATGATGGCAATCCACCATCGTAACAAAATTAGGAATAATGTTTGATGAAATAGCGCTAGGAGAAGGAGGTTCTCTTTTAGTCTCATTTTTGCGCGTCTGGAAAACATTTGCACAGTACAAATTTTTAATGAAATGTTTGATGGTTTCGTCTAGATGTAATGATTGCGTGTGTAAAAAATTAATGCACTGACTTAGTGCTCTTTTTTTCTTTTTGAGTTATACTGAACGGCAATGGTGGAAATTGAATGACATCTCGATGATCCTGAAAAGTTAACTTATAAAAGGAATTTTTTTAACAGGTACTTGGAAAATAAAATCGCCTTTTTATATTTATTGAGGCAGCTGCCAGGTGGAACAACTCTTTATCATAATCGATTTAAAACATCATTCAAGCTATTTGAACATTTGCGCTAGTAACGGTCTCTGAAAGTACATTAAAAAATACGAATCTTAACATATATATTTTAAGCAAATATGTAAGTATCGAAACTTTATTCTGTGAGGAATTTTGGATTTTAGGAATTTGAGTAACGTGCTTTTTGTATTTACTGGAGTATCTGTTAGGTTTTATTAAATTTTAGGATCATTTAAAGCAAATTGTTTCAATGCTTTAGTAATTATTTAAGCAAATGAGTAAATCATTTAATTTGTATATGCATATATATATATATATATATATATATATATATGTATATATATATGTGTGTGTGTGTGTGTGTGTGAGTGTCTGTGTGTGTGTGTATGTATAAATATGGTATATATACATATACACTTCGTTAGTATGTATGTATACATTTCATATTTTATATATTTGAATAAGAACAGTCCATCTCTATTAACTCTATTATACTATTTTATATTTTTCGGAACAAAATTCACTTTTATTTTCTGTTTAAAGTTTACTAACGAAGTAATCGTATTAAATTTAAGCTCTGGTAATAGACATTTAAAGGAAACTATACAGTAAAACTAATGGCAATTTCAACATGTAATATTAATAAAACAGGACATCATGCTAATCCTCATAAAACATATTTTTCAACCTCCAGCAAGATAGCTGGTAATCCACCGTTCATAAACCTAATTTCAGGTAAAGTTTGGTTCTGAATCGTTAAAACAGCAAAATCCAGTAATAAAATTAATGTTGAAAGATTTGTATTATATAACTATATCTATGTATTTTCGTACTACAAACCAATTTTATCAGCCTTCCAGCTTATATAATTTTGTTGTAAGTTGAAATAAATGCTAAGAAATAAATACTTGTGTATACATATATATATACACATTTATACACATTTGCCACCTACTTAATTACATTATTCAATTATTAAACATTTATTCCGTCTGGAATAACACATTAATGACGGCTTATGACAAATAACATAATTTCACTTCAAACGAAATATGAAATTCTCAATGCGCCGCAGATTTGGGCCTTTTTTCTACAAAGAGAACTAATTTACCTTCCATTAGGCTACTAAGAATTCTTCTAATTCAGGAAAATCAACCAAATAAACAAAATAATTATGTTATTTGAATAACATAATTATTTTGTTTATTGCAAACTGTACGTTTTCGTATAGAAGGTTAAAGTTCAAAATACTTGCTTTGCTCGAAATTCACCAATCCTTTGTAGAGAATTTGAGAGTCTATGGAATGATGTTAAATTATAAGTAAGACTAATATTCCTAACATTTGGAAGCGAGTTTCGGGAATTCGGGAAATATTGTGTAACATTATCACATATAGTCTACTTGTCTTTTGGAGAAATGTAATTTCTAGTTAAATCTTACGGCATATGGTGTTTATTTTAAATCAATATTAATCTATAATAATATTGATTATACGCTGCATATGGTGTTTATTTTAAATCAATATTAATCTATATTAATATTGATATTAATTCATCCGATATCTGTCTCGCTATTCTCAACCAAGTGCTGTTTAAAAGGATATCAAATTAGACCTAGTGAGTTTATCAAATCTTTAACTTAATTTCCATTGATTATTGATTTGGAACTCGAAGACATGACGCAAAAAAAATCTGAAATACGCTGACTCGTTAATGGGACTAGGTCATTTCTGTAGAAAGGAGAAAGAAACTTGCCAAATTGAGGTAATAAATGGAAATCATATAAAAATCAATTTCCTATAATAACCTATCCTAAATAGATTTTGAGATTGGGCTGTATTCAATCTATTTTTTCCTAAAAGTCTGTATTGAATATATTAAGCAAATTGGAAATTTTACGTAACTAACAAAACGTCTCCAAACCTGAAATAATGGTATAAGTCTTCATAATTCCCAATAAATATTTAAAACAATCTTCCTGAATTTCGACAAGGATCTTGGCCGTTTTGATTGTCAATCTTTGAATCTGATAGGTTATTTTACTCTTTTATATTATTGAAATTACAATGTATATATATATATATATATATATATATATACATATATGTATATATATATATATATACATATATATATATATATATATATATATATATATTTATATAAGTTATTTTAATTTGTAACATTCAAGTTAAAATAATGACGTATTATCAAATTAAATTTCGTGGGATTATTTTGATATTGCCTTTTTTCGCAACTCGAGAGACACATTTTTTGCAAATCACTAGAAATATTAATTGTAATATTAATGACGAATATAAAAAAATACCATTTTACGTTTTGTACAAATAAAAATATGTTTAGATTATTCCTATATTTTTATGATTTTGTTTTCAAACATGGCCGTCATCTATAGAAATACTTATATTTATCATAATAGTAATTGTTGAGAATGAACGAAGTAAAAAATGTTTCTGGAAATTAAAATTAGCGTTGAGATAAAGCTCAGATGCAATATGAACTGGAAGTATGAATTGAAATAAAAATTACAAAAGGGATATCACTGCAGTAATAATTTTATAAAGTGCTAGAATGTCTACGCCTCTCAGAAAGAGCAAAAGGTAGAGCTTTTTAACGAAATGCCACGGAACTGTTTTCTAAGCTTATTTTTCCATTTTAAGTAATTGAAGTAAGACGTTCGCTTCCATTTTCATGAATAGATGTGATATTGGGATAGAATTTGATGAAATGTGACTAGACATTTAAAGTTATTTCGAAATTTATTTCGGAAAGATAATTTTTAAAAAAATGTAAATGTTTTTCTTATAATAAAAGCATGTGTACATACAAGGAAACGATGAGTCACATCAGTCTCGCCAAGGTATAGCAGTCAAAATTTCTCTCCGGTTAAATTGAATTTTCTCTAGTTAATAAAAGAAGAATAGCTATCTGGTTTACCTGATACTCATGATTGAAAATGATACTCATGATTGAAAATGCTTTTGAAATAAAATGTCTTTAGCAATGTCTAAGCCTTTGTATTAAATTGAAATTGTTTAACACTCGAGGAAACAGATTCGAATGTACGCAGTGGTGGAATCGGCAAGCACTAACAATATGATGGTCGAGAATATCAAAAAATTTATCAAACACTAATTTGTCGATGAATCAGTATTTCGCCACCGATTTTTGCGCCTGTGGCCTTGTATTTGTATGTTCGTATCTCTAAGTAATTATTTACAGAATAAAAGAATCGAGAATATGAAGACCACTAAACAGATTATGTCGATTTTCAACATTCCGTGCCTCAAAGGGAAAAACGAAATCATTAAAAGATCACTGACATGTCCATCTGTGTTCGTCTATCATGACCTTTTTTATTATAAACCGCAAAGCCTAAAAACTTGTATGTTTCCCAACAATATTTATAATTTGAAGACTCTTAATTTATTATTTGAAGAATCTTTAGGGATTAATTGATAAATATGCAAAGATAACCCTTTCCACCTTATTTACGAAACTATTCAGTAGTTCTGAAAATAAGAGGGTGATAACATAGTTGTAAAATAAAAGTTTTTTAGAAGACTGGAAAAGTGTGGCTATTAGCGTCGTATTACGATCCTTTGGTGTTTTAAAGTTTTAGTGTTAGACGCGTGGTTATATGGATTTTGATTCAGTGACATCATAAAAGTGAATATATTAAAATATATTTTCATTACGGTGACACGGTCTGTCCGAATGATTACTACATTCCGTAGTAAATAATCATTGTGTACCGCATAAAACATATAATACAATTTTTATAGGTATATACTCGCACATGTGCTCAAATGCCGGCAAGTACTTTATAATGTGTTTTTTTGCCGACGGTAATGACTGTCCACGGAAATTGATATTTTTCCATGTACAAGGATTCTAAACTTGGATAAGATAAAATCAAGTTTTAGACCGGTATCAGATGAGTTGGCATTGATATCGATTTCAAGGGTAAAATTATTGATATATATATATATATATATATATATATATATATATATAAACACATGAATGTTTTTATTTATGTAACTATATCTCTAAATGTATTTGTATCCCTTAAATGCATTGTGTGTTATACGTATCATGGAATACTTTAAATTTTGAAAACTGGAAAACAAATCTTCTCAGAAAAATTAAACCGATTCCGAAATCCATATAATCACGCGTCTAACACGAAAGAAAAATTATTACACATTTTTCAGACACATCACCAAAACCTACCAAGTCGATACTTGTTTGTCCTTTATTATTTGGCTCCAGCTTCAAAAGGAATGGTAAATAGGAAATTGTACATAAATAAATATATACTTGCTTACTTGTACCTACTTTTTGCCTGTCTTCTATTAGAAGTTTCAATCAAGAAAGTATTATTTGTTTCTATATTTTTTGAAGTCTTTTTTGTTACAAATTTATTTCAATATGAGTCAAGTAATTTAATTAAGTAAAGCTGACGAATAAGTTTTTCTTTTAAATGTAATTAATTACTAGAGCCAAGTTAGATGAGGCAAAAAAATTCCTTTCCATTTTATAATATGTATTATAAAAGAGAAAGATAAAAAATGTCGCAAAAACTACATGAGAAGATGAAACCTTGCTTATTATTTTTCTTTCAATATATCACAGATTAAAACTATTGAAATATCAGATATTTAAGCACATGCTATTTCCGTTTATAGAAAGAAAAACAAAAGAAATTTACCTGCTTAACTATTTTTAAGCAGGATGTGTCAATCGCAGGAAAATACTAGATAAGTCTACCACATATCTGATTTTAAAGACACACATTAATCAATTGGCATAAGAACTTTAACCCGTTCCATCCGAATTCGAACAATACTGTTTTGTTATCATTTTCTACTTAAATATAACATTGAACACAATTAAATGTTATTAGCAAAGATTAAATTTTTGCTAATGATCCACCTGAAGATGTTGTAATACAACGAAACCTAGGTCGTGGTAAAGAAATTAAAGAAAATAAGAATAATACTACATCATGTAGTTTCATTTAATTGTGAATAATGAATTTCTACAAAATTAACGCCAAATATATTGAACATAACATTGGAATAAATATTAATACTTTACCACCACACTGAAAACTTGTAACATGATCACATTAACTTGCGTACATATGTGTTTTTTTATTAAGTTTTCATAAAATCAGATTGTTTCAGGGAAGTGATCCTAAATTATAATATTATTTAGTTTTCATTCAGTGAAACCAAAGCAGTTAATTTGAAATATGGAGACGTATTTTAAGAATGTTTTTTCGCAGATACAAGAATAATGAAAGTTGAATAAAAAAATACGTGAAAAAAAGTAGTTAGCTGAATCAATATCAAAATGTTTCAGTGACAGCTCGAAAAGAAAAACATCAATTAATGAAAAAATCGCCCCTCTGTTTCAATCTTTCTAACGAAAGGAAATTATCTGCCCCATTTTGCTGAAACTAGATTTTTGGCTGCAGGATTAATCTAAATTTTTGATGTAACATAAAGTTTATAATTAACTTTATGTTACATCATAAATTACGTGTAGGATTTCCACTTGGAAAGCTCTGTATACACTTAGGTACACATAAAGTTATGATGCCATACACAAATTGCCTAACTTATTTTCCGCAAACGTAAAAACAACATAAATTTTCCAGAAGCTGTAAGAATTATATTATAGTTGTGATACATTTTATATAAATTTACACATAATTTTGGCATTTAACAATTTCAGAGATTGAGAAAAGTTAAAAGAAGATTTTGTGGACGTATTCACCAATATGATTAAGACCTCTTATAAAAAATATGAAAAATATAGTTTTGAAATCCTTATAAGTTGCCCTTTCAATTGATGTTTTATACGAACCATGATATTTAAAAAAAAATAAGGATTTAACTTGATCTTTATGATATAAAATTTGGTGAGTGTGCATTATTGAAATATCTTCGAGTTAATATACTTTATAATTATACTCAATTTCCTGCCATTCACATGTACATTAAAATTCTATACATTGAAAGTTTTTTTGAGAAAAATAGCTGCAACAGACAATGAACGGACGTGCAAGTGTTTTTACAAGGATTTTGTTTTTCCCCCTTCGAGGTATGAAGCTCTAAACATTGCTTAAAATGATCAGTATTTATAATAAATTCCAAACATAAACTGAAAATATAAAATAAATTGCAAAGATGTTTGTTTACCCATGAGTTATTCCAAATAGATTTTAATGCAGATATCAGTATCATTTAGGGAATTTAGCTTAAAATATTTTGTGTTTAAACCATAAGTTCTGCCATACTGGTTACGAGCTAGTTTATATTTGTTGGTCCTGGGAGGCAAGCTAATTGTTATGATGTTGGTCAAGAGAAGGACAGTAATTTTGAGATTTAGTTTCAATTCAAATCATCCGTTACAAAATTCAACAGATTCTTTTAAGATGAAATAGTTTGGAATGAAAACAGCAAAGTGAGATTAATCCAGTTTAGATAAATGTTTGAAATAAATAGTACACAACGGGATAAACAGAATAACGGAATCCATTGATAAGTAGGTGAATTTCGTGAAAATACACCTATTGCGGCAATCCCAACTTTTGAATTTCGGGGTGAACCATTTAAAAGTTCATACACACATATACACACACACGTATTTTACTTATATATACGTCATCTTAACTAAATAATAGACGTGTTACGTCTTTACTGAGTTTACATGAGTTTCTACTAACGGATGCGCTGTGTAATTTTCAAATTTAATTATCATTATGTAAAGAAAATTAACCATGTTTTTACTAGAGGTCAGTTAAAAAGGTGTTTTATTGAATTTTTACTATGCTTCCGAATTTTTTTTCAAAATGAAAATATACAATTAACGAAATTTTTGATAGCCAGAATTTAATTTAAATATACACTATAATTTCAATTAACTGCTTGCATGTACTGTTAGGCTGCTTGTGAGTACGATAATTTTTTAATTCGGAATTACTATTTTTAAAAGGATAGTGGATGAATTTTCCTAATTTTTTGGTCAATCGCATTATTGCTAGTTTCAAAAACATAGAAAATTTCCTTTTTTCACATACTGTCTCATAATTACAACAGTTCGGACATTTTGAATTTTACCTTAATTGAGTGCATTAGAGCTCAATTAATGTTCCACGTCTTTATATATAATAAATCAATAAAATTGATTCGTTTGTATATTTAATTTATTTATGAGAAAATTATTTATCAGAACATAATAAAGGTAATAAAGGGTCAGCTCCGACGCTCTCTGGAGTTTACTCCTTAAGTACGATTGTCTTGCAATGTATAAAATATGTACAAGGGGTAAATGTGCGCATCTCTTATAATACTGAAAGCATATGTACATTTATATTCATATTTATTTTATTTTTATTAATTCTTTATCGACTGGAATGAAATAACCCATAACTGATAGGCCTTTGTAATAATCTTATCTCTCTAACATTAATAAATATACAATTCAATTTCAAATGCACAAATAAAATCACAGATACTTGTAAAGGAAGTTAGTATTAATTAATGAAAAAGGAAAGTAGAAATAATTAAAAATCATATATAAATTGCTTTAGCATTGCTTTAATTTAGGAAGTTAATCATATATATTTATTTCTCATATTTCATAATTTGATAAATTTTTACAAAAACCTATATTATTTGTTGAAAAGTTATATATTCTATACATTAATAATTATTTTATTGAAATTCAAACTGACAAGCGACATGATTTCCTTTACCTATAGAAAGAATATTATAATGTACATTAAAATTAGTTTACACTGGATGGCTCAATTTACTTATAGCCGGAAAGTTTAAATATGCATTCGATTAGTTTGGATTAGATGGTATAAGCCAGTGACTACTTTAACTCAGGAAGTTATCTATACATATTTATTTCTCATATTTGGAAATTTAACAAATACTTCCAAAAGCATATTGTATCCTGACAAATCGAATTTGAGTGTAAATGGTGATAGAAGCTACATTAAGCAAAAATTCTGTTATAGAAATGCAACGTATGGTTCAATTTATCGATAAGTAAAACAAAAACCTGCATTAAATTTGTTTCCACTAACACAAACCATTCTTTTATAGGATTTCTACATGATATCGTTTTTCATTTGTCTGTTCCACACCATTTCATTCAAAATTTGTTTGCTAATCTCTTACCAAATTGTAAGTTAACTTACAGACCCTTATTAACAAAATTTAACAACATAAATGCGAATTTAATAATTAGTAAATAATTTCCATCGTTTTTGTGTAAGATTAAAAATATAAACATTAATATTTTTAGCTTCTAAATATGTTAAACAACGTGCTACAATGCTTTTCTACACAAAACAAAATAATGACTGAAAGATTTATTTTTGACATTTTAATTGTTGGTTGTGAAATTTAAAAAATATGAAATAAAACCAATGTGAGCAGAAAAATTTATAAAACTATAAGTAATGAAAATAAAAATAGTACAAAAAGTATATAAATAAGGTAAATAAAAATGAAAACGAAATAATAAAAAAACAATATTTAAAAACATAAAATAGAATAAAAATGTATAAATAAAAAAATTAATAATCTAAAAACGTGTTTCATTTATTGTTCAATTCCCTCACTGCAAATTCAGCACAAGCTTTCGCTTCTCGAGCTTGACTTAACAAAATTCCTTGTGGATTTCGTGGAGTTTATTTTCTCTTCGTTGTCTCTACCTCATTTCATGCCTCATGCAATTTGTTGTTAATTCTTCAATCTAAAGCAACTGACATTGGCTGAAAGTGAGCCGCATATCCGAATGCTGACTGCTGGTGTATCTCCTGCGTATTAGTACATTCGTGTCCACGTCCAAAATGGTTTCTTGCGTCTCACTCCCATGCTGACTAGCAGAAACATCTTCCGATGCCTCGGACGATGTTAATAACTTGCGCTTTTCAGCAAAATCTTCACTTCTACTCGTCCATTGTCGCTCAGGCGGATCTGTAGATAATTGAATCTAATTAATTCAATGTTTGTGGGTTATTTTCAATTACATCTTTATAAGAGACCAATATCTGCACTCTTTTTGCGAGTAGTTTCTTCTTCTGTTACTCATTTTACTACTTTTGCTAAATTCTATACTTTCAGCTAAAACAATCGACGCTTACAACTGTCAGTAAATCATTTGATATGTCAAGTAAAGACGTGCTTAAAAGCTAACAGTTGATGTGCAGTACGTACTGCGTAGGCGATGGTAAATGAACATATTGATATCTCACTCCAAAATTGCGCAGAAATGTTGCGCAGAGAGGTCACTTATGGGGCAATTTTTTTTAACGCTCTGAATTTCTAAATTTATGATTTTACACCTCAAAACACTTTATACCGGGCCCTATATATGAAAATTTATTCTTAAGTAGTACTCCAATAAATATTATTTTTAGAATCTTTGTCTACTAAAGTTTGTTTGAACAGACATCACGTAAAAACTGCTGAACCATGGAGGAAGAGTTTCTTTGCAAAATATAGGTTTTGTTTTGAAGTAATACTTATTTCTTATTTCACCGGAATCGTTTTACTCATTCAGAAAATATGGAAATTTAATATTTTCCAAAATACATTTACATTGCATTACAAAAACAACAAAGTACCTACTCAAATTACGAGTTACGTTTCATAAATAAATAGTCTATTTACATACATATATAGAGAATATTACATGTATTTTAAATCACGTAATGAAACTTTTCCCCCAAACAAAATACGTTGGAACATATATATGGGGTATGGGCGTAGTCAGAAATGAAGCGTGGAGTAGTGTGGGAAGAGTAGTTACAGGAGTAAATAATCTGAAATCGGAGAGATGCGTGAAGCAGACGCAGTATAATCTGGATTAATCCATCCTAACTGAACACTACCCAACCCAACATGACCCATTCCGATTCAACATCAACTAGCCCAACAAAACAACCGAACCGAATATTAGCCAAATCGACATAACACAACCAAACATAATAAAACAAAACTCATTCCAACAGGCCCAACCCAACACAACCCAATCCAAAATAATCAAACCCAACTCAAAAAAACAATTTAACTCAACATAACACAACTCAACACGACATAAACCGACATAACCCATCACAACACAACATAACCCAACCCAACCTAACATAACCCACCATGACTTAACATAAACCAACGTAACCCAAAATCCCGACATAATCGAAAGTAACAGGTTGGATACAACCTAACCTAACCCAACTCAACATAATCCAAATCATCTCAACACTACCTGACGGAAACCAAACCAATATATTCCAATATAACTCAATCATCCACATTCAAACCACCATAACTAAAACCAACATAACCTAATATAAACCAACCCAACACAAACCAATATAACTCAAACTAATATAAATCATCATAATCCAATCCAATGTAAATCAACATAACCCAATCCAACCCAACATAACCTAATCGAAATTAATTCAATCTAAGCCAACATAATCCTTCTTAACCCAATGTAACTCAACATAACCCGATGTAATTCAATGCAACCCAATATCATCCAATATGTCGCAAGCCGACAAAATAACCCTACTCAACTCAACATTATCTAACATAACTCTGTCCAACTCAACAAAACTAACATAACCTAATTTAACATATCTCCACATAACCCAAACTGACAATACCTAATCAAATGAATATAGCCAAATTAATCTAACGTAACCCAAAAATAAAATTGTAAATTTGGCATCGTAATTGACAACCTAGACGATATTTATGAAAGAATGATAAAGTGTCACATAATAAAATAATAGAGAACAACAATATAGATTGTGGAATTTTTATTTATTTCTTTTTACGTGCGTGATGCGTGATATGAACGACTGACTAACTTAAAATGGGTTTTTAATGAATACAGGAGTTGGCTTGAAGTAACATTTAGTTTTCATTTCATTGGAATCAGTAGACTCAATTAGAAGACATGCAAATTTAATATTTTCAGAAATTCCTTGACATGGTTTGCTTGCATTTGTACAAGAACAGAGAAGGCCCTAGCTATTCGAAGCGTTGTAATTACACAAATGCATAGTGTATTCATATACATCAATAAACAGCTCCACGTGCAATTTCAAACGCGCGACACAATTTTCCGTCAGAACATGCATTGGTGAAATGGACAGAGGTGAAGTAAATAATTCAAAATTTTCGATGATATATGTATTCGACATAAGTTTATTTTTTCCCTCAATTTGTTTAAACTATTAGTTGGCTGTCAATATTTCTTGTTTAATTGGCTTTATAAATTTAGTTGTTACTATATTATTTGCACATATAACAAAATTGTGGAATTGGACATCCTGTTTATTAAAAGTACTTACAAAAAAAGATTGGGTGAAACAGGTGACAAAAGTAAAAGAGCACCAAAATATGTTTTTTAAATTCCCTCCTTTGTAACCTTTTTTATCACGCAAGAATAGCAAAAAGATTTTGATGAAATTTTTTCTGCCAGATTCGGTGTCTGTGATTTAGGGCTATGTTGCTATATTACTGCAGTTAATCAACGAGACAGATAATATTTCAATTTGATGTTTGAATATTAAGTGCACTTAAAAAAGTTTACTTTTATAAATATTATAATGGATTGCTGTACTGGTATTAATTTTGCAATTAACTTAACAGTATTTTCTGTAGGTCTACATAATTCTATCTGCTGTCTGCTGTGTCCATGAACAAATTCACGGACACAGTAATTATTTTAATATTGTTCTCCTAAAAATTAAATCAAATATGAAAAAATAAAAAAGTACATAAGATAGTAATGAAATAAAACTCGTTTGTAAGGTACAGAACATAATTTTACCTAAATGTTTACCTATTAATTAATGCAGTATTGCAACTATTTCTCTGCAGGCACAAAAAAAAATTTAAAAAATCTTTTTAAAATCCTTGAGTTTAAAAAGGTGCGGCTATCGCAATTGTACCCATGGACAAGGAATAGGAGAAACCCGAAGGTATGTGTGTAAATATATATATATATATATATATATATATATATATATATATATATATATATAAATGCGTGAGTAAATTAATAATATTATTTATCATAATGGTTACCGTGCCCCATTCCAATTCGGAATATTATGACATAATTATGTGTTTAGGTGCATGCGATTAAAAGACATGCTCAAATAGTGAATAATGTCACTAATTCAATTATAAAGAGAGCGCGATTGTGTGCAGACCAAACGGAAACAATTTTGAACATCTCTTTCAAGGCTTCTTAAACAAATAAGTGAAATCATTTTATGTGAGCACTAAATCAATAAAATTGTTTATGAATTAATCGTTACTAAAATGACTTTCCTCTGTAATACTTTATAAACGTGAAAAAGTCGTGGATTGCACGGTTTCCGCGGAACTATGATATGAGTGAGTACATTAATAATATTATTTGTTAAGTTTTTAATAATTATATTTCATATTATTTAATCAATCCACTGAACGTACAAAAAAATTGACGAACGCAAGTATCGTGTATATGAAAAAAATGACAATTAATTATTAATATTATTTTGAATTTTCTGAAAAAAAGTCATCTTTTACATTTTATTTTTACGACAATCAACTATTCCCCAGTCTACGAATAACGTTTATCTTTGTCCGACCTTTACTCCCCGACACCGCGTGTATATATGTACATATATACGTATATATGTATTTATGTATATATATATATATATATATATATATATATATATATATATATATATATATATATATATATATATATATGTGTGTGTGTGTGTGTGTGTGTTAAATTATATTACATATGTTAAATTGTATATTTCCAGATTACACACATTAGGGGTAGAGGAAACAAGCACCTCAGCAACTGTAGAAAATGTAAGAGAATTAAAAATGTAATCTATTAAATTCTTCCTCCCATTTCAGTTGTCATATATTGGTACGTCGTGATTTCTATTTACAGGAAGGAACTAACGAATAATGTTCAAGTAAAAGTGGTAAAAAGTAGTAGAAATTAATTATTTAATAAAACCGTTTTCAAATGTTAGTGAACATACATATTAGTGAACATATATATTAGTGAACATACATATTAGTGAACATATCTTTTTTCATTACGGTGTATGTCACATACATATTGCAAAAGAAAAGAGAACAGGTTTATATTTAATTTTACTCTTATTTGCAATATGTGAGGTGGAGACTTTTATTTAGAAGCAACGCGGATATGTTAGACTAAAATGAACCTAAACGGAGAAGCTATTTTAATTCATATTATAATGTCATAATTTATATTGGTAATGGTTTTACAAGAGTTTTGGGTCATATCATTATACCAAGTCTCTGAGATGGTATAACTCTTGCCCTGATACCATTTGCACACGGTGAGACGAAGTAGCAGAGCATTGTTTATCTGAGACGGTACGAGAAGAAGCAAAATAAGGAAAATCCATCGGCAGTGTAGATGAAAAGTGTTTACCAAATATCACTGCAGTTGCGAATACTTGTTGGTCTAAATGGTCTTATGATACCAAATATAACGGTTTAATGGCTGCTGTAGCAATGACAGGTCTACGTAGTCTTCGTAAAAAATTATTTATTCGTGAGCAAAAAGTATTTCCATCACAACTCGTTTAAAAAAGCATCCCGGACTTTTAATTAAATTGGACACACTCATTATTGCAAATGGATCTGAAAAATATTTTTCAGAAAATGGTCTCATTTATTACCTGATATGATTACCGATGGAGACTATAGCAACTTATTCCACCGTAAGAAGTTCGCGGCTTTATGAAAAATAGTAAAATGTGCTATAAAAACCATATCCTGCGTAATTATTGTAAATTACTGTAGGCAATTGCATCTAATACAGCCAATTAATTGACAATATGGTTACTTACTAAGAATAATTACTTGAGATTGAGCTTTGATGTGGATTAGTCCATGAAACAGTAGAATAAACAAAACATATGGTAACTTGTAATAAAGGCTGTTTGCCTTTTGTGCAAAAATTTATTTTCAAAATAGACGCTTGTTCCGAAATATATAAATTAGAAGCATTCCGTAGAAGTCTCAATGATGTTAGAAATTTTAAAAGAATGAAAAATAAATCGAAACACTTATCAAAAGACTCCTACTATGGTGAGAGCTGTCAGAAGCCGGTTGACGTATTATATAGAGAAGCAAAAAAAAAGAGCTTCTGAAAGAATTGGTATTGACTTATGACCAACGGTATGATATAGAGCGCAATATAATCCAATAAAATGTTAGTGCACTTTGGCTAGAGCGTAGGCGGAAGTCATTAACAGCTTTTTGGTTTGCCAAAGCATGCAAGTGACGTGTAAATATGATTTCCGTTTCATTAATTAAAAGATCGTATACGAGATTGATTTAAACTATGTGCCATCAACATGGAAAAATAACGAAAAAACTACACTGATAGAATTAGCAACACTTATACATATAAACATTGAGGAAAGCGGTTTATTCATTGATAATGAATTTTCTTTTCTAAAAGCCTTACTGACGGCCAATATGCAGGTATCGCCGAGTAGGCATTATATAAATTAAGTGTCCATTATCTAGCCTCAATTCGCATCCAAACAAAAATAGTGGTAAAATTTGTATCAATAAAAAGCATCCGTGGTTTTATCAAATACAAGTTTAGCTTCGCATTAGTGGGCACAACGTCCATCTGGACTGGTACTAATAAGTTGTAATGTGAATTTATTGCAGAGTGACCAAATCCGAAGAGCATAACATAGAGTCATATTTATAAACTTTATCAAAACTCTATGCTTCTACAGTTAGTCCTTGACTATCGAGATCAATAAAATTAAGAAATCGTAAAACACAGAGAAATAAGAGATCATTACCATTATTGCTAAAATTTTGAAAGTAAGAAATCTGAGATGAGCAGAATAAAAGTTTATCATGCAAGTTCCTGACAGTTTTATAGTAATTTCTTCTTACAATTTTTATTTTCAAAATGAAAAAATACTACTAATAATTGCTCAGTTAACTAAAGTAAATAGTAAATAAAACGTTTTGATTTTAACCAACAAACACAATTATCCAACTAAGTGTTTTGAAAGTAAAGTTTGCTAAATAAATTTAATTTCAATTAGAAAATTTTAACTAATTAATTTATTTATTTATCAACTTTTATGCATAGTACGTATGGCGGACTTATTGCTACATGAACAATTTCTTCCAGTCAACCATAACAATTGGTATTGAAATTTAGTTGGTAGACTATAAGAGATTTTACAATGAAAATTGCATATAGTACTTTATACAAAAAAAATTATAAAAAGTATAATTAATACAAACCATTGACATGATTTGGGATGGGTAAAGCAGGAAAGGACAAAGGTACAAAGGAAAAGGACTCTTTCACTCGATCTTTGAAAATAATTAGAGACATGATTTTCCTGGTGTCAGGATCCAGGTGACTTCAAATTTTTGCTGCTTGGACAGTGAAGGATTATTCATAAGAGGTTTAGATATGTTTAGGAATAAGTAGGATGAATGAACTTTCAGGTCGTAGCCCAAGACTGCGTGATCAGACAAATCTTTAAATTTGCCAGTAAACTAATTTTTAATATTTTGAAAAGAAATGTAAGTATGTGAAATTGGCGTCGATCACGGATCTTCAGCTACTTGAGAAGTGACATGTATTCAGAAATGTGATCATATTTTCTGAGGCCGAAGATATACCGGATGCATAAATTTTGAAGACGTTCCACCAATATTCTTCATTAAAATCAGGATAGTACACATCTCCATAATCAATTAATGGTAATAAGAGTGTTTGACAAAGGTAGATTTTAGTTGGTAGCAAATTTTGAAGACGTTTCAAAGAGTGTATCCAGTTGAAAACATGACGACTAATATAATTTACCTGAAGGCGCCAACTAAGATTTTGATCGATCAGTAGGTCCAGGTTTTTAACAGTTGGCATATATGGTATTATTAGCACTAATTTTCGTAAACTAGGTGGATGTACTTTAGAAATCAGTTTTTGACTACCGGTGATAATAGCTTGAGACTTGCTTGGGTTAACCAAAAGACCCATTTCATGTGCCCACTGACTAATTGAAGCGAAATTTCGATTAAAGATGTGGATGGTTTTTTATAAAGAATGAAGGTCTGAATGTGCATAGATTTGTAAGTCTATTTTGCATTTATTCAAGCAAGTTATGGTGGAGAACTGATCCACTCTCGTTTTAGAGTTAAACATGATCGCACACGTGATGGTGAGAAAGGAAAAGCCTCACAAGGAAACGAGGTATATTCAGGGATTAGTATCTTTTAAGATTTTCAATAACTAGTAATGTCATGTTTTTTTCACGCTTTCATATAATGTATTTTTGTTTTTTAGCTTGTCTCACATATGGTTAAGATTTGTTGTTGCGGGCGTTATGAGAAAGCGGGTTTCAGTCGTTTGTGTTTTCTACATGGCTTATATTGTGAAATATTTAAATGATCTCAAAATATTTCCCTTGCGGTTACCCTATTCTGTGGCCTTTTATATTTTTGAAGGTTGAAGATAATCAACGATACAATCATTATAGAGAAGATACAATCATTATATGCAACCTTTCTGGTTAGCTGGCTTCGTCTATGCATGAAATCCGAATTAAAACTGGAATAATACTAATATTATTATTGCTGTTTATTATTTATTGTTGTCATCAAAAACACATATTATCATGTAAAGAATGATGAAATTTTATTATTAAGATATAATATGCTGAATATCGTAATGGTGACAGTGAGCAGACCAAATATTATTTGAGTATTTTTAAATTCTTTGTCATACCTCAAAAGCGAATTAAACTTACGCTATTACAGTTGTCAGCATCTCATGTAAACCCACACTCTACGTGATGAAATATATATAATTTTTTAATTAGTAATGGACATAAAAGGGTTGCTTCTACATAAATGGTGTTGAACAAATTACCTTAAACTAAACTACTTTAGGCGAAACCTATAGATAAGAACGCAAGAAAAAAGGGTGAAGTCGTAAATTGAAAAGATCGTACGTAAGACGGACTCGATAGACTTAAAAGAGACTCAATAAATTTCGCTTCAGATTCCTCCTACGGTGCCGACTCCGATATTTTTACTTTATTTCTAACATATCAAATGGCATTAGGATTATTACAGGCTAACTTTTATATATTCTGCATTATTTGCAGGTTCGAAACGCAAGTAAATATAGCAGAACGTGAAGGAAGTACAAAGGGAACGGTGCCATTATGATTAGTGTATGTTTTGTTTCTGACGATGTGAATATTTGTCGAGCTTATAATCTAGGTTGCCTTTCACACTGAACGCGCTGTCTTTGAACCATGCATCGTAGGACTACTTATGTACGTATATAGGCAATATTAGTACTTGATTTTATCGGGTAAAATACATGTCTATACAAGTCGATGAAGTAAATGGAAAATGACTTAAAATGTTATTTTATAAATTGGAAAGGACGACTGATAGTATTTTAAGATTGAAAAAAATTAGAATATAAATATGTTATTGCACTTTTTAAGCTATTATGTAATATAGCATTGGAGCTCTCTTTACATTAAATAAAAAAAACTTAAAACTATAAACTATTTACATATGTGGTCGATTTCAGGATGGGTTTACGGTATCTTTAGAGATCTTGATTAGACACGAACTGCACGTGGAAACAAAAGAATAAAATTTATTACGCCTTTATAACTTTTATGCGTAACCAAAGAATTTATTAAAGTCTTATGCATATTTTATTAGAAAGAATGAAGCTTTAGTGTTTCGTATTCATATTTAAGTATTAGTGTGCGATTTTTATGTGATATCTACCTCACATCAGGTAAATAATTTAAGAAAATAAGAAGTTGTCGCCTTGACATATGTAAATTCCATTTTTCTGTGGAATTTACATTTGTCAAGGAAAAAAGCATTTATTTTATATTTTTTTATTGCAAAAGGTATCAGAGTTTTATATATTAGTGAAATACAGCTTACTTAATATATACCTGTAGCAAAAGTAAAAAAATTGTAGCAGTAATCTGAATTGACTTAACCTTGTGTATCTGTTAGTGTCTTCAATTATGTGAATAAGTACATTTTACTATTTAAATTAAATCCTGTTTTGTAATTTAAGTTCCGAATTTAAAATGATATTGAGGGTATATTCTTTAAAAACAGAACTCAATAGGATTCGAACTTAAAAATTTAAAGAATTATGATCTAATTTCTACCACTGGGTGACCACTACAATAATAATACACATAATATTTATATTTTATATCATGAAAAATATCGGGTTTTTAACCCAATTTCGGCTTTTATGTCCAGAGAATACATTAAACATGGAAATGCGATAACCTTTTCGAAAGAGGAGACTGACAAGAATAAATCAAAATAAAAAAGTATCTACAAAAGCATTTTTTTCCTAAAGAATAATAGAAGTGAATATTATTGAAAGAAGAAAATTTATTGTATGAAGTAAAATAATATTATTATAGTAAAAGAAATACTACAGGGTACATGAATTCGGAAAAATAAAGTGCTTTTATACTTGACGGACGAAAACGTTTTCAAAATGGTTGCGTTTGACATACACATGTATAAAAGCGGAAGTTTGGTTACAAATTAAAATAACTTATTTAAAGAATATTTTATCAAAAATATAAGCTTCTTTAAATACAAATTAATTAAAGTAATCCGCTATTGCCGCTTAATCATTTATTAGAAAAAAAAACCATTGGAAGCAATGAAATATTACGAGAAAATAATCTAATGAAATTCAATAAAGTTTTTCCATTTCCTAAATGATACCCTTACATGGTCATTATATTTATTATTTCCGTAACTCATATAAACGATGGCTATAAAATACAATTTCGGTATGCAAAGGTGAAATTTACGTTTCGAAAGGTTTTGCTCCGAAATTAACCGCAATCATCGTATTATCCCAAACAGATGAGTAATAGGAAACTGGGCGACATTAAATCTGCCGTTATCTGCCTATGCCTATGCGCAATCAGAGCTCTATTGAATGTTGAATTAGTAATGGGTCATATATAAAAGAGATTGAAAATTATCGTGGCATAACAAAATTGGCTTAAGAAACGTGTATTTAAATATTTATATATATATACGTTGTCTGTTGTTGGGTAATTTATTTTTGAAATAAAAAAATTATTAATTTTGCGTTATTGCAAGAACTGATCCATGAATACTAAGTTAATTGCAAAGAGAAATAAAAACAGCAAGGAAATATGAAATTTAAAGAAAGAATTATAAAGCGGCCAACCAAAGCAATTTGTACACTGATTAAAACTAAAGTAAAAATAAATAATATAAATTTTATTTACGCTAAGTGATTTTAGCGACAAAACCTAAGGTCAGCTGTACACTTCAATATCAGATACTGACTACGCGATAATTCAGTTTATATCTTCATTTCAAGCAATGAGTCATATTTGGAGAAGGCTGTGAAATTACTTAGTTAATTTAGAAGACGCAAACACTTAATGTAGTACGACGAGGGCTTAAAGAAATAACGGGAAAGTAATTAAATAATTTTATGCAGGGCGGCAAATGAATTATATTTTTATGGAATGTACTTTTTTTTCTTAGTATCCAAATTTTCAAATTTTCTTTTATAAATCTCAAGAATTTTAGACCGGAAATATTTTTCACATAATAGCCCTATAAAAAATTGCAAAAAGTATCAGTTCTTTGTAAATACTATGATGTAAAGTAAAAAAAGTGTGGTATGAATGAAGCAATGTTTTGCAGAACTTTGCTAGTTGGGTTAAAATTAATGGGTTAGAACTTTGCACATAGATATATTGAATAATACATTTATCACAAAATTGAAGTTAACTTCAACACCCATTAAGGATAGAGCGGATGTTGAATCTTATCTTTATCTAAGTTTAAACTTTTTGTTTCGTTTACTCTTTTCCTTTTTCTAGGACTCACAATACTAGAATTTAGCAATATTCAGGTTTACGGTATTTTGCTCTTCTAAGAAAATTCTTGAGTACATGACGCTTTTCCAACAATTTTTTAAATGTTAATAATACTTTATCTAATTTCAAATCTGAACTCAGTACCTGCATTAACATAGTAAGTAATGGAATGAAATAAAACAGTCCATTGCCTGACAAGTGAGTAACCATATGTTTACGGTACTAAACATCGGCAAAACATAAAACTCGGTTTCTTCTCTTATAGAATACTCCATCGTAAGTAGGTTTTATGTTAATATACGCGATAAAGTTGTATTTTCCGGAAGTAACACATTTTGCATGGACAAATATTTACGTACAAAATTATTTTCGAAAATTAGATAGTTTAGTAGTAAGTACATACTAGGTAATTTTTACACTTATGATCCTGGAATTAGGTAAAGGACCTTTCTAAATCCATTTGCTGTAACTGGGTCTCTAATTCCAAACTTAATGGAAAAATGAAATGTCACGTGACACTTTTAAATATATTTTAGCAGAAATCAAGAAACAAAACACCAAATCAAAAAGTCGAATCAAGTTGGTCTGAAATACAGTCACATAAAAAATGTCTCAATTAATAAAGAGGGTATTGAAAAATAAATGCGTTGAAATGGATAACTATTAAATGATTCTGTTTCATTACACATTATATTTCTGTACTATATAAACATCTATGAAAAAGCAATTCATCATTTTTTATTTATGTAATTTGTTAAAACTTTGTTGATAAGGGGGGATGAGGTGATAATAATTTTACTTCCTATACCGATACCAATATTCGTGATTAACCAGACAAGTTCACAACTTTTTCAATAAAGATATAAATTTAATATCCAGTTATCTCCATTATGAACCGGATTAGTTCGTGACCTTCAACTAAAATATAGCAATAAACATTTAATTTAAACATTAATTAAAATATTTGTATTCTTACCCTTATTGAAAACTTTTCATGCAATACTAAAGATTAAGCGGAAAAAGTTATGGGTCATTAAACATTTTTCTAAAGTATTTATTTGGAATTAGCAGTTACTCATGAAATGGGTATCTAGACGCTTAAGTACATTTACTACCCACAAAATTTATATACGTTTTTATTGTTAAGAATAAACCACTATAGTTATACACGTTACATACTATGGGTACGTACGACACATTATATAGAAAAGTTTAGACAACTGAATAGATTGAATTTTAATTATGTATTGTTACGTCACACCATGGTCAAATTTGTTCAAACTATATTCGGTCAGCTGACGACTATTTATGAAACAAATTTCATTATATTATTAAACTATATATATATGTATATATATATATATATAATCAAAACATTAACTTCAGAAAATTTCACCATAAAAATGTTAGAATTACAAGTTTATACCATTATTTTACTGATACGAATTATCAAATTTATATTATAAAATTGGGCAACCCTCCATTTTATTGCAAAATAAGCAGGTGTTTCAGATATTTCGTGAAGATAATTTAAATTTTGACGCTGAAAAACCTAGAACATATATGCTATTCATTAATTACGTAAGGCTTTAGAATAATATAGCTGCAATATACCAGCTTGCGTTCTATATTTGATTGCATTATATACATATGTACTTTGTTATATTCAACTTATACGTAATTAAACAAATATTGTGATATGTAATTTTCTTTTCAAATAAGCGTTGGTACTACAATTTTCCCAGTGTAAACTACGCATTGTTGTAAACGTATTTTAGGATAATATTTTTATAATAACTGAGCGTTTACTCTTATATCGATGTACATTTTCGATAATTATACTTAAAATTAGACGTATTTCTTTCAAAAAAATTTGAAAAAGCTTTAACGTTAATATCCATTAAAAGTTGGTCACTCATGTAGAGATAAGATGGCCATTTAATTTCCGGGTCATTTTTTCTTTTACTTTGTCTTTTACATTACTTTTTCTCGCGTTTTTCTTCTCCGTTTCTTGCTTATTCACTTTTTGCCATAAAGATTGCTGAAGAATTACTGAATGGAGTCCAATTCTTACGCAACCATTATTCATAAGCCATACATTGCAGCTGATCTTTTATTTTTCCTTTTTTTCACTAATATAATGCGATCAATAACTTTGAAGGCGTATCTTCTTGAGGTATCTTTTTGTGAGCTTTGTCATTAAATCTTGATGTTTAAGGCACTGTTGGTAGTAATTCTTGTTGAACCCATTCAGATGTAGGATTCTTAAGCATCATTGAAACCTCTTCAATAATTCTGTAATTTTTAAGATTATCAGATATGTAAGCATAAACTGGGAAGCATAATCTGGAATCTAAATTTTGTACCACTCATGAATTTCTTGTTCGATTTGAAGTTATGTTATCGACAGGTTATGTTATTCAGCGAAAACGTAGTAAAAACTTATTACATTTTAAAAATATCAGCACTGCAACAGCAAAAGTCAAAGTGCTAAAAAATCTGAAAGAAATTGGTAATTTAAAGTTAAAAAATACTTATTTTTAATTTTTTTCAATAAAACAACGTATATAGCATGTACACGTTCAGGTAGCAGTTGCTTACTTATCTTAGCTCACAACATCTATAGCAAAAACAGGGAAATTTTTCAGTTAGCCATTTCATCGGACTGGCCATATTATACTGAATTACCCTATTATTTTAAAATCGTACTTTCGACACAATTTCATAAAATCGTCAGTTTGTCAGATAAAAATACCAATTAGTGCTTAGAATTTTTGCGGGATAATTTGTGACAAAAATTTATTTTATATTTTCGCCAATTGCTGGCGGTTGGCCGTTATTGATTAAGTGCTATTCAAATACGCATGCACTAGTAACACAATTCAATGAGCCAGATATGAAGTATATCTGGCTATCGATAAAAACTACGTCGAACCGGCACCTCCAAATAAAACGTAATTTATAGGATTGCACTACAAAACGAAGGGTTATGACAATGTTTACTGCACATTATGCTATTAACTCTTATTATATGTATGTTTGGTAAAACCTAATTACTGGTTTTGTTTTGAGGAATACCAATGTAGGTTTGTACTAATATGCCTGTTGCACACCTATCTATCTGCCTGTTGCACTAACACAAAACCTAACAATTGTATTGAAGTGGCCATGTATAAATGTACGGTAGGACTAACAAATCTGAATTAATCCGAGCGCACAGCTAGTATAATTATTTGCGATATCCATTACTTATATGTTCGCAAGGGTCACACTAATTGTCCAAAGGTATATAGATTCAGGAGATCAATTATATTTTTTTGTTGACAGTATGCCCATCTATGGCAATTTACGTACACTATGTATATACAACGCTTGCTTGCCACGCTGACCAACGTTATGACGATTAATCCACGAGGCGCATTGACTTGTCAGTGAATTGAAATTTAAAATACTCTCGACTTTTGTCAATATTGCTCACTGTGCTTTTTCAATATTGTTCTCTAAATTTTTGGCGTTTCATAAAATTATTTTTGTATTACGTTATGTTCATTATATTATTATGCCTTTTATAATGATAAGTTTGTTGTGTTAAATATGTAATATTTAAATAGTTTAATTGTAATTAAAATGACGATTGTTGTTCTAAGCACAGTATAAAACTGTTTGAAAACGCATTTACTAAAATTGCCGTCATATCACTGTAAAATAATTACAATCAAAATCTGGACACAAAAGAACTATTTTATGGGTGAAAATAATAAGATGGGAAATGATTGTTTGATAAAATCATTTTAATTTCAAGAAGATTAAAGGTTGTTCGGAAGGACTTATTAAAGATCGTTTTTTTCCCTAATCAATCAAACATTGATAAATTACAACAATTCAACGGTTCAACGGTAGCAAACAATTGAGTTTTGTGAGCTGAGTGAAAAATTTATTGGAAGTCATTTCTTTTAATTTAAATTCTTCAACCATACCCGGTTGAAGAACTGAACTACTAGAAGTAAAAAAATCTTGGGTTCCTAACTTATTAAATATTAATTTTGGGTCTCATTCCGTTAGATCTGTATAATTAAACTGCCATGATATTTAAATATTTAAAAGTCGCGATCATTTGATAACAAAATCATTAAGTATGCCTTCAAGGTGTAAATATATGTAAAAGAAAGAAAAGAAGAAATCGTATGTGGATTACATCAAACTTTTTTCTATAGAAATTTTCCATTTCTTAATTATGCCATAAATTGAATAAGACATAACAACTAACGTAAAACCAACACAACAACTAACGTAAAACCTAAGAAAACATGTAGTAATGGTTTGTACAGAGTGGAAAGTAGCTGCACAAGGTTTCTGACAAAATATTTAGCGCATTAAGAGATTTAAATATTTCAAATGGTGGACCTCGGAAAGAGACGAAATTAACTGCAGCTCCAAATGGTTAAAAATTGATCAGAAGTTTTAATATAATAATCTGAACTAACCAATTAACTTAAATTCTGGACTGTCAGAATTTGAAGTAAAATTTATTTATTTTTATATCGAACATGTTACATGATTTCTTTCTTTTTATAAACTGACATTCTTGGTGATTGCCACACATCAGTTCATAGATCAATATTTCAGTAACTTATACCGAATTGCCTTATTTTTGTATATGTAAAGTGTTTGAAGTAGACGAAGATAATATTGAATTTCCTTATTCATTTTGTGAATGCTGATTATTCATATTCATACATTCATATTAAATAAACATCCAGTGACCTCGTCTTCCATTTGCCTTTTCAATGTTTCCAAACCACGATAACGCGCTGAAAAGGATGATTACTTCAGAGGTGAAAATATTTCAAGTCAGATTACGCGCCTCTTAGCGCGGCCTGGGTGTATTACTAGAATTTAAATTCGGCTACATGTAATTGAAAACGAATATACGGGGCTCGGGAATTATCAAATTGAATGGTGATTGACGGCACGAAAAGCGGGACACAATACAATAGATATGTGGCTCATTTTTTAATAATTAAAATAAAAAAAAGATTTGTTAAATAAAAGTGCCGCGTAATTAGCAACAACATTTTATAAGAATTACGCGAACTTCGCGCAAAAACTGTAAAATCACAATGGAACCATAGCAATGACAACAAGACGGCATTTCGTTAACTATATGCATACAGTTGTCTATATTTTTTTGATGCGGGCAACGAGTAATTTTGAGAAATATTTTTTGATATTTTTAAATTATTTCTATCCCTGGCTCTAGGGGTGTTTACACATTTTTACATTTACCCTTTTGTTGCTTTGTCTTATCTTTATATATATATATATATATATATATAAATATATATATATATATATATATATATATATATATGTATAATTTTTTTTATATATATATTTTTATTGCTATATAATTTAGTCGATTTTTTACATTTTCAATATTGTTGCGTAATTTTTTAAGGCATTCCACTATATACCATTTCGGATGGTTCAGCAAAATCCGCTTGTCAATAAAAATCGTGATGCTATTCTTCAAATATTGTTACTTACACGAAACTGTCACCTGCATTACGGTAAACGTATATAATTTAAATTATCGATGAACATGACAACAATTTTTGTACTTTTTACATTTCATTTCTAAAAGGTGCAAGTATAAAAAAATTATATCAAACTATAAGGTCAACACGAATATCTCTTTAAAATGAATGGATGATACCATAGAGTGATCGGGCTAAATACCAGATCACAATGCGTTTTACTGCAAGCTAACCAAGAGTGCCTATTCAAAAGAAATTAGTAAAATTTAAAAATGTGCGAGGCTGATTCTAATAAAATTTTAGAGGACAATGGCATTTTATCTATCCTGGTAATATGTTTCTTACCGAGCTTACTCTAATCGATTAGGTTATTAAAATGCATAGGACTTCACTCACAGTAGGTTTAACTCGTTTATTAATTTCACGTATTGGAAAGTCGACGTCTGTAAAATATTATATCTCTTTTGTTATCACTTATATTAGAAGCTTTATGTTTAATATCGAAGGACATGAAAAGCCTACCTGACTTTGCCGCTCATTTATTGGAAATGTTTACTCTCAGTTAATGAGGATACGGTACGGTATCCCGCTTATATACGTCTAATACGTCTAATATCCAAAACCCTTACATGAGTTTCAATTTATGATGATATTCATGCCTGCGTAGCGGAGTGTAAAGGAAATGTTGGGATAATTTGAAACATATACGTTTTAACAGAATCGACATGTTGAATTTTAAAAATAATTTACTTTTTAATTAAATTGCTTTCAAAAATATGGACATTTTGATGTAAATATCTAATTAAAAAAAGTATGTAAACAGGCAGTTGAATTCTTCGAAATAAGCCGCTTATTTTCAGACAATCAATTTCTTCCCAATAAGTCTTTCCTTATTTCAGGGTATTTCTGACAACGCTAGAAGAGTTACATAAGTTAGTCGTAACATAAATATTTAACTTTTAATGCAAACTAACCGATGACTTCTGACATCAAGAAAATTTATTCAGCAATAAGTTCTGAGATATTTTGTTTGAATCTACAAATTAATAGATCAATAGAATAGGTTGAACCCCTTTTTAAGCATATTGCTCGCGTGGAGGAGTATGAGTTCTGGCATAGTTAAGTTTGTATAGAGAAGAAATGCAGAGCGCTAAAATTTATATGTAATATATCTATGTATTAACATGTGAAGAGAGAACTTTGTACCCCTCTTCACCATATTGCACGCACGGGGAGTGTGAGATTCGGCATAGTTAAAGTTTATAGGGAAAAAGTGTGGAAAAAGCTAAAATTCACATATAATATATCTATATATTATGACGTGAAGAAAACATTTTGTACTCCTTTTTAAACATATTGCACCCACGGAGGAGTGTGAGATTTGGCATAGTTAAAATTGATATAGGGAAAGAGTGCAGAAAATTAAAATTTATAAGTAATATGTGTTCAAATACATCAAAAGATTCATTGTTTACCTTAAATAATAAAAGATTCATTTTTACTTTCATATCGTCAATGTCAAATATATAATAGTCTGTGGTCATGTCAAGTCTCATTTTCATTAGCTTTTATTTGATTCAAAAATAATATGAAGAAATTAAAACTAATAATGGATGTTTTTTTTCCAACTATCACTAACATTAGATTTTAAATTTCATAGGTATCGCAATAAATTAAGGCAAACAACACACTCTAATGACGTATCTGTACACACTCTCAGCTGATGTGATAGAACTAAATTCAAAAACTTATATGCACTTATTATAGGAGTATACTTTTTGAATAAAAAACTCAATAACTTTCACACATAAAAATTTAGTGAAATACAGTCGAATTTTAATCACTGTTTACTGTAATTACAATCTAATATTAACCACTGTGACCATTAGTATCCATAATTACGTTATTTTTTAATAAAAATATTTCGGAAAATATCAAAGCAGCAAAAACCAAAAAAAATATCAGTTATTTTTAAATACTTCATTAATATCTACTTAATAATTGATAAATATTTAGCATGTTATTTAAAATAACTTCAAACTAACTATTGGTGTCCACACAGCAGAAACAAGCAATCTGAAAGAAATAATGACTGTATTATTTGGATTCAGCTCCGAACTTCAGTCGTACGTGTCAGTTGCTCTTTAATTTACAATATCTGGTTAGTTAATTTAAAAATCGTAAAAAAGTTGATTGAAAATTAAATCGAATTCCAGTTACAGAAGCCTCTAAAAAATAAACCACTTACTATTTTAGAAACTCGAATGTGATATCTTACTAACAAATGTCGTTTCTGAAATTTAAAAAAATCAATATAGATCTTAATAGAAAATAGTGTAGCCAGCTTCAAAAAACTTTAATATTACACGTTAGTAACAGTAATGCTGCGTTTCTGAGTTTTGTGAAATTATAATGCTATATCTTATTAACAAATACCCCTTTTTGTGAATTAGCACAGGTAATGCCGGTAATGTAATATATTTGTACTAAATATTTTGTTTCATTAAGCCTAACGAAAAAACATATTTGTGCAAAAGCGATGGCCGACAAGGAAGCGATGGCCGAAAATCATAGGTTTGATGTTTAGAAAAAGTCAAACAATATTTCTTAACAATACTTTGGTACCTGAATTCCTTTTCACAAATTTATGACGTAAGTAATTATGCAATTTTTTTCCATGAATCATTGCATTGTTTACAAATAGCGGTTCGATCTGATAATCTTGGATTGTTGCAACATTCGCGATTTGAACGCAATGATATTTGTAAATCCCAATTTATGACTGTCCATAAAATATTTACTATGTAATCCATTAAAACATAATTTTCTTTCAATTATACAAAAGTGTTATTTATAATTAATTCCCAGACCGTGTAAATATTTTGTTACCTACCAATGTATTCCACAAAATCTCTTTCTGCGTTAATAACTTTCGTTGTATACAAGAAAAAGGTACTATGTCTTTTTCTAGATTGAAAGTTTGTAATTGTGATTAACTTATTAAAATTAAAGTTAAAAGGTTCATTGTTTTATTGTACCGTTCATTTATGTTAAAAGAGCGCATGATAAGAAATTATGTCGAAGAAATTGCTCTCCACAAAAGAAGTCCAGAAAATTATACTTGTATTAATGATATTATTGCTGTTACTTTTTGAAAATTCCTTTGGACGCAAACGCTATGCTATTTCCAAGCTAATTAACAGGTAATATACAACAGAAAACTCCCGAGGACAATTGTTTATCCGGAGAGGAATATTTATTTTAAAAAACTGTTGTCATTCTTTCGTTTTCTTTCCAGTAATGTTTTAAAGTCATTTTGACAAGTATTAGATGCATTTTTTTTAAATCAACGTATTGTTTTAATTTAATCTCATGTTAGGAAATTAATTAAAAATAAAAGGAGTTTTCATTCATATATGTAACCCTTACGAGTAGTTTAATTATTGTTGCTAAGCAATTTGTCTTGGGAAATGAAATAACATAGAGGAAGGAAAAAATAATAGTTCACAAACAGCAATCAACAACAAAGTGAGATAAATGTAATTCCAGTTAAATTCTGAAATAATTACCCAATTACATTCTAATAAAAAGAATGCACCAAACGTATATATACATACATACATATATATATATATATATATATATATATATATATATATATATATATATATATATATATATATATATAAATTAATTAACAAACCTTAAATAAACATCAAATACGAAACGCATTAAAAGGTACAGAATAATGAAAATGAGAACACTAAGACATTTTGCGGTTCAAAATTGTTTCTGAAAATAATAAATTTGCGAAATACTGCTAATATCAAAGATTCTAGTCTTGTCTCAATAACGCAAATAAACGTTACATCTAACATCGTAAATCTCGAAGCTAAAACGAGAAAACTTTCACCTTTCCCTTTAATGTGCAATAACACCTTTTATGGTTAATGTGCAATAACATTAACCCAAAACAATAAACAACTTAGTACGCAATATGAAAAGGTTCCGAAAATTCACATGTCTAGTTTGAGTGAATCTTTTGTGAAATATTTGAACAATTGGATGGTGAAGAAATTAAGATAGACCAAAGGTAAGATTTAATATATTATACTCTCAAATTTAATAATTTCCTTACTAGTTTTGCAAGAGTAACCCAATTAACAATTAAAAATATAGGCACAAGCATGAAAAAGGGAAATTTATTTATATTCTACGATTTTATGTAACTGAAACAAAGTTATCATATACAATTAAAAGAAATGTATTATTCTCGAAACACAAGGGCAAAAATAGGAAGTCGTATTGTATTCGGCTTTTATTTCCTATTTAAATAGTGCTTGACAAATTTATTCTTAATTTATTTATAACAGCCCTAATAATATATGGCTTGTATATTAAGATTTCTCTTTAACCTATTTAACATATTTCATTCTAATTTTAGGTTATAAAAAGTTTTAATTTATTTCTGATAGTTTGAAATTTATTCCAGGATTTTATTTTTTTACTAGATTTTGCCTACAGCCTTTCCCGTTTTGTATTTAACCAGATCTCTTCACCTCGTGCACATGCACAAACTCTCCATCCTCCGAAATTTACCGCTTGTTCGGTGGTTATAGTGTTAATTTATGTAACGATAAATGATTAATTAGATTTGAAGACCTGAACTATAAATAATAGTATATAGTGTCAAGGGAACTTCTATTGCAAAATAGCTTTACTTGCCGATAGTGAAACTAATTTATATAAGAATTCTTACACAATTAATATCCCCGAGTATGACGTTTAGCATTAATATTATTTTCAACAATATTACAGTGCTTAGCAATTATACTTTAATATTGAACCTTACATGTTATATTATTAATATTGAACCTTACATTATATAGCGCATCCTTTAATTTAAAATGTGCTTTATTTATATGCTTGAAAGAGGGGCAAAGAAGCAAACAAGCAGACAACGTCACTTTATTATATGAGTATTAGTAAGGATTTTGCTTCATATTTTTTTTTACTTAATTGGTTCAACAATAATCGGAAAAAAGCACATGATATTGAATACTTTAAGGCATATATCTTACAAAATATCTAATCGATTCTGATCTACTCTTGCCGATATGAACGTCGCAAATTAATAATATTAAAATTATAGGCATGATACTTGCTGCATTTGGTTTTAAAATATTAGCCTACTTATCTCTAGATACTTCATCACAGTCTATTCAACAATATCAGAATATGGCAGGAAATGGGAAACGATTACAGAAACATTTCAGAAATTGATATTTTCATTTCGATTATATTTCTCATATAAAAATATGTGTGCCTTTCATTTGGTTTTTCACATAATACACATACATGCTTTATACAAATACAGTAAAGAAAAAAAGAACATGTTTGAAAAATGAAGTGCTAAAATTAAGTGTTAGCCATAAAAGAGTCAGAAAATTTCCATTATCTTACGTCGCGTAAATGAGAAGTGTTTTGGCAGAATCACCAAGTGAACCACAATGTTGCCTTGTATGTAATGTAACCTTTATAATATATATATATATATATATATATATATATATATATATATATATATATATATATATATGACGAGACAAACATCATTAATGAATATTTTAAGTATTTATTCCATGATATATTAATCCGTTAGCCATCTCACTTTAAGCGTGAGGAGAGTGCTATTGAAAAAATGTTTTGTGTTAACGCGACAGTGCTTTGGTCTACACTTATTTTAAATTAATTTATAGCGCACACATGTGATATAAGAGTAATTTATTTAATATATTTTAGTCAGATGCAAATCAATCAATTGTAAATTATGAAAAAACGATTAGTTTTATATAAAAATGGGAATTAGGGAATCAATTGAAATAATTCTGGTAATAAAATGACATACTCTAATTCACTGTATTTTTTCATATAAAAAGTCCCGCATCGTTGCTATTGAAAACGTATATAATAACAAATTATATATAAATATACAATAACAAATTCATAAAATATTCATATACTTGACGCACATATTCAAAAATTTAGTGGGTCTTGCAAAATATTAAAAGTTACTTATATTTCAGAGATATTAACTTAGCAATTTTATACAGTAACTCCAATTTAAGCTTATATTTCCTAATATAAGTGGTCAAAGCACTTAAAGTAAGTTATTAAATAATACAAATTGCACAATATACATACGAGTAAATATGCATTAAAAAGGCGCAAACAAATTTTCCATACAAACTATGTAAAAACTAACAATAACTAAATCTGATTGGAGTATATAGGGCTAATAAACATGAATCTAAAACGTCAATTTGACATTGTGGATAGGATAGTGTATAAACGTAATTGAGTACAAAAATGACTCTGAAATATTAAGTTTATAAATATTGTTGATATTTATAACGCTGTAATGAAGATTAATAAAGTGTCTTCTCCATGTTTAAGCAAATATGTTCCTTTTTATATTTATTGAAAACTATGAGGCAACCTAAAAATTAAATTTTATTAAGTGATGACCTCATAAAAGTCCACAGATTGTACGAGAAAATTTATTTTATAAACATGTGGAAAATGGAGGACATCACTTTTCAAAATGCATTTTAAACGTGCGCAAATATGTTCCTTTTTATATTTATTGAAAACTCTGAAGCGACTTGAAAACGAAATTTTATTAAGTAATGACCTAGTAAAAGTCAACAGATTGTACGAGAAAATTTAATTTTTAGGCAGGCAGGAATAGGAGGACATTACTTTTAAAAATTCGCTTCATACGTATCGCAAATATTGGCGGAGATAGAAATATATTCAACTTTCGTATATCGAATCAGCTAACTTTGAATGTCATCACAAACTCTTAGCGGATTTTGAGTTGATTGAACAAAATTCAAGGTGAGTGACGATTTTTGAACCTTATTAGGCCGTAAAGAAGATTAATAAAGTACCTTCTCCATGTTTAGGCAAATATGTTCCTTTTTATATTTATCGAAACTATGAGGTAACATAAAAACCAAATTTTATTAAGTGATGACCTAATAAAAGTCCACAGGTTGGACGAGAAAACATATTTTATAAAATTGAGGAAATTGGAGAACATCAAATTCACGTTAAACGTGTCGCAAATATTTGAGTAGACAGAAATTTATTCAACTTTCCTCTATCGAATCAACCAATTTTGAATCTCATCACAAACCGTTAGCGGATTTTGAGCAAATTGGACAAAATTCAAGCTGGCTGCCGATTCTATCAAATATTTGAAACTGAACGTTTTGCTGTATATATCTCACATACATAATTGTTTTAGATTAAACGAAATTAAAAGAAGGATATTATTTAATTCATTGGCTAAATAAATATGTATCAAAAAGGTGCAACTGTCACTTCTTGTCCTGTCGCAAATATTGTGATAAGACTCAGGATCTCGGTTAATTACATTCTATTATCCAAAATATGACTAAAATTCAAAAATAAATAAACTTTTTTGAACATTTAACAGTCAAGCTAAGTTAGTTACTGAATCATTTGTAGGTAATAATAAAAGTTCGAATTCATATTTTCCTCCAAACAGAAAAACATTCCTTTTTCTCTGCTTCTTATTTAGCTTTTTAGGGTTCCCTAAAACAAGGGAGAATCCTTATAATTTTGCCATGATCGTCTAATAGACTCTCGTCGTTGCTACAAATTTATACCTACGTGCATGAAATTTTGCAACTGCACCAGTACATATCAGATATCGATCTCAGTCAATATGTGGCAATTTCTTTTTTTTAAGCTCTACTCGTTATTGAGAGGAGGGAATAAAAAACAATTTGTAGCTTTTCCCATCATGTGGAGTATCTTTAGAGAGCTCTTTTAAAATGAAGTTAGGTTAGGTTTAGGTTAATTTAATTTTTTAATTTTTTGCCCTGTTTATGAAATAAGTTTTAAGAGGATTTGCAATTTATGTATCCGCTAATATTTTTAAAGAGGATTTTGTGAAAATTGAGGAAAAGTTCCAAAAATATGTATTTAAACCTCAATAATTCTAAAACTATCAATCAAAAAATAAAATTTACTAAACAACTGAGTAAAGAAAATAGAAATAATACCACATCACGCAGTTTCATTTAATTGTGAATAATAAATTTCTACAAAATTAACGCCAAAAATATTCAATAAACGACTGAGCTTAAGTCGTTTAGTAAATATCATCTTAAAAAGTTTTGATGAAATTTACTTGGTGTAAATTGATATAAGTTATTATAATATGCTGTTATAATTCTTCAAAAAGAAATATATATTAGCAGATCCAACTGTCGAGTTATTAGAATTCTTCACCAGCTTATTAAAATCCTTCCCCGGCACGTATGAGTACGATATAAGAGTTCACAAAATAAAAATACTTCGATGTTTTACGAACCACGTAGGGGAATGTAATTTATGCGTTGTCCGAAATGCACTTAACTCGTTAATAAAATTGCTACCGTCATATGGAATAGAATGTGTTTCTTATACCAAGTTGAATATTAGTATTGGGCATAGTTATAATTCAGCTAAGACATTTTAACAATAACAGCTGGAGAATAAAATGGGGTTACTACATACTATGTAATTTTTTGCGGCCGTTTATAGTCAATGATATTATATCATTGTATGCATCTAAAAAAGAGCTGGTAGTACTTAACATCAAGAAATATCGATATTTACGTAAAGTTGGCACGTAAAAGGAAAAAAGGGAAAATTGTAAGAAATATATTTTTGTACTTTCAATACATGTTATTCAGAAATCAAATAAAAGGGGTTCAGTTTATAAGTCGTTGGAATAATATTGTCAAGCATAAATATATTCATTACGAAACTTATATAAATATATATATATTTATATATATATATATATATATATATATATATATATATATATATATATATTATTAAGCTGTTTTAATAAAGTCCTCACATAAATTTGCGTGAAATAAAAACATGGAAAAATTACAAATTGTTGTGTTATAATGTATTCCATAAAATGATATCCCAAAAACACTTACTTTTACATACTAACACTATTAAATCTTGTTTCCGACGTCAATTTAAATTTTCAGTCAAACTTTCATTAAACGTTTTCATATAATTATTTCCCTAAAGAGAAAAAATACGATTTCATTTTAATGTGATTTATATATACTGTAAACAGAGAGCTCAAGGGAGAGGCGCTTTATTTAATTATATTAATAAATAACATTCAAGATTTTCGAGATTGGAACGCAGACTTCTATTCTGCCCGTACGTAATCCAGCGATTTACCGCTGCGCCAAGGAAACATTGGGCAAAGTGACGAAATAAAAATATATTTTTATTAACTCAACCTCTCGGTTCGGCCGAATTGGTTTAGCGCCGATTATACCCGAGGAACCTTAAACCGTCAGGCTTCCTAAAAAAATAAACTCATGTTTCATTTACATTTGAAACTTAACTCATGTTTAAACAAAGGAGAAAGGAAAATTTCTTTTTCTAATAATTTTACTTTACGTAATTTAAACAAAATGTGTGTATATCTCCACTGATCAACAACAAAAATTTCATTTAGAATCAAAGTTAAACTGAGGTCTCGGAATGTCGTAGGAAAATATGATGGGCGCTTTAAAAGTACTGTGTTTTTTTTTCATAAGGATAAATTTCTTTCAGCATTTATGATTATGTAAATTCTGAGAGAAATTCAGTAGGACGAAATTAGATTTAAAGATTTTTGTTCCGTTTTTTTTAATTCTGCTCAATTTATTTCGTTATCTGGTTTCTATTTCGGTTTTTTCGCAACTTAATATAAGTTTTCGTCCTTATCTTAGACACTTTTTCCTATCAAATTGTTTTATGTATACCTTTTTGTCAGTACTTTTTTTACACTTTTTAAATTCCCAATTAAATTTAACTGTTTTCCTCAATTTCAAAACCAGAGCCACATTCTTAACTAACATCTTTTCCAACAAGTTATAGTAAATATTATTCTTATTTGGTGCGACCGGGTATATTTCTTGTATTAGTATTTTTCTTAATTTATTATGGTACAGTTTTGTGACAATTGATGGGTCATAATTATTATTTGTTGCGATTAGTTTCATAGTTTTTATTTCTTTACGTAGGTTAGGTTTTTCAAGAGGGATGGTTAAAGCTCTGTGAATCATGGAATGAAATGCTGCTAACTTATGGGACCAAGGGTGTTGAGATTGACCATTAATTATGGAGTCTGTAAATGTGTCTTTTCTAAATATACTAAATTTATGTTCATTATTTTTGCGTTCTATTGTTATATCTAAAAAATTAAGTTTATTATCAGACTCTACTTCTAAAGTGAATTTGATATTATTGTGTAGGGAGTTAGCAAAGTTAACAAACTGGTCTAACTGTCGCTGTGTACCTTTCCAGCAGATAAGGATGTCGTCAACGTATCTATAATAGTATAATATATTGGTCGCTAATTTACTGTTTAAGAGGCTGGTTTCTAGATGATTCATAAATACAACCATAAGTTAGCAGCATTTCATTCCATGATTCACAGAGCTTTAACCATCCCTCTTGAAAAACCTAACCTACGTAAAGAAATAAAAACTATGAAACTAATCGCAACAAATAATAATTATGACCCATCAATTGTCACAAAACTGTACCATAATAAATTAAGAAAAATACTAATACAAGAAATATACCCGGTCGCACCAAATAAGAATAATATTTACTATAAATCTATCCCATACATAGGTAATGTATCACTCAAATTAGGAAAACTCTTAACTAATAATAAAAATATAAATAATATAACATGTACGTATAGTACCTTAAATAACTTGGGTAAAAATGAACAACTAAATATAATATCATCACCCATTCTTAATATCTTCTAGATATAATATAAATATAAAACATTGACACTACAGTACCCTGGAAATTGTTTCAGCATTAATACACATATAAATATACGTATATATAATAAAAACAAAAGAAAAAAAATTAAAAGAAATAAATAAATAAATATATGAATACACAAAACCGGAGATATGTAGAATTAGTGTATTACCTTGTCCTTACTTTCAAATACCCTTGCTTTTGTATAAATATATTACCGATAATAAGATATGTAGAATTAGTATATTACCTTGGCCTTACTTTCAAATACCCTTGCCTTTGCAATATATTACCGACAATAACTTCCATTTAATTTTATTACATACACCCTAAAGTTTGCATTGTATAATTTCACATAATAACAACAATTGAATTTATTACCCCAACTAGAATACTGGTATATTGTATAACTCTCTGTAATATAATAAAACCTAGTCTGCGCCCCTGCAATAAACTCACTAACATAAACAATGGAAAAATCCGCACAAAGTAGTCTTCCGCTATTGTGTTTGAAACATATAAATTCTGTTGGTTGTTCCTAAGAGTTAATCTTTGCTAATATCCCACCTGAAGATGTTGTAATACAACGAAACCTAGGTCGTGGTAAAGAAATTAAAGATAGTAGAAATAATACTACATCACGTAGTTTCATTTAATTGCGAATAATGAATTTCTACAAAATTAACGCCAAATATATTCAATAATTATTTTTGTTAATAGCTATATTCGTGTCTATGAAGCCATCGTATAAATTAAGAAACCAAAAAAAGCATGATCGTGGAATTTGTCTGCTGCGCTGTAATAAGTCTTAGCTTTAAATCAAGTAAAACAAAAGCCATAATTTTTGTATAACGGAAACGGAAAACTTTTGGCCAAAAACTACCTACATTTGTCGGAAAGTATCGAATTGATGCATACGTCAAAAGGCGCCGTGCACCGACTAAATATCTTCCGCCACCGTCAGTTAACCCATGTTCAATCGTATGTTCTATCCTTTTCCCTGTTAACGCGATTTACCTCGTAACGTTCGTATCGGCAAGAGTCGGACAGAATGATACGAAACGTCTAAAGGCGTATTTGAATTGGATTTAAAATATTTTGATGATTCATTGCGGCGTGCCATTTCCCCAGCTAGTCATCGTGTTGCCTAATAGTACCACAAAATGAAAAATATATTTTCAACAGATTGTTAAGAAATATACCTGTGATTAATTATTTCATATAGCTAAAATAATAAAATTAAATTAATATTTTATTACTAAAAACTTCTGAATATTTCTTTTTCCTATTCAATTTGTTTTAATAAAAATATTTCAATTTAAATATGTATAAAAAATTTAGATGTTTCACATTTGCTAGGCATTCCACGACGGATTAAATTTTTTATTAGACTATATATTCTATTTTCACTGATTATAGTCGATCGTTTTGGTTGCATCTAATTCTTAGAACTATAATTTAACAACGTAATGATGAGTAATGACCTCACTGCCGAATAATTATGGAATAATTCTCTGAAGACACTAGACAAGTTGACGCGACCCTGGTTCATATATTTAATTTGTATGCAGCCCTCTTTCAAAACAACATTACTTGGCTAATGTACAGAAACGCATTTTGAGAAATAACAACTAATACATGCACTATGTGCCATGATGATAATTTATTTATATGTTAAGTGAACATGAAAATAATACGTAGTATAAAAGGGTATTATGTTCAAAACTAACATATTTTGAGGGTTTGTAAATGAAGACATCCTTGATTGTGTTCATCGGACTCTACACTGTTATGGAATTAGTATCAAGTTCATATAATAAAGATTATACCTTTTAATAATACTATTATATATAATATATTAAACCAAATTAAGATACAACACTAAAGCAACAAAACAACAACGGGAACAATATTCAAAACGCAAACTGTGACAGCGTTATATAACCATGGAACGAAAATACAAGTCAGCCGTCTTGTGCTGAACTTGCGACTTTGCCCGTTTGACAATTTCTTCTGTTATAGGATTCTCTCACAAAATGTTATCTTAATACTGTGTGTAAGTTATAATAACTAAATACATTGTATTTGACATTTATTAGATAGATGAGTTATAAATAAAGCCGATAACACTGATAAGCATTCCCTTTTAGATTGCATAAAAATTTTAAGTATCGTGTAATAAATTTGTATAAAGCCTTAGCCGATTAACGGTTAACAGTGTAGAAATTAATTAGATATATAGTTAAGTTTTAAGAAATAGTCATACAGGAAGTTTGAAAAAATATTTTTTTAATATTTTTTATGGAAAAAGTGATTGGGATATACAAAACAAATGGCCAAATACTAAATTAATTCAGATGTGTCCATTAGTTTAAGAGGCAGACAGCCACACAGAGAGACCCACATGTGTGTCTTCTTCACACTGATATACGTATATATTTTAGGGTTCCATACCTCAAAGGGAAATATCGAACCTTTATAAAATTACTCATATATCTATCCGTATGCATGGTCCTGTCGCACAGTTTTTCTCAGATATAGTTTTTTGTAGAAATTTAAAATTAATATAGTAATTACTCGCATATATACCAATAGTCAAAACTCAAAAAATATTCATTTGGGAATTCTAGGAAGGGTAAATTAAGCACTGGTATTTTTTTTTAAATTCCGTGTTTAATATAAGGTGTCGTTTGGAAGGACTGATCAGAAGAGTCTCAAAATTTTTTAGAAAATTATAATTTTTTTCTAATTTTTGTTTTTTATTTTATGCCCAGAAGTTTTGGAAATAAGGGCGGTAAAATAATATAAAAATAGTGTTGCTAAAATCTTACTAGGTCACAAGAAAACTATTGTGAGTTATCTTGTGATTGTAGTTCCTTTCATTTTTGAAATATGCTTCAAATCTTACGTATTTGAAAGATACAGTATATAATATGTTGTGACATATTTAGGTTGTGAAAAATTATTGTTCGTAAATGGTTCTATATATGTGTACGAAACCGTTTTAATTGTACTTGACAGCTTTTTTAATTTGGTTTTTTAGGTGTTGTATGGTTATCAATTTCCATAAAAACTTAAGATCACATTTCTTAGGCGTTGCTTTTTTTACTTCTTACAGCTCTGTGCTTTTCCATTATTTACGTTTTTTTAATAGGTTAGGACTACATTTTAATACGTTGCAGTAAAATGTAATTATATATTGATTAATAGAATAATATAGTTATGAGCCTCCTAATTTAATAGTGGGGATAGTGTGGGGATATCTCTCTGTCTCATTCTCTTTCATATAAGAAGCTTTTTTTAAGTATGACTTCTCGTCACCTTGAAGTTGGCATTATTCAAATAGAAATAATAATCGAGCTAATCATAAAGTATTCATTACTATACCAAAGTACTGCTAGTATTTGATAAAGTATTGATATGCTATTTTGAATTTGAATGAATTTGAATTTTATACACTTTACTATATATCGATTACCACAAAATTACAATAACAACGAGTCAGTAACTAAAATTAACATTGTGATTAAGTCAGAGGGAATCGAGCACCTGAGGAATTCTCAAATTTGATAGTTATAGTCATACCAAATATATTCAATACTTAACTGACAACTTATTTCTTTGCAAATAAGGTTTTATTCCCCGTTCCCTTAGCTGAAATTGTGTTGCTTGTATAACTTAACAATTTTTGAACCTCTTTATATTTGATCAATTTCATCAGAAGCCTCGGGTGAATTATACATAATTAACTCTTAAAGTCTTTTAACGCTCATAAGTCAATGAATAAAATATGGCCCGGTACATGAACTCCACTTGTTAGGATAAGTAGGGTAAAGGTTGGTTTATTGAATATCACTCAAATCAGAGCAATAATGTATTTCAACATCGCCACGTATTTAACTTCATTGACTCTCTTCTTTTGATTCACTTTAATACTTTTAATAAATAATTACATTACATCGTCATTAACATAGATTATACCGGTAATATAAACTTTACTTCAAAACGAATTGACCTTAAAAACACTAATTACACCCTGAGATAGCATCTGAAAGATTGGTCTACTGTGAGAGATCTCAGTAGTTATTGATGGCGCTCTGAATATGTACGTGAAAAATAATCTTAATTTTCATCATTGTCAACACCGTTATAGCCCTACTAACAAGTTTATATCTATGTTCCATTAACTTCTACTAATCAAATACAAAATCTAAAATAATAATACAAAATCTTTGCATAATCGAGGTATCAATACCATTCGTCGTATTTTTCATATAACAATCATTCTCACGCACATGACCGATTACGGATTAAGAACAAAATAT
This sequence comes from Druceiella hillmani, assembly GCA_039881145.1. NCBI lineage: Eukaryota > Metazoa > Arthropoda > Insecta > Lepidoptera > Hepialidae > Druceiella > Druceiella hillmani. The sequence continues at coordinate 758,072 of JAYKKI010000049.1, forward strand.
TTTTGTTTCACACGTTTTGCTTCTTATTAAATATGGCGTTGTATGTTATTCTAACCACAATGAGGAATGCGTTAATAAATTAGAACATTTGTTAAAAAGTTTAGTTTTTAGAAAATATCACGTTTATGAATACAGAAATGGTCGTATATGAAAACAGATCAGCACGATCCTTATATTCTAATGTTTCTCTTCATTATTTCAAATAGTCCACATACTCTAAATTATTTCGTTTGCGTACATAAAGATTCACCAGCTCATGGCCTCGGGTTATACTTTGAAATTTTATTTATTCTTTTCATACCAAGCAGATCCTCGCCTTCTATGAAAAGCAATATATATACAAAGCTTTTGGAGTAAACTGACTTTTGACATAGGGAATTTATTTTCCTAAAATGTTTTCAAAATCCATTTGTAAACAAGTTTTACCTTTTATAACATTTTCGGTACTTTTTTCCTCTTGGTTTATTATTTTTTTAACCAATGTTCGGCAACACAATAATTCTTATTTATATTTTTACTTTATACTTCAGGATAATCCATTTCCACCCTATTGTGGTTTAAGTTTTATTGTACTTATATCAATTTTAAAGTGACAACATCTTTAGGTGCTTTGAGTAATTTTTGGTAGGGGGCGACATGCTAATATTGAACATGGGCGACAGGTTAATATTGAACAGTATTCCTATTGCTATGAGTATAACTTGTTGCACTTGGATGCTTATTAGATGGGTAAAATCTTGTGAGTTCGCGTCACCGATGTGCTATCACCGATGTGCTATCGCGTCAGCTATAATGTATATGTATACGTATAAAAGTAAAGTTAAATTGGCTACGTGGAAAGTACAATATAGGTATACTGAGCATTGTTTAAATTGTGTTTTAATTTGATTATTATTTTAATTGTTTAATTGTAGGATCACTGTGCAGTAAAATACTGAGTATTAAAAATTTAAAAATGTTTATATAGAAAAATGAATAACAAAAACAAAGCATTTATTTTCAAATATTTGCGATATTTATATCATAATTTGAGCTTATGAATTTGATATTGTTTTTTTTTATTTCTTTAATATTTCACCTCTGCAATACTTCACGCAATGGGTAATTCATAGTGAATTAGGAGCTATCTTACTAGCGTGGTTAAATAGATTTCAAGTTGTTCGATAATATTTTGTCACGTATTTTGAAATTAAAAATTCTACAAAATTTTATAAAAGCACTACCATTTCATAATTTTAAGTTTTCACTTCTGTCAGCCTTCCCTTCTGTTGTTCAGACTTTAGTTCTTTCACGGCGCAACTATGAACGATCAATGACGCCACTTGGATCGTTTGATGAAATAATTCCAACATCTTTTAACACAGAAAAATCTATAATGGCAGCGGCTCTGTCAGAGATTTGAGTACAACCGCAGGCAAGGGCTAATGATGGTAAATTTACTCTATTTTTTTGTGGCCGTGCAACTATTTGTTCTGGTATTTCAGGATAAGAACTAGAAGCTGCGCTATGGCTTGAACTGTTGCTTTCGATTGTCAAGTCATCAGGTAAGGAGGGAGAAGAGCACGGTTTTTCAAAATTAATTATCCCTCTGTTACGCATTAACATTTTTCTTTTCTTTATTGTTTTTCCTTATTTTTTATAGTTACAACCATATATACGCCACCTATCATCATGTCTCTTGTTGTTCTTTAATCGAGTAAACAATTGATTTCTTCCTTGAGAATATGACTGTCTTTCGAACAAGTACAATTTGAGATAAGTTTGCATTTGCAACTGCAAATATCAAATAATCTATGCGACTCAGTTTTAAATCAATTAATGTTTTCTTGGTAACTTTTGTTTATTTGGCGACCTTGATAAGGTTTCGCTAAGTTTCTGTATTTATCATGGTAGGAACGAATAAGTTGTAGTATTGTCTTAAGACTGACAGTTGGCAGCGACGCTTTTTGCCAAATTTCTAAAATTTCCTGAGCCAATCTTTCGAATATGTCATGCACTGTATGCTCTTTTGTTGTTTTTCAGGCTTTAATTCATATTGGTAAATGGATAATTTTTCAAAACGTCAATTTAAGTTTGTAATTGAGATACTGGCAAGTTTTCTGGTAAACCAAACACAGGACAGATCGTCGTTAGTCGTCTTTTTACTTGAGGTAATAGGTATCCAGTGAGATGGAAACATTTTCTGGGTCATCGAGACAGTGTACACATGTCCATGGTTGTAGCTGTATACGTAGATCCATGATCGGAAGATTGTATCGAGTTTATAATGTGATTAATTATTTAGCAAACTCTAGTATCGACGATGCGTGACCAATCTAGTGGGGCATCAACAAAACAGAATAATCTGTCGTACCTTACAAGGGAAATATCGATTTGTCTGTATGAGTTGCTAAGCTTACCAACGCCGCATATTCACGTGCGCACGTGGTTTGGCAGTATGAACATTTTTTGAGGATAATTTTCACGTAAATGAATAATATACAGATAATTTATTAATTATTATTTTAAGATATATAAATACTTCATTCCTGACAAAATCTTTTAAAATGTGTTTCGTGTGTTTTCATATCGAAATTTCAGTTTTTTAAGCTTTTATATTATTAAAAGTCAATTAGTTACTTTATCGACTTACTGATCGATTCAATCTTCGTGTTAATAAACATGAAATTGTTAATTGCTATTTTAGTATTAATATAATTATTTTAATTAGAGTTATACAGTGCTACTCATAACTAAATATTTCCGTCAATTTTACTTTAAACATAAATCCTAAATACAGTTTTTATTCAAAATAATTAAATACCATATAAGTATACCAAGTAATACGATAAACGTAACAGGGAGTATATTCTTTTTTTATAATCTGCGATAATAGTGCAATTTTTTCACTAGAATATGGACAAATGATTACAACAAAGGATTTCTGAGATAAAATAGTGGTAACAATTCAAACTTGCACAACCAAAATATCCATTTGAACTCAAAACATTGCAGTTTTTGTGGAAAATAAATTTTCCATGCTAGTTGACACTAACTGCCATCTCATCCATATCTAATAATTGATGATGACCGCGACAAGAAAACTTTTTACCATATAGAAATAGTACGTTGTTAGTATTATTACGATACGTGGGGATGTGGAGGTCAGCACATATCAATGAAATATTTCCAATCTTGTTATGTAGAAGAGTTGTAATAAAGGTCACAAAAGAAGTGCGTGCCCCACGCACATCAAAAGTGAATATTATGCGTAAGGAGAAAAATATTAAAGTACGAGGGGGAACGTGCTGTCTTGAATCTGCCTTTGAATGATTTATTTACTGATGCGTTGAAGGCTGATGACGTAAGCTAAATTCGTTATTCGCTTTCACCATTATCAGCATATTTCACTTTTCGTTAGGTTCTTCTTCCTCAACATAAGCACTGAAACTATCGTGGCAAAAGAAATATGTTTTCATAAAACATGGGTTTATAAATACGATATAAATTTTTGGTATTATTTTATTATTCTTATAGACATTTGTATATGTACATCTTAATATCTGTTTGTGATTCCATTGTATTAAATACCATTACGTTTTAATAATATCCACGTCTTAAGTGAAATTAACCGCGGTTAAAACAAAGATTGGTGTAATGAAAATATCAATATGGGTAAAGCCACAGGTTACAGGATGCCAAATATTTATTTCAATCGATAAAAAGTTTTTACTTTTCCACAGTCAAGTTTTTACTTTTCCATTAGTCAAGGTAAAAAGATTTTGTGTAGAATATTTTCATAATTCCTCGCATTTCTCCTTGATGTCTGTTATCATTTGTATATAAAAAGCTAACAAATTTTCGTATGGTAAAATGTACGTTCTTTGCTTCCTTACAATTTTACGCTCGTTGCTGTCATTTATTTTAATTACGAAGGGTTTATTTTACCAGTAATGTGTGTTTACGAGCTATTTTAAAATCATGTCGATGATTCATCGATCTGATTCATGATTTTGGGCCATTATATTCTCCCTTCTCTTAGTGAACGGACAAAGTAAAAATTTATTATATCTACTTTTTTCATTTATCGTGTGTTTACGCATAGGCTTATGATACCCTGAAATTTTTTTTCTCCATTGACTGTTATGTTATTAGATGTTTTTATATAGCGATTGGCCATTGATCAATAATATTTAATTATGATCCGTTTTATATAATTTTTTAAAAATTATTGTATTAAAAAAACAATCGATTTTGTTTATTTTTTGCTATCATTATTCAAATGTTGACATACTTCGTTATGATTTTATTGTTTTCTTTTATTTCTTATTAACAGTTGTTTACATTTTACAAATTTAACGCGAACACGTTTGAGATACCATTTTTTATTATAGTTACAAATTGCAGTTTTTCCATTTGTTGTTTCAAGTTTAAAAAAATTGAATATTGTTTCTGTAACCAAGCCCTTTATTGTCTGTCTCCTTAATATTTCATTTTTTTGTTGTAAAATCTCTTTTGTGTTCCACAAGTTATGTGAATTCTAAATTGATCAAATTTTTCTTTCAGCAAAGAATACACAAAAACACAAATTCGGTATCCTCGAACACAAGTATCAATTTCTCGTTGGCCTATTAGCGGAAATCTAACATAATGATTTGCGGATGGCTCTAAATGTTACCTTTCCGGTTATTACTGGACTGAAGTTTTATTGTAGATGAATGTATGATATGACTATAAATTTAGTTAATTAATTCCATTATCGATTATTTGTTTTATTACTTACAGTTAAGTAACTATTGGTTACAGTCACATGTAATTAATTTGGATTTGTTTTGTTACTAATGTTTAAACCTAATTAACCAAGTAAGTTTTTTGATATTGTTATGATTTCTTTTATTTTTTCTCAGTAAATTCAAATACTAAAATTATGATGTCACGGTTTGTGTGCCAAATATAGTAATAACTAAATACTAATCGTTTACTACTTTTGTTCAGTACGACAAAAACTATGAAGATACTTTGCGGTTTAAATTTTGATAAGTTGAACTAAAAATCGGCAAACAAAAATTGATTTTAAAAGACCTATTTAATAATATTCTACTGGATGCAATACCAGAAAGAAATTCCTTCGCTTTGCAAGTATGTCTAGTTACAATTTATGTGTTATGTCGATTGAAATATCCACATGAAGCGTTGACTTGTAAAATTTCGTATATAAAATGGCGAAAACTGTCAAGTTATAGTTAAGAATTCATATATTTTCCTTGTTTCTTGAAGGAACCATAAACAGAGTTTGTATTATATAAATTGCCGATTTATTAACGGAGCATGTAAAATATACAAAATTATGTTTAATCCATTTACACGCAACGCAGAGGAATGACTTTAATAGTAATAGGTTAGTCGGCAGTCGACGGCTGTTGACTTTTGTTAGACAAGATTTGTGACTGGCTTTCCGTTGACTCAATGGATATGTAAAGGGGCACACGCCATCCACTAAACCTACCCTACGTTTTATGCTTTTCTCTGTTATTGTATTATAACTTAAAACCTTCGCATCTACCACTGTGGTCGATTATAGCGTTTTGTTTATAGGACCAATTTTAGTAAAATGCGCACATTAAAGTATTAAACGTAATCCTAGTATTACAATTATTATCGGACATCTACACTGCATATAAACAAAGAAAAGAGAAGAAAACTATTTTAGAAATAAACTCTCTACTATAGTTTCTTTTCTTCGATCGGTTCAATGTACTTAAAAATTTAGATATTTTGAGATGATAAAAATTATTAATTAAAAAATTTAAAATTTAGATATTTTGCTGGGACAATCGTTACTTTTTTCAATAAAAGTTATTGCAATGCCATCTTTGTAGTATTATGTTTTCATTTATTGACTTATATAATTATAATCTAATAACAATAGACCACAACTTAATAAATCACAGTTAGGTATTTAGGTAACAGTGTTCATTAACTTTATTTTTTTTATTTTCGTATGATACTTTAATTTCTATCATGTAGAATTGTTATCTTTTAGTTTGTTTACATATATAAATGGAACCGACGATGGCATTAGCATAGTATTATATGTTGATGAAGTGATATACTCTAACGTCTCGTGTATCCATACAAAAATAGTTCAATTTAAATAATTAATACATTTATTTACATAATTCATACATACATTTTTAGAAATGATAGCAAAAAATAATCAAAATAGATTGTTTTTAATACGGTAATTTAAAAAAAAAGAGATTGGTCATGTAGCAATAAGTTCGCTACGTGTGTAAGTATGTTAAAATATGAGTAAATAAATAAGTAAATGAACAAAACCGAATTCTAAGCCATTTTGGTAATTAGTTGCAACTGGGAGTTTTGTTTGACGTGATAAAAATATTTATTTCAGATCTTTCAAATAAATACTATCAATTTAACCGTTTGATTGCGCAACAAATTTCAAGTGGGGTTTGTTTGTAATACATATATTAATATTATTATTACACCAGCTCGAACCGCCTGAGGGTTATAACTCCCACAAACTGGTCGGGGCAAAACCGTTTCGATCCTCGTTTTACTTTTCTCTCTGTTTATCCAATGTATTGCGGTGGAAAATTTAAAATCTAAATATTATCTTAATGAATATTATATTTCATTGTATAGAATGGTGTCCCGGTACTTGCTTGATCTTGGAATAAATAAGTTTTTTAAATTTGTTTATGTTTGTTTTTATCCTATAATCGTATTAATGATTATAGTGACTTTAGCCCGAAAAATAAAGTACTACGTAAACGACGCTTATCCACTAAATACTATTTATTTGAACTAGGAATATTGGTTGAACCAGAAACTTTATAGCTTGAGTTTATTTTCTAAATTAAGTGTTTTTAAACCATATGGTTAATGTTAGTAAGGGAGTAAAACACGCACCATCAATTATATATCTCTCAATTATATATAGTCTCTCTTAGGTCAGTAAGTTGGTGCTCAATATAAATTGTGCGTAAAGAGTTTTATTGTAATTTGTCCTCACATTTTGTGTTTAACGTGTTAACGAACATATTAAATATCAATTTATATTTGGCAGTACGTGCTGTGACAAAAACTGAAACTTCGCTGAGATAGATAGCAAAGGAAGGGCCACTGGCCAGATCACTCAAAGGGAAAGAACTCTGGCAAACTGACACGTAACTTGAAGATCGTCTGCACCATATTCTTTCTTTACGGGCCGATATCATTGTTTGGATATCACCGGTAAGCAAGCTGGTATTTATGTTAATATAAAAAAAACATTTGTAAATTTACGATTTTTCACGAGGAAATTTCGAAATCATATTGAGTCATAAGTCGTATTTCAGTTAAAATTGTCCTTTCTTGCGTGTATCGATGTAAAATTCAGTTTGGATACACTTTATAAACAATTAATTTCTTAAGTAAACAAATAAACGATAACTTTCCACAACAGTTATCTATAAATAACAAAACAATTTTTTAATTCATAACTAGAGATGTAAATTTAATAAAAGTGTGTAATGTTTATATTTCGACGAAATATAATACAAATATTAATTAGAATGCGTTATGCCGTTATAAAATATAGTAACAATGTCATATATTTAATTAATTCTACATTATTTATCTGTCAGAAAGCAGTGAAAATAAAGTTGAGGTACGATATTTTGATTAGTTCTTAAGATAGGATAATTTATTAACAATCTATTTGAGTATTTACGTGGATGCGGTTGTTATTCGTTGTTTTGCGCCTCACAGAACAACATCAACATTCACGATTGTAATTAAACAATAATGTTCCTGCTATTATATATGATGGCTATGCCACCTTTATAGACTTAGATACTTTTAATCTTCACGAAAAAATGCACTATACTTCAAGTTTTTAGCAAATGAACATGCGTAAATAAGAAGACGGATGTCTAAAATCTTAGAAAGTTTAAACACATGTAGTTAAGTAATTGGTGTCGAATTTCCTATTTCAACCCATGTAAATGAAAAATTTAATTTAATGTAATTTTAATAAAGTTCACAATTTAATAGCGCCTTTATATTTAGAGGTTACTACCTTCATTATCGTCACTGTCTATCAGATACTAGAGTATACCTTCTAGGTAACACCTTAGGAGAAGGCTAGGTGATCTAAAATTTTATAGCATGGCACATATTTTCCATTCCACTAAATTGCTCTTTGGGAAATATTTCTAAAAAAATACTTTTTAGGGAACAAATGAAGAAATGTAAATGAAAAAGCTGTCACACACGAGTGGATAGTCTGTAAACACTTAGGCGTTCAACGGTTCATGATATTCCTATGAAATTTACAATTTTTTTATTATTTAATTAGTATACAATTTCATCATACAATATAATTCATGAATTACAATATCATTATTTGCTATCCGAGCGGAAATTGATTTTATAAATTGATTCCATCATATTATATCTCCACGTCGCACTGTCTATCGTGATCGCAAATTCTGTTATTTTTAAAAGCAGATAAATTATACAAATTATATAAAGTATATATTTCAATAATTATTTTCAATTATGTAAAAAAGGACGTTTACCAATATGTTATAATTATTTACAATTTAGAAACAACTGAAACCGTCACATCCATGGGAAATTTTAGAATTTTTCTTTATGTTAAGTTCCCATTATGTTATAATTTTATGAAACTAGCCGTCGTTAAATTGGTAAGGGCTTATTAATTATATGGATTCCTCATTTACGACGACGTAAATAAATAATAAATTATGACAATCAATACAATATGATGATTAAAATTAACAATTGTTTTGGTATGTTGTCCAGGGGACACTACTTTCAATGTTAATTAAAGGGTTAAGGCGCCCTAAATTGGACGCACGTGAGCGCTATTTTCATTTCACAGACAGAAAAATCGATTATAAGGTAATTCGATGTTTTTCTTGAGTTTTAATTACATGGAGGTTCTATATATCTTAATGAAACTTTTAAACGTAATTATGATTGAGAAAATGTTGAAAAATTCTTTCTGTCAAAAAAATAAAAGACTTCTTTGGAATAAAGGCTTAAATTTAAACAAAAATATTATATATTTTTTCAGTCTCATATTTTTTAGGAAAAGAAAAAAAAAATAGATTACTAATTAAATAACATAACCTGTTGGGGTCACCTGCCCGTTCTTTTTAATTCTACAGTAGAAGGAAACTTCTCTACCGCACATATTTATATAAAATCCCTTCAGTTTAATAAATTTTACGTTGGTAGTTGGAAAGGTGAAGATTTTTAATTAAAACATTTAAAAATTTCTCTCATTCATATTAAGCAATTCTTAGTATTTCAACTTACATACCTCACAGCAGTTTCAGGAACTTGTCTGTCTTTGTTCCCGAGTTATTTTCTAAGAATATGCTTAATCATTTTGTTTAAGAACCGTAAAATCTATTGAACTTTGGTATTTAAAATTCCTTCGATATATGTATGTTCCTTTAAACGATTAATTATCTTAATTGACTTGGAAAACACGTGTAAGAGTCAATTTTTAATACGCAAGATGACTTTTTTAATAGTTTACTCTCTTTATTCAATTCTAGTTAGGTTTGTCATAAAGGCAAAAAATCCTTTTTTCGCAAGTATGCATAAATATACTTAAGTATTAAATTCAGAAATATATCACTATATATATCAGCATTTACTGACTGCAAGTTTAAATGAATGAGTGGGCTAATATGTTTTTAAGCTACGAGTTCTGGTCTTTCCTATAAAGTTTGTCGAAGCTTCCAGAATGTCTCATTGTAAAGTATAATAGCAGCCAAAGTGCACTTAGGTAACGCCAAGCTTTCAAGTGAAATGGATACAAGCATCTAAGGAAATGGATATAAATCGTCTTCAAGTACAGTTCGTCTGTTTTATTAATTCCACCCGGACTACGGCGAGATGGTCAAATTAATCGTGTCCTAAGAGAAAAATATTTTTGAAAATATAATTATTATTGGTTTCAAAATTAACGTGTTTTTCATTTTTAAAACATTTTTTATACATTTTCTTCCGAAATTTTCAGTAGAATTTTTTTAGATTTGTTGTATATTTGTCGCTTTCCGATACAATCAAGAATGCAGCAACCTACTGCATGTTAAATTTAATGATGAAAATTAGCACATAAAAACTCATTCCCTTTCTTATTTTCATAGATTACTAAACCTTGTGTCACTTGTAAAATTGGAGAGGGAAAAGCTAAAGAAAGTTGGAAAAAACACGCAAACCTCAAGTAAAAATTTTTACTCAACAAGAACGGTGACATATGGCGTGAAAAGACAATATTAATATATATAGAAACGAAAGTTGCATAGCATCCGGCATCTAGATTGACATAAATTTTATATTATTTAAGGCTGACTTTTGTCCGCGTCTTCGTTTGTGGTCTTGTGGTAAGAGGGAAGTAAAGTGTAAAAATGAATGATATTTAAATAAATATACTTTGTCTCACCATTCTTTGCCTTCGTTGATTATATAAGATGCAGAGCCACAGATAGTGGGTTATCTGACTAAAATTTAACTGTAAAATCGTTTTTTAAGCAGCTAAGTTTCTTCTACTGTAAACCTGCATTGATTTTCATGTCTATGTAATATTAAATACTGAAATTATTCTTATTACTTAATCCAGTTTTATTTGCCAACATTTTAGAAAAACGACAATTTCTTGTCGGAAAATTAAAATTTTGAATTGTTTAGTATATGTAACTTTATAAGTATATCGAGAAACTAAAGCCGTACAATCAAAAAGGCTGATACAATTGTAAAGGGATAGACGGAGTTATTAAACTACACAAATGGTCCGCTTTTTGCGTCAGAATTTAAAACTGTATTATTACCTTGACGCGGTTTTCTTTCTACAGCGATGCATACAATTTTTGCATCGATAAAGTACCCTTTACTGGGAAAAAAAGTAATTAGTATTTTAGATTGCCCTTTAATCTAAATCTTTAAAGCAATTTTTATTAATAAATTCTTAAACAGTTCACTACTTGCATGGGCTAATAATTATCTGAATTTCACATTTCTTAACGAATTTTCAATTGAGAAAAAAGGTGGTTTAGATTTCAATCTGTATCATCCAAGTAAAGATTTGTTTCGATTCTCTCGATGACGCTCTCTTAATAAAATATTTACTATAAAACTTAAAGACTTTATTTAGCATCATTTTATGTTTAAAATTTTCAGGTCGAACAATAAGAAAAGTATTGATTTTGTGTATTTTTTCAATTAAACATCTTAATTTTTCTGACTGACAATTCTGTGCTGTTTTGAATTCATTTTTTAAAGTAATCTATTAACACAATCAAATTACCATGTTCATATAGGAAATTTCTTCTTTAGAGAATCTATTCTTCAATCGCTTTGTTTGAAGTTAACGTTGAGAAAGTGAATAATGATGTATTCAAATGAATACACGAGCTAGTTCCCTCGCCAATTTTCCTTCGGCGCGGTCTTTTATAATTTCGTATCTTACATTTAAGTCTTTATACACTTCACTTTAGTCATGAAAATATGATAAATATTTTATTTTGTAATTTGTCATTAAAATAAAGGACGTAAAAGACACATATTTAAAAATATTGAAAGAATACACTTATTCAATATTTTACAATACTGAATGAATACATTTATTATTGAGTTTTCACGTGTCCCTAAATTACTTTTTGACTTAATTGAATTTAGTGTCAATATATAATTGTGCCATTGACATACGACGGTTTAAGTCTAGATGTTTATATAATTGTGAGTATTCGAAGAGTCCGAATCAAAATTCTATTATTATGATAATTGTTGGGATTTCACGCGAATTCAAAATCTTTAACTTAATTAATGATATTTTTAATATTGTGGCACCATTTCTGGTGTCAAGTATTGAGTAAGACTTGATTATTTAATGGCTCGGCCTGATTAAAGCAATGAATATGCTTCATTTTATTTATCCACGCAAACGTAAGCGTCATGGACGAAAAACAATAGTGAGTCATCAAAAAAAAGTTCAAGATCACGCAGCACTCACAGCAGCATACTGATTTGAGGTAGGCCGCAGTCAAATGTCAGCTAGGGGTCAAAAAAGAGGAAGACGACTTCAAATCCAAATCCATTTTCTCTGTGCAGAGAGCTTAAATTTAGGTTGCGATGATTTTTTCTTTAAATCTGGTCAAGAACTATCGGCATTCAGAAGACATATTTATTAAAAGTATATTTTATTAAATAGCCTATTAGCAAGCAACATTCCTGCTTGCTTGGTTGCAGTGTTTACAATTCTCTGTTCACTTCTTCCTTTCCCTTAATTTATCTCAAAACAATAGCTTTTGGTAAAGCTTGAATGTATTTATCGGGTTAATTAATCGCGAAACATGTTCCTATTGTGAAAATTTCACTGAATATTATTTACGAAAGAAAGTAAACGAAAGATAATACATATTTACAAAATACAACCATTGTATAAAGTCCTATGTAGTTTAATTAAATCCTATTACTTTTATATATAACGAAATATGTATAGTCCTATTTATTTTTATATGAGTCCTATTTACTTTTATGTAAGTTCTATTTACTTTTATATTTAACGAAATATGCAGAGGAAGAGTGAAAAAAAAGTAAATGTGGTGAAAATTAGTTAGAAGGGTACTAGGATGAATGACTGAATATCAAACTGAAATAAGTGGTTAGGGTGAAATAGGCAAATGCCAATATCTATCGGTGAAATTTGACAGACATCAAAGTCACTAAAGATAGCCTGAATAGTACAAAGTGCAGTATATACACTAGAGTATCAATTATGTTCCCATTTTATTCAATTAAAGCAACAATTGTTTTGTTTTTATTACCCCTGATTAATAAATGATTTTGAGAGAGTATTATTAGCAGTATTAATTTATTTATGACATAACTGCAGGAGTAGATAGATATCTTTGTTTGCATTACATCATTCGTATTTAGTTTATTTTATAGAGTACTCTTTGTATGTATGCCAAAATGGCATAGTTTGCCAATATTCGCTGAATGAAGACTAATAGAATTATAAAATGAAACAATTGTGTGATGTTGAATGTCGATTCACCAAGTTGATAATATTCACTGCACAATATTTACATACATGAAGCGATTGGTGGACGTATACAAATAGGACGTCTTCTGGTCCCTAATTGACTAATTCGTAAACATTTAAAAAATATGAACTAAAAAGTACATAAAATCAAAGTTATTAAACAAACTTTAGTTTTAATTTTCAAACTAACTTTGGAAAAGTAACTATACTAATAATTTAGTTAATAGTGCCAATCCTAAATATCCTTGAAAAAACTGACATGTAACTGGCAAAATCGATGATGTAACTGTGGCATTAATTTTGATCTCTTTGGTAATAATGATCCAAGGCCATCTCTTAAATTAAATTTTAAAAAATTAACTAGCCTCATTGAAACAGGCTTTGGGTTAGGTTCGTTTTATTTCGCGGAGATATTTTATACTGTCATACTACAATAGAAAAATGAATACTCTGGAGAACAAGTGGAATATTTTATTTGCTTACCACATGAGCGAATACGTATACACTGAGATGGTGAGCTCTAATATTTTCTTTTATTAAATGAAAGACATTAGCAAAAATACTTCCCTACCAAAACTTAACATCGTTCCACTTTAGTGATTATTTTGAATTAAAATAATGAAAACAAAAATATAAATTAATAAAAATATTACATTTGTAAATACGAAGGGTTTTTGTTCCAAGCAGTATATTTTCGTGAAACTTTTTCAGTTTTGACACTGATTGGAATATGAACTTTGACAGAGATAAAAACAAAAGGAGAAAATTACTTATATTTTTAAACAAAACTTAGAAAAACTTATATTTTTCCTATTTTCAGTAGTACTATATTTTAGTTTAGCAATGGTAATTTGTATGCCAATTAGATGTTAATTTATGTGTTGTATGTTTTATTAATCTAATGCCTTTTAAATTTCCGTTTAGAGTTTTTGCCGCCTTTGCAAATTTTTCTTTTGATTTACATTTCGTCATTTTCAATTTATTTTATTTTTGTCCTATAATTTTAATTTTGTTCTGATTGAAGATCAAAAATCCAAAATTTTGAAATATATTTTTCTTTAATACTGCTATTCTGTGTGATCACTTGTTCCATTTTGACATTCGACAATTCATTACGAAATATTAATACAGTTTGAAAATTTGCCCATAACTTAAGATCACCAATGTTAGTGTAATATAAACACCAACCATCACTTTTCATAAGTTTTTATCGAGGATCTACATGTTGAAATCTTGGATATCTATGTGATAATGTAAATAACATCATCAGATTTTCCGATAAGTTTAAATCTCTCCCTATCATTTGTGGATTCGAAGGGTTTTGACAGAACCCTCAATGAAATATCAATAATTAGTACAAATAATTATTAAATTGCATGTGAAATGTCTTTTATAGCTAAATAGTGTTTTGAATAAAAATTTCTTGTTGCTATTTCCAGTCTGCTTAAAATCAGGCTATAGTATAAGAAGTTCGACATTATATGTAATATTTGGATCCTACCGATAGAACGAAATTCCTTCACACTATGTCACATGCCCTAAAAAAGAGACTACAGTGTAGTTTAACATTTTTCCCTGATTAATGCTGCCTCGAACTATCTATTCAGTGTTTGTGTGTAAATTGTGAGTAATTTTATTTTGTTCATTTTGATCTAAAGGACTGATTAACGTGTACAAGTTGCGAACTGACTACAAATGGAACAACGGATAGCTGAAAAAATAAGTTCTGTTGAATACCTTTTCCTACCTTCGAAGACATATTTAAAAATATATAAACACCCTTATTTTCATGTAGATGATGAATGAAAGAAACATTATTTTTTTTGGGCCCCGTTTATAAAAAAATTAACTTCTGAAATAGTTTCGTGTGCCTTCATTTAGTCTAATTGAGAAAATTTTGTGTAAAGTAATTTCTAAATGCTGTGCTAATGGTTAGGTGTTTACGTAATCATTCTTTCGGCATGTTTTACGGCCACAGCGTTGAGTATATTAACATATATTGTGCAATTAAAATATAGATATTAAAATATTTTTTTATTAATCATACATATTTTATTTCTGAATTATACTTCTGAAAGGCAATTGTTATCATTTTAAGTTTATATATGAACCTATAACATCCAAAGTGTTGTCATTTGCGATACTGTTTGTCCCTTGACAAATGTTGTTAAATCGTCCGATACTTGGCACTAGGATACCATTATGTGTCAGCAAAACACAATGAAATAACGATATGATATGAAATATGCATTTCATTAGTCAATACAAATGAACTCATACTTCATTTACTTTATATTACTTAACTTCACAATTTTTTTCTCGTTTTAACGTTAAATTAAGACTGTATGAACATTTTATAATTTAAAATAACAGTAATAAAAGCTTTTCTAATTAGAGACGCGATAAGACGTACAGGAAATTAACTTCATCATTTTCCATGGCAAAAATATGAAAATTTCCATATGCTCTTGGCCGTATTATACTTAACGATTTTATATAAACAGGGTAACCGTAGCTGAATTCTAGTATAGAATAATTTATCAGACCAGAAAATATGACAACGAGCAGATTCATAAGTATGACTTACATTCGCCACTTGCAATCCAATGTCACTTTCGACTGAGAAAATAGAAGGCGATATCTTGTCATTGCTTTATTCTAAAACATGTATGTTTTCTGTCGCGGGTGTGCATTTTCATAATGAACAAAAGAGTTGGTGAATGCAGGTAGGTCGTGTAGCTTACTGCTTGAATATGATACAAAAATCGGTTTAGGTGAAAACATACTTTTATGTTGGTTAAATTAATGTTGAATTAAATGTTGTACATCTTAATAAGTAAATTCTTTATTGAAACAATAATTATTAACATTTCACTCTGCAGCCGGGGTTTGTTAGTAGTTAGTGATCATAATCAGTAAATCATATTTTTGAAAATTTACTAAATGTTTCATCACTAGTTATGGCTTAATGATTTTATTTCGCTGCTGGAAAAAATTTAATTAAGTTATGACGAATTTATTACAACTTTTTAAAAAATGTTGACGACCGGTTGTTGCAATTAATATTAACGAAATTATTAAAAGTTTAAAGGGGCGCAAAAACCAATTCTCATCGAGGAATAAATTAATGTTTAAAATATTTAATTTAAAAATTTGAAACATTCTTATTCATCTCATCATCACCACTTTCTCTCTTTATTTATATTAAACAATATATTTTAAAATGCTGAGAGAGACTTGTATTTATAACTAAACCGATTCATCAAAGTAAAAAACTTATTTTGATGCCGCTAAAGCCATTTTATATCATCGCAACCGTGTCATAATATTGCTAAATAATTAAGCAACACTACGGTTGGAAATATTCTGATATATTTTTATTTGATATATAATTTTAATAATAGTATAATTCATTAAACTTGTTATTCCTACTTAAATGTATAATGGTCTTATCCTTACTTTACGTTACAACATTTTAAATTACGGTTTAAATAAGATTATTTTACACGTTTCAATACAAATGCATTTTTATAACATCTCTTCTATATGTATTATGGTTAAGCTATGAAAATAATCTCGAGCTCTTTTGGAAAAATGTATTAAGCTTCGAAGCTGGATCAGACGATAAGGAATACAAAGTTTATTTATTGAGCTGTTAAATTTCAATTTTAGCTATTAATAAACAATTTATTATAGTTAAACAAAATTTATCGCTGATGAGCTTTTCAACATAAGAAGAAGAAAATTGTTATTTGTGTGATCGAAAGTACTTTAATAAGAGAAACGTAAATAGTTTTGTATTCTAGTTATTGTATATCAAGTTGCTCTAGCAAGAAATTGTTAACTGACTGTATATCTAGTCTTTGTGTGTGTGTGTATGTACACACACACACACACACACACACACACACAAATATATATATATGTGCATATTGTTTCCCTTCTTTCAGCCAGTTGAAATGATCTTTATTGCAGGATATTTCATTGAGTAAACACATATCTTCTTACAATAATTCTGCTTATTTATAAATAAAGTCGTTTTTATACTATTTGTTATAAAATCATCATTAAACGGTAATATGGAAAGCCACATCATAATACGTGTTTTTTCCTCTAATCTCACAAATTTTATTCTTTTTTTTATTCATTTATGTGTTGAACTTGTATATATTCAGATTGTACGTGAAGTCCATTATCATAAACAGAAAATAGCTTACGAACTTTATTTTCTAGGATGCATCGGAGATTGGGATCCAAGTCGTAATCTCCAAATCAGTGTGATGTTTTCCAATGGTTTGACGTAGGTTTATGAGTTGCATGGATGGCCTGGTACGAGTGACTGTGTCAGCGACTGCGAGTTCATGTGTCTCTCCTCTGGTAGGATTGTCTGTTGCAACAATATTTTTAAGTAAAATTTCACTGGTATTAAGATAATAGTATCCAACGCAAAGTATATATTTTATATGTTATTTTTGCATAATACGCCAATACTGATTTCAAAAATATGGAAATTTTGGACCTCTTAGGAATTTTGGACAATAAAATATAAAGACGAAAAAGTTTGCACAGTAAATATTATATGGAGAAGAGGGTACAAACAAGCTGCTGAACAGAATGCCCTGGTATATTAACTAGTAATTTTCCTGCTTATCTCTTCAATCGACTGGTTTTGATATTTAATTCCATTCTACAATAAAACATTTGTAAACAAATCTAATTGACAATTCAAATACTGTTAATGAATTCCATTCATCTTACATTCCTTGTATTTATTACGTTAGAAATAATATATTACGTATTAATTTGGTGTTTTTGGTAAAATAATATATTTTTTATCTACACACATTTACGATGTATAAATGATGACGAATGTTGACATTAAAGTTATTTCAAGTATAATATTTGTTTAAATAAATATATCGAACATTAAAAATAATCATTGAAAATATGTATTCAAACAAGGGCAAGTGCTTAACGATTACACAAAGCTGCCGTGTACTATGTTCGAAACTTGTATTCTGCATTGAAATATAATACTAACATTTATTTGAAAATAAAATGTCAACATGTTTGTTTTTCACTATCCTTACACTAAATACACAGTAAACGTATCAGTATATTAAAAAAAATAACAAAGAAAGACAGTGGGAACTGATTTTATGTAGATATTCCACTTCAACACTATATATAATAGCATAAATGTATATAAACTTTGTACGTATCGTAATATCGAATGTTGTTCCAAAATGTTTGAAACTTATGAGTTTTGTATGATTTACGGCTAGGGTTGTCAATTTTTTCCTCTAAATATTACAATTTATATTAGTAAAATGTCCATGTAATATTCATATTCATAACATTATCTGGCAATACAAGATTGTAGTGCGTGGATCAGGATATCGCAGGTTAAGTACAAAGGGATATTTCAATGTTCTTCCTCTGATCGAATACGTATTTGTGTTAACCATATTTTAATTGCCAAATTATTTTGTTTAAATATATGTTTTTTGGAATGAAATGATATATCGAATCACACACAAAAAGATTTCGTTGTAGCATTACTTTGGACATTGTTAGAACTTTTGTTTGCCGGTCTTTATGTAAGTATGCTTGATTTGTTTATATTTAAAATTATTACACAAAATTAAATGTTTATTTTTTTCATTTACTTTAGTCTTAGAAAAATGTTCATGTATCTTGATATTCTGTCAAAAAATTAAACAAAAAATGTAAACATACTAATTTTCTCGATATGATTGGCTGTCGACTTTGCATTTCAGGTCATATAAATCTGAATAAATTAAAATATAAATCTGAATAAATTATATATAATATCTGAATTAAAAATATGTTTATCTTACTAATCAATAACCAATTTGGTAATAAAAATGAAATAACTTCCGGTAAATAAAACTACTTAACGGCGCTTAAATATAATTGTTTTTTTTGCATTGTATTGAAGTAACTGACATTTCATACAAGCGTAAGTGGTGTGTTTACTTGTACCATGTATAAAAGGAATTTTTAATGGTAAGTTTTCACCCAAACTTGGAGTTCTTTTTTCCGATGAACAAAACATTTTACATTTTGTTTCTTTTACAAAGTAATATTGTTACTTTAAATGTTTCGCCAAAATCGAATCAGGACTTAGAAGACATTTGATGAGATCTGTACTTACCCGTATTTATTTTCAGGATGCTCAAAATGAATTCCTGATAAACCGGAGAATATACACGTATTTTAACAAATTTAATTGGAATAAATCGATGTATGGAATTTTTTTCAAATTTTTTAAAGCCATTGTTCAAAAATTAGAAGGCAGGCGATAAAATTCCACGTCACTTTGTAGCTTTATTTCAAAAACCGAGCTAAGAAATGAAAAATGGTAAATGGATCATCAGTAGTTCGCATTAGCAATGAGCTAATGCAAACTACTGACGTAAACCTGCTGGACATAAACCTTCTCAAAGCACGCCACTGCACCTGGTACCGGATCTCCTTATGCTGCCGGCTATCTTGCGCTCTGCCTAGTCGGAGGTCGGTCTACATCACATTTGTTTAAATATGATCTCTGCTTAAAATTCATCTACTTCATCTGTTATCGACTCTACGATAAATGACTATAGCTCATTGCTACTTCAATTTGCTTATTCTTTGAGCAATTCGGTAACTTTAATCACCCATCGGATTACATACTTTTGAGTACGATCTTTCAGAGAAACCTTAATTCTGTGTACCAGTCTTGCTGTCACTGTCTATTTTCAACTCCCTAAATCATTAGATGAACTGCTTGAATACTTGTGTTCGAGCAAACCAGGATGTACGATGTAAAAACCTGACATAGTTTTCGAATGCTCTCTAGCCAAGCTGAGTCTTGCTATTAGCTTCTCAATCGAAGATTTTCCCTCCCAGCTCCATAGTTTTCCCAAGGTAGACGTATTCGATTACAGCTATAATAAAGTAAATGATTCGAACTGGCCGTTATATATATGGGAAAGGACATTGAAAAAATACAAAATTGGCTACATTTTAGTTGAGATCTCAATATTGACTACACATTTGCAAAACATGTATATGGGTCTGAAACTGTGCAAACTCTGAGGTTGATGCAGAGGAATGGGCGGAGATGAAATTATAAAAGTTCCTTATTTTGTTATGCTCTGTATACATGTATTGTTATGTGCGTTCCAAAAAGTCTTGTTAAAAAAATATTTAAAATCTACAAACGCACCGAATACATGTATAAACTTTTATTTAATTTACATACCATTATCAATTACCGAAGGAACGTCTAACGTGATTTCAATTTTATTTAAATCATATCTCACGAAATGAGCCATATATCCCCAACCACACACATGCGTGGCGTATTTACTATAGCAATTTGGTTTGCGTTCGCGCAGTTTAGAATGTTTATCACTTCCTCTTCGCTTTGCTGGAAACTCACTTTAACGACGCGCCGCCTGGCGATAAGAGTTTTACGTCCTCTTTTCTTCGCTATAAACTAACTATAACAGTATTATCCTGTGCTTTAGAAAAAACTCTTACGTGAATATCGCTATCGTAAAGTGTAGACCAGATAACCAATAAGCTAATAAAGAGCGAAATAATAGCGGCGAAAGAGATTTAATGTATAGAACGCTGATGTTCAGAAATTTATTTGTTCGTCTGAAATAAGTAAATGAGTCCATACTTTTTAAAGGAAAAGAAAATGGAAACTAATTGAGCGTAAAAGCCATGGTAAAAAATGATGAATATTGAATAAAGTGAGATAGACTTAGTATTAACTAAGTTGCTTTTGTTTTCACGAACATTCGAACCATTTGGCTAATTGTTGCTCATAAAGTGTAATAATGGAGCGTTTGAAATTCAGCCACTGAAATCAGTTGAAAATATTTTTTTTATAGATATATTTATCTATATAAAAAAATATATAAATGGCTATATTTGATATAAGTTTTGGTTTTCCCAAATTGTGGTCAAAATTATACCACAAAAGGGATTCAAACATGCACCATGTTTCACCCGCGTAGACATATTACTTTTATACTGCTTCACCTTTCTTTCTCCCAGCACCTCATCGTCGTTTACCGAACGAGCTTAGTCGTCAAGAACTGCGTTGTATCAGTGTGAATATTTGGAATAATACATTAATAAATAAACCGGTTTCTCTCTACCTTGTACTAGTAGTAAGTTTCAATAAACAGTAGCATTGTTCTTTTAACATTTATTTTATATATTTTGTATAGTTTGTTACCACAATTGAAAATTAATACCTAAGCAAATGTTAAATATAAAATAATATTAAATATATTTTTTTCCTTAAGCACAAAAGGACAAGGAAATGAAACTTTCAATATCTCGTTCTCGCAACGAAAGCTGCAGCCGGACTGAATGAATACTTCGTTGATACCGGCCAAACTGATACTATTTAATTTCACAGCTCAATTTTGCGTTATGATCGCATTAGTATTAACGTCAGTGTAATGCCGGTATCTCTTTATTATATGCTTTGTTTAATACTTTATTAATTGAAATATCCATCATGTATCCGTCATTAACAGTTTGAAATTTTAAATTTTTTTTCTCAATCTCATTTTTTGACAAGATTACAAGCTTTCCTCAACATTTTAGTTATTTTTCGTTTAACGTGATATTTAAAAAAAAATCTCCTATACGTGGCCACGTACTTTTATATATTTTATTTATTTTTGGATTTATAGGAATTAACTTATTCGTAGTTTTTTTTACGAGTATCTCATATATTGAGCAAAACTTAATTGGGCGACCAAACATATTGTCTGCTTAAGTATGTAAAATGTGTTATTTTGTGAAACAATTAATGAGATGTTTATTTATAGATATAGAGCTACATAAGCTTGCAAAAGTTTTGAAATAAGTATTGCTGGAGAACTTGCCTAATATTTAATGGGGCCATCATTAGCCCTATCTAATAATGTACACCCGAATTTAAATCAGCGACAAATTTTATATGAACGTGATTCGTATAAACAGCTTTATTAAATATTTACTTATTTATTGAAATAGTTCAATATTACAACGAATGGCCTTGGACACAGCTATAAATATTAAAATCTAACGGAGTATTGACAGCGTTTAGAATGTAAATACGATGATTTAGAAAGTGACACAAGAAATTAAAATTATTTTTCGATGTAGTGATATTTTCTGTTGATTTAGTGATATCTACATGATATTTTCTACTGCAAGCAGTTTTGTTCGATAATGAAAGGAATGTATTTGACATTCATTGCAACATTATGCTAGAGTTAGAATAGCAGTTGTCACTCACTTTAGCAACTCACATGCCCCTCACTTCTGTACCTGTTATTGGTATTTTAAAAAGTTTCGATTACCATTGGTTTGAACTAGAACACAGTTACATAGTCTTAGAAAACTGTTCTACGTAAAGATATTTAGTAACTGTTAGTGACCTTAATCCATAATTTGAAATCATGTTTGTTGTTTACTATCATTTTTTATAAGATGAAGCTATTTGAAACAGATTTTAGGGTTATTCTCAATAGTGTACGAGTATTATACATTACAGTGTTGCAAATATCTGCTAAAGTGAAGTAATTTGTTTACTAATTAGCATACTTCTTGTCACGGGATTCAAGATTGTAGAATATATAAATAATCGGAAACAGAAATCTTTTGCCAATTTTACAAAAAGTAAACCAAAAAGTTTAGCATAAAGCATTATAATGTGTTTGTTTAAGTCGTCCAGCAAAGAAATACATTGTTTCAAAGAGTATTTGGACTAAAATAACAAAAGCGAGAGCGACTAGGTGACGCGGAAGGGGACCAGCGTAATTAATGCGTGATTATTGGCTAAAAGAACCCGAACATATTATTATATTTCGCACCTAATAGAGATAAATTCTTTTCAAATTACAATTGTTACTCGAGATAGTATTTATTAATATGATTTAGCTTAAAAAAAATTAAATAAATTACCAATATCCTTCTCACCCAAAAACACGTCATGCTACATGTTTGCCTATGTGTGTATAAATACTCACATACATACCCACGCACGCACCCGCACAGGCGCACACACTTACACGTGCATACTTACACAAGCGCACACACGTACATGCGCATGCGCGCCCACGCGAATAAGTGCACACGCGCACACGCTAAATTACAGCACAGCGCTATAAACACGCGTTAATTACGCTGATCCCCTCCCACGTCACTTAGACCCGCTTATTAAAGGCTTCCACTCCGTTTGCCAAATGTTATTGATCATGTAGTTGAGTATTAATAAATAAACTGGCATCTCTTTATTAAAAATTGCGTTTTTTTTTTGTACATTATTTACATTATTATTTTTATTGGCTACAATTTTAGGCTTGCTATTGCCTAACGATCGGACAAAGTATTAGTTATTTAGTTTAAAATTAAACGTATTTCAATTAGTAAAGGATATAAAAGTATAATAAAGCAGTTTTATTATAATGGTTCGCCGATAAATAAGGAATGATTTTAATCGAGAAAATTTGTTCTCCCATACTGTTTTGATTATTTCTCTTAATTATTGTCATGTACACACATTTGAATATAATATTTACCTTTAATGTAATTATTTTTCATTAGAATCGTTATTTGCTTAGTAACCATTAATCAATTGTATTACCTATTAACTTCTAAAGATATACATTTCTGAACAATGATTAAAAATAAAATGGATATCTTTACTCACTTGTATGAACTTATAAATTTTAGCTATAGAATAGTTTAAAAACAGTTTTGATAAAAGTTAGGATTCATATCATCAAAACCTATTTGTATTTAACCGGTAAACTAGTCAAAATGGACGTTAAAACTTGGAACAAATTCTATACAGCTGAAAATTTGTTATACCCATAAATTTTTATTTCAAAGGAAATACCAAAATTTGCCATTTTGTTCCAAAAATATATATTAGGAACCAAAGAGAAAAAATGTTTCACGTTTAATTTTTTTCTAAATTTCCTTCAAACAAGATTTTTAGACTTTTCCATACGAATGATCTTCCAATATATATACATCGTGTAGGAAGTCCAATAAGAAGTGGGCATAAAAAAGTCTATGTATCTGATAAAAGAATGAATATGTTTCTCACATGAACGAAGAAAGGAAACGTTAGCACTTCCTCAATGGTTTTATTAATATTCAACGTTATATGACGTATATATGACGAGGATGAGTGTACACTATTCTTTGTGATTCTCGAAATCACTGTATGTTATCATCATTAGTAACAATTACTATTGTGGCTTGGTATATAACAGTTTTATTGGGATATCTGCTCGTCATACTGATTGCGAGGCGAAGATATTTGACTAACAAGTATTATATAAGCGATTGAAAAAAATAGAAAAATGTATCGTTGGTAGGTTATGATATTTTAATCAAAGGCAAAGGACAATGCGATTAGATATATAAACCTTCGTCCACTTGAGACAATTTGTGCATATTTATATTTTTAGATGCCGACTTTTATGCAGATTACTGAATTGAATCTTTTTTTTACGGAAACTTGCGTTAGTAGATAATATAAATACGTTGGTGGCTGGCGCTTGTCCGAATAATTTGTGAAGATATGGGAAAAAATAAAAACTGGTTTTGAGTTTTGGTTTAGAGAGACCAAATGTCAAATATATGTTCTTGCCCTTAAATCTGATGTCAATTTTGAAAACAGAAAGTACAATATTTCAAAGTGGAACTATATGGTGGGGGATCAATTTTTGTAATGACATATTCTAAGACAGAATCGTGGCAATTGCACCATGTTATTAAGCAGTCACGGTCCTCAAGTAATTGTTCCTCACTATTTCTCTATGATCCCTTGATGAAGCTTCTGTAGCAGTATGATTTTTCAAAGAAATCAAAAATAAATTCTTATAGTCCCAAATAATTGTCATCTGCTTCTTTGTGCTTATAATAACATTTGTTTTCGCGTACTGCCTCCCCACCCCCCCATCTTTCAAGGCTTTTCTGTGGAAACTCCTTTGGAAATCGGATCATCATTAATTTCGCATTATAATAGACTGTATAGAAACCTTTGGGTTTTCACGACTCTTTACTCTAAAAAACTCTTCAAATTGTTCACGACGTTTAGCGCGCCACTCCTTTTAAATTGTATTGGCGATTTGTGGCACCAATCCTTGCACAAATTTTTATCTAGTGTAAATTATCGTAGAGGGTCCAGGGAATACTTGGTTTTGAAATGTCAGTGTGTAAGGGTATTTTCTTTGTCTTCAGTTTCTGATCATTCATAACAATTTTTTTCAGAAATTTAATATTTTCTTTAAATCATTCTTGTATAGTCTCCTTTATATGGTTTGGTTCCTAAAGACTTCTGTCTCGAGCTAAATAAATTAGACCAGATTTTATTATTTCAAATTATTCACAAGAAACTCATATATAGTTCTCGCAAGCTCCTTTATCTGTGTTGGTGTCAACCTTCTCGTAAGCACGGTACTAAATTTTGCAAAATTGTTTCACTTCTGTCAGATGTTTATGCTCCTATAATTGAACTAATTATTGTAAATTATACAAAAATGTAAAGAAATACTCGAACTTATCTACGAGAGGCAAAAAATATATTGCCCGACCCTAGTACACACACATATTTATATATATATATATATATATATATATATATATATAATGTATATAATTAACACTTGTATTTACATATGTATAAAGAATATGTAAGTAGATCTTAATATTTTGATAGTAAATGTGAGATGAAAAATTCCTGATCGGATAGCTATTGGAATGAATCATGTATTGCTTTCTACTATATTGGGTCAGATCGTATTAAAATTCTATTATCAGACTTCGTAATTGTTCCCGGATTGTCGTCATAGAATCATTTCAAAATTAATGTAATTTCTGAGGTACCTAGTATATTTTTATTGAATTTTGATTAAATGTTTTAGAACTATTATTATTGTAATTAGCAGGTAATTTCTAGATTCCTTTTATATTTTCAATAGGAGATATGTTGCAAGTCAAATGTTACTAGCTTTGCGAATATACTAGTCACCTCGTACTCACAAAGCACGCGGCGTCGTAAAATTTACTTTAACATCATGCTTTTAGCACATTATTTCCTAAATATAATAATAGAGAAAAATGTAAGCTTGATTTATAAATGTATCATAGCGACGGGACAGATCCACGTGCGGAGCTCGGGCGGCATCGGTTGAACGCTCTCATTAATCATTACTCACGTATACGATATTAGGATTCGATCGTTAGGGATCATACGCAACGGTGTGACTAGAATACTTTGTGTAAAAATGTCGTATTGATGGGAGGTATCTATTCGTAAGGTAAAAGTCTATTTTGAAGTAATTAGCGTAATCATGAAAAGATACTTTTTATTTTAAATAAAAAATATTTTTATGTTTTTTTTATTATAACTAAATTTGTAATTGAATTGAAGAGTTTACGGGGAGGAATTAGTTATGGAGGTGAAATATGGTGTTAATTTCATAGTATCGTGATTAAAGTTTACGGAGAGAGAATGAGTTACGGAGAGGAAATATGATGCTAGTTTCATAACGTCGTGGGTAAACTAGGAAAGATCGAAGTCTATTTTTTTTTAAATTAAATTGGTATGTTTATTTATTTTTTTTATTGTCGCTGGAAAAGTATTGTAAGCCAAAAATATTGTTAGTTTTATAAAATAAAACCAACCCCAACAACAACTTGAAACTAGATTGATAATTGTAACGTCGGAAATGTTATTTTTTGACTCTTGTAAATTAGCATCTATCTATATTATTATTTTTATACATATTTCTGAAATTTAGAAAAGTAAAAAATCTCTTAAAAATATTTATTAGGAAGTTGTAATAACTAACGCATACGCTTTTATTCCACTCCGAAAGAAAATGTTTTTCAAATTCTTTTACTACTTAATACAGGTTAAGATAAATTCTAAATATTATTATACCATTTTAGATAGAAAACTATTTCATTTTGTAGATACTTTAAAAATTAGTCGTAATTTAGTCGTAATTTTCGGCACATAACTTACTATTGTAATGATACAGAAGAGTTATAAACGAATGAAGTTTATAACGTTGAAGAATGCTGCGATTGCCGCGATTAGAACTGATGCTTTTATTTGATTTAATTTGACACCTTATCCGATTTGTCTTGTATAATTTTAATATTTTTAATATACTAAGTTTAATTTTTTGATTCCCTTTTTAGAGAACAATACTCATCCCTATACGGAGACGATTTCTCTATTTAGAAAATCGTTATACATATAAGCTTTAACTTTTCTCGAGTCCATGACTATCAACAAACTAGATATGATTTGTCATAAAAACAAACATTAATGTTAATATAATATAATTAAGCCAATTTCAGGCATTGTTCGGAATTGCAAATTACGTAGATTTATGAGAGTACTCCTTTTGCATTTAAAATATTCAAAAATCTCCTTTTAAAGTGGCGAGATAATATGACGCTAACTTCGTTAGCTGACAATTTTGTTGCATTACGTTATTCACGTGTCTTGACGTAGTTTGTTGCTATACATATAATATTATTTATGTAGCTTGTTTCGCCGACGTACTACAATATTATGGTAATGATTGAAATAGAATATACCCAATATTAACACATCTATCGCTTTGGAACGAGCTAACGACGAAGCATCAGAGGTACGAGAATGCAGGTTAGTGGAGGATCCAATGGATTTAAAAAATATGAAATATGATGCAATTACGTACATTTGATACTTAAAAAAATATTTACGGGTAAGATGAAGTAGAAATAAATGTCGGCAGCACGTACGGAAAAAAGAAAGAAGTCTTCCGTAAGATTAAAATGTGCCTGACGCAAGTGGGATAGCTAAAGAAACATTAATTGATTTATGGATGATTGTTGGAGAACAAAGAGAGAAGATAGTGTAAATATTTTTTCAGTTATGAATGATGGAATGAATGACAATTTCTTGACAATGATGATCTATGGAAAATTGTCAAAGCTGTTAAATATATATATATATTATAGAGGCCATAATTTGTATGAACAGTCACCATCCAAACATCTAGCAAAAAGATAAACTGCCTACGAAAATTTATTTCATTTGAATAAAATTACATTCGCTTGTGTTAATTTTATTTCAGATATATCTTTGTAAATATATTGAAATATATGTATTTTCATCAACATTTATTTGTATAGGTAATATAATCAAATAAACAAAATACTGATTTAAAAACTAGTAATTGATACTAGAAAGATAATTTACATCATATATACAAGATATTATTGCCTGGAGGAAAAATAATCTGTTCTGGACAAATCGATTTAAGAGCAATCTAAATCACAATAAATCATGGAGGCAGCTGTCCTCCGCTGCATTTGTAGACATCATTTCTCATCAGTCTTTAAATATATTTATGTTTTTTTATTATTTTAATTTTATTGAATCGATAAACCTGTATAATAATTTATTTCGGAGAAGTAAGAAAATATCTAAAATGATTCCCTTTTGATAATTCCCTTGTGATTTTATAGAACTATCTAAAAGCCATATACACGAGGTAACAAAAATTGTCTTTCATTCTGTCATAAAATTAAAATTTATTGATATTTTAAATATATATGCATGTTCTTTATATTATGAACAGATTATTTTTAGTGAAAGTTACGAGGATTAAACACAGTAAACATGCGAGAAATATGTAATATTGCAAAATTTTCCTATTTTTTATAAATGTGTCTCTCTTGTGCCGTGGAGGAAGTCAATATCGGTATATTGAGTTCCTCCAATTGATTTGTAAATGTTATAGGTGTTATTCAAAAGGGCATCTGGAACGGCGTTAGCCTTCAAGATCAAAGAAGGTCACGTAACTCATTTTTACCTTCCTGAGTCAAATTTTTGCCGTCTCGTAGGATACTGAAAACGTGCAAATGTAACTAATTATTTGTAGCCATCTTCACCTTGTGATCAAGGTGTGACTCATAAAGTGGATGAATTTATATCTGATGTCAATTTAAATCCATGTTTTTTACATAAAGTTGTATACTTATCGCTCATTGTTATTAGTCGAGTGCACTTTGGTCTATTTGTACATTGCAGTAAAATATTTTGGTTATTTTGATAGATTTTTTAGAAGATTTGAGCTTGTTGTTAAATACTTATAAGCCCGCCAAACGAATTTTTTCCACAAGCTCATGATTTCCAATTAGTTACACAATGAAGAAAAAACCTAATATTAAAATAAAAACGAGTAGATTTTACTACTTTACTGAACTGAACTTGAACTTTACTCTACTTTACTGAACTTGAACTTTACTCTACTTTACTGAACTTGAACTTTACTCTACTTTACTGAACTTGAACTTTACTCTACTTTACTGAACTTGAACTTTACTCTACTTTACTGAACTTGAACTTTACTCTACTTTACTGAACTTGAACTTTACTCTACTTTACTGAACTTGAACTTTACTCTACTTTACTGAACACTTACAAATTTGTTTTCGATTCACGAAGCTTTCGACATTCTATTCCTTCAATAGTCTTATCCTTCTAACAAAGGCAAAGATATTCGTAATTTTAATGCCCATTCATTGATGCAAATATAAAAATTCAAATTCATTTCAGCCTATTAATTAATCTGAGATATTTTGAATCATACGAATTAAGTATGATCATGCCATTGTCATTAAAGGTTTATTTGAACACTTCTGTTCTGCACAATCAAACAAGTCTTTATAAAAATTTGTTAATCTATTCTTCTGTAAAAAAATTAGTCATTAAATTATTAGGCGCCGCATGAAAATAGAACATTTATTTCTTAATTTTCTGATAGCATAAATCAATGGAACGTTAAAAATGAGAAATTGTTTTCTGTTTATTTCTTGGATAAACTTAAAAATACACAAAAGGAAACACTAGTGTAATTGTTAATAAGTCGTTGAAAAATTATTTAAGAATCCTCTTTACGATTCCAATAAAATTAATTTTAAGTACGCGTCGGATTTGCGGAAAATTGGCATGTGTACTAACCTCAGCCCTTACATTACTTTCAAAACTGCAGTAAGGTTTAGAAGAAAAAGTGCTTGAATATTTTATAGCATCTAAAAAAGATGTACCATATTTATTTCAAACAAATATCAGACACGATAATGCAAAGTTAACTAAAAGAAAAATAAAATAATAAATTTAAATTACAGCTATTTGAAATTTATGTATAAAGGTAAATCATGTAAATCTCAAGCAATAAATAGACACTATAAAAACTAATTGTAGAAACTAATTGATTTATATAGAATCTAGTCGTACCCTCTATACTATCTGGTCCCTCTTTATTCATTGCGGAAGAGGTTTCCAAATAGAGTATTGAATATTATTTGATTATCAATTCATTAAGCTAGAAATTCTTGCTAACACAAATTCTTTCATTTGAGGGTAGTTATTTTGCAGAATCTAGTTTAAGGTGATACATTGTCATTTAAATATTATTCAATATTAAACATGATGAAACTGATGTATTTTTTTTGCGAAATCAATATGCTTCTTTAAGCCAGAAAATGATGTAAAATTTTTATTTATGCTTCTCAGATAGTAAGGAATTTACGTTAAAATCCCCATCTCTTTTGTGTTTATGGAATGGCTGATATACAGATTCACACTCCTTAAAAAATAAATTTAAAGGAATCGTTAAAACTTAGAACTAAAACATACTGAGAGAAAACTTGATCAGAAATGTTGTTTCCACTTCACATTAATTTGAGGTAAATAAATCAAATTCTAAGGGCACTACCGAAGCAAGGTAAGCGTTTATATAGATCTGACAAAAATTGTCAACAGTATTAGAGGCGAAACTGAAGAAAAATATATTTGTAGGCCCTGGTGTTAAAATTTTAATGACAGATAAGAACTTACAATATACAATGAACGACATTATTTCCTTGAACAAACTGTTATAAACAGCGGGAAACTGTTATAAAATTTTCAGAACGCTAATAATAGGAATTAAAAAACTGTATTTAAGTGAAAGTGTTAGGTTTAACAAAAAAAAAGTTCCAAAAAAAATCATGTTTTGATTACACACATGGTCGGTCACAAAAATTATTACATAAACTTATTGAATTCGCACGGGGTAAATTTCATATTTTTTGCTTTGGTATCTCGTATACGGGAGAGACCTATCGTTTTTGGTTAAAATGGGAAACTACTTTCAAAGATTTCCCTAAAAGTAGAATTTTCCATATAATTGCATATGTAAAAGTATGTAAATTTAAAAGGTTATGGAAGTTAAACGCGTGCAGTAAAAAGATAACTACCACATTGCTGTCATTTCTATGGTTACCTTATATGATATTTGTTTTGTCTGTTAAATTTTGATTTGTGTTTTTTTAACGACACCTATTTCTTGCAATCATTTCATCATCACGGTATACAAAGTGAAACTTATATGGAACTGAATTGCCAGGTTTTAGTGTGATATGCAAGTTATCGGAGCGTAATATACTGCTGTAGCGATATGCTATTATATCAAATTCGTCAATATTTGTCGAGCATACTTATCTCTTTTCATTTATAATTTAGTTATCTACTTTTGCAAAGTATCTCCGACTAACGGTGTCCTATGATTAAATCGCTTCTATATCACGGTGTCCAATGTCGAACTTGGGTGGCTATATATTGTCGCATTTTCTACATTAGAATATAATGTGTTGAGTACTTTTTTATCAAAACACTTATTTAGATATAATTTATTATTCACTTTCAAAAGACTTCTCCGACTATCTTCGACTTGCGTGAACAAAACGGCTTCAGCACCACGGTGTCTGAAGTGGAACTTGCATAGATCGATATTTTTCGTCAGATTCTCAACAAATTTTGATCAAAACTGTTGTTTTATTTTAAGATATAAATGATTATCCATATTTACAAAACACATTCAACTAACTATGTCTTATATAAACAAAATGACACGACTTATATTGACGATTTCTGTCGCATAAATTACCTAGTATAATTTTATTATATGACTGCTTACTTGTTGAATTCAATGGTTGTAAAGATAACTTCTTTTGATAAGTGATTTATTCAAACAAATAAGTTTCATTAAACGTAGGAGACGAAAATAGGAAAATAAATTACAATATTATAACAAAGTTACAACTAAGCACATCAATTTCGGTAAATTATGTAAATGCAATAAAATAAAGTGTAGCGTACGTAAATACAATAAAATAAAGTTTGCAGAAGTAGATATTTACTTTATTATACAAAATTAGCATATAATTCTTCAATCGTCATTTTATTGTAGTAAATTGTAGCGTACTAAATGAAAACGTATAACTTCAAACAAAATATATTGCCGAAATCGCTCTGCTTTATAAATTTTGTTTGTAAAAAGTAGTATATTCATAAATATTACTGTAATATCTCTGTTTATTTTCTGCTTCTTCCTAATATACATGTATTAAGAAACTAAAATTAAAATTTCATTTTTATCACATTCGATTGCTTCTGTCATTATTATAGACATGAAAAAACAGATATGTTTAATATGCGCACGCTGCGTTACCACCAATAAACTGGTTTTCCACTACATTATACAAAGTTGAATGTTAAGGAGTTTTATGGCATATCTTCAAATTCAGTGGTTAGATTCTTACCAAATTTTCATTGCTTCATACTAGGAGTATACAATTGTAAATAAAAATAATCTAAATTAGTTGATAACTGCCATTTGTTACTTCATATCTATGAAGTAACAAGTACAAAAAAACCCGAATTGAGAACTCCTCCTTTTTTGAAGTCGGTTGAAAATATTATAAAACTATATGCATAATATGAAAACAATTCTATTTAACTGAGGAAAAACAACTAATTTTTGTCGTTTTTATAAATTTCGTCTCATTTTATAAATACTTGCTGTATCAAGAACGTAATTTTTATCTTATTTAAGACATAAAAATATTTTATACACAATACAATTCATACTAAATGATCGATTGCTAAGTAGTGGCATACCCCCAATGAGTTAAAAATATATAGCGCGTACGCTGAGAGGCTGATGTGATGTCTGTGAAAGTCAAATCAATCAATCCACTGAGCTTCCCGGTCGTAAATTTGAACCACGATGTCGTTACCGTAGATTTAATGAAGCGAAAAATTGAGCGATTTGCTATTCAATCCCCCTACCGGTGGGCTTCCCTTGTTCAATGTTATTCACATTATAAATTTGATGCAAATCAACGTAATCAGAATCAAATTATGTGAAATGAAATCATTTAATTATGTAATCTATTAGAGCATACAGGTTACGTGTTAATGATAGCCTTTCAAATACATTTAAATAGAAATTATTGATGAAATAAATAATTTTTTTAGGCAATAATACTTAAAATAAATAAAACGTTTATAAACATTTGGCACCCGGCCATTTTTTATCGATTATAAAAGTTTAAATTAAAATTATAAATATGTTTTGTGATGAAAAATGTTTTAGGAATGTAAGTAATGTTTAGAAATGTAGGGATGCAAGAAAAATGTAAGGGTTGCCTTTCATACATTAAAGCAACTGCTAAATTGATCTGGGCTAAAATATTATTACAAAAGCGATGCTAAAATGAATACGGGCGCAAATGAAGCTAAATACTTTTACTGAATGACATAATTAACGCTGGAAAAAAAAACAAAATTAATTTTAGTAATATTAATAGAAGGATTGCATTTAATCTATGAAAAGCGACTGCTAAATAGATTTAATTAAAATATTTTTGAAAAAATTGTATCAAAACGAACATGGATACAGATGAAGGTAATTCCTTTTAGTGAATGGTGTAATTGACATTTGAAAAAAAAAGTAAAATTAATTTTAGTAATACCTATTAATGTAAGAATGCATTTAATATATTAAAAGCCGTTGCTAAATCGCTTGTAATAAAAATATTTTTACACAACGATGCCAAAGAAATCATTTTCAAACGTAATTAAATTTATTACGAATAAATGACTGTGAATGGACATGAAACCATGATCCCATATATAATATATTTGATGGAAAATTCTTTTAAAATGAAATATTGAATTCAAATGAGTATGCATTAATATTAAGGAGAAATGGACAACCGAAAAATATTGGGGGGAGAAATTATTTTATTTTCTCGAAGAAAAATACTATTGAAGTTAAATATTGAATTCAAATGAGTATATGTTAATATTAAGGGGAAATGGATAACCGAAAAATATTGGGGGGAGAGGTTATTTTATTTTCTCGACAAAAATTATATTCAAATTAAATATTTAATTCAAATGAGTATGCATTAATATTAAGGGGAAATGGATAACCGAAAAATATTGGGGGAGGGGTTATTTTATTTTCTCGACGAATCCCTTACCTTACCCTTACTTTTAGTTAAAATATTATAAAGCAACCACTTTTGCACGTAATCGTACATTATATTCCTCCCTTATTTAACAAATATTTCATTTTAAACTAAATGACTGAGGTTTTATTTTATATTTTAGGAATAATGAGCCTACAATTAACCTACTAGGGCGATGTAATCAATAGGAGATTAGATTCAAACATTTATATTTACAAATGTATGAGTGAAAATCCTGGAGTTATCTTTTTATTTATATGGCTCCGAAACATGGATCATGCTAAAAATGGCCCTCTGACGCATAGCTAACTTTCGTGCTGATAAAGTACGCTATGAATCTAATGGGCTGCTGACCGTATCAATGATTATTTTAAATGATTTAAAAATCACCACTCGGTTCTACACCATTTATCTCTACATAATTTTTATTACTTTAGTCATTTTGACAGGAAATAAGGTGATCTCAAGAAAATGCTCAAAATTTGCAAAGTTAACGAGCAAAGATGAAAAGGAAAGATCAGATTCACCCGTTCATTCCCGTTTCAAATACCTGTGATGCTGTCCATAGCGCCGGGGCCAAATGACATAATATCAATATTTCATCATTCTAAATCAATTTAGATCAGATTAACTTTTAAAATTATTATGCTTCATTTTAAAGATTATTTTTATTTTTTCATATTTTTACTTGGACTCTCATAATACTGAAATACTTGGAATTGTCGAAAATATTCAAAAATACAGATTTTCAAGTCACAAAGGATCATAATAATCAATATTAACAGAAACATCGCAAAGTAGATTAATAATTATGATAAATAATTTACTTTAATCGATTTCTTAATTTATGAATTGACATTAAAATGAAACGTATTTCGAGGATACATGGTAATTGTTTTATAGTCACGTAAGGCACGAATGAAACAAAAACCAATGCCTTTGGATAAAAATGTACTATAGATATTAAAAAGTTCTAAAATAATGTAACTTGCTTAAAAGAGTTAAGTATAAAGATTGATTCCAATATAGAATAAAGTTAAAAACAGAAATAATTTTAGGAATATGGAACTAAATCCTTTATAAGTTTGAATTGCTGACAATACTGTCACGTGTAACGCAAAATAGGTGAAAATGAAAGATAAATAACTCATCTATACGTATTTCAAGATTCATAAGAGGCAAAGCTGAGTAATCTAGAATCCCAAATCAGACACAACATTGTATGAGACGATGAGACAACGGCAGCAATAAATACGGGGGCAATAGTCAAAGTATGTACATAGATGAAAACGGTGCAACTGGTATGATTGCCGTTCTGTATGCCGGCAGCATCGCCAGCACGTACACTCCTCCCTCGTTACTGTAGCTCTGCCTGTCAGATGCGACCTGCCTGAAGTAGATTTCCGCCACCCTATTCTGTACGGGTAGAAAGAACGTGCGACTTTTAAAAATGTAGTTAGGAATAAATTTTCTCTTTGTAGTAAAAAGATCTATTAAACACGTAGATTTTATTTTTGTCAGTGTGTATGGACTCCGGCATCAATGACAATTTCCTTTTATTTTCTTTCTGTAAATGGAAAAATATCGATATAAAACAACGATGTTAATGAAAGAATCTGTTATTTTTTTTATAGAAAAGGTATAAGAATCATCTACATAAACTCACGGAGGAAGTCGAACTTCTTTAACGGTTATTATTAGGTAATAATTTATGATAGGCCTTATTTATCTGGAAATAAGTTTTTTTTTGCTATTTTTATTAGAAATATGTTTCACGTAATTGAAAGCATTTGCTCTAGTAATTTTTTACTTGAAGCTATAGAATAAATTATAATATCAAAATACTACTTATTTCTCCGCTATCATTGACAATTTAGTTGTAATTAAAACATTAATGAACAAAAAAATATTGCAACAAAATGACTACCTAGAATGAATGAGATTTGTTAGCTTCTAATTATAGTTCAAGGGACCACGATTTTGAAATGATAAAACAACACCAAAAAATTGAAAGAAAATTATCCTCCACCTTCATCTTTTTCTTACTTCCTTAATACAGAAAACATTTTCAATTAGGTGAAAGTAGATTAAATAAATTTCAAAAAATGTTTTTAAGAAATAAACATAGGTGATAATAAAATAAAAAATATTAATAAATATGAATGTTTAGTATAAATACGATTATGCTTTACCTTTTATTTAGTCTATCTGTATTTATAAATCTAAAGAAAAAAGTTTAAATAAAACGACGAATATAAGTCTTTCCTAAGAATTTTCTTCTTAAAGTCAACACAACGAAATTAATATTTTTTAACAATATTGCCAGTATAAATATATTTTAGTAAAAATAAATTTTTCTCAGTTTTTTAAGATTCGATTCGTTTTCCGTCTGTTTGTCTGTCCATTACGACAGCTGTTTCTTTGCTGCACGTACTAAGCGTGCACATTGTAATACTTTAAAAATGTGCTAAGAATTTCTTTTTTCGAATATTTAGGTTTTCGTTAGTTTATTCGCTCTACAACCATAAATCCTGTAACACGAATTAGTAAAGAAGTGCCTTCTCTACAGATATTTCCAACACCATACCTTATTACTTTAATGCACTATCTCAAATAACCCTGAAACCCGTTACAAACAGCTACAAATTTAAAATGAAAAAAATATTTTAGTAAACAGCAAGCATAATGTCAATTAGCGCCTTACATCAATAACAATTACGAAAAGTCTTTATGTAAAATTGTTTTTAACTTTTTACGTAATTCTGTTATAGTCCAAAGGCACCAGATACTTTTTAAAATTTCAGGTACGTTAGTTGAAAACGGCACCAGATAATTGACATCTGGTATTCAAATTTTATTAAAATGTCGCTAAGAACCAAAAATACATACCTACTATTATTGTCTTAAAATTATTGGCAGTCAAAAATTTCCAACAGCCTTACGATTTCCACAACATTCACAGTTAAGCGTATAATATTTTGAAGGTAGCATTTACATTATAAAGGCTAATATAATACTTCCAGCTATGTTGAAGTTATTCCTAATAATATTGAACTACGTCCATGTAAAGTGTATCGAATAATATTTTTGCAATGTTTATAATTATATAATTTATCGCTAAGTGTGAGTCGGGTACTTACAATAAATAATATGCAAATTTAACAGGAATACTTATTTCAAAACGTTTTCAAGGTTTCGTATTTCTATGATTAGATCTGCTACCTTAAACTCGTCTTCGAATGGACGTCAAAATAATATATTTCACATATTTATACATAAAACACTCTTTAAAGTCCAAGTAAGAGTAAGCTTTCTCGCTATACAACAGCCTCTCCTTTTTGTTTGAAATATAATAAAAATAATAAAATAAAAATATTTATAAATTAAGTTTAATAAGTCTTGAAGATGAAAATAAAGAAAATAAACTGTCATAAACTGTAGCGCTTAGTCGCCGTGGAAAATATTATGGTAAACATATAATCAAAAATAGTTCGTAACGTAGCTATAAATATATATATATAAATAATTATAATTATACCTTCAATTTCTCCACTGACATTGCTCTGCGATTTATTTGCTTATTGGTTTTCTAGTCTATATTTTACCTTACCGATATTCGTTGAGGAGTTTTGTCTGAAGCACACGGTAATATTTATATAGTTAATTTATGGAGGAGAAAAAAGAACGCGAAAGCCTTATTGACAGACGACGCATCGTTACACGAGGTCCCGGCACAACGTGAAGGAAGCGAAAAATGCTCTATAGTACGCGAAGGTACATCAAATTGCTGTAGCAAATGTGCCAAGGGCATTCGTGCGGTTGGGGATATGTGGCTTACTTCAAGTAGGATTCCTATCACTTCAGACGTTTCTTCAACAATTGGTAGTTAAACAATTGATAACTTGAATATCTGTGTAAATACGTATGTCGGCGCGTTTATAAATTTTTAACATTTTTCTAACAAGGTGTTTTGAAATACACTTACTTTCACATCTATAAGATGTGTCCATATAAAAAGATGGAATCTTTATATCCTCATCATTAATCTATCCCTTTATAATAAATATAGAAAATAGTAATAAAAATAGAAAATATTGAAAACTTTAGATTAACTGAACATCTCCAGTTTCACATATATTGTCCACGTTTTGCAAGTATTGTTGAGATCTCAATTAACATGTAGCAAAATTGTATTATTTTCAATGTTCATTACTAAAAAAATTACATTTTTCATGGAATAGAGTATTATTGGATGAATTATCTTAAAGAGGTTCCATTTAACATTTACTTTCCTGCAGTTATGGGGGAATAGTTCTACCTTGTAAAACCCTTAACCTGGAAAGGAAAAAACTCAAGAGAGAAACCGATATGAGGATGCGGCTGGGCTGGAAAGCATTCAAAATTCTGTGTCAGGTGTTCTCGTTATACATTCTGCAAGCTCGAGGAAACACATCTTGTTGCACATCCTGCAATGCATCAAAGTAATGTTTTCAACAAGCGCATCCCACCCGTAATTACTTAAAGAGCCGAAACCTAGACAATGACACCGATACTGGTCCACCAATTTAAGGTCAAGTTCAAGGAGTTATCGAACGAATTATGATTAAAATTTTTCTAGAGGATCATACCAAAAATGATACAATCTGACACAGAACTGAAGTTACTCAAAGAACAAGCAAGCTGAAGTCGCAACTGAAGTAACTGGTCGCATTTATAGTGGAACCGATGATTAGAACGAATCATAATCGTAATTTTTCTGGAAGATCGCACCCAAAATGACCAAATCCGACAGAGATCTGAATTTACTCAAAGGACAAGTAAATTGAAGCGGAAACTGAAGTGACTTGTCACATTTGTCTTGGAACCGATAGTAAAACGAATTACGATCGGAGTTCGGATTCTAGAGGATCAAATCTGAAATGATGCAAGGCGACAGAGAACTTAAATTACTCAAAGAACTAGTAAACTAAAGAGACTGGTCATATTTATCATGGGACCAATAGAAAGTGGAATAGAGGGTCCCAGAGTGGAGACCATGTTCGAGCATATGAATTGTAGGATGACTTTGGGCCAGGTAATATAACCATAAACCTTCTTCAAAGAATATTTACTTTGCTACCTTTTTCTCCCTTATTGCTTTTTTTTCAGATTATTCAAAATTTTATAAGTTACGTAGAGACTCATATATTTATAAACACATCCCGTTCACAAAAGTATTTTGAAAATTTATCTGGTGTTGAGTAATAATATTTAAACAGTTTACTAAAAATATGCAAATATTGAATATATTTGGCGTTAATATTAGATTAAGAATTATTTGTAGAAATTCATTATTCACAATTAAATGAAACTACGTGATGTAGTATTATTTCTACTTTCTTTAATTTCTTTACCACGACCTAGGTTTCGTTGTATTACAACATCTTCAGGTGGGATATTAGCAAAGATCTTTGCTAACATCCCACCTGAAGATCTTTGCTAATATCCCACCTGAAGATATTGTAACACAACGAAACCTAGGTCGTGGTAAAGAAATTAAAGAAAGTAGAAATAATACTACATCACGTAGTTTCATTTAATTGTAAAAATATGCAGGCAAAGTCCTCTAATTGGAGAGAAATATGAACTAGAAGTTGCTGATATGATAACCAGTACCAGGTCGCACGTGGAGCGTGTAATTATAGGTCACTCGCGTCTCAAATTCCGATGGCGGGCATCGTAGAATGAAAAGAGCGTAAGACGTTTTTGCTTCAAATTAATGAATTTTATGCACGATTTTAAAATATACAGATCGAGGAAAAATGAACAAAAAAAAAACCGAAAAAGAAAAAACATTCCAGATTAGATAGCATAACGAAATCTAATAAATGGCATATAAACGATCATATTTATATATAAATAGCATTTATTAAGAGAACATATTTATTTACCCAATGAGAAATCTTGTAGGGATTTTATATTCCATTTGAGAGTAAAAGTGTATTCTGGAAGTTATTTCACTCCTGAAATTGAAATTTAACGGGTCAATAAATAATTGAGCTTTATTGCGCTAATCAAACTACATATTAAATCTAATCCAGCCTCTAATCCAGCTTCAAAGCTTAAGGTGTATAGTCAAAATGGCCATGCCACAAAACATATTACCGAGTTATTATAAAAAACAATCACGTAGTTTCAATAAAACATCACGTAGTTTCGTTTAATTTGGAACAATTAAATGAAACTACGTGATGTATTATTTTTACACTCTTTAGCTTCTTTACCGGGACCTAAGCTTCATTGTATTACATCTTCAGATGGTCTATTGACATAGAAACTTTGAATTTTTCTCCCACCGGAAGATGTTGTAATACAACAAAACTTAGATCGTGGTAAAGAACGTAAAGAAAGTGGAAATAATACTACATCATGTAGTATCATTTAATTGTGAATAATTAATTTCTACAAAATTAACTCCAAATATGTTCAATATGTGTTTGAAACATTATTTCAATATCATTTAAACTATGATTCAAATTTTTGTTAAGTGCAATAAAGTTAAGCCTGTTGGAGATTAAACCAGGGTAACAAGTGTAATAATTTACATTATATTACTTTCAAAATTATTAATAAAAAAATTATAGTATAATACAGAAATTATTCAGGGAATTTTAAACTGTAATTTATATAATTTCTTTTATGATATTATGACGTGTACACGAAAAAATATATAAAAGATGATCTAGTAGTCTCTTGGGACATCGAGTTGGAACAAAGTTCCTTTTAGTATATATTACAGTAATTAAATTAAATTTAATTGCATTTAATTTAGTATTTAAATTAAATTTAATCTCAAGAAACTATATTTTCTAGTATTCGATTAATGCATGCTCATAAACATTTAAAAATGATATCTCTCATTTCTAATATAAAGTTTTTTAGAGATCTTTCGCTGCTCGAAAAGACGTGGACGGGTATTGAAAATAGATCAGAAATCTAAGCCATATTTTCCCTCCAATGCCACATTTAGCAAAATTATCAATTTGCCTATTTGTATATTCACTACATCGTATTCCGGTTTCGAAAATGAAGTTAAACACAAATATCAAAGACTAAGCTGCGATTTTCCTTTCACCAGGATAACTTCACGGATGAAGCTATTAAAGGCAGCGCAAGCGACTCGACTGTTGACAGCAGTAAAAGTGATTGGCTTTGTAGTGTCTATCTCATACAAGGATATATCAGATATAATAGCCGTAACAGCTCAACATTTTACTGTACGTACATAATATAATCTTTTTCTTATGTATTTATACGTGTATATATATATATATATATATATATATATACATATATATATATATATATATATATATATATATATATATATATATATATATATATATATATATACGTATCGTGTGTATTCACAAAAAACAAGGGCGATCCATCGTTGGGATCTAGTTGATTTGCAAAGTTTGGCAACTTTTATGGAAGAAAATTTTATTTCTTTTACTAATTTGCTCCCGCTTCTAAATAAATTTTTCAAACCAAAGTATATAACCAATAAGTGTCACATTGGAACAAGCAAATTTAAAGACGATAAAAGGCATTCTACATTGTGTATAAAAGTATAAACTGGTCAAAGAAAAAATTACGTATTTGATGCCAAATATCATTAATGCAAGAATACGTACATAATACACTCCTTATACCCGTATTAAAGCACTGCAATGTTACGTATATATAGAAAGAGATGTATTTATTTTATGCGTATTTATTTAATATACACAACGTACTCTTAACATATACCATACTGTGCATCTATTAAGCTTGCTTTCTCAGTTCGTAAGTGTTTAACAACAGAAGTCAACAGAGTCTAATAATTAGAAACAAAGTATTAGACTCTGCTTAGTCCAATTAAACTCTTCAGTTTAAAAAAAACTATAAGATACTAATAACTTTATACTACTAACCTTGCATATGAACGTTATCAGCCACATGAACATATAATTCTTGGAAGTCATTTATCTTTAATTTATGTCCTGTAATAAAAATAAGCAGTGGTAAGCAATTTTCTAGAAAACCGTCTGAATGACACGACGCTATTTATTTACACAAACCACTTTTAACATTCTTAATCATCCTCTGACCTGCGTAATATATAGGTAAAGAATTAAAATAATACGTAATTATATATATGTAAGAATACGAAATTTTAAAACTGAAATACAGATTTAGTATATAATTATGAGTCACTGCCAAATATTTCGAGGTCTACATCCCAAGGTTTAATATTATTGCATCCTGAAATATGAACTCCAAAAATCATAATCTTCGCACTGACCAATATTTTCACCTACAGATCATAAAAATCTTTTGGCAACTTCCAGTGGACTTAGGAATTGTAAATTTGGTAGGTTTTTAGTATTTTATATGCACTCGTATGTGAATGGAAAAGTTAGTAATCGGTCAATTGGGTTAATTGAAACGTTTGAGTTATTAGGACATTTATTTTCTTATGTTTTTTTTTTAAATTGGTGAATTACGGATTCAGTTTTGGTTCTATTTAGGTCAGATTTCCAAAACGTGTGCGAATTAATTTGTCACTAATATTAGAGTAGTTAACATAACATATATATGCACGAAGTTAACAGTGTTTAAGAATAACTAAATTTTCTAAATATCACTACTATATCCAATTTCTCTTAAGTTAACTTGTCCCTTTCATTGTAGAAAAATGTTTTTTTTATGTATCAACAAAATTTAATTTAAAAAAAAATGCTAAAATTCTACCATAAACAAAAAAATCAAAAAGAAATAATTTCCCGAGACACTATCTTGTTCAAATAAAAAACTGAAATCTAAATTAAGGTCAAATTCAAAATAATTGTTTCATGTGGAACTGTGAGTAGAGTATGTATATAAAACTGAAGGTAAAGCATTTGTGAGATATGAATTTTGTGCAGAAAAATAAGCCTTTTTTCTTCTTTTATCACATAACGATTTCAATAGTTTTCTTTACGTCATATTCCCTTTGTTTATCTGTACATGTTTACCAATATCAATCATACTAATGTAAGTAGCCGTATTAAAACGACACATTACATATCCATACTCTTCAAAATAAAAAGCTGCCCAGAGATATAGCATTTATTAAAGTCGTATGCTAATGCACAAAAAACATTTAATTAAAGTAGTCAGTAAATGTCTTTTAAAACTACTTTTATTAAATGTTTGCCGGTATTAAAAAAAAATTAAAAGACTCAAAGAGACAGCTTTTACT
The DNA here is from genome assembly GCA_039881145.1 of Druceiella hillmani. Taxonomy (NCBI): domain Eukaryota; kingdom Metazoa; phylum Arthropoda; class Insecta; order Lepidoptera; family Hepialidae; genus Druceiella; species Druceiella hillmani. The sequence goes on from JAYKKI010000049.1 coordinate 801,805, forward strand.
AAAAGTCATAAATAGTGCACAAAAACATTTAATTAAACCAGTCAGTAAAAAAATGCTAAAGTACAATGGATTCTACGAGAGAGCTGCAGATAAGAAAGGCGATATATAAATTGAACCTTATTTCTGGAATTCTAAATAAATGAACATTCTCTTTCGGAAAATAAAAATTATTTAATGTTTATGGTGAGTTTTTAAAGTTTTTTATAGAAATTGGAAAAGGAGAAATACTTATTTGTCATTGTTTTACTCCGTATAATAATTTTTTTATTTGAATTGTCGAAGAGTTAATCAATTTGCTCATTCCCTAGTGCGTGCATGTATATTAATTTTGCAGTTGACAATCAAATAATTTAAAAGATTTCTGTCCTCTCTTTTATTTTCTAACTTTTAGGAAGTAATTAATTATTAATACCTCAAAATATTATTTTAATTAATATGACAAAATTACACACAGACGTTTGCTAATTCAATCAATGTTGAACATGATGTTTCTAATTCAAATAATGTCAATTTGCAATAATCGATTAAGTTCTAAAAACATCAATGCCGCATTCAATACTACGCCTTACGTGAAGCACTTGTACGCTAAATAGTGTTCTGTTTTAAATGCTCTTAATTTATACTTTTTTAAATAAAAATTTCATGGGATAGTTTTTCATATTCTACTATTCAGAAAAACCTAAGTGCTGATATTACATACTCATAATTTCGTAATTAACCCTAAATAAATAATGTGTAACATACTGGCAACGACTTGACAATGATTTCATAACCTTATCTATCCAACAGTAGCCCTGGCGAATAAAGGAAGTGATCCTTAATTCCTCAGTTGAGGAGTAAAGACAGGAAAGAACAGAAAAATTCAGTGTTGGACAACATGAGTGTGATTTATCCAGATCCTGGTGTCCGCAGAGAGAATTGCTGTTTGAAAATAAAAAAAGAAATGAAAATATTTGTTATATATTGATGAAGAATATAAGATTCATAATCATTGTGGAAGAATATATAACATTTACAAGCGATAAAACTGTTCACAATGTAATTACCATATTCATTCCGAATTTACTAGATTTCTTATTACTTATCAACTTCGAATTTATGAGATTTTCACAATTAAATGAAACTACGTGATGTAGTATTATTACTACTTTCTTTAATTTCTTTACCACGACCTAGGTTTCGTTGTATTACAACATCTTCAGGTGGGATATTAGCAAAGATTAACTCTTAGGAACAACCAACAGCATTTATATGTTTCAAACACAACAGCGGAAGACTGCTTTGTGCGGATTTTTCCATTGTTTATGTTAGTAAGTTTATTGCAGGGGCGCAGACTAGGTTTTATTATATTATAGAGAGTTATACAATATACCAGTATTTTAGTGAGGATAATAAATTCAATTGTTGTTATTATGTGAAGTTATACAATGCAAACTTTACGGTGTATGTAATAAAATTAAATGGGAGTTATTATCGGTAATATATTTGTACAGAAGCAAGGGTATTTGAAAGTAAGGACAAGGTAATATACTAATTTTACATATCTCCGGTTTTGTGTATTCATATATTTATTTATTTATTTCTTTTAATTTTTTTTTATTACATGTACTTATATTTATGTGTATTAGTGCTGAAACAATTTCCAGGGTACCGTAGTATCAATGTTTTATATTTATATTATATCTAGAAGATATTAAGAATGGGTGATGATATTGTATTTAGTTGTTCATTTAATATATTGACCTTGATATCTTTTTTATGTCTGTTTATTTCTAATGTTTCTAGGATATTAAGATTATTACCTTTTGTATTTATTTGTAATATATAGGGGGAATTATCAGTATGGGGATGATGGTTATTTTCAATGAGATGTTTAGCAAAGTGAGATGTGTCTGGTTTATTATTTCGCCAGATGGCGATGTGTTCTTTATATCTTGTATTAAAATCTCTTCCTGTTTGACTTATGTATACACTATTACAATCGTTACATTTAAGTTTATAGATACCACACTTTTTATGTTTATCTATTTTTTCTTGTTGTCCTTACTTTCAAATACCCTTGCTTTTGTATAAATATATTACCGATAATAAGATATGTAGAATTAGTGTATTACCTTGGCCTTACTTTCAAATACCCTTGCTTTTGTGCAACTATATTACCGATAATAACTTCCATTTAATTTTATTACATACACCGTAAAGTTTGCATTGTATAACCTCACATAATAACAATAATTGAATTTATTACCCTCACTAAAATACTGGTATATTGTATAACTCTCTGTAATATAATAAAACCTAGTCTGCGCACCTGAAATTAACTTACTAACATAAACAATGGAAAAATCCGCACAAAGCAGTCTTCCGCTATTGTGTTTGAAACATATAAATGCTGTTGGTTGTTCCTAAGAGTTAATCTTTGCTAATATCCCACCTGAAGATGTAATACAACGAAACCTAGGTCGTGGTAAAGAAATTAAAGAAAGTAGAAATAATACTACATCACGTAGTTTCATTTAATTGTGAATAATGAATTTCTACAAAATTAACGCCAAATATATTCAATTACTAGATTTTTATAAGATTTTAATTAATTTCTAAAATTCATAAGCCGAAGTGTAAATATTACTATTGCGTAAAATATTTGCATACATTTCTTAGAAAAGTGAAAAAATTACTTAGATTAACAGGTTTTTGCTAGAATCTTTTTAATTTTCTTGCATTTTGTTGCTATTTATTACATTATATATATATTTAACAAAGAAATAAAAATCGTACGCCATATTAAAAATGTGTCGGTGGAGTCTCGTTTAATGAATTTGATTAAATTAAAACATCGTTTTACATTTACATTTTAAATAAATTTCATTATTAAGAAGTAATTAATAACTCATAAACTGCACTGTACAATATCGCTCAGTGTTTGAACAAATTCCATTTTTTTATTTCTAACTAATATTCAAGCATAAATATTGTCCTAACATTCAGTCTCGTTTCTCTGAATGGAACTCTTAAATTTAGCCGAAATAGTCCTAAAAGCAATCTTTATGTTTTCACCAAACACTTTGTTTACATACAAATTGTGAAGTGTATATTTGAAACTTGGTAAATGTAAACATATAAATTCGTTTTCACCAAGTTTTTTGACGAATTTATTTAATTTTTTATATTGATCTTCCATCGATGAACATTGACAAACCATACTTTCTGGTGGATCTTCGAATAATTCTATAACATGAACTAAATACGCATGTACGCAATGATTCAATGCAAATGTTACCCTTAAAATTGTATTGTAAGTAATGAATATGCCAATGATACTCGCCTCAAGTTATCTATCAGTAAAGAGTAAGAAAACCTGAACAATTGTCGTTTAAATTAAATAAATTGGGAATATAATTAATAATACAATCTATGCTGTAATTTTTTTTATAATTCGGGTTTTCTTCGGTGATACTGACTGCTGTCGACTCTCACTGGTAAATATATATAATCACTATTTCGTTTATTTATAATATCGTTTGTTAAGCATTCGTTCATCCCACTACCTTCAGTCAATTTTTTTCTTTAATCACTCTCCACATTTTCCCATTTTGCCTTAAAATTTTTGTCTCATAATTTCTTGTTCTCTTCTGAGTTTGTTTCAAGAATACATTTGAACAACTTCTATTCCACCACAATTATTTTCTTTTCAACCTTCGTGGACCTTCACGAATCACTTTCATAATTATTCATTTGCCTTAAAATAGAGTTCTGTATAATAAATTTCAATAATTGTTCCTACTTGTTGCTTATAGTTTTTCCCTCATATTACAAGCTGTATATATTAATACACCATTCGTTGCTCCTTAATATGAATTAAGTTCACTTTTTCTTCCCGAGTTAACAAAATTCCTGATATGTTTACAATTGAAACATTTTTCGTGATTAATTTTGCCAATAATAATGCACACGCTTTGCCAAACGCTGCTGCTACGAGCACCAGCGCTGCTGCTACGAGCAACTTTAAAGGAAACACAAATATTACATATTTGTTTGGGAAAGCATAAACCGAGAATTCTAAACACTGCAGCCAAGCAAGCGAGAACTTTATCCGTACGAAGATGAGACTGCTTGAACTGAGCGAATGAAATATTTCATGCACCAAGCGCTTATGAAGGAGATGTAAACATAACTGAGCGAACTTTATTATGTTCACCTTTTCTATGAAGCAAAATGCAAAATTTGAATAGTGCAACGTCTCGTAGAATATTATAACTATATTGAAACGCATAACATCACTTAATCCTGTATAGTTTTTTAAATATTAAATTAAATGTTGGAAATATAACTTTCGTAACGGAAACATTTTGTTGCTAATAGGTTTATTAAATTTTAAAGTATTTGAAAAAACATAGTATTAATATTTTTGTGACTACATTTAAACCAAAATTCATACTAACTGTGAAAAAACTTATGACTGTGTGAAAAGAGAGAAAAAATATATTGAGATTTAAACTCTTTTTCTTCTTCTTGATGCCATGGGTGTCGCTGGATCTTGAATTTTTTACTATTCGCTTTCATTCATGGCGTTTGCGATGGCTTAGAGAAACAAAGTGAAGCATATTCGTTGTTTCGATTAGGACGAGCCATTAATTCATCAATTCTTCCAGGATTTATTTCATTAATATTCGTATTTTCCTTTTTTTAATAAAAATTTGTATCGAACAGAAATTTTGTATCAAGAGAGATCGAATGAAAGTGAAAAAAAAGAAATAAATCGATAAAATGGGAGTCTCCGTTGAGATTATACTTACAAATTGAAATCAAAACCTCCCAAACCAGGTTTCACTCCTTTTCAATTGAACATTCATTAATATACTTCAAATTGATTGTTAATGTTCACACAACAACACGGTTTAAGAAGTGTTTTATAGAAATTTTTGAAACTTTTGCAGCGATTTAAATTAAACTTCGAGTTAAAATATAAATATTTTTTGACGGTCAAGGCCACTTTCGAGATAAAAACATTCTATATTCTATAGGAGATGTATTTAGCTTAGTCCATAGAAAAATTACAGTGCTCCTATCTTAGTGCAGTATTTAATGTTTATACAAAAAGAAGACCATTTATGCCGTTCTAAAACCTCACCATTATGATATTTTTCCCTAAATTTCCACCAATCTTGATAATTTTAATTTTTTACGCTGTCGATGTTAATTATCAAATATTTAAATTCTAATTCTAATTAAAATTTTAGAAAACAAATATTTCACTAGCTAATGAGAAAAATTCAAACTTGTTTTACGGACTAAAGAAATTAGTCATAGAAATCGGCGGAAGTTTATAATGGAAGAAACGTTACCGTCCGCAATACGATTTTACGATTAAATTTTAAGCACGTACACTATGAGCTGCAACCCTTCCTCGCACGCGATCCGCGAAGGCAAAACTGAACCAAGAGAGAATTAATAAACAATCTATTCAAACGGAGCCGAAGAAAAAAGAAAGTCTTAATATTATAAAATTGATGTAAAACAAATTGATGATAACGAAGAATTGATATGAAACAACTTTCGGTTTCAAGTATAACAAATTATCTTTTCAAGCTATATGTCACCATTTTTGTTGAGTAGGGCTAATTTTCCGACTTTCTTTAGATTTTAATTTATCTTTCTGAGGTTACAGGTAATAACAAAAGATTATGTAATTTGTGAAATTAAATTACAATACATAATATGTTTGTGGGTTCTTAATTTTACAAGACAAAAAAGCGACAGATATATATTGCATATAAAAAATCAACCGAAACATTAAGAATAATATATATATACTAGCGTGACCCGTGCGAAGTCTTCGCATTATTTATTCCATTATGAAGCTCAGATGACAGATCAAACAAATATTTTACTAAAATTGACATATAGAGGCGCAAGTATCAAAAGCATTGAGCTAAAGCGCCACTTTATTTATACGTGAGTGGATTTGAAATTAAACAAAAATTTTACCGACCGTCAATCATATTGACGTTGAGCCGTTAGATGGCAGCATTGCTGTTTTGTGTATACAGTTTTAATAATTAATTAATTTGCAAAAACAATAGCAATAATAAATTTTTTAGTTGTGTATGCCGGTAGAGCAAGCAATTATCTATAAAATGATATATAATTTATGTGGATTAGTTGTGAGGTTTTTTCTAAAAAGGGAGAGTAACATCTTAACCTTAGCGTATTAATATATATGATGATATATATATGTGTGTGTGTGTGTGTGCGCGCGTGTGTGTGTGTATGTGTGCATGTGTGTATGTGTATGTGTGTGTATGTGAACATAATTTCAAAAATAATGGTCGGAGTGGAATTAATAAAACATGTGAGCCGTACATAATGAAAATTTAAATTCATCAATGCACTTCAAAGTTTGACGCTTACCGTCATTACCAAAGCTCACCTTGACTCCTATTATATTATATTTGATAATGAGACTTTTAATCACATTTTAACGTAAGTTGTCATTTATATGCTACTACATTTGCGAATTCAATGCTTAAATATATTTAGCATGAAAAATAGGATTTTTTGATTGTACAAAAAAAATTAAAGAACTTTGCTCTAATTGAGTAAATGAAAGCCATTGAATAAATTATGTCAATTATTCTGAATGAATTACTGAAAGTTTTGTCTTTAACATGTTTTCGTTGTCAATTTAAATTATTCATCGTTTAAAATACGGTAGGGAAATTTATATAGAGCGTGGTAATAGTTGACGCATAGCTGTTCGGATGTAAGACGCCAGCCCATCAGCTCACCAGGCATCCTTGATTCATGAATTTTCAGTGAGAGCCCTGACAAAAAAAATAATCTGTTAGGAAGAACGATGATCATCTGTGCATTAAAAATAGCAATGTTTACTAATTTTGTTTCTTTGTATTTACTAATGTTTACTGTTATGGCTTACCAAAGTATAGAAAATTTCTTACATAAATATTTTCATTATGAGAGGCCGGACTTTTTCATTGACATCGCTTACTTACAGGTTTCTGACCTAATATAAATGGTTTCTGTCTTTTGTTTTTATTAATTTGTTTATGCTTTTTTATATACGTATCTTCATTCTTTGTCTATAATGTATTCTTTTTAGAAATATTCCCTAATTGGCATGTTTTAAATGTTTCCTACATCTATGCCGGTAATTACCAATAATCCAAATTTACCCAGATTCGAAATTCGAACTTTTCTCCAAGGTGTACTCAAGAAGGAGTACCCTAGAATATGACACAGTGACCACACTAAAGATTACACTGAAATATGACTACACTAAAATATAAATAATGAAACTACACTAAAATATAAATATAAATGCAATCTCGGTAGTTCTTCAATTTTTGTTTCAGTGTGTACTAAAACTTGTTTAAATATAAATTCTGAAGACAAATTACAATTAAGGGCTTTACACACCATCCATAGTGCATGACCGGCAGAGAGAGACACCGTTATATGAGAAAACAAGATACACATAATGCTTAGTCTATCCTCCTCGTCGTTTCTTAAAGCAGCTTCTCCCTCTGCTTTACCTCTATAATTCTTTCATTCGTGAGGGATGGTGCATAAACGCTGTTATTGAGTTGCTCGATTATTACATTTATTTTCTTACCAATACTTTTAAATTTAGTTTGTATTGAGAAACAATGTATGTCGGATAACACATTTGTTAATCAATGTTTACTTTTATTGAGTTTCCATTTGAAATGATGTTTGAATGATTACGATACATAACTATTATAGCTTATAATATGAAAAGGGAAAAGTAAAGCTTTGATTATTGCAGGTACATACAATATGTAAATCAGAAGAAAATTATGATTCAATTGTAATAAGTCTTTTCAAAAATAAACTTTCTACTTCTTGAACTAAACTGTATTTTGATCGCTCTCCGATGAAATGGTGATTAGTGGAATTGGTAGTGAAAGTTATTTGTTAATTAAATGGTGACAAGTAGTGAAAGTTATTTCTTAATTTTTTTTAATCTCAGCCATTCATATAATTTAGGAATTAATTGACTGTATAAAAAAATTTAGTGAATACATTCAAAGCAATCAAATTAATAGTTCAAATAATAAAAAAAATATTTTCAGGCAAATTTCCTGATGAAATAATTATTGAATATCAAAAATTTATTAAATTTCCAGTTTAAACAATCGGATGGCTGATTCATTGGCGCTGCATTGGTTGAGTTGCCCTTAATGTTATCCAATAAAACCATAAAAATAAAAGATAAAAGCAAACATTACGAAAATAAAAGAAAAGGCTTATTTATTCCAATATTGAATACATACCAAAAGATACTACTTTACGTAACCAAATATGATTTTAATTAACACAATATTTAGGTTTTGAGTTTTCCACCTCAATACATAGAATAAACAGAAAGAACGTAAAACGAGAGTTGACGTGGGTCTGGTCCCAGCGTTGACAAATTTGTGGAAATTGCAGCCCTCAGGTGGTTAGAGCTGGAGCAATAGTAATATTAATTCACGTATTGCGAACAAAACTCGCTTCAGATTTATTGCACGCAACAAAACGATTAAATAATATCATTTATTTTCATTGACTTCATTTTTTATAAATATTATTATGATTTGAAGAAAAATTGGCAATTTCCAGTAATTCCCAAAACTACTAGGAATAAGTTTTTATTCTTTAATTTTTTTCCGAATTCAACCTATATACACATTTGGCGGACTTATTGTCTCATAAGCAATCTCTTCTTATGAATGAAAACACAAAAAAATGAGAAGTTTTTGTTGCACTTGACGTGCAAAACAATGTCAATGAGGAATATTATTAGTATTAATCGCAATATAACAATTAACGCAACTGTATAAGAAATATTGACTTTTCAGTACTAAATGAACAAATAATTTAGGAATTAACATTAATAGAAAATAATTATATATATATATATATATATATATATATATAAATATATATATATATATATATATATATATATATATATATATATATATATATATATATATATATACATACCCTGCAAATATAAAATAATATCAGTACAAGATAACCATTTGTACAAATAGCTCAAGAGTAGCTTAATGAAATACCTAATAATTTCTTTGTTAAGTTAGTTATAAGTTACTTCTCTGTCAGCAAAGAAAGAAAGATTTAAATGATATTAACTTGTATTTTTTAAATTGGTGATTATATTTTCGTTAATAAATGCTTGTCGAAAGTGTTTCACATAACAGTTAGGTAGAAAAACGTGGGGCGCAAGTTCCCCTAAGTCTCTTCCATTTTTATTGCAACACAAATGATATGAGGTATTGTGTGAGTTTCTCAACGACAACTGCTCTCTACAACCCTCTTAATATTATCTATTTCCTACGTCCCACGTTTTTTATTTTGAATCTTATAACTATTTTTAATGCAGTATCTGCATGAAAATAATTATAAGCATTGCCATTCAGTTCTGGCGCTACGTTTTAAGTTTAAAATCTCTAGCTTAACTTCAAGTTAATTAGAAACCGTTTGCAAAATTTATACCGGACAAACAAAAAAAAACAGAACAGAAAATGAACTAATAAAAATGTGGTAAAATAGGTATTATATTTACACACAAATGTATAATTATAATAAGAAAATAGAAAAATAAAATTTTACTCTAATAGGACATTTTTGTTATCATGGTCTTGTAAATTCATATTTTCAGAAACGTCACCGTAACGAAAATTAAAACACTGATTATGGGGATGCGAACAATGAATTGAGTTTTTCCTTCTGCTAACAGTTATCAACGCATCAATGAACTGAATGTGGCCAGTTAAGTAAGCCTACCTTTCTTTAATTTTCTTGTGCTCTGATTAGTAAAGCATATTATCAAATGTATGTGCCAATAAATCCAAAAAAAATAAGTCTTAAAGTTTTTGTGACTGCCAGTACATTCCATGAAAAATTAATGTATTTTCTGTCACTAAAACTTATATGGGTTTATTACAAGGCTGTATCAATATTCTCTCTCTTTTCTTTTTATAACAATAACGGCTATATATATTTCACTTTCCACATTCGTGGTCCACAATTTTTTTTATATTAAACCGTATGAAAATATAGATTATTTTCTAGCAACGGAGGTAAATGATAAGTAGTTATAGTAGTTAGTAAGTATCAATTATAATTCCAAAATAATTTCCAGCAGAAACTGCAACATATTGAATGCAAACGGTTATTCTGACAGCACAAGTTTGATTCTCTGTCACTGTTTTGTCTCGGGGATGTTTTGTTTTAGTGACGTATACGAGTACGTACTTTGGTGATGAAATTGCTAGCGAAACGGCAGATTACAAAAAATTACACACTGCTATATTTACCATCTTACATTCGTGTATTTACATGTAATCTGAATATTTTGTATAAACATTTTATTATGTTATTTGTATACAACAGAAAATAGAAATATATTATGCTAAATAAATCTATATCACTTAAATTGAAATTTTATGCTCCATCCTTTCCTGTAAAAGACAATTGTATAATCATTTATACTAATAAAGACATCAAACAGGATAACATGTCCTAAAGTTTACTAATTAAGTAACTTAATTTGTTAACTAAATTACTAATTGACTTTCTATAAAATAAAAGTATGAAATACAAAAACCCGACTTTGGAAAAAATACTAAACAAACTTAAAAGAATGCAATGAATTCTTTAATTTTCCTGAAATTAAAATTGTATAATTATTTTTACATATTCATTTATTCATTTACATAAAAATGATTCTCCAAAATATTCACACTACGAAATAAAATTAACGTGTAAAGCTTGTGAACACACCTCTTCGCTAAGTTTAGGAACTCATACGATTAAATTGATATTTTCCTAACAAGGCACGATAAATTATTCTTTGTCAATTTTGTTGATACTCCGCTTTTATTAACTAATATATTCCACAGCCCTAGTGCCACGTTTAAACGACGGCTAGGTACGTCGGCACAACCGTTAATTCCATTGTGGAATTGGTGTGAATGAACCGCCCGAGATTTGTCAAGCATGTATTCTCGATACCGGCGCTTGCTAAATACTTAATCACATTATAAATTCATTGGAGCCTTCCTTAAAATCCCTCGGTTGTGTACATATATGATTACAATAATATACATGTGTATAATGTCGATAAAACGTTTCCTTTTCACTGGATACCTATTACCGCATTAGGTCAATTGATGTCTTTGTTTATGGTTGATTGCGCTTAGCTCTGGCTAATTTCATTGTCTATTTATGGATACCGTCGCACTGTCCCCAATACCTAACTCTCCTATCTCTCTACTTAAGTTTCTTTTCATAAAGCACAACGTTAAGAATGACCAATGTCATAATTACCACAGAAAATGTGACAAATGTCGAAAAATATATATGTTGAAAACTATATGTAATGGAGATATCATGGACTTCTTTATTAACAAGAGTTAATCAAACTCATCATCTTCAGCTAAATTGTAGCCCAGTATTTGCATTGTTTTTAGTAACTTCTATTACACTCGTACTAGTAGAACTGAGGTTGGTGTTGACATACTTTTAGTTTCAATTGCTACATTAATTGGGACTTTTTTTCATTGAAAAACACTTTCATTATCACGATTTTTTTTCAATAAACCAATATTCCATTCCATGAAAAAATGGAGCTACTCAATTTTCTGAATGATGTAAATTTTCTTCCTATTTCCGTATTTCCTCTCGTTTATTATTATTTATTCATTTATTTAAAGAAAAGAACAAATATAAACGATAAAAGTATGATAATCGCAGTTCCTTAACTTTAATTAAATAATTTGATGGATGTCATACAAAAGTCATTCGAGCAAAATCGAAATAAAGACTGACTGTTTAACAGGAAAGTTTAAAAATGATGTTATAAGATTAAAAGCAGGCAACTTTTCATTAAAATTATGTTAGGAACACATGTCAAATTAGTTGCCAGATTTTCCTATAATATTACTATTTAATATTAATTTACCGTTAAATAATTTTTACTCAACTAAATAAAGGTAATAAGGTATTCACAATTACAAATAAAAATATATGTACATATATGTGTATAAATGAAAAAAGTTTTAAGTGCAACAAGTTAAAGAGAAAAAAATGTGACGATTCGCGCGCACGATGCAACAAAAATTTACAGTATGAAATTGCTCACTGATACAACATTCTTGATATTTATTGAAATATTTGTAAATACAAAACACGTGCTTTTTACTCATACAAATCTGAGTTATCTGTGCTTTTAAATCATATTTTTTGGGGAATGGAAATTTGTTAGTGGTCCATTTAATTAAAACATTTATTTATTGTAAATAATAGTGGTAGAAACAATGCTTATAAACTTTTTAGTATAAATTTTAATTTTATTTCTTTAAGATAGGTTGAGTTTCCGTACGTATTTATTTGCACTATAAATGATAAATCGTTACTTTTTAATATATTAAATACTTAAAATTAATTAATTACAATAAATTTTCGACATATTTATTTAATTTCAATCCATTATTTATTTGCATGCTAAATAAAGTTATTCTTTTATTATGCCAAGGAAGTGTAACATCTAACGCGCGTAGATGCACAATTTTTTTTTCAACTTTCAAAAATCTGTGTTAAGTTTCATAAACCTACCATAAGTAGCTTAAAATCGGATTGATTTAAATGTCCTTTTAAGGTATAAAAGCCTTGAAGCGCCGCGAAACTTTTCAGTGATTTGAATAAAGATAGTTAAATTGTCTGCAACCCGGTAAGATATATTCATTTTCGTAATGTAACTTTTCTGTTACCGCAACTTAAATCAAGTTATGGTACAAAACAAAATATGTGGCAAGTCTACTACATTTACGATCAACGATGTACATTGAAACTGGATTGACAGAAATAGTTTTATGTTTATTCAATATAATATTAAAATCCCAGGTAAACAGAATTATCTTTTAATTTAACACGATCATTATAAAAATATGTTACTAATATGATTTATTATTATTAAATATCTTTGCTAACATAAATAGGTGAGAATCCAAAAATATGTTCTAATTTCGTTATCCACGCGTCTATTAGGCACGTCTAACTCGCGCAAGCATGATTAAACGAAATGAAAATACTTTTCTCGATTTCATGTTTATCGTTCGTCTTTATTTTCTTTTGCAATTTACGTACGAATATCTGACGAGTCATTCGAATGCAATATTTTAACGATTATGTTGACGCAAATAGTTTTTTCCAATTTGCTCCGCTTCTTCGATCCCAGACGTCTCGAAGGTATCGAAATATCTTCAAAATATATTATGATTCGAATATTCAAGGCCTGTCTGCGATGAATCTAAAAATACTAACGGTGTTAAGTGCTTTAATAATTTTATTGAAACCGTATAGATAGCTTATGCCCGTAGCATCGAATAAATATTTATTTGGCTAAGCAGGTTGAAACTTGAAATACGAGTACTCAACTTACATAATTCCCTATTGTATTTTAAAACAAGATTTTTATGCAATTATTACACTGTGATGGCATTTCAATTCTTCATAGGCCGTAAATAAAAAGTTTAAATGGGAAAATTGCTTCTAGTAACACTTTAGAAAATATCTAATATCTCCACAACAAAAAAACACAAGATTTGTGATTCAATGAAATTCATTTTTCAATTAAATTCATGTTTCATTTTGCATATAACAAAAAATATTCAAAGTCTAAGTCGTCAAATCCGGTACATTAATATTTATAGCGACCTAGGTATAGGCAACTGCCATTTGTTAGTAACAAAGTCTTATTTCAAGAGATTAATTTAGTAATTAACTCCAGTAGTCACACGGTTAACATGTGCAAGGGGAGAACGAATTTGAACACAAGACGTAACTCTAAATCCTTTTAGTTTCGCGTGTCTCGAAAGAAACAATTATTTTTTTACGATAAGTGTGTCTGTCATACCACGATTATTTTTTGAACGAATTGACATAAATATATGAAATTTGCCTTGGAGAAAAAAAGCATCAAAGATTTGGACATGTCTCGTTAACGCGTTAAAATTTAGAGGCGATATCATTAGAGTGTACGATTTTATAAATGTTATTTTTTTCAATTTTAATAAAATCCTTCTTTCATTCGTAATAAAAGTAAAAGAAATATTTATGCTAACTGTCTTACTTCTCGAAATGTGTTGTATAATGAACCTCACAATTGTACATTTGTGGAAGTAATTAACAGCGAAAAGTCTGTTCTGTAGAATAGTTATTTGGATAGTTTGTTCCTTAGATCATAACATGCTGTCACACCGTGTCCCTTCTTAAATGATTTGTGTCTATTTAGCTTTTTTCTTTTAAACTAATATATAATATGAAACAAAAAAAATTGTCGTAGTGCAGTAACCAGTGCAGTAAAACCTAATAAAAATTATGATGGCTACAGTAGATAAGTTGAAGAGGTATAAGTCATTTTCGTGAAAAAATGACTTATTTTCCTTCTGTTAGCTTCGGAAACCTAGTTCAGAATTAAATAAGCTTTGCGAAATAATTAAATTAAAGCCACTTTAACAGCTGTGTAATTATCTCAGAATATTTAGAAAAAGCTCTCATATATTTACACTTCCAACATAATACAATTTTTTTTTAATTTTAATATTTAGGGCTTTTAACGATTAGATTTTCTTACCTTTAAAAGTGAGCAAGTTTTTATGAATATCCCTTGAAAAAATTAACTTTTATTTCTGATACTATCTAAAATATTAACAGTTCAGTCCCCAATGTAAATACGAGTAGCATGATGATTTCTATGGCAGACTTTCCATGGTATAAACCACCAAATCTAAATTAAAATCAGTCTGACGATTTTTGCGTGAGGCCCGCAAAGAATGGTTTCTATACCATGTTATTATTTCTAAAGATAACATTACTTATTTGGAGATAACATTCAGTGCCGATTGAATCGAGCGATGATTCGCAACGAAAGCGACACCACCCCCGTCACATTGTGAAGGCCGCATGCAATTTAAATCAAATCTGTCTCAAATCTAGTGCGGTAATATCTGTAATTTTTATCATAATTTGAATGTTGTACATTCGTTTTTATTTTACGGTATTTACGACAAAATTACACCCCTGGACAATATTGCAATCAGCGCTAACTTACAACGTCGTCAGCGTACACACTAGTGGTGTCCGGATGATTTACTTAAAATCGTAATAATGTTTGTTTTTGTACAGGGCATAAAAATACTAATAGTGTTAAGTACAAGTAAGATGTTTTGTTAATAGTTTGTTTCACAAAATGATTAATTTAAAAGAATTTTGCAATCATTTCATTATCCGAACAGGTAGTGAAATCTCAAGACGATTCTGTTTATACGCTGAATAATTTGTGTTCTAAATGTGTGTACAGTGAACAGGTGTGGACACATCAGTTTTTAAAATGTTTATTTTTGTTTATTTGTTTCGGTTTGCATAACACATGTTTCGGTTTGATTCACATACTTAGTTTATTCACCTGGCCAACATTTATGAATCGTTAAGCTTTGTGGTCAAGGAGTTGAGTTCCGAAATAAATATTTTAGACTGAGAAAAATTTTATTTTGTTCAACCATTTTCACATTCAGAAGTAATATAAACCGAACTTCGAAGTAACTTTTTTTATATTAATAAATAAACGCGATAATGTAATTTAAGTGTATTGTATTAGTGAATGAAATACTGTAAGGTAATTCCCGTTATAACGTCATTTTACCACCACCGTATCGTCACTTTATACAGGTTTATTTCGTGTCCAGATATTTTAAACGAAAACGGTGATTTGCGGTATTTTTTTAAATAATTTGTAGCAATGGAATGGAAATTTAGTTTAAAAACGGTAATATTTAAGCAATTACCGGCAATTAATAAAATTCTAGCCAAACGTTATCATAGTATAATTATTCTGACGTCAAAAACTCGGAGATTATAACTTATGCGCAAAAATATTGTCATTATCAATGCATGTGAAAGTTTTTTTATTGTATGTAAGATTTGAATGTAATTTAATAAAGCAAAATTAAATTATCGTAGAAACTTCACTTCATCTCTGTGGGTTAGGGAACACACATTGTTACAGATAAATAAATTTGAAGGTCTGTAAGTGATTTTGGAATTGCCAGCTTTTAATACTTTTTGGACAAATTAAAAAAACATGTGTTTATGGGATTATACTGGGATTTAACTCTTCCTAAAAAATCGTCCAAATTTGTTAATAAATTTCGAAAATATGAGATAACATATACAAAAAAATACAGCCAATTTACCCGATACTCCTCCTTTTTTGGAGTAGATTAAAAATAAATGTTTATTACCATTGGCTTTAACGAATTCCGTTATTGTGAACGAATTCCATCGTATTCAATTCTTTAACGAATTCCATCGTATCGGTTATTGCAATCTCGAATATTAAAAATAAGCCACTCGTCCCATCACTAGCCACATCCATTACCGAAATAATTAAAATTATTTAACAAATTAATTAAAATGTTAACGATGTAGTTCGGACAATCTTATGTACGCCCAAGTTAAATACGTAACAAGTACTCGCATGCTCGCTCCCAGGGGACAGAAGTCTAATCAACGCGAATATTCGCAACTCACCTAAAAGAGAAATTCGAAAATAATGCAATTTAACATTTTCAACGTGCGTCATTCGTGGTAATACCATTAATAATGTGTCTATCAATCAAACAAACTTCCACATGCATTGATAATGACAATATTTAAAGACAAGCGTCCCATGATTTCATATCTGAGTGTTTGTTTACTGTAATAAATACAATGTTCAAAACTCGACCGACGTCGTCACGTTTAGTAACGGAACGTGACGATTTTGCGCCGTTTATAATTTATAGGCACAATTGTGTAGCTGCAATATTCTGTTTATGTGTATAGAGAATGTTTCATATATATTGCAGGGTGATTGCAAAATAAATCCTGTTCAAAAATACCTCAACAGAATTTGACCTAAATTTTAAATAAGACACACGCTATCCTTTACAATAAATACAGAGAACCACGTCCAATTTGGAATGAATAATTTCAATGCATGCATAATTACGAATGATATTCGTACAGAAGAAGCAGAATGATATTCGTACGAGACGGCCTCCGACAAATAAAATATATTCTCTCAGCGTACACGATCGTCTGAAACAAAACGCACCACTTGACCGATGTATTATTAAAACAACTGTGAATAATTGAAACAAATGTAAATCCGAATATAACTCATTAGAAGTGAAATTACTTTTTTCGTCACGAGTCATACCTACAAATATGTACTTTCTAGCTAAATAAATATTTAATAATATCTAATATGTTACAATATGACGTCTAAAATCATCATCATAGTTTTCCTGCAATCTTTACCTAGTGTTTTTAAAACCTTGTTTTTCATTATTTTTGGTTTAATGGTATCGGAAATAAGAGAGTGGGACGGGGAACAAACAGAAAAGTATGAAAAAACTACCCTTATTAATAGCTCGTCCAAAACATACCTCACACTATATACGGGACATAAATAAAATTTTAGTGTTTAATTTGGCCACCCCCAAATTTTTCCATATAAATATTCCCATGTGCGGTTATTTACTTTATTATTATGCAAAGTTCCTGCGTCATGCAGTTATTAAGAAAAACGGCTGTGACAAGCGGACGCATGAGTTATCTTAAAAAGGTTATTTTTTTTTTGAGGTACAAGACCATGAATAAAGCTGTTGGACACAAGTAGAGATAGTATTCACACATTTTCTTCAAAATGAATCAAAAGTAACCCTATTTGGAGGTCAGGTGTCGTTTTCTTTGAGTTTGTACTTAACTAGTGAGTAAAGCAGTCTTATAAATTAACTAAATATCTATAAATTCAATTTTATATCATCACTAGCGACCTGCCTCGGGTCTGTATGGGTAGTTACATGTTTTTTTTTGACACGGGATGCGTCAATGGGTCAAAGCTCATAAATATTATGTTGCTTACTCAAAAATACCGCCATAATCTTTAAACTTTTTGTCAGAAAACCATGCTAGAAAAGAAAAATGTTATGGGTATAAGTTATGTATATAAGTTTAAAACTTAATTTGAGGCAGTTTCAGGCAACAAGGTCTAGAAAACTTATTCGAAAAATCAGGTTTTTTAAACAGTAAAACGTTTATTAAGATTTCGATGTAATATATGTTAGTACATTTGCTACCGCGGAATATATTGAAGAATTTTTTGAAAAGAAGGATTTTCCCATATAGTGTTTCCATATATCCCTAATGATATACATCGCCATAATTTGGGAAATTTTCACAGAATATTAGTAAAATATACAACTAATAATGTCTCTTCTGAACTAATATACCTATTAATGAAAACGAGTTCCAAATTCTTTTAGTAGTAAATGCTGAAAATGTTTCATATATATCCAGGTAGCAGATGCGTCGAAGGACTTTGTTGTGTAATTTGTGTTGATATAATGATGATAAACATGTGGACAATAAGAAAATTGAGCAATAAAATTCAATGTTGCAACAAAATAATTCTTTGTAACTTTACAAAAAGTAACATTACTATTTTTTGTCAATTAATAGACAAAAATATAACAGATTAGGACCGTTATATTGGATAAATTTGGCAGCTCTACAATACAGGTACTCGAAAATAACAAACTTTTTCTCTGTTTAATGTTTAGCTTTCAACTTAACTGAAAGGTTTTAAAATTGTGTAGTACCAATTCAGAGTTATGTTTATGTGACACCAATATACAATACATTAGACGTAATTGCAAATAATAAGAAACCCCAATAAAAAGTGAATACAGCAAGGGAAATTAAAATTTATGAATGGTTTTAATTATGTTATTTATATACATTGGTGGTTTGCTAATAAACAAGGGTAGGATTATTTTCAGAACGTGTCTCGTAAACGTAAAACATTTATTTGTTTTCCCTTTGACCTTTAAGTCTAGACTGTCGAATTGCCGTCGAGCAATGAAATCATACAATTCGTAAAAAATAATATTGTTAAAAGTGTCTAAGGTAGAAACAAAATTGACGCCGTATTTAAAGTGAAAAACTAAACTGTGTTAGGTAAACATATTGACTTTTTCATAATGTAGGCTTGAAACGAGGGATATGAAAATATAAAAAAAGAATTCACACCTTTCATTTATGGTCGCTTATAAGTTGAATAATAGAAATTTGTTAAATTTATAAATATAAAACAAAAAAATTAATAATACAAAATTACATTTTATTCGGATGTTTTCACGAGTTAGAAAACGAAGATGGCCTCACGGATAGATGTTAGCGGACAAACTCAAAAAGATATCTCAGTTTTTGAAAATATAGTAAAACCTGTTTAACATATAACATTGCAATTTACTACTATTAAAGAAGCATATGTAAGCAACAAAGGTATGTGGTATTATGTGTGGTTAAGTTATGTATTCCAAAACTGATATTTTTATAACAGGAAAAACAAATAATAAGTTCGAAATAATTAACAATATAAAAACTTCACTCTTCAAGTTACTTTATTTATTCTTTGTGGACAGTTTCTGGTAAAAAATAAAAATATTTAATTTACTTTTGGCCGACTGAGCATCATAAAGATGAGCCGTTATGATGCTCGGACGTTATTTATAATTTGATTTGTAATAAACGTAGATTATCGAAATCATTTCTTTTTCGTGGGAGATTAAATTAGTTTTATGAAATGTTTTAACAAAATGTATTTATGGTTGAAATATTTGTTTATTTCCGATATCGTCAGTACAGTTAGATTGTTTATAACAAAAATTGTGTCGCTCAGGTTTTTTCACTAAATAGCGACGTTTGACAAAACATTTAGGCGTTTTGAGAACGAACGAATGTATATCGTAACCTGGCTACTACATATATATTAATATTTTTTATTTAGCAATTAATTGCCCTGGATCGTAAATTAATATATAAATAAGTTAAAAAAAAATATTTCCGAATTACATGCAGTATTTAGTTTTCATTTAATATATATATATATATATATATATATATATATATATGTGTGTATATATATATATATATATAAAACTTATAAATTTGATGAAATTTTTATACTAAACTTATTTTTTTAATTTGAAACGCAATTAAGATATCTTTAATTAATTTCAGCCTATAACAAACATTAATTCCTTAGGCCTTATTATAAGAAAAGCTGCAAAGAATTATTAATGTAATAAATCGTTTGTATTTTGTTTATTATATACTTAATAAGAAGGCTAAATAAAATAAATAAATAAATATACTTAATATAGAGTAATTAATTTTATATAAGGAAGAAGACAAACATATCGGATGTTAATATTGCATAATAAAATATAATTAAATAAATAAATAATGATATAACAAATAGTAGTGAAAAACTGATAGGTTTAGGAAGTAAGGATTTTGAAATACATACATATATATATATATATATATATATATATATATATAGGGACAACATATTGATTAAAAAATAAACCGAATGTATGTTTCCATATGGTTTAACCTATCACACCCTAAATCTATCAAAAGTACATTATCATGAAGACGTATTCTAAATTTTTTTCCACATGGTGATGAATTAGTCAGATTTATAGCTTAAATGATACGCTAAACAAAGTCTAAAAACATTGCTTAATTTTTTTTCGACTCGACTCAGCAAACAGAAAAATAACAATACTTTTACTTTAGGCAGAAATATCCATCACTTCTCCATCAACTCCAGAAACACCCGTCACTTTCAAACTAGTATAAATCGGAGACGAAGATGACACAGACTGGATCAGAAACAGTATCTATTTACACTGTAAACACCGCTCTATCAACAAAAACTTAATAAATAAACCGAATAAATATATTTCCGAATCGTGTCGGAAGTTCCTGTTTCATAATTGCTGCCAGCGGGAAAACATGCCCTTGCTCATATTTCCTTTGAAGACGTAAAGGGCACGTAAAATTCGTCGTCTTCAGTAAGGACTTTTTTTCGGATTTAGCCAAAAAATACAAAAATGTAACAAGTGTAGCAATGTATGTCGAAGTGCCAGATACTCGTATATCAATGTTTAATACTTTTTTATCAGCCAATATTAAGGTTAAGGTGGTTCTAAGAATAGCTGCCATTATCGAAGAAATAAATGTTGTCTTAAAGGTTACATAAAATTATTTAAAACGTGGGTAAGCGACGATTGGAATTGTTTTGTTTACAAAATAACAATAAAACAAACGGATGGAAAAACATTTTCAAAACCGTGCTGTTAGAGTCCGACAACGAATGTTGAGTATAAAAAATACAGCAAGACAAAACGCAGCCGCACAAAACGTTTCGCGTAATGTAAATTTAAATTGTACCGTTAAAACTCCAAACTGACTTTTCCCGGGGAAAATAGTCAGGGCGCATTATTGAGCTTATTAAGTAGTGATAAAGTGAAATATGTTAAAAAATAGATTATTGAATATGTTTCGCGTTAATTTTGTAGGAATTCATTATTCACAATTAAATGAAACTACGTGATGGAGTATTATATCTGCTTTTTGTGGAATCAAAAATATGATATAATTTCATTTTAAATAATAATTTATAATATTTTAATCTGTTTTATTAGTTTTATTTTTAAGTTTAGAATTTTTATATTCTTCATAGGGTTATTTTTTATTATAAATAATTTAATTATTTTAATTGAATGAGAAATTATTAGAATAAATTCAAATATAATTGTTGTAACTATTTTAATAGATTGAATTTCTGTATTATTTATAAGTTTTGTTGTATTAATTTCTTCTGTAGTTATTATGTATAGAATAAGATATATAAGTTTAGAAATAAATTTAGATTGGTTTATTATTTTGGTATTATTATTTATTTTATCAATAATATTATTAATTATTAGACCTAATATAATTAGAATTTTATTGGGTTGAGATGGATTAGGTTTAATTTCGTATTTATTATCAAAATTTAAAATCTTGTAATACAGAGATATATTAGCTGCTCTTTCAAATCGGATTGGTGATGTTTTTATTTTAATAGTAATTGCTTGAATAATAAATTATGGTATTTGAAATTATATTTTTTATATAGAATTTATAAAATTTTATTACTTTAAAATACATTATATTTATACTAGTTTTAGCTGCTATAACTAAAAGTGCTCAAATTCCTTTTTCTTCTTGATTACCTGCTGCTATAGCAGCACCTACCCCTGTTTCTGCTTCAGTTCATTCTTCAACGTTAGTTACGGCTGGTGTTTGTTTATTAATTCGATTTAATAGTTCATTAGAAAATAGAACAATTTTTAAAATTTTATTAATAATTTCAGGTATGACTATATTTATAGCTGGAATAGCAGCTAATTTTGAGTTTGATTAAAAAAAATATTGCTTTATCAACATTAAGTCAATTAGGGTTTACAATGAGAATTTTAAGAATAGGGATATATTGAATTAGGAGGCTGGAGTTTATTTCTTAAGCACGATTGTCTTGGAATGTATAAAATAGGTAACACAGTATATAAATATAAATATCAATATCATTAAATGTAAATGGAAAAAGTAAATGTAAATATCAATATCATTAAATATAAATGGAAAATGTAAATATAAATATCAATATCATTAAATATAAATGGAAAATGTAAATATAAATATCAATATCATTAAATATAAATGGGTCTCTTTGGCGGAAAAGCGTAAATCGTTTTTAGTCTGTGTATTTTACACAATTAAATGAAACTACGTGCTGTAATATTATTTCTACTTTCTTTAATTTCTTTACCACGACCTAGCTTTCGTTGTATTACAACATCTTCAGGTGTCTTTGCTAATATCCCACTTGAAGATATTGTAATATAACGAAAGAAAAGAAAGTAGAAATAATATTCCATCACGTAGATTCATTTAATTTTGAATAATGAATTTCTACAAAATTAACGTCAAATATATTCAATATCAATCGTGTATTATAGTTAAGCCTTGGCGCAATTGTGAAAAATGTTGAGGAGGACACAGTGATCAACATTTTGTTTATGTTTGTTTTTAGGTGCTTTATTTTAACTACTTTAACCATATTTTGAAAAAAAAATAAAAAACGTCACTATTAGCGTTACCGCCGAAAGTGTCAAAAGTGGGACAAGTTGATTGAGAGACAGAGTCGAGTAGTTTGTGAAATAATTTTAGTACTGATAATCTTAGTAACACAGTTAATTATAACTCTTAAACGGTGTTGATCATATGTTTTTGCACAAACTTGATATATACTTTTTATCCAAATACTCCAAGTAAAGTAAAACTTTTTGAATATACAACACTGTGGTAAAAAAATATTTCACAACACACTTGAAAATAATTTACGTTTCGGAATGATCCAGCATTCGGAATGGTCCACCAACCTAATAAACCACCGATTCCCTGAATTACCATACGTAGATTATTTTTTTTATTTTAGCAAAGTTCTTTATAAATGAAGGCTTGGTGTCAATAAAGTAACTAGTCTTAAATAGAAAAAAATAACGCACAACGCCGACGAAATTTTTTTGAATATAGGTGATGAATCGGTGAACAACAATTGCCGACTAATGTAGGTCAAGCTCGGTGGCCGACTTTCCACCAATTTACCGTAGAAGTGAAGAGGCACGCAACGCCGATTGAATTTCTGCCGTCTATGACAGTGTCGAATGTTTTTTTTTCCTTTTTTCTGTTAGCTCGTTTTAAATCGTATCGTACTTATCGGCATAACACTATTTCGTGCACAATCATTTGGAAAAAGTGATAGCAACGGGTTGTCGATATACTATTTTGAACATTTATCGTTTTGTATCTCACCCATTACAGCACGTTTTGGCATCAATCATGAGTCAGGATAGAAATAAGTTGTTGGGTGATCAATTTAGCTGCAGAGGATAAGTAATTCAATTTTATATTAAAAATCAACAAATTACTTAAACTGGCTATTTAGGTGGTCATACAGAGGTGTATTACTGAGTACGGTACCAACACTATGAGGTTGCGCTTTTGACCTCTATCTTAGAAAGGATTAATGTATCGCCAGGAACAGTTCATTTCGGTTTGCGGAGAGAAAATATATGCAGGCTTAAGTATGTTAGCATAGTTTTAACACAGAGAACACAATGAATATTTCCTGTACTGTCTCCAGTATTATAATATCGAAAACCGTAATGATTGACTTCGTTTTAAATTCATAATGAACGAGAGCATTAAATAGAATTTTGCCAACTTGAAATCTGAACTCTTAAAATTTCCGAAGGTACTCCATTATTATTTTGAATAATCTTTATGAGTTATATATTATTTTTAACAAGTCGAAATATGTGATGTGATGTACATAACATTAAAACCTTCCTTATTTTATAATTAAAGATATTAACTAGTAACTCTGTAATATGTAGAATATCTTCTGTCAGTCTGAATTATTTAAGGTTTTTCGACTTGCAGTCATTGAGCTTAAGTAGGGTAACTGGAAAGTTGATATTTTTTTACAAATTCGTAGCCATAAGTAAAAACATTATGTCGCTTAAAATGAAAAGAAATGTAATTTTTAATTTTGTAAATATAAATGCCATTTCAAATCATAAAAAACTTGGCCTTGTTCTACCACTTTTAAATTGCAAATTTTACTTTGAGTCAATTCCAAATAAATAAGAATTTTTCGAAATTTCTCTCATGTGGCAAGCATATTTTATAACTTTCCCAAAATCCAATTCAATAGCACTAGTAGTGCCGAAATCTCACTATAAAGTTCACTTGAAATTATTCCTTTAATGCATCATAAGTGTCCTTTTTATCTTTCAGATAACGAATCTTAAAACGAAATAGAAAAGTTCATTACTTAGTTTTTTTTCTTTTTTATATCTAGAAATGAAAATTGGCAATGATTGCCAGTTAACGTAAAAGTGTACATACCACATTATTTTTAAAATGATTATCCGACAATAATTTTTTTATCTAATTATTTTAGGATATTAGAGGATGATAAAGTTTTGAGCTAAATAATTTCAGTGAGAAAGACGAAAATAAATTGATGCCATGAAAATGATTTTCTAGAATTACATACTTGGGAAAGCGCTGTGTGATAGTAATATGTAGCATATTGGTTTCGGAAGTTAATAACGATAAGATGTGGTATTTTATTTCATTTAGTATCTTAAAGCTTTTAAAATTCCGAGTACCGTAGTGGAAAAAGGAATACTTAGATTTTTTTAAGTCCTTCCACTCGTCTGATGCAGACATACAGGTTCTATCGTTTTGGACCTAAGAGTAGTTAAAACCAAAAAGGGAATTACAGTAAAACACCTATATGACAAATTGGAGAGTATAATCAATCGTTCTGAAATTTAAAAAGTAGGATATCTATCAAACAGAATAGATTTCCTTAACACGACACGATATACGCTCTTTCGCTATCGGTAAAAGGAACGAAAAGCAAAAAACCCGTTCCGAGGTAACGAACTGCGCGTTGTAAACGTTGTATAATGCGAATTGACGGCCAACATTGGTCGAGAGGACGTTCACAAACGGATTTCAATTTTATTGGCACATCGTTCATCTCCTCATAGGAGTGCTAATATCCACTAAGTAAGAGTTACTATGGGAAAACACTTAAATCCGTCAGCCCTAAGCATTTTTTTCCGGGCAGTAACGTTCGTCATCATCCAGTATAATGGTGCATATTCGAGTGAATCCATTTTGAATTTAATTAAGTCTGGAAATTGTGAGCGTTCCTATGTCAATTCAGCGTTTAGTAACTGAATGATTTACATGCCGAAAGTGGTTAAAAAAATGTACATGTACGATTTCGCCTAATTATCGTATAGACGTTAGAGAAAAGATAATTTTGTGAGTGATCTCAAAAACGTATCTTTGTGTTCGTTTGGCTGTTCAAAGATGTTTAATTGAATTGTAGTCTTAATGTTATTTTATAATGAGATATTAGCTACAATAAAAATTAAGTTGAGCATAGTTATAGCTTTCGAGATACGGGGTTCGAGTATAACTTATGCATAATACAACAAATAAATTAATAAAATGGAAATTGTTTACCGACGTTTCTGTTATTTGTAAATTAAATACTAATTAACATTCATCATTTGTACTTTCGTTAATAATATTTTATAATTATTTTAAAGCATTTTAAGTGTATTTAAAGAAACCAATAAAACTACCATTTCCAATTTTAGGTGAAAAAAGGAATGATTGGTGTATACCAATCGTCACAGACATATTAAATCTACAATATTGAATTTTGAAAGCTCCATATGAAAGGTCCATATTTTAACCGTGCTATCAAGCTACAGACCATTTTTATATATATATATATATATATATATATATATAATGTCACGTTGTAGATCAATTTTAACTCTATATTTCGGACTAGATATTGACAAAGATGCCAATTTTAACTCTACATTTCGGACTAGATATTGACGAAGAGTGGATAATGCATGACTTGTCTGTTTTATGTATTGATTTGTCGACTCACATGTTTGGTTTACTTTGGGCAACCCGCCTGTTGCCTTCCCGTCGTTGCTCTTCTTTATAAATATGTGCCAATTTTAACTTCATTAATTTTAACTCTACCTTTCGGACTAGATATTGACAAAGGATAGATAATGTATGACGAGTCTGTTTTATGTATTGATTTGTAGGTTCATATGTTTGGTTTGCTTTGGGCGATAGGCGGGTTCTTCTATAAATATGTGCCAATTTTAACTTCTTTATTTTAACTCTACCTTTCGGACTAAATATTGACAAAGGGTGGATAATGTATGACGAGTCTGTTTCATGTATTGATTTGTCGGCCCACATTTTTGCTTTGCTTTGGGCAATAGGCGGGTTCTTCTTTATAAATATGTGCCAATTTTAACTTCATTAATTTTAACTCTACCTTTCGGACTAGATATTGACGAAGGGTGGATAACGTATGACGAGTATGTTTTATGTATTGATTTGTCGGCTCATATGTTGGGTTTGCTTTGGGCAATAGGCGGGTTCTTCTTTATAAAGATGTGCCAATTTTAACTTCATTAATTTTAACTCTACCTTTCGGACTAGATATTGACGAAGGGTGGATAACGTATGACGAGTATGTTTTATGTATTGATTTGTCGGCTCATATGTTGGGTTTGCTTTGGGCAATAGGCGGGTTCTTCTTTATAAAGATGTGCCAATTTTAACTTCATTAATTTTAACTCTACCTTTCGGACTAGATATTGACGAAGGGTGGATAACGTATGACGAGTATGTTTTATGTATTGATTTGTCGGCTCATATGTTGGGTTTGCTTTGGGCAATAGGTGGGTTCTTCTTAATAAAGATGTGCCAATTTTAACTTCATTAATTTTAACTCTACCTTTCGGACTAGATATTGACGAAGGGTGTATAACGTATGACGAGTATGTTTTATGTATTGATTTGTCGGCTCATATGTTTGGTTTGCTTTCGGCAATAGGCGGGTTCTTTTTTATAAATATGTAAATTAAATTATATTACGATTGATTTGAGAATAGCTCCTTAATTATTTTCATTCTTAAAGCTATGTTATCCTAAACAACGTATACAATGTTTTTAAGTTACACATATGTTTTTTAAGTCGCAGGTACAATAGTATGCTATGACTTAAAAAGCATGGGTATAATAGACGTATGTTGTCTTAAATACCTTTAAATTCCCGTCTCTTTTGTAGTTTTGCGAATTTAAATTGTTATCTCTATAAATTAAAAGATAGATGTTGAATACGTCATAGATAGATCTTGAATACGTCATAGTCTCGTGAGAGAATTTTTGTGAGAGTCTTTTTTTAACTCTACACGTGAAATGAAAGTTTGTCAAACAGCAACCAAGTATTTCTCCTTTCCTTGAGCTGCTTCAGCGTTATTTACTCCACCTCTACTTAAGAGACCTTCTGCTGGTTTTGATGCCTCTGAGACATTTATTTGATGTTGTCGTTAATACATTCTGTGCTCTCGGGTACTCTCTTGAGCGTACTTCTTTGACGCAGCTTGTTTTTTAAGTGAGTCACTGTGGGCATTTGAAGAATTGTCAATGACGCTTGGGATTCTCTACTGAATTTGTTGACAGCTTTATCGCGTTGCGATGGACGTTATTCATGTTATTTTTGGTCTGATTTTCCTAACGGATTTTTTGTAGTTTATCTTAATTTTTTCGGAAAATTTATTATTATTTAAGTTATTATATAAGGACAGAACATCAAAAAAGTTTCATTATAATTGACTGATTAGTGATGTTAAAAAAGTAGTTGTCTATAACTAATTATTATCAAACTCATATATTTGACAACAGATATGACATATAGAACAATCATATAATAGACTCAATATCTCAACTATAAATAGTTATAGTGTTTTTGTAGAGGAGATCCTGCAAGGAAACAAGTCGAAATACTAATGCACTTCATTTATCGAATAATTAATCGATATCTTTAAAGGAAATGTCCATAATTTGTAAGTCTTCAGAACTATTGCAATTTTTTGTTTAGTATTTAAGAATTTTAAGATAATTTTCCAACAGCTAGCTGTACTGAATTATAAGGAAAGATTTCGGTTTATAGATGGATGTCAAAAAAGCATAATATATTAAATTAATATCACACCGTTTTAAAAAAAAGTAGTTATGACGGAATTCACGAGTTACGATGTGAGGGTTATTATTGTTTACAATTTTATGCGAGGACTAATAAAAGACAAGAGTTTAGGGGAAACGAATGTGGAGGAGGCGTTTCAATCCTTAAGAAAGATTGAGAGGTGGTTCAAAATTGGGTATATCTGTTAAAGGACTCTTAAGGAAGGAATGATATTGACAGAAGAAGACAGGCATGTGATATATTGACAGATCGATGAAACTCTCAAGCTGAATGCACTAATTAACTTGAGATTTTCCACAGTTAATCATATTCTACATGCTTATTTATATTTTATAGATATATTGCCATCGTTATTCTAGATCCGACAAGAAGCTATTACAGTTCCTTGTTACTCCGAAGAATTATTTCCTCAAGTCATGGAAGGATTAAAAAGGAAGTATGTAAATTCAAGATTCGATACTTCGTCTATACATTAAAGCAACGAACCGGCACATAGAGCAGTCAAAAATAAGCAAAACAATATAAAAGTTATTAGGAAGTTCTCTAAATAGTTCGCACTTAGCCACATATGATTTTATGCTTTATTCATATGTGAAAAGCACCTAAAATGGCGGTTTTCTTTAGCGATAAGAAGTTAATTAGGGAATTTGGGGGGAATTTGGTCTAGTGTCTCTGATGGATCTTGGTGTTGATATTTTTTGTACTTGATTCAGAAATATGCAAGACTGCCTAGCATGTAATGGAGATTACTCAAAGAAGTAAAAAGCAAGTGTTTACTAGATTTCTACAGCTACCTACGTATGATACAAATTTCAGTCCAAAATCATGAAAGATACTTTTTGAAGTGGCAAGCTAAATGACGTGCGAATTTCTTGTTAAAATGTTATATATTTTTCGATTTGGTTAGCGAATATTAGTTTTAATGATGAACATTGTTCTCACATTTACTTTATTGCTTTTTCTTCTTCTACATCACTTTACGAACTTTGGTTTTCTGTAGATTTTCTAAAGATGTTTGTTTTTCCCCTCCCTTTTCGAGTTACTAACTTTTATTATTTTGATATCTATATTACTTAATTTACGTTAAAAATAAAAAAGGATATACTTATAATTATACAGTTTCCAGCTCCAGCTATTTCTGCTTGCGTAAATATTTTTCCTCAGCGTACTTTTAAAAAATAACAAGTTACGTTTGTTATATTGCTGTTTAAGTTATTTTCTTCAAAATGTTTGTATTAATTAGGCTCAATGCAACAAGCTATGATGTCAATGTCATTTTCAAACACGTTATAATGCTTTTTGAAAATCTAAATTTATTTCCAAATTATCACTTCTCTGAAAGTAATTTTTTTTAAACTGTGAGTTTATCTATCTGATTTAATGTATGAAGTTATGAGGAGTAATGGTCAGAGAATAATGGTATTTTATATAATAACCAATATGCAATATTTCACTAATATTCTCAGTAAAGCCAGAGTTGTGGGAGATGATATGAAAGTTTAGATAGAAATAGGCTTTACGTTAAAAGATTTTCAATAGCAGATATATGACTAAATATAGGCGCATTAAAAATTCCTTTGAATAGTTTAATTTTTGTAAAATTGATAAATTAAATATTACAATATGAATGTGGGTCTTTTGGATAAAGTATCGTCATATGCTTTGAATTTACATTAGATGAGCCTTTGTGTGCTAGTTGAGAGCCCTGGGCAACCAATCTAACTTTTAGTAGAATTACAGGATAATAGACAACACGACTCTTGAGCTTGAGATGATAAAATATCACGGGATGAAAACGATGGTAAGTGTTTTAAGTCGAATTGTCGAGAACAAGACGAAGTGAAGACGATTGATGACAAGTGAAAAGTTAATTTTGTTATCAGTTCCTTCTTTTTTTTTTGTTGATCTCGTCTCCTTACAGCGCTTATAAATAATTTCAGTATTCTTGTAATTGATCCAACTTTGGTAAAGATCCAAGAGTGTTTCTACACAATTTTTAATTGATCTTGTTGGTATTCTTGCTTTTTTCCAGACGATAGTATACTCAGGATTACAAGATTAGCATTCTCACTTACTTTTAGTTTAACTTGTTGTAGGTTGAAAAACAAAACCGTTGGATTTGTCGATTTGAAAGGAATTTTGCAAGGGTGTGCGTTTTTTTACATTAAAAAAATAAGGGACACCTATTGATCGGTTATTGTGAAAGTTTAATACGACAAGTTGAAAGATTGTTGATATCCTAATGGAGACTAAATTAAATTGGGAAATGTTAAAATATAAAAAGGAAAAATTAAAAAAAAAGATTCCTCAGATATCATTAAAACAATTTGAGGAATGTAATTAATCAAAAGATTGAAAAATCAGTTTAACATTTGTATTGTATATATACATATATGTGTTTGTGCGTGTGAGCACGTATGCGCGTGTATGCTTGTGCGCGTGTGCGTGAGTGAGCGTGTGCGCGAGAGCGCGTGCGGCGTGCGTGTGTGTATTTTGCGAGTGCGCCTTTTGCGACAGATTCGTCACATTTACAAGTTGCATAAAAAAGATTGCACGGAAAATGTTGCAACCTTGACATTTCGGTTTTATTTTGTAATTTTTTTTTTAATTTTGTAGGTAAAAGTTAGAGTTAACAATTTATAAAATAATAAAGAAGAATATTAAATAATGAAGTTACTTATCAATATGTTGACATATTACATATTGATAATTAACTTCCGTAGTTTTATAATTTAGATTCAATGAGTGTTTATATTAAACAGCAAATTATATCACTCGTATATTATTTTTATAAAAATGAAATACCATTGATTTGAATATTATTGTATTCATCACGATTTATTTATACTCTTATTTTTTTGTAGAATTACGTAGTAGAGGGATCGGGTAGAAATCATGTGCTCATGCTCATGCTCGGTTGTCCATCCAACTGTCTTTACGTCTTAACCATTTAACCTCTCAGTCAAATATATGAGATTTACACAAATTACATGAAATCATAATCCCAATTAGGAACCGAATTCAAAGGAAAAATTTATTTTGTTGTTTAAATTATAACATTTTAAGGAAGGTAATAAACAAATTTTAAGTATACACGATACGTGCTATACTTAGTTGAAAAGAGCATTTTAAGCTGATTCATAAAATATTTTTTTCTGAAATTTCTAATTTGTTATAACCCTAAAATATATGAATATTGTAATCAACCCACTGTCGCTGTTCTAAATTATATGGAAGTAAAATCTGATATAAATACATAATTAGACCATTTTGAGTTTCACAAAATGTGTGTGTGTTTTTATTTTTATATTTCATATCTATAAGGAGAAATAGCTTTTTTTTTAAATATTTTCTCAAAAACTGTGAAAGAAGGCCTAGTCACAATAAGGCCTAGTACATGGCTAAAGATAATAATTAATCACAATTAAATGAAACTACGCAATGTAGTATTATTTCTACTTTCTTTAATTTCTTTAACCACGACTTAGGTTTCGTTGTATTACATCTTCAGGTGGGATATTAGCAAAGATATCTTTGCTAATATCCTACCTGTAGATGTTGTAATACAACGAAACCTAGGGCGTGGTTAAAGAAATTAAAGAAAGTAGAAATAATACTACATCACGTAGTTTCATTTAATTGTGAATAATGAATTTCTACAAAATTAACGATAAATATATTCAATATAATAATTAATATTCGTAAACAGTTTAGCAGAATTTAGTAGAATATCGTGCACGAAATCTTTTACTCGCACTCTACAGCTTCATCAAAATATAATTTTGGTTCAAACTTTAAAGTCCTAAGTTTTGGAAAAATGGCTGTATAAAAATGTCGGTGTATTCAGACATATCGATAACGAGGTTTTAAATGAAGTCACGAAGGCGATCCCTAATAAAATGTTTGCATATGTCGTACTTGCATAAGTGTGTTTATAATACTATTTATATTTTATTTACATGGTAAATTTATATAGTTATATTTAATATAATATTTATTTTTGACAAGAAAATAAAACATGCATGATTTACACAAATATCTTGGCGGAGATCGCAATTGTTAAGTGAAAGATGTGTACTAATTTTGCAAAATTTTTGAAAAATGTTTAGAATATTTTTGACTTGCTGAAATAAAACGTAAAACACGTCCTTTTTAATTCTTTTTAACACACCTAATAGAGCTAACACACGCATACAAGTGCTCACGCTATCCGTACACTACCACTACATATACTCTTTCATTCAGTGTACCGAACAGCTGATATTTTTATTTCACTATACCAGCGCCATTACGTGCCTAAATATTAAATTACCTTTTTTCGTTAAATGACATTAAAGATGACTATTAAAACATATTAAATTCACTCATGGTGTAGTCGTGTGGAATAAATTCACTTATGTTGTAGTTATGTGGAAACCACTTATCACGTGACTTAAATAGTTTGTAAAACATACACTGAAAAATTACTTTACGTTTTATTAGCCTTAGATATGTTATACTAACTGTTTTATTGTAAACGCACTCTCACTCACTTCTCTTATTGTAAACGCAATCGCAGTCATTAACTCAACAGTGATTAATTCGATAATTAGTATCGAGTTAAGCACTGTCGAGTTAATCAACTTAATCTTCTTTCGCGTAAAGACTCTTCATAGGTCGATTGATAGGTACAATAAAATTAAAGTCTGAACTATGAAAGGAGTAAATATATTTATCTCCAATAAACTGCTCGCCTATACGTGGTAAACTATAACATCGATAATACGATAATTTCAAATTCATTTAAATGGTATAACAGACGAAGATATTCAATTTCTATATTTTAGTTCGGTAGTTTATTTTACGAATTAAAAGGTTTTCGTACGTCAAGTGTGACAAATATACATGTGCTTTCGGCAATGCCATGCATCTTTACTGAGAAAAGGTTACTTTAAAAAGTGGCGCGATAGAAAGGAGCGGGGCATTATAATACCGTTAACGCTTTCTATTAGCTAACGGTCCGCGTGGACTAGATAGGATTGAAAGGAGTAAATATATTTATCTCCTTACTAACGTGTTTATGTTCCGATATACCAACTAATTAGGAACGATTCTTTACCTTAAAACGCGAAACAAACACGTACGCAAATAAAATGCCAGATGTTGCAAAGCTGCGTTACGTTATTTATTTCGTTTATCAATAGTTCGCCTTTTGAGTATTGTGCAGAGATACTTTAGATTGGATATATTAAATAAGTATATATGCATAAGAGGATTCTTATCTTATCAATGATTGTACCAGATTCGGAAGGAATTCTACAAAGAAGAGATTTAGAAAACAATAATTCTTTAATAAGTTTTGTTTATACCTTTTCGCAATGTAGCTCTAAACGTTACATAAACAATTATAAGAAGCTGTCTTTAACGTTTAGTTCGTAAAATTACGGAAGTATCTTGTTAATTTAAAAAAATATATAAATTGGGAATTTTTAAAAAATAATTTTAGGTTTGTTTTGTTTTGTCTTCCCTAATGGATACATTTTTTGCTAATCAAAATCGTAGTCGATAATTATACATCAGTTTTTAGATCACGCGATAAATTAAACGTCCATTGAGTTATTTTGATTTTACTTTGGCCATGATTCTTTTGATTCACTAACAAGACACGCGGCAGTGGCGCCCTAAAAATTTCGTAAGTATAAATTTATTTCTCTTAAACAGGTGTTTAGTATTGTATTCTACCTTATTAAATACAGTGAATTAATATTTTTTTAAAATAATTAATTTAATTCGAAATAAACGCAATGAATATTCTAGCGTAACAAATAACAGCTGAATGTATTTGGAAAAAACAAAGTTCTAGCTACAAATTTAGCGATCCATCTGACAAAACAATGATCAGTGTAAGCCATTTTTCCTCAATCATTTTTATGTCGCGAGCCACGAAGAAAACCAAAAAGTTAAGTAAAAAATCTTGCGACCTCTTTACTGTTACCTTACTTACTCCTTTAAAACTTTTTAAATAAATAAGTGATATAATTGTTACTAAAATGACTTTTCTGTGTAATAAGTTACGAACGTGAAAAAAGTAATGGATTAAGTGGTTTCCGCAGAACTTCAATATAAGTGAGTACATTAATTATAATATTTATTAAGTTTTTAATCGTTACATATTATGTTACTTAACAATTAATTAAAGGAAATACTCGCAACGTATAAATTACTTCTAACGTACAGTGTCTCGCGCCGCAGGTTCGTGGTCATTACCCGGAGCGATGCTGACGTATGCGAGTATCGTGTGTATGAATAAAATGGCAAATAATTTTAAATTTTATTTTACCGGCAATCAACTGTTTTTCAGTTAACGAATAACATCTTTCTTCGTCCGATATTTATTCCCGGATACTGCGTATATATATATATATATATATATATATATATATATATATATATATATATATATATATATATATATATATATATATATATATATATATATATATATATATATATATATATATATATATATATATATATATATATATATATATATATATATATATATATATAATTAAATAAGTCAAAAACCAGGTTTAAAAAGGTTTAATATTTAAAAATAACATCAGTGCAGTAATCAGTATTGTAAACCGCACAAACTAAAAGTCGATCGGTCGATAAGAATTGTACCCACGCTTCGGCGCACCGTGCCAACGTGTTAACCATTAACACCACCGCTGATCCAAATGGACTGTCGAAATTATTAGATTATTATTAGCAGCACTATTATTCTGTCTGTTATTATTGCAATATCTATGAGGATTAATTTTACTAAAAACGTTAATGCATGGCGTTAGCAGTAGCATACCATAATATATGTATGAGTGGGAAGTTTTCTAAAAACCCTAATAGATGGTATTGGCATTACCAATCTCGTAATATTAACACACAGACAGACAGGCAGTCAAAAATTACAAAAATGGATTTTCTGGCTTCTCTTATCATTCTTTATGCTAGATCGTTATACTTTTTGAAATATTTTTGTACAGAATTCATTCTGTTACAATTTTATAGAATTGTGAAAACAAAATACACAATTTTCTCCATTTACTCGTAAATATGTTAGTGAATCCTTAGTTGCTGTGTAGTAAACAAAAGTCGTACCTGAAAAATGAAGAATGCCTTTCTCTCTCGAATAGCCAGTTTATTGTCAGAAAAAAGCCCTCCTTAATAGAGTCTACGACGCGTAGACACGCAAAGGTGATAGTTCTTTCTCCGTGTGAAGAAACCGTTGTTTATGAAATGACACATTGAGTAAAGCTACGGAGCTTCTACGAGGATTGGCTAGTAATGTTTATGTACCTTAACGTATGTTGACAGAATATATGGTACAGTGAGCTTGGAAACGTCCAATATTTTCTTTATTTGAAATATGGATATTTGAAAATACAGTCCCTGGCCAAATTATTAGACGCACACAACATTTTTTAGAATATTAAAATCATTACGCATTTTGTGCTCAACTTGGTGTTATTTTACTTTATAAATAGTAGTTATTAGCCTGAAAAATTATTATTTTATTCCTATTTAAACATTTTTTTGATTTATTAAATTGTCGTACCCATGTTTTGGTATCGGACCGCAAATAATTACAGACACGCTTTAGTCGAGTTCTTGCATGCCACATGCACGTGTTTCACGTTTTTGTTTGGGTTGTTTGTAGTTTTTCTCCGAGTTTTTTGTTATTTGACTGCACTTATGTTTATTTCAATTGAAATCAGTAGTTTTTCCAACTGAAAAAATATTTTTTTTAACTTTGACAAAATCTCAGGCAAAAAAGAGTATCTCTCACTGCGTAAAAAGCTGATGGCAAAGCCCTTCTTAATACTAAAATGTATTAGAACCCTGAAATTTCACGAATTTCAGGAATGTTTATGAAACAAGTGTACGATGTATAAAGAAAAAAGGAAAAATTCGGAAGCAAGTCAATTTCACCCCGTGGATTAGAAATAATTATCAAGAAAACTTGCGTGGAAACCAAATTTGCTGCCACAAAAGTAATAGAATATAAATTAAAAGAAGCTAATATTTTTGTGCAGTATTCGGAGAAAATGGAAGAATTTATATTACAAAGCTTACCGACCTTCCAGAAAGCCTACATTGACTGCAATAGTGAACAAAAAACGTCTGAAGTGGGCTAAAGATTATAAAGAAAAGGAGGTGAAATTTTTACAATCAATAATTTAATATTCCATCTATTGTTAACATTTTATCGGAAAATTTGTGTTATTCTTATAATTCAGTCAGTTATTTGGTTTCTTTTAGGTCCACTTCAGGATGAAAGTAAGTTTGATGTTTAAATTAAAAAGCTCAATTTTTTCTCCACTGTCGAGGTGAAAACTTTCGCATTAATTGCGTTCTGCGAAAGACATAAGCTGCAAAAAGTGGCTCAACGAAGTATTAATATAGAAATACAATTGTGTCATTATTATTGTTTCAACTATAAAAGTTAATAAATTTTCAATCAAAACTATGTTTTAGTTATAACAACACATATTTAATTACATGCAGCTGAGATACAAATTTGATTTATTTCAGTAAAATATCCCAAGCCCATTTTTTTACAGCTGTCAATTATGATTTCGCATCAAAACTACAGAGCGTCTTATAATTTGGCCAGGGACTGTAGATTAATGTAAAATACCTGGCTCTGTGTTTTTCAATACGAGGATAGAACTGAAAACTCTTAGTACTGGACATTTTTAATATTAGTAATTAAATAGTTGATTAAAATTTCGAATATAAAACTCTTCAGTTAACCATTGAGGTACTTTGTTTGAATGTATCACTCGTTTTTACAGATTGGCGTCTGTTTGAAAATTGTATGTTTCATGTTAACTGCACTTCAATAGGAACTTAATATGAGGAAATTTTCGTTTGACAATTTTTTGACTTTTTTGTAGTCTCAATCAATAACAACGTTACTGTCCATTCCCATTCGCATTTTATGAAGAAGGATCTGCATTAGCGCCACTATAACACTAGATGGTAGGAAGTTTTGTGCTAGGTGGATGTGCTATAATTTGACCGAAGTTTAAAAAACATGTTGTTTAAAGGAAAGTTATGAGTTTTGCATTATCTTCTACATTTTTTTTGTAAACAACCCAAAATACTGTTTACTAATTGCGTAAGACTCTATGAACTTGGCCGTTGTTTATTATTTTAAACTTTACTATAAACTTAACACTGAGTGTCCAGATGGTAAATTTTATTTTGATAGAAAACATTTTTATACCAGATAATAAAGCGAAAAGTCTAAAACGTTTTCAAATAATTCAGACATTAAATAAAATTAAACTATGCACCTTAATAGGAACGGGTGTGAGATACAAAGGAACTGTGTGCATAAACGATTTTATTCTCTAGATTAGGGAAGGTTAGGCGATTTTAATCAACTTTTGAACGCATATGTCAATTAACTTTTGAACGCGTTTTTCAATTACTTTTTGATTGTATATATTACTCAACATCTGAAGCAGAGAGTGTATCACATCAACTCGATTTGAATATATTTTTTGAACAATTTTTGTGTGCCAGTTAAGATGCTGTAGACTAGGTATTACACGTGCAATCTCTATTAATTTTTTATACAATCAAAACAGCAACAATAGAATTGACGGAACCATTTTTTAAGTATTTAATTAGGGGAATTTATGTCGATAATATTTTTCGCAATCGTTTAATACGCAATATATGTTGAATTTTATAAGATTGTCTTTGGTTTTTATACGACGTTGTTATTGTGATGTGCCAACAATTTTCTCAAGATTTCACCAGAGTTAATAGTTTAGGAGAAAAGAGGGTGGAAAAGGAATTTTGTGCAATGCATTAAGAATCTTTTAAACGATCATTCTGATTTTTCCTTTTATTTTACTTAAAAATAATTTCTCTATTACCTTAGATGTTATTCGGTACTTCATACGTAGCAATTAAACTATGTATTTTGGCTAACTCAAATATATACGTATAAAGATCAGATGCGAAATTGTACGATTTTAGTTTTCTAAGTTGCGCAGTATACATTTTATATAATTGTGACAGACTATTGAATCAACATACCTTCAATACAGAATACTAAAATAAGCACAAAAAATTGAATAAACTTTAATATGAGCTTATCTAAACATTGATAAATCACAATCTTTTGCTTTAGACGAAAATTTATTGAACCTTTTACGAAAGAATGCTTTTTCGTAACACTCAAGTGCTTTCTTTTCAAATAATCAATAATTATTAGCCACAATTATCATAATTATATAGACTTATTTATTTGTTAGTTTATAAATAAAAACATATAAACAAGCTAGAAATTAACTACATTTTTTAATTTTAACATTACACTTCGAAATTCAATAATAATTTTTCAATGAATTGAACTCGGCTTTATAAAATTATACTTCTTCTTTATGATAATATGTATGTTAACAATATCCTTTTAGTATAAACACGAAAACGGACTTTTATAAGGAAATGGGCCTCCATAAAATAAGTCGGAGGTGGAAAGGTGCTACCAATTTTTATATTTTTAGGAGAAAACGAGTTCAGGATTTATAAGTAAGACTTAGATTTGAACGCCTGTATTTAAAGTTTTCATCTGGCTGACTATCTGTCTATTTGGCTTGTCATAACTTAAAATTATTGAACTAGCTTTAACAGAGTTTTCGTATAATAATAGAGTGAGAGTCTAAAGTAAGTTGAGGTATGTTTAATCTCAGTGAAATTGAGGTTATCGCATTAGTTCTTGTTTGTAAAAACAGAGAGCGATGTTAGAATTCGAAGCGTAGTGATATGAAAACATTTCCAAACTGTAAAGATGATTTATTTATTAAAATGTTTAAGGTGTAACCTACAATTTTCAATTTTTACTTAAATCTTCATTTAAATTTTCACATAACTTTTTGTTATAAACATACAGATTTAACAATACGTATAATGTTATAATTATTTTCAAATTAATACAAAACTTCACTTTCATGTTGTACCCAACAGATGTCACTTTATGTAGATACATCGCGCTAGAGAAATGTCGTCACGAGTTTAATATAAGAAAGTATATTCGATAAAATTAAATATAAATTACTACTGATCCATTAAAGAAATGTGTGTCGTTGGCTATATGTAGTGTTATACTATAAGTCGTCTACGACGAATATAGGTAGTAGACATTGGCGATACGAGTATTTCTAGATACTTAGTATGACAACGTGTATTATAAAATATTGGTGAAAGATATCGGTGACAAAATACTCGACGAGTACGGGTGCGTAATTCCATTGTGAGAGGACTAAACTACTAATGGATATGGGCTTACTATTCCTGAAGATGTACAATAAAAATTTAGTAAGTGTATTTAAAAAAGTTAGTCACGTTATTTACAATAATTACCTTTGATTAAAAAAAATGGTTCACGTTTTCAACAATTTTTTTTTATATTTGTCTTTCTTATTTTAGTTCATTTATTTTTGAAATTACTTATTATGAGTTTAAGTTTATATGTTTATGAGATTAAGTTTTTTTATTGTTGTTGTCTTAATGTTCGATAAAACTTTTCATTTCAAAAATAATTTATATTCGTGCGTTTGCTTGAATAAGGATTTAAAGTTTAAAATCTTGTAAGTAATCGCAATTTGATTATTCTAATAGAAAAATGGAGAGTCATTAGACGAAAAGAGCACTGTATTTAAAATACTCGTACTCGGCGTATTCAGTAAATATTTGTCTACGAAGCAATACTTAAAGTAATGAATATATGTTAAACAAAAGTGTTATGACTTACGAGTATTCAGACATTCCGTTTGTCGTTTATATCACATCCATTTCCTATTTCAAAGAGGAAGGAAACCTGATTAAGTGCGGGAGTGAAATTTATATAGCTGGCTAGAAAAAGAGGGGTACGGTTATGTCGTAGCCCGACCATTAAATAATATGTCCAGCGTCCAGTCGGCTATGCCATACAAGTATTTATGATACTAAATATTTTGTATTTTGAATACCAAGTACGTATTTTGACATCAGATTACAAGTACTTTTACCGGTGACAGTAAATACGCCTCACCTCTAGTAGCTACTCTACTTACTTTGTTCTAACGCTTCATATGTCTATTTACTATTCATTTTGATAGGTACACTAAAGATTCTCATAAATATTTACTTGAGACGATGTCGAAGAAACTATGAATGAAATTGAAATATAAAAAACATTTATGAGGCCGCAGATGATGATAAAAAAGGTATGTATAAAGATATAATATTTTATGGCGTTTTATGTATACTAGTTACCTTATTTATACGGGAAAGACACGACAATATTGATAGGTATTTCAAAATGGTATTACACTGACATATTTTAAATTGTTATTTTCGTCGACATTCGGCCATTTTTTTTTGTAAGTGGAGTCTTCTTTTGCTATTTTCCGGGTTTTAAATATATGAGAAAATCTGAAATAGTTTGTGATTTTCCTCAGTGTATTTTGTTAACATTTATATATGAAGGGATCTTATTATTGAATGATTTTATTTAGTTTCGCAGTTATCTAACCAACCTATTTTTCATTAAATTTAGTTTCTTGTCAAGGCTTATAAATTATTTCAATTTGCTTATAAACAATTTCATTTCTTATCAAAACCTTATAACAGACGCGCACTACTTCATAACTCATTTTCTATTAATATCCTCCAAATGCACTTGCTCTGGAACGCTCAATAGTTCATCAGAAAATGGAAAAGTAATTCAGCAAGCGGAAATCGCAACGTTTTCAAGTCACGTTTTAGCGGAAATGGAAAAAGACGCTATTTGAAAAGGTTAATATGATTTACTGCTAAGTTAAAAAGTAAATTCTTTTGAAGTTATACTTCTTTAGGCGCGTTATGAAAAAATGATGAGAGTGAAATTTTAAGATTCGTCACACAAAAGTTACAGTATGAAGTTGCAGCGGTTGCAGTCTCGAAACAAAAGCTACCAACAAAATAGAAATAGAACCTCTATTAGTCGCGCAAGTTGGCACCATGGTCGCCTCTGTTCACTATTTTCATATTCATAGTATTTATTTTCCACATGTTTCTAGTGTCTACATTCACACACGTGTTTTAGTTTCATATAAGTTCGATTTACATATGTGCTGATAAATTATATTCAGTAGTGATTTAAATTCAATATTTTGATTAATATATTTACTATTCGTTAATATTAGTGAAAAAATTGTGTTTATAAACTTTTTCAAGTGCTCCAATATAATTGAGGTTATCTATCCGTATGTATTATTTATTGATATAAATTAAAATATTATTATTTAACATAATGAATACTAAATATTATTAAATTATTAATGTTAAATATTTATTATTGGTTATTCAATATTTTAGAAGTAAATAAATAAATTTAATAATAAATTCAATTTGAATTCATTGAATTTAAGTTTATTCATTTTTTAAATATTTTTATTATTAATTAAATATTGTTACTTTAATATTCACTTTTCGTTTTATCAAAAACTTTTCTTTAAATTTGTTCATTTATTTTTATAAATATTTATTATTTTCATTTATTCAATTTAATAATAAATATTGAAAATTAATGTTTTAATTTGATGTTTAATTTTAATTTTTATCACAAATTTTTTATTAAATGTTTTATAAACTTTATTTCTTTATTTTGAAAATATTAATTATATTTATATATAGAAAACGAATTAAATTTAATTAAATTTTTGAAATTATTAAATTTATTCATTTACTTTTAAAAA
Organism: Druceiella hillmani; assembly: GCA_039881145.1. NCBI lineage: Eukaryota > Metazoa > Arthropoda > Insecta > Lepidoptera > Hepialidae > Druceiella > Druceiella hillmani. The sequence goes on from JAYKKI010000049.1 coordinate 844,249, forward strand.
TATTAAATAATCAATAATAAACATTTAAAATTAAGAAACTTTTAATAATTTAGTACAAAATTTTATTTTTTATAATTGTATATATATATATATATATATATATATATATATATATATATATATATATATATATATATATATATATATATATATATATATATATATATATTTTTATATAATAAAAAGGTTCGAGCTGGAGTAGTTGCCATTTATCAGAATATGCACGACACTATCAATATCATTACTCCAAACATTTGATATGACTGTAAGACAGGCGGAATTGGCAAGTTCAACAGTGACATCAGGTGGTGAGTTTTGTGCAGCTGAATGCAAAATGGAAAATGGTAACAAAATTGTTTTGATGGTAATTTACATTACTCCAAATCACAAAATGGACGACATCATTCATTTCTTGAAAATATTATTATGGCCATATACAACAGCTGGAGGAGAATATCTTGGTAGAGGAGAAGACAAGTTACCGTTAATTTTAAGTAGGGATTTCAACGTCAATTTTTCCCGTGAAGATGCTCGTCCACTTATTGATTTTCTCCAAAATGACTTGAATCTAGCCATGAATAATAATCCTCTGGTTTCGACAACACGACATGGCACTACCATTGATGCTGTATGTGTACGTATCTCAACGCTGTTAATACAAGACTTTTTGTATCATATTTTAGTTATCATAAGCCACTGATAACTGAACTTCCAATTCAGTCATTACCGGAAGATGCTATGGCAGTGGACATAATTTAAAAATAACATTCGGATAATAAGAGAATTTATGTTACCCTTAATGTAAGAAAATAAATATTTATTTACTTAATTTTTCAAATTTAAACTGAACTTTATTGACGGTGTTGACTATCCTTTTCCAGTCCTTTTATTATTTTATTGTAATTTATTATTTGCATACAATTAAAAACTATGTTTAATGATGCCAAAGAAGTATAACATCTCACGCGCGTACATAAGTACACGCACCCTTTTTTTTAATGACTTTTATGCAGGCGATATTGATTTTCTATGGTTTTTATTCCAATGTTAACTCGGTACTTTTATTTTAATTTAAGTTTTATTTAATAATACAAATTTTATTTCTGTCTTTGATATCAGCATTTTGGATAACGTATAACACTGCATAGACTAAGTATTCTATTTTTCATTCAGTGCGCTAAACGTACTAACAATTTATACTAAACAGTGAAAAAGATGCATTTCTCTTTTTTCCAAATTGTACTAAACATATTGAAAATCTTAGTTCTTTAATTGTTTTTACTAAACCTTACTTCTGTATTCAGATAATTACAATACTTTCCAGGTAGACTACTTCACGAATCATTTTCTAATAATTTGCTCCAAATAACCGATTTATTCTGAAACACCCAATAGTTCGTCATTAAATGAAAAAGTAATTCAGCAAGCGGAAATCGTGGTGTATATTTAAGACGTTTTAGCGGAAATGGGAAAAACTGCGAGTTGAAAAGGTTAATGTGATTTATTCTTTAGTTAGAAAGCCAATTCCTTTGTTAATAATATCTTTTATGCAGCGAGATTGATTTTTTTCCTTGTTTTTATTCCAACAATATTTTTGACTTTAATAAAAATTTTCTTTAATTTGGAATTTAATTTTTGAGCAAACTTTTCGAGGGAAATATTTGGGAGTATTTATTTGGTTATATCGTTATAAATATGGACAAAATAATAACATTACTTTTAAAAATTTCATGAATTCATGTCAATTGAACCTTTTAATTCTTGCGCTGTACTAGGGACGGGGCACGGATTTAAAGTACGTAAGACCCGTATTCGGATTAAAATATCTAATCCGGCTAAAAACCAGATCATTATGTATGTAAAATCGGATAACCTGTTCGGTTCTTAATAATGTTTAAAGATCAATAGTGGGTGTATTAAAGATCTCATTATCAGGAGTGAGAAATATTTAACATGAAACCTTTTATGCTTAGAAAATAAGCTATAATTTTTATTTATGGATGATTAGAGAGAAATAACGGAGTAACAGATGTTTTCACAGGACAAATATTTAACTGAAATCCTGAACGCTGAAGGAAACAAAGTCGTCTGTATAATTATTTTCTTTTCCAAACTTAAAAATGAATTTATAAACTCTAAAATGAATCTGAAATTTTATTGGAATTAAAAGATATTTAAGAGAGAATAAGATTATTTAGGATTATATTCGATATTAAATTATCACCAGATAAGAGTCATCGTATCTCTAATCGGTTTGGTAAATTTATTAAATACTAGATGTTTATTTATTAAAAATTTGAATATAAATCAATAAACTTATCAGTAATATTTTTATCATGACACGGAATTTTGTCTAACAATATTTTTTCAGTTTTCCCAATCTAAAAAAAACACTATGTAACTCTAATTTATTCAGAACTAGCGACTCGCTCTGTTTTCTTTCCAGTTTTACAGAAAGAAAAATAACACTTCGTGATTCACAATCAATTTATACCATATAGTTCCATTTTCTAAGTTTTACAAAAGTAAAAAAAAATACTTTGCGACACACAATTATTTTCAACTAGCGATCTGCTCCGTTTTCTTTTAAGATTTATATAAATAAAAAAAACACTCCATGACTCACAATTATTTTGGACTAGCGATCTGCTCCGTTTTATTTTAAGTATTATAAAAACAAAATAACTAGCGATGCTCTTTTTTGCTTTCAAGTTCTAAAAAATAAAAAAAAACACATTGTGGTTTATAATTATTTTTAATCAGCGACTCACACCGTTCTCTTTTAAGTTTCATAAAAATAAAAAAATAACATTTTTACACTATTTTTAATAAACGACCCGTTCCGTTTTCGGATAGGAAACATTTTTTTTAAACTGTTTTCTTCCAAGTTTTACAAAAATAAAAAAAACACTTCGTGACTCACACTTATTTTGAACTGGTAACCCGCTCCATTTTCTTTTAAGTTTTAGAAAAAATAAAAGAAGACACTTCATGACTTACAACTATCTTGAACTAGCGACGCGCTCCTTTTTCTTTTGAAGTTTTACAAAAATTAAAAAAAAAACATTTCGTGGTTTACAATTATTTTAAACTAACGACCCATTCCATCTCCAGATAGGAAAGACTTTTTCTAAACTACTACTTCTCTATTCATCCCCTTAAAATTATAATGAGCCAAGACTTCGCACGTATATTGTTTTTGTTATGTTAATAACGCTATGGAGGCGAGCGGCCTTACATTGGTCCGTCGCTGTAGTTTGCTTTCGACCAGTTTTGTCTGAATGTGAGTAAGCGCCCGCGTGTGTACATTCGCTTACTAATAACGCCATCACAATTTTTCAATTACTAGTTAGAAAATTTCGGCTCAATGGAAAATTGTAGCTATATAACTTGACAAAGATCGCTGTAAAATTTAATTTCACAAGGTTTGTCATAGTTTCCCAGATAAACTCTAGGAAATTTAATCGAGAAATTATACTTTTTAAACGTTTATTAAAACGTTTATTATGGATTTTATATAACATATACATAAGTGCTTTCCCCGAAGTTTATTGCAAAACGATTTGAGAAAAATTAGGTTGCCATAAATGTTTCCATGTGTATCTAATGATTTAAGCTTTAAGCAACGCACGCCAAGATACTTTTCCGACGAGAGTATTTTTTTACGAATTAATAATCATGTTAGGTTATATAATTTCCACAAGATAATCATACATTATATATCTGAATCGTCCTCGTAAATCGGTATATCCATCAATTAAGATGAAAAAAAAATCCGTTTACTACGAAAGAAAATCCGTTCTCTACTGGGAAAATAGCGTACACATAGACAAAGAGTCGCAGTCGGGAACTTGTTTTACAACGTATTAGGATTTTATTTATTACTTGAATTAAAAATTACTAATAAGTTTTGAAGCGGTTTTAGGCGCTAATTTTTCCTCTTTCTTATATTCATATATGAAAAATTGTTAATTCTTAACAAGTGGTACACGAATTGAAATAATTTTAAATGGAAAAGAATTGAAATAAAACGATACGAAGGATGCTGTGTGATGTTATAAATTACCTTTGTGGTATAAGAATTCCTAATTTTATTATGAAAATTTTCAAATTAATTTAATATGTAGTTGGAATCTATCGATAGATATTGTCCCAGAAAAGAGCGGTAATGGTGCTTGATTATATCTTTGTGAGGATGTGTTCGAAGATTTGTTTGTGAAGTTGGTGTCATTGAATATGAGGATGGTTTTAGATGGGTAGCATAGGGAAGAAGTAAAAAGTACTTCTACAGCGATGACATGAGGGAGATCGCGTAATATTAATATATACCGACACAATTTATTTGTATGTTTATTTTACTTATTTATTTATATAAACTTATTAATTACAGGTAACTTATTCGTAACGATAAGAATTAAAACCAAAGAATGTATTTTTAAACACGGATATAAAGAATTTAATACATAGAACTATAAAACATAACGACGACTTTACTTTACTTGTTTTATGGCAAAAACGTTGTTACGTCGTATTAAAACATAACGACAACTGTAATTTCACTTGTCATAACTCAAACTCTGGTGCGATTGCAATTAATTGGTTGAGCCGATATCACCGCGGGAAACTGGAAAGTTCTGATATAGTTTAGTTTTAGAGAGTGGTAATACTTTTTTCTTTTTAACAGCTGGAAAATAAAATTAATAAGCGTAACGTCTTTTCTCAGTTCCAAGGAATGGAAACTGCCTCATGTACAATATCGAAATAACGTCTGTTGCTACGTTCAGTCATTAAGCAGTACTTGGCTTCGTATGGGCTTTAAATAATGGAGCTGGATTGTAATCGGTTCCTCGCCGATGAAGTGTACAGTAGATTAATTGACGACATATATTGAAGGTATTTTGAATCATTTAACACAAATCCAAGTTTCCGAAATAATTTTTGTTTCACGTGCCCACGAAATCAATAAATCTTGAATCCAATTTTACTCCCAAATCAAAGACCTCATACAGACGGTGCAGTGGGTTCCCGCTGGTCGTATATTTGTATTCAATAGGAGAGTGTGCTCGACTGTAACTCACTATTGAATATTTGCTTACATTAAGCCGTAAACAGCTTGCTGCGCTCCACTCAACAGCGGCGCTGAAGTCATGCTGCAACCGTTCGCCATTTGCTGCATCCTTGATGACTGTAAAAGGACATGATGACTTGAAAATTTCACGTTATTCACAAATAACAAACAACGCGCAGTTTTCACTACATAACCAATATCGTTTACTAGGATCGGGAAAAGTACAGGACCGAGATTCGAACCCTGGCTCACTCTCGATCGTTTAAAGTAAGTTGCCTATTCGTACCTATTGCTTTCTATCGCAAGATACGAAGTGTAGAATCGTAAAAGTGTCTCGTGACAACTCTGCCTCGTCAGGGCGATTTTGTAAGATATCATTATTATACAATTGATACACACCATACTTGATAAATACCATATTTGATATACCATACTTGATAAATACCATATTTGATATACCATAACCAATAAAATAATACCATACTAAATATTATACTTGCATTGTTTAAGTATAATATTCTTGATGTCCATTATGCGTAAAGCAGGCGGACGATTTTTGTATGTGGTGAATTAACGTTCAACTGCCGACTTTTGTGGAACAAGTCGATCCCTGCTTTTCCACCGACTTTCCATCGAGTTACAGCATAATCCAAGACGGATGTGTTGTCGACTAAACGTCTGTCGTCTACGTTAGTGCATGTTCAGTCGTATGTACTATCCTTTCCTCTGTTAGCTCATTTTAACTCATACCGTTCGGATAGGCGAGAGTCAGTTAGCGTCGCTTCGATTTTTTTGTAGGACCTATTTTTAGGAGTCGTGTGTGTTTAAAGTATTAAATATGTATGTCTTATTTTATCTGTTTATTGTTGGTTAAAAATTATTGTGAGTTAAGATTTTTTTAATAGTGCTTGTACGTTACGCTTTTTTGATAGTGGAATAGATGAATTTATTTTTGGTTAAAAATGCTTATGTGTTGAACTTTTTTAATAGGGCACTGACTTATTGAATTTATTATCATGCTATCACTTACCGCACTTTGTAGTACGATGATTTTTAATCCTATTTATTTAGGTATGTTCATTCAAGCTCTGCCGTATATTATATGTATATATCTAAGATCTAGATTTATATTAAAACAAAAACATTAAAATACAGGGGTGTGTACGTATGATCAAGATTATTTTATCCGGCGCAGGTAGATATCACGTAGAACCCAACCGCCTACCACCCGCATTTATCGAATGATCTTAAAATATTTAAGTAGAACTGTTCCCACATTTTAGAGAAATTTAATGTCCCAGGCATTTGTGTAATAGCTTTGTCATGACATCAGCGTTATATCATCGGCCTTTATGCGATAGTTTTTACGTGATACGAATTTGGTTTCGCCGTATAGTTTTAATTTTATAAATATTCAACGAACGTAATTTCTGAGAATCAACGTAAAAGAATAACAGTGTATAACAAAGACCACAAATTTAATAAAAAATTTAACTGACTTGAAATAACTAATTAAAAAGAAGCGTCATGAAAAGAATAAAATAATTAAAATACGAGTACTTAGTTGGAAATTTTTCAGTAAAATATCGTTTCCGAACACAAATAAATTTGCAAAATACTGTTACTTTTAGAGTCTTTTTCGAATCGGTGCCAAGTCGGTCCTTCTCTTTCTCTCCCGCGTATATGCACATCCACACAACGAGAGCAATGCTACTTTCGTTTGGCATCGACTCCAAAAATTATTGAGTCATGGAATCATCCCGGAGATATACCCTTTTAAAAAAAAAAATAATTCAAATTGGAGATATGAGGACAAAATACAGTCAAATTGGGAATTCCCTCTTGTTTTATTTCGATTATTAATATAAGAGAATGGTTTGAAACAACATGTCTCTACTCATTTCCGCTTCCTTTTTGATTGCTTCAGCTTTCAACATTACAGGAAATTCCAATTTTTGAACAAAATCATTATTAAATAGCTCATTTTTAGCTTTACCAGCTGACAAAAGAAGTATTTTACTTCTACCTAATAAACCAAGTTTTCACCACACCTATACGTAGTAGATATGATGACAGCAAATTATTATTATATTTTTCTTACATCGAATTCACAATACACAAATATATCAAAAAGTTAAATATAATGAAGATATTGGTGGAATATGGAAGAATGAAAAAAACACCTACTTAGTAGACAGGTAGCAAGCGAGCCTATCACACCGCGGAAGAAAAACTTCTTGAATTGTAAGGTTGGAATAGGCAAGAAAAGTATATAAATTAAATACTTTCTTAAAGGAAAATACACCATCCTTTATTTATATCAGAAAAAATGCTTAATACTTAATGGCTCCGCCAACACTTTTAGCATATTTTCAAATTTGCCTTGATAATAACAATATAGTTAACACTGGCACGTTATACAAGTTAATAAAAATTTAAATTCAAGCAGTTCATGTGTTTTCGTAAACTGCTTAACACTTATATACATAAATTAGTCAGTGTGCGGGAGAGTTTAATAAAAGTAAGGGTAAGAAGGATATTTTCAAAGGAAACGTTAGAGGATGAGAACGAATCACATGAGAGTCCGTCTTTATGTACATATGTACGTACGTATGTGTGTATGTATACATACGTATATATCGATGTATGGGCTATATTTTTAAAGGCTTATAAGGTCTCAATGGAATATTCGAAGAACTGTGGTATTTTTATACAATAGTACTAAGTGGAATAAACTTAATGACAAACGACAAATTTTCGAGCTAGGAAATTCGTTCTATCCTTGAGTTATGACATCGAAATACGTCTTACAAAAGCTGAAGAAAAACTGATTGAATTTGAACTGTACAATTAGCAAGTTATTCTTCATATTGATACATAGATGGCGCCTATTAATTTTTGGTTTTAATAGGAACAGTATTTGCGGGAATAAGGGGAAAAACTGAACTTTCTCCATACACTAAACAGTTACTGGCAGGTCACGTGTTTGCAGCAGAAAAATATGGCTGCCGCGTTTAGGCTGTTGTTATGGTTCAGTTGTTTAACAGCTCATATTATAGAGTTACTTCTGCTCCAGTTTGTTTAGGTTTGCTTTTAGAGACAGCCCGGCATGTTCCTGCGGTTTCGAGACGTCGGACATGAATCACGTTTTCTTCCACTTCAATTAGCACGATGATGCGCGTAGAGTTTTGATAGAGAGCATGCGTTAAAATATTAGTAATGAGGAGTCACGTGATTTTTTGGAATCTGGTATTTTTAGTCACCGTGACTTAGTTGGAGTGGGTTGATTTTAGAGGCATTTAGCGAGTTTGCAAAATGCGTCTTTGAAAAAATGAAAGTGCTAAATGGTTCATTGATTAGGAACAGTCCTTAACCCTTCAGCGCTCGAAGACGGTAACGAATAACGAGTTACGAGACACTACTAGGGAAGCTACGAAAGTGCCCATTTTTGTATGAGGTGGGATGTTACGGGTCCCTGGAGGGGCCCTGAGATAACCCAGTTGGGAAGGCGGGTGCAGATTACATTATCACTTGAATAAGACTTTTGTTCTTCGTGCAAAATCATTCAACCATGTTCGTGATACAATGAGAGTTGGGTAGGTTAAAGTAAAGTTGTGACTTTTTGTTAGTGTAATTTGCAAATTTGATTAAGTTTTGTTTGTGGTAATGTTAATTATGATGAAAGTTTTGTTTGACGTTTTTTTCAGTTATACTGACGATATATATATATATATATATATATATATATACTTAACGTAACAAAATTAAGCGTAACAGATTTGTATTTATAGTATTTTGGGCTAATAATTCATATGAAATGGTAAAATGAAAATAAAAAAATAATGCTTATTTATTTTGCACTTTACGTAGTCAACGTTTTCTCAGATTCATTGTTTGAAAAGTGACAATGCCTATATATATAATGGTTAGTAACATAGGACACATATTTATTATTCATAGTTATTATTCTATGCATTAAACTGAGCAGAAAATTTAAAGGAATATTGTCAACTATTCCTGAACAAAATCACTGTTAAAGTTGAGATTTTGAACAAAAAATATTTGCATTTTTTGTAGAAACACGCTGCAAATATTGTTTGATGCGTTTGATGTACAGAATAACTTGTATAAATTATAGATAATCTTGTTGCAACCTGTGTTTGAGTAGTTTGTATAATAACATACGCGTATTTGCACAATTTACTTAGATATGGTTATTCTTTTCCAATTAATTTAAAATTGAATTAGTTTCTTTTACATTTAGTTCCTTTTTTTGGACAATCTTTGATTTAACTAAAAATATTGTTCGATATGTTTGATGCATAGAATCATTTGTATGAATTATGGATAATCATGTTGCAACCTGCGTTTTAAGTAGTTTGTATACCAACATATGTGTATTTCCACAATTTATTTAGATATGGTTATTCTTCGCCAATTAATTTAAAATTGACTTTATTTCAATTTACTTTACTTACTTTTTTCTACAATCTAACATTGTTAGTAAATATCCATTGACATTTCCTAACAATCTTTGATTTCACTAACAATATTTTTCAATACGTTTGATGCATAGAATAAGTTTTATGAATTATAGATAATATTGTTGCAACCTGTGTTTTAAGTAGTCTGTATATCAATATACGCGTATTTTCACAATTGATTTAGATATGATTATTTTTTCCCAATTCATTTAAAATTGAATTTGTTTCTCTTTTACTTTAGTTACTTTTTTTGTACAATCTACATTGTTTGTAAATATCCATTGATATTTACTAACAACCTTTGATTTGACTAAAAATATTGTTCAATACGTTTGATGCACAGAATCACTTGTATGAATTATAGGTAATCTTGTTGCAACCTGTGTATTAAATAGTTTGTATGCCAACATACGCGTATTTCCACAATTTATTTAGATATGGTTATTCTTTCCCAATTACTTTAAAACTGAATTTATTTCAGTTCACTTTACTGGTTTTTTTCTACAATCTAACATTGTTAGTGAATATCCATTGATATTTACTAACAATCTTTGATTTGACTAAAAATATTGTTCAATACGTTTGATCTATAGAATCATTTGTATGAATTATAGATAATCTTGTTGCAACCTGTGTTTTAAGTAGTCTGTATACCAATATACGCGTATTTCCACAATTTATTTAGATATGATTATTCTTTCCCAATTAATATAAAAATTGAATTTGTTTCTTTTTTACTTTAGTTCCTTTTTTTGTACAATTTACATTGTTTGTAAATATCTATTGATATTTACTAACAACCTTTGATTTGACTAAAAATATTTTTCAATACGTTTGATGCACAGAAGCACTTGTGTGAATTATAGACAATCTTGTTGCAATCTGTGTTTTAAGGAGTTTGTATACCAACATATGCGTATTTCCACAATTTATTTAGATATGGTTATTCTTTCCCAATTAATATAAAATTAAGTTTGTTTCTCTTTTGCAATCTAATATTGTTAGAAAATATTCATTGATATTTACTAACAATCTTTGAATAAACTAAAATCAACATCACTAAAATTTTTGATTCAAAGAAAAAATATTAATTTTGTTGAAGTATTTAAAGCAACGCACAATACGTTCTTGTACATATAATTACTTTGGACACGTTAATTTAACAAGTTTGTTTTTTGGGATAAATGTTAAATTCTACTCTTGTGAATTCTGGCACGCGTTTGAATGGCTATTTATATGATAAACTTATCTTCTTGCACGTCTAGTGCAGAAATAAATAGATTATTTCTGTTACCGGCGTTGTTTTGTAAACAGGATAGGGCTTTTAATAATACCTTTAGTTTTAACCAGTTTTTGAATAATAGTAATACAGCAAATGATCGGCAAATATTTAATAAAAATCTAAAAAACTAATCCAAAATGTATGGATTCTTACGGTTAACTATGGTTTATATATGAGTTGTTCTAACTTTAGAACCACACTTGAAAAGTAATAAATAAAAATGAGTAGAAGTGCAAGGTATACTTGCACAAATAATATTCTGTTCTCATGTGTACATTACACAGCTCCCCACTAAAACATTAATAGTAATACACTCCAACTGTGTTTAAAACCGTATCGTTTACTCGCCGGTCCGTGTACTCGCGGCACCGACGCCGTATGACATCACGGATAGGAGCGTTTCAACTGAGATAAATTAAAAACTCTGGAAAACGTCTAAGGACAAAAGTTTTCCTTATATTGTGAGGAATATTTTTTTCGCGGAACTTTTTTTCGAAAATCGATAGTTCAACAGTTATAAGGAAATAAACAATTAAATTGTTTCGTAACTTACCTTAACCTTGTGGTGATAAAGGTGTAAGTTACAACAATTAAGTGTTTTCCGAAAAAATATTTGAACAAATTAAAAAGAATTGTATATATATATATATATATATATATATATATATATATATATATATATGTTGTAAAAAATACATATATGTATTTTTTAATGAGTTTTTCGCGAGTAAAATTTTAGACACTCGCAGACACATATAATGAAATATCTCGAAATTACAACAACACATATTTATCTTTTTGGCACTTATTTCATTGTTCAGCGCAAAAGTCCAGAAAGACCAGGTAAATACTATCTCATCCCGAAACTCTTGCGAATTTTGAAAAGAAAAATAATGAAAATACAATAAAGGAACAATAAAAAAACAATTAATTATCATAAATAAAATCATATATTTATTCTATTGCCCACAAAAGTGGCAATACCGCTTTGCGCAATTTTGCTTTTCATATTTTGAGCGGCTATATCGATTTGCGCAATTTTGCAACAGCTATATAGCTTTGCGCAATTTTGCAACAGCCATCATTGCCGCAGCCAGTTTACAGCTAACGCCTTGCGATATACGTAATAATTGTGGAACATATATGCATACATTCGAAAATACATGCTTGACTATGCCTTCGCAGATCAATTTGCCATAAGATATGAAAAAAAAAGATATGAAAAAAAATGTGCAGCGAGAAGACATGATTTAATTGATCGCCACATCGACCTCTCTCTTGAATTTGTTCCTTTAAGGGTTTAAGAACTGTCTCAATATAAAAACCCCTCTATAACTTCAAAAGATGAAATGGTAAATGGAACCTCATTATAACAACATATCCAAAAAAACTCCATCCGATGGAATATACAAATTTCTGATTAAACTACAATGAAAAAAAAATTAAGGTTTAGCCATAAGTTCATTGGAGATTTTGCTTCATATTAATAGTAGCATATACTTGCAGAACACGGATGTAGGTCTGAAACTATAGAAATTGTGCGGTTATGAAAGATGGATGGACTAACGGATGGACTTGAGTATATAAAGGTTCCCTGATCTGATACCCAACCTTATAACAGATGTGAAAGTAAGTGTATCTCAAGACTTATTGTAAAAATATTAAAAATCTATAAACGTGTCCACATAGGTATTTACTCTGGTATTTATTATATTACCTCCATTATTAATCGTTGAAGGAACGTCCGAAGTGATATGAACTCTACTTAAAGCACATATCAGGAAGTAAGCCATACATCCCCAACGGAACGCAAACCAAATTATCGTAGTAAATATGTCCGTGGCATATTTACTGTGGCAATTTGCGTTCCAGAATCTTTATCGCTTCCTCTTCGCTGTGCTTCAAACCCGCTTTGACGATACGTCACCAGGCGATAAGGCTTCCACGTTCTCTTTTCTCTGCCATAAACTGACTATAACCGTATTACCGTTGTGCTTGAGAGAAAATGTTTCCGTGAATATCGGTAACGTAAATTGTAGACCAGATAGCCTATAAGCTAATAAACCACAGAGTTATGGCAGTGGAAAGTTTCTGAGTAAGCTTAAGAAGTGAAAATACAGTTATAAACATAGTGAATACATATATAGATATATATATATATATAATTAATCTAATATTGTTCTTTTTTTCATCGAAATAATGTGTAACGAAGCTTAATTACATATTTTTAAAAATATTTTGTTATAGACAATGGAGGGTGGGGGTGGGTGTATTCTGACCAGGAATCTGACTATTAATTGGACATTCAAGATTTATTCTATTTATAAATATGTGAAATATATAATATATTTCACATAATAGACGAGTAATCAAAGAGGTATTATTAAAGAGAGCGATTATACTCGTGGAACTTTGCAATCTTGAAAACGTTTTAATTTAAGTATTCTTGTTAAGCTTGAATAATATTTAACGGAGATACGATTAGTAATCGTAAATACTTGACTCTCACTTGGCGACAAATTTTAAAATGAATAATTATAATTATAAACATTGTATAAATATTATTCCGCGTATTAGATTCATGTAAGACCTATTTAATATTATAAAGAATGACGTTTAAGACTGAAAATATTAAATATTAACCCTTAGAATGTAAACACAATATTCAAAATATTACGCCCTTAAGTACAATTCTTTTTGGTAATCGTGAGACTATTTGAACTGCAAATAGTTTTAATATAATAACGATAGGAATATATTTTTGCTGTCTACCAACATTTTATTAAATTTTGAATCCCAGATGTCAACTATATGGTGCCATTTTCAACTTACGTACCTAAAACTTGTCTTTTAAAATGTATCTGATGCCTTTTAACTAGAACACTGCTATTTAATAAGTTATAGACTGTTTAACATAATGAAATTTATTGATTGTTAGTGATTTTAATGTATTGTTTGAAATCATGTTTGCAATTTACTATAATTTTTTTTCATTTTGTAAGATGTGGCTACTTGGAATAGGTTTTAGGGTAATAAGGTGTGATGTTTTCAATATCTAGTGAAGGGAAGCACTTGTTTATTAATTATCATACTTCGTGTTACAGGATCCACGATCGTAGAGCGAATATACAAACGAATATTTAAATACTAGAGAAAGGACATCCTTAGACCAATTTACAAAATCTAATCCGAGAAGTTCAGGACAAAGTATTATGATGTGCGCTCTTAATACGTGTCGTAAGGAAATATGTCGTAATAAGAGCCGCGTTAAAAAAAAATATTGCTCCTAAGAAAGCCTAAAAGTTTATTCTTTTAGCACCTTAGAGAGAAACCGAAAAAAATGCTTCAAAAGTTTTATCAAAATGGTTAACGCTGAATAGTTTTTAACATGTACCAGAAACCTTAAGGTCTTCACCTAAAATATTTAGCGAAATTGGCAAAACCATGTACAGTCTAAAAGACCACATTTCAGATTTGTACAAAAACAACTTCAATAATGTAATTATTTTTTTAACAAAGCAAAGCGATGCGCGTTATTAAAATGATTATTATTTATCACCTTGTTTTTTGGGTACATGTTGAAAATGTATGAGAGATTAAGGAAGGTGGTACTTAAATTAGAAAACGTGGGAGTATTGGTAGGATTGGGGTCTATTTTATATTCCTAATGGATTAACTTTTCATTAGAAAATTAATTTTTAGAGTGTTGATACTGTATACTTTGATTGACGCTGAAAATACTTTAAAAATCTGATGAAAAGCGTAAACAATACTTTGAGGACGGTTGGGATGTTCACTTTCTCATCCCTTATTCCACAAAATGTTTTTTTATAAAATAATTTACGAAAAAACAACCAACAATAATAAAATTTTTAACTATGTAAACATATGTCCCGAAAAGCGACATCGCCATTTTAAATTTTTTATTGAAAGATTGTGTTTATTAGATATTGTTTATTATTTTTGAAGGACAGATTGTGTTTATTATTAAAATAAATTATCGTGTTGAATTAAAGACATACTTATTTCATACTTTTAACGGCCCGAACTGACCCGGCTCCTTCTGGATCGGACATGATTATTTCTACTTTTAAGTTATTGGGTTAATTTATTTTAGATATAAATTCTTAATCTTTATTAAAATATATATTTATAAATATATATATATATATATATATATATATATACATATATATATATATATATATATATATATATATATATATATATATATATATATATATATATATATATCTACATATATATATATATATATATACATATATATATATATATATATATATATATATATATATATGTATATAACATTGATTTAAAAATCTTTCCCATTCCACAGCGTTTCTGAAAGTAATTAAGAGGTAAAAATTTTTCAACTTAATTATCACTGTTTGTGTACCCGAATACGATATAAACACCAATTAACATTTAATGCAAAAACAAATCCAAAAAAATTGAACATTTAAATAAGCAAAAAAAAATTCATAAATAGAGTTTATGAATTTGATGTTCGACAGTCAATTGAAAGCGGTTTGTCGACAGTAAGAGCTACGAAGGCTGTCGATTGACTTTCAAACTTTGTGAGTGAATTCATTAATACGTGTTATTATTGAACCAAATTTCAAGTTTCTTACTTGTAGCGGTTTCTGAGAAAACCTGCTGTAACAGACTGATTGACAATCAGACACTTGAATAATCTTAAAAGGGTTCCGTTTTTCAGTTTGAGGTAAGGAACCCTGAAAATTATGACTTTGATATTTCACGTGATCATTAATAACATTACGTTAAGAATTAAAACGCCCAGTGTTAATTACAAACAGTGGTAGAGTAGTGATGTAGCAAGAATATAAATAGCGATTTTTGCGTTTATTCTTAGCTTCTGCTATCGTTTGAAATTTTAATGCTGATTTTTTTTCCTTTTTCACAATATATATATATTTAAAAAATCAGTGTCGGAAAATATGTACAACTGGAGATTTGCTTATTTTCTTAAAAACACCTTAGGATATGGTTGTAGCCTGAACAAAAAATCGTAGTGATATAACTTATATGTGAATATGGAATATTTTTGGAACAAAAATGTATTGTGACTGGGGTAAATATTTTTGAAAAAGTACAAAAAAAATAAATTCCTAAATTTTTAATTTTTGTGGATGTTTGTTTCTTTAAGGCCTTATTACGATGTTTTTACATTAAAAAAATTTAGATCACTGTAAATGGGCCAGTATTTATTATATACTACTTATGGATAGTTTGATATCTTTGTTAATTTAATATATATATATATATATATATATGTATATATATTATTTATAGAATTCATTTTTATTCTTCAACATTTTTCGTTTTTGCCCTTATCTCTTGATTTACGTTTCAAAGCTAAACTTAAATAAAACCACATATCACAAGATAACCTCTCAATATATTGAACAGTCTTCGCAAAAAACTCTTGAAAAATGTGCCTAAGATTACAAATAATAAAGATAGGAAGAGAAAATGAAAAATAAAGCAGTCTCCACAGTCTCTATTGTAATACTGCGCGGTACGAGTTAATGGAAAACTTGTTATAAAGATTATTTTCCCAAGTACTATATAACAATTTTATACGTTGACAACATCTTAATCGCATCTAATGTTTCCGGAGAGAATCATTTCTGAAGCTAAACCCACATTAGCGCCGTAATTAATGGCACATAAATTAATACTGGATACTATTTACATCGCTCGGCAGAAATACTGGGAGGAGTAAGTCTGTATCGTGTGTGTCTGAGAGTCATTACCGGATTATTAAGCGGAAACGACAAAGATTATATTCCCATCTGAGCGACGTACTGAATAGATATCATTAGCGGCTCAACCAAAATATTACATATTATATTCCTACGCCAATCAGAAAAAGTTCCCCCATCATATTATTTCTAATTCAATTATAGGATATAAAAAATTACAACATGACATCTATAATTCCATTAAACGATATCTGGCATTTTCAATGCCAGATATCGTTCTTCAAGCGAACAATAAGTCCATTGCTGTTAAGCTACTGTTAGTAAATGAAAATAAACTTTGTGCTGTAGACAATATTGGCAAGTGTGGAAATGTTCACGGAGTAACTAACATCTAATAATACCGAGTTAAAAAGCTATGGCTCTTTTATAAGTACCATTATTCAACAAACGTCGTTTTAGTATTTAATTTTGTTTCGTCTTCGTTGGGAAATGGTAAAAAAAATATTCCAATATATAAAAAATAAAATATGTCAGTTTACACTATGTGATGTTATTAAATCCCGTCTTTCGGATTAAATATTTTCATCGCAATGAGAAAGGTGTCGGTCAGAGTACGGAGTTTATTCCAAATCAGTTATTAAAACGCATTTGAATTAATGTAATTTCCCTAAAAATTAATTAAGAGAACGTAATTATTTATTTAGAACTTATAATTATTTATTATTAAAGACCAATCTCTTTCAAGCAACTACAACTAAGTAATGTAATTAATTATTTACGAGGTGAACTGCAATGGTTGTATTATAATAATTTTGGTGTAAAAACTTCTCAAATAACATCGAAAAAAAATATTTCAAATGATTACTAATAAGGAAAATATTTAAATTTTATATTCTGATAAACAGAATATAAATGAAAGAAATATGGCGCTGATTAAATCAAGAGAAGTATTATTTGTTTAGGCGAAGTTTAAAGCTAATATTGATGGTGAATTTCTGATGTTAGGATCGAATGAATTCTGTAACTTTGCAACGTATAATAAAATGATAGACGACGCTAATGAATAAGGACTATGCGTGGGTTTTCAGAACGTGAATCAAGGCCTTGTTCTGCGTGATAATGTACAAAAATGGATAGATCTTCGGGTTTCTAAATAATTTTAGCACAAGCATATTTAGGTTGTATTTTGGGACCTTTGTTTTTTGTCAAAATTATATATTATGTTTAAGCCAAATATTTATGAGAAAAATATTTTATTAACTTTATTTATTCTTTACAAACTTGACAAACAAGGCGCTTCATTGCAGATGATTATGTACCACCAATAACACTTTATTGCGAAAACCATTATCATTTTTTAAACGAGCCAGCAAAGCGCAACTTCTTACATATTAATCTTACATATTCCATCAGTAAAAGTTTTCAACAAAACAAAATAAAATTACAATACTATTTTAAACTCGTTTAAAACTCGTCTATGCAACGATCTAATTGCATCATAAATATAATCTTTTATCGTAACCCATACCGCTTACGGCCGCTTCAAGTCATAATAATATTGGCACCATCTCCGAGAGTGGGCCATATAAAGGTTTCAAGATGTTGTCCTTATAATAGTGTCACATCAAATACCCGGCGGCCCATTTACTTTTCTAGAATAACATAGCATTGCCCGTTGGACTTATCTTTGCTTTGAAGATATGTTTTTGGCCCTTATCTTTGCTTTGAAGACTTATCTTTGCTTTGAAGATATGTTTTTGAAGATATGTTTTTTATTGTATTGTCTTAGATATTGTTTGGTTAAATGAGTACTGAATAAAAGCAAATTAGTTCGCCCCGTGATTTGTCGGAATGTATTTTCGATTAAGGCAACGAGATTTAGGAAGCAGGAAAGTATTTAAAAAAATTATCGAGTTATTTTTTCACACTTTTTTAATCAATAAATAACTAGTCATAATTTCTTGAATTTATCTATTTTTTTAAATAGTGTGACTTTTAATTAAATTTATTGAATCTGTATTATTTACCGTTGTACCTTGCAAATGTAATACGAATCATTCTGGTTGTTTCTGCCACCACCCTAAATTATCTTAGAACTTCTCCTAGCATACATTACGACCTTTCAAGACCACAAATAGGTTTCTATGTCACCCCAAACTCCTGCCGGACCATTACTTTCGATGTAAAAGGATAATTTTTTTTTCTCGACTAAGGACAGATTTTTAAAAGCTGCTTTTGGCAATGGGTTGCACTGTCAAGTCATATATTTTGGCTTAACTCTTACCACTTGAGGTGACCCTTCACACCACATCCCGATTAAAAGCTGATTGATGTAACATTCAGCTTTGTATATGCGACAATATACCTTTGTATCTCGGCGTTTGGCTTCGTATCGGTTCGAAAAAGCGTCGGCTTCGTTCGGCCGAGAAAGATCATGTTTATTGTATGCAAGGCTTGCGGCTGTATTCAAAGTCTACGGATTCACTACCAATTTGGACGTCTATCGATCTAGCGATCGCAAGTACAATGATCAAATTTGAATCGGTAAGAATTACAGTTTTTAACATTGATGCTTCCCATTTTTAATTCCCGGCAGGTACATGTAACTATGTATTCGATAGATACTCGTTCGAGAATTCTCTGTGCTCATTTGCTCACAACATGGTCTTTACAGATATTCATAGGGGAAATCGCTAAATTATTATTTTCTCAGATAACTTCTAAGAAGGACTATATTTTATTTGAAATGTAGACAAGTGTTTTATTTGGTGAAAATATACAAAGCAAACTCACACAAGTTGTCAAATTTTCACCTATATCTGGAATCGGTCTCGCGATGAAACTGAGATTAAATTGAACCTTGTTTCAAGCCGTCCTTCTAGTTACAACTGTCTTTATTCCAATATGAGGAAAGGCATGGGCATAATATTAGTCATATTAAGTGCCCAAAGGCCTATTATTTATTAAACAATGCCTAATTGTGCGTTAAAGAAGCCCATTCGCGACAAAAGAGAAAGCAGGTCAATTACCATGTATTTAAGGCCGTTATTGAGTGCTCTATCGTATAATAAAATAATATGTTTAATCCAGAAATCGTCGCGGATCTTTCGTCTTTTGTCATCAAGAGACGGCTAGATCCGAGCCACTATAAATCCAAAGGCAAAATTCTTATTATTTCTACATGTTAACTGCTGCTAAACAGGAAAATAATTTAAAATAAAAGAACCGCAAGAATTTGCTGTTATACATGTATATGTATGTGTGTGTGTATGTTCGCGCGCGTGTGCGTATGCGTGTAAATGTGCGTGTGCGTGTGTATGTGCGTGTGCGTGTGTATGTGCGTGTGCGTGTACGTGTGCATGTGTGTGTATACATATATGAGAAGGCAATAATTTCACAAATGTATTGTAATATCAATATACAGGCATCGTGAGGTGGAAATAATGTACTAACTACGTTAAACAGCATTAAAACTGCACACAAAATTAAAAATATAAATTAGTTATAGTAAAGTATGAAACGTAGCTTTTGCCACGGCGCAAGATGTCAAGATATGACAGACGGTCCCAGAGCTGTCTCTCCTCGTACAATCCATTACGATATCCGAAACTAATGGCGCACAAATTGTATAATAGTATTGGATCGGATATTTTTGAATTTTGTCATTCTAAATAGCCAGAAAAGAAACGAATCTGATGCGAAATATTGAATATTTAAAATACAAATAATAGGTCTTGGATCAAGTTGTTTGTATTTGTTTCTTAATATAACTACAAGATGTACATTTAAATTGTTTTTACCTACCTGGCTTATTATCAAATTACATATACTGATTTCTATAGTGAACATTTTAGTGTTAATTGCTGGTTTTTTAGAAGCGAAAGTTACTATGTGCGGCTCTCAAACTCTAATTGAAAACAGATGAAACCACGGGGAGGGCAGGAAGGAAAACGTGGCCCTACAAGAATTTAGTGCGGCGAGAACGCTTCAATATTTCGGGTAATAATTGTGTTTACTCAAATATTTCAGTGAATTTGCTAAACTAACGTGGTTTCGTAACCGTCCGTCGAGAAGTTTTCCCTTCAATAATTATTTTTTGACATCGTCATCTTGTAACTGATATTATTCTTCGTTATTTATATTATTCTTGTAACTGATATATATCTTGTTAATTTATTTTCTTTTCACCATAACCTAGTGTCGAACACAGTGATGTGTCTAGAATTTCCAAGTCAGGCAAGCTTGTAAAACGAATTTGAATAATTAATATTAACAAGAAATCTATTTGTATATACAATTTTTCCAACGAGTTGTGCTTACTGTACAATCAAAATGTAATTTGTGCGAAAATTTTTCAAACAGGATTTTGTTAAAACGACCTTATGTAATTGCTTTCCTTAAATATAAGTAAATTTTCTAAACAATTTTTAATTTTTCCTTCAAGAATTCATTTTAATAATACCTAACTATAGATAATAATTCAGTCAAACAATGAAAGATGTCATTGTTATTTTTTAGTTAACAGAACTAATAACAACTCGAACTTTGTCGCAACGTCCTGTTCCGTTCTTTGCTTGGAACTTTGATAGATTACAATTTTACAAATTAGAAAAATAAATTTCTCTACCCTCAGTCCAAAAAAGCACGAAAACTAAGTCCAATCTTCAGCCTTAACGAGTGCAAAATACCAAGGATATAAAGTGTGGTTAAGCAATTATGACTTCCTGTAAACTTTACGTCACAATGATAATTAATTTGATTAAAGTTGGTCCACAAGGGAGATGGGAAAAATTCCATATTGTGTTGAACCATGACAAGAATAAAAATGACACTCTTATAGAGAGAAAACTAAAAAAAACATATGGTCTTTAAAAGTACTATTTCAGTTATTTTACATAATAGTCGATAAATGCTATTTCTACGGAACTTTTTGAACCAGCACAATGAAGCAGAGTGCAGATTATGTCCTACCACACCTCTATATACCAATATAATATACTAATCCGTGAAATGAAATTATGCAATGGTTACATATTTACCAAGTTACCGGTATTCATTGGTACTGTGCACTCGTTAGATTTTTATTATTCCTTGTATTTTTTTTCAACTATTCTTGATATATTCAAAATATAACACCCATGTATTAAAAACATAATGCGATAAGCACATTTGTGAAGATAGTTCCTTTTGTGTTGAATTATCACTCTTTCATTGTTTTTGTCATGTTCGGGCTTGTATTTTAACATTCTAAAAGTTATTGGCTTAAATTAATATGGCATATTTTCGACAGTTTTTTTTCACCGTATTGATATAGAAGAGCATAAAGGATGGAAAGTATACTAGTGATGTGATTTTATATTGATTTCAATATTGTTATTTTGATGTGATTTTCAACTGATTTCAATGTACCAAAAATATAACACAAATTATATTCAAAAATACTTTTTTTAATTTATGGTGCATATGAAATATTCACATAAACAGTAAAAAAGTTGAATATTGAATATATTTGGCGTTAATTTTGTAGAAATTAATTATTCACAATTAAATGAAACTACGTGATGTAGTATTATTTCTACTTTCTTTAAATTTCTTTAACCACGACCTAGGTTTCGTTGTATTACAACATCTTCAGGTGGGATATTGGCAAAGATATTGGCAAGAATCTTTGCCAATATCCGACCTGAAGATGTTGTAATACAACGAAACCTAGGTCGTGGTTAAAGAAATTTAAAGAAAGTAGAAATAATACTACATCACGTAGTTTCATTTAATTGTGAGTAAAAAAGTTCATGATTTAAAAATGAATTTTTTATTTCACATGCAATTTCATGTCCTATATTATTATCATTAACACTTATATTCACTCGATTGAATTTAACTATGTATATTTAATACGTTATAATTTAAGAGGCTATGTGTGTACGAGTATGTATGTAAGTTAGTTTGTTCCACAGTAGAGACTAATCTATTAAAGTGATTTTAACAAATGAGGTGTTTTTAGATTTTTCTTGATCCAAAGAATGTCCTAGGGTATGTAACGTTATGAATTTCGCAGGTTATGTAGGTACATATGTAAGTTTGTACCTCTATACGTACTAAACTACTAAAGTGATTTCAACGAATATTGTGTCTTTAGATTCATCTTGATCCAGGGAGTGCTCTAGGGTATTTAACTTTATAAATTTTGTAGACTCTGTATGTATGTATGCACATATATAAATTTGTTTCCATCTCCTAAAGTGTAAAGTAAACTCTTAAAGTGATCTCAACAAATGAGGTGTCCTTAGATTATATACATGTAAACAATGTATAACAACATTGTTCTTTACAAATAGTTCTACTTATAATATTGAAATATTTTACTATGTAAAAAACATAATTTTTCAACTCATTTTTCCAGACCTTATTGTAAGAAATTCTCTTAATCTTTATAAAATAAAAATTTTAATGGTCTTCCCCACCTTATAATTTGTGGATTTGACCGTTATACACTAAATGAAAACCCAGCCAGTACCAGTTGTTATAAATACTTTATAATAGTGAAATAATAATTCCGCCATTAAAATTAGTAAACAATAAAAAAAAATAAAGAGCATTTTTATATAAACAAATTGTAAACAATATTCGCAATGTTTATGTTAAGCAACAATGGTATCGGCGATTGGTTACTGTTTTTCTCGGCACCGGTAGCAAAGTAATGCGTCGCGTTTGAAATGACACATATTGCGTTCCAAAATACAACCCACATAAAACTATTCCTCTCACTAAACCATTGAATTTTGTTAACTGATTTTTATTTTACGGTTAAGGAACAATATACGGTATATGAGTATACATTTAATGTCGAATGATCAAATCCATATCGTATCAGACCGATTTTGTATTGGTTTTTTCTAACGAATAGTTGAGATGACGTTTATAAATAAGCAATATAACATGGGGGGATTTTACGCTATGGCTATTGAATCATCATAAGAACAACCACAACAGCCGTGCCAAGCCGGTGCTCAGCTATTTTTATTAAATAGACGCACAGTGAAGTAGTAATATAGAAAATATATATTACCTCCGCGTGCGGAAACCAGGGCTAGTCGCTAATTATAAATAGAAGTTAATTATTGTTATTGTCACACAATAAGTGGGACGTAAGTAAGTGATGACAAGGAATATTTTCCAGAATTCGTATTAATAATACTGCTGTATTATTATTACTAATTCTATTAAATTATTAAAAATTAATTCGAACGTCAATAAATCAAGCCAAAAAACTACTATTCTAGTTAAAAGTCTTTCGTCAAATAAATTTTAACTAATACCAATATCAGATGAATAGCCACTCACCAGATAATGGAAAGCAAAAATTGCCCCTAACTAATATAACGCCGATACGCAACTCTACACGAGAACACGTCTCAGCGAAACCTTACAAGATTTTTTTTAGCAGTCTAATGAATTTCTTTGGTTATACATTTTTCTATTGTCAAATGTATCTCATATGTATCATTTTGGTTGAATAGGTTGTGACATTTCGCATACACCTTCCCACTCGTATTTTTATGTATAGTTACCTGCTCGCCGGCGCCGTCTCGAGGTGTTTATAGGGCCTCCGCTGGCGTGGGAATATGGGAAGGAACCGATCATCGATCACGTCTTCTTTGCGTGTGCGACGGAATTAAAGCGAATTTTTCTTCAAGTTTCTTCTTTAGATTTAAAGAATATACATATGTATATTTATATATATATATATATATATATATATATATATATATATATATATATATATATATATATGAATAATTTCTTACATATAATCAAATTTATAAGGGTAAGTGGTAATTTAACAGATTAAATATTGAAAACCATTTAAACCGCATCTGTGCGTCGCGTCGCGCCTTATTGTTTTGAAGATATACGCGGCGTCCGGTATACGTTCACTGCGTGACATTTAACCAATGCATTAACAGTGTATTTCGAGAAGACACAATTTAAAAAAACCTGTCTAAAAAAATTGAATGAGAAAAGAGATCATATAACCATGCAAATAAATAAAAATATACATAATAATGAACACAGGTAGGGAAGAACATTGGATACCACGTTTGATTTCTCTTTGCCAAAAATATATATCCTCTCGAACGTTTTCTTTATTGTCAACTCTATTTTATACTCTAATATAAGTATTTCTTACATCTTTGAATGAGTTTACGTTTTGTAAAAGACAGATAAATATGAATGCAAAATATTTAGAATACATAATTGCTTTAAGTACATTAATATTTCTAGATAATTTTGAGGCAATTTTTTGATGAAATCATATATTTTGTCAAATATTAAAATTGTTTAGATATAAATAATCCCATTGAACATTTTTTATGCAAAGATTCAATATTCTGTTACTCCTAAAAAGTTGTGACATCTCATGTAGAGCCAAGCCTTGAACATTTCTACGTCTCGATCAAAGAAATAATAAGGCTTAACCGTGTCTCCGCCGCCATCGTCGCGTATACGTTACTCCTACAAAATGGCTTATGCGCCTCTCGGCAGCAAGGCTGCAACACACATCGCCGCCGTCTTACGATAATATGAGCTTACATACTAAATTTTAATTATCTAGGTCTTCGGGAAGTTAATATACGGAAAATTCTAAGACATTAGTACGTACAGAGTTTTACCGCCGCACGAAATAGAATTGGAAGATGAAAATCGGCCCACATACCCACTTTCAGTTTTTTAGTACATCATGAGGTACCCAAGAGGTTTTGATTATCATCACCGAAAGATAAGTGAGTGAGTAAGTAGGAGGGGAAGTGTTTGATTTAGCATATTAATAAAACTTAAAGTAGTTAAATTAGAAAAAGGAAATTTGGTATGATTGTTAAATTTGGTAATTAAATTCCATTCTGATTTTGACTCCATGACAAAATTTGGGCTCTCAAATGTTATCCAGATCAAAGACATGAGGATTCAAAATAGGCCAAATTACTTTGAGAAAATGTGTTCCATTGCCCTGCTCATCTTGGTTTTTCTTTATTTATCTTTATTAAATTTTTCTTCATTTCCGAAATTGACATGATCTATTGATCTAGAATTATTAGAGCATAGAAAAATATTTTTTGCATAAAACAGAACCATTTTTGTTTACGCAAACCTGAAGACTTTGTGTACACAAGTAAAACGTAAAGTCAAAGTATTCGGTAATAATCATGTTCCTAATGGTTACCTCATACTCGTTTATTTATTTTTATGAATATTTTAAATAAGAAATTTAAAAATTAATCTGCTGCCTAGCGGAATGTCATGGGACTATTTACGTAGGAGAAAATAAATTGTTTATTTTCTAAAAACTAAACACCTTGTTGAATCGTTAGAGGTATGATCCTTTGCAAATATTGCAAAATTGCATTCGATCTGATGTGAAATAAATTTTTAGAAATTTGCTATTTATAAAAGGTAGCCATTTTAACTGCTATAATTATGTATTACTCAAGACATTTTGATAGAGTTTTCAGAAATACGTGACTTAATATTTTATAACCAGGTACGACATGTCTCATGTTATTTTAATATCAAAGATTTTATAAGAATAAGAACCTCTACCTTAGGAATATTGAACTTTTTTGATATGTAGCTTAAACTTTTTCTGTGTTATTATTTAAATTCATTCCTCTATTATTATTATTAAAATTCAATATTTCGGTGAAAGTTTGTAAGTTATTCAAGTAACAGATATGAATTTTATCAATATTGTTGATGATGGGTATTAAATTGTACTATTGTTTTTGGTTGATATTATTGCATATACATAAAATAGATTTCCCTCATACAACATCTATCTTATAAAATACAACTAATCAGCTGTATAAAATCAGATTACTACCTCTGAACTATTTGTGTATAAAATCAGAGCTCGAGACTTTTCCTTTCGCATTTTGAATAATTGTGTTGAAAGTGTGATGAAGATTACTTTCAAATATTGTCTGGTAATAAAGTATTTTTGTTTGTTATAAGAGACATAATATAATAATGAAACTCCTTGCAGAAGTTTCATTATTATATAATGAACACATAGCATTACTTTTAAACTCCTTTGGCTTACATTTGAATTGAACCCACTATTCTGCTTTTAATTACTTTTTCTTGTTCATTACTCATTCTTTTATTTGCTCTTTCTCCTTTACTCTTCTAGCTCTTCTCTGTTTATTTAATCTTCTATTTTGAATGTACCAAATCTAACATATCTCATCCAAAGTTAATTTCAATAGATATTACAATCGAAATAGAAACACCTATATTTCCATCTTAATTTACATATATATTCATTTAAATTTTACGTCTGTTTTTACTTGCCCCTCCTATTACATTAAATTATTTCTCAATTAATTTTATAAGCAAGCTTTATTGCCAAATAAAGCAAATTTTTGCGAAACTACAGCTGATATGAAAACAGATCGGTTTATGATAACATTCGGTTTATCAATACGAATTACATGAAAAATATCAACAAACAAACTTAATTAACTGTCAAAAGTTAAGTATAGAGATGATATTCACCTTCCAAGACATAATGCTGTTATCCAACTTGACATCCAAAAATTGTGATCAGTTTGAGAAGGAAATACTCATAATAATGATGAAACCAAGAAGAATGCTAGAAATAATAAATAGTTAATCTTCAAAATATCCCAAGTCACAGGACACAAAAAAATATTCAAGTTAAATACTTAAAAACTGTAATATAAAATAATCGTACAGTCTTTGAAGTAAATATAACAAAACCTGTTTTAATGCCTATCAAGTATAATACAGTACTTAATTTTGGAATATAGATTAGAACTCTTAGGAATGTAGATAATCTGACCATGTTTTATTGCAAACTAACGGTTTCGCAGTTTACAAGTATATTATGAGGTTAAATGAATTATGCAAAGATTGCTAAATGATGAAGAGATGTGGCAAATCATGATGTCCTCCCTCTGTCAATATAACGGTTACATTTGATAGGTTCAAGGACCCGAATATATCCTACCGTGCATTAGTCCAAGTTAAGATGTAGTTTTCTCGTTTTAATTTGCTTATATTACTCTGTCTACCTATATCACTCTACAGGTACTGACAGTGTAGTACTTGGCGTAACGCAGGCTACCAAGTTTTGTAGGTAGTGAGCCGGCGACCAAAGACTACCAGGTTTAATTCGAATAACTTTTTCATCAACTCAGTGCACGTCAAGAGGGGTGCCCCTGATTAAATTTTAAAGTTTCCGTTGCAGCCGTATTTTTCGCTATTCTTTCAGCTAGCACATTTTAACTTTTAAAACTTGGATCGGCAAGAAAGGATTGGATTCGTTCAACGCAAAAAGATTTATTCTACAGAAACTGTAGAATACAATTTTTTGAAACATGTGTGTTAAATTATTAAATGTCATATGTTCTAATTCATCTGGATTATTTTCAGTCGTTTGGAGTGCGCGTTATGATCGTCGTCGCATGTGTTCTTGTTAAAAAGAAAGCTTAGTATATTTATCAAAATATTAAATTGAAAATTTACCAACACAGCGTACAGAAGTTTTACATGCACACTAAGTAAATACGTAACGCTTATTACGAAAGAATGCTGTCATACTGAAATGCTATATTTGCATCAAGTCTAGTTGTGTTGAAGAGATAAACATTACCATTATATGACATAACTATAAATATAATTTAATTTAATATTAATAACGTGATTTTCCAGATATATTAGATATAAAGTATGCTTATAAAAATTCGAGGGTGACGTATAGCAATTGAAGTAATAAAAAGAATCTCTATATATTCTTAACTGTTTAAATACTAAATTACATACAACGTCTAGAGTTTTAATTTGTGAATTTGTTTGCTTGAGATGTTTTTTAAAATTTTTTACAAATCGATTTACGAAAAAGATCTTAATATTTTCTTCTCAATTATTAAGTATAGAGGTATAAAAATATGTGGTGTATTATAATTCAAAAATAAACATCCCTTCGTCATGCAAAACGTAGTAGATTCGACTTTCCTAAGTAGGTTATTAAATATAATTAAGAGTAATTTTATACACAGGATTTAAATAGGAAATATAATTTTTATTTACCAATAAAATAATTACATACCGAAGAAAAAAATGAACGAAGATATGTAAAGAAAATGTTGTAATAATAAAATAGCTTCAGCTATTGGAAAAATAGTGAAAAAAATTCAAGAATGTATTTTACATCTTACCTACTTGAGATCATCCAACTTATTTAAATTCATAATTTGTAAAAGTTTTAGATTTATTCAAACCGCAGATAAGAATTTATCAGCATCCTTCATATGGCGTACTAAGTTGCTTTGTTGTTTTTGTTGATATTATTGTGCACACTTGAGAAAGTTTAATCGTATAGAGCGTCCACTGTGTAAAATATTCTTAATTCACTACAGCATGATTTATTCTATTGGACGCTAAAATTGTTTCCGCTGTTGTTGCGCTAGAGCCCGTCCGTTCCACATTTCTTCTAAAATATGTCAGCAGGGCAATGAGAACTGCTAGCTGCTAGTTATTATCCGGTAACAAAGGCTATTTTCTATTGTAAGGCATGTAATACATTGCGCCTGCTAGAATGAAATAAGTGTCAAAGCCATTTTGGAGAAAAGCAAAACGGAATGCTTGAGACTCAATATCGAAATAAATACGGAAGTAATGCGGTTTCCTGCCGTTGTGCACGCTCTTTTTAAGCTAATCTTTAACTGTTTTTTCCCCGTAAGGTAACCATTCTCATTCACTTGCGTATTACTTGCTGAATATTCCATCAATTTTATAGTAATTTATAGGTGCTCACAGTTTTGAACTAATTTTACTTATATTTCAAGGTAATTTCCCAAGCGCAATATCTTGGAATTACAATATATATCGACATGCACATATACATACAGGTGTCTTTATAATACAAGCACTTAATCTATGGAAACGCGCTGATATTATTTAATATCCTTCCGGAAATTGACCCTACGAATAGCAAAATACTTTGATTTCAGCCATCGAAATTAATTTCGACCATTCATGTACATCGCTTACTTTTTTCTTCTTTATTTAGCTGACCGGGTGCATATTAGCACAACATCAAGTTCTGTAGTTGTCTATATCTCTTAAAATTATAGATGGAAATTAATAAACATAATTTTAGTTGAAAGTTGAATTAAATACTTTTTTAGTCCGTGATTTAAAAATTAAAAGGTACTTCCAGGTCACTTGAAATCATAATAATCCACAAAGGGAACTTAAAAAAAGAAAATATAAAACCAATTTCATTTTAAAGTAAATATACAAGTAAATTCTGTTCCAAAACGTCAATTGAAAACATATGTTTGATTAAAGAAAACTAGTAAAATAAGAAATAGAAAAATCTGTAGATAAAGGTAAAAACTTTTTAGACAAAATTTTGATAAATTTTACTTCAATCATAATTTATATTTGTGCTATTTCTTTCCATTGAACGAAATAAACTTGCCAGCAATGATATCGAAACACCTAGCAAGAGTGATATACATATATTATTTGAAACAATTCAACTCTTCTACTTTCATTTATACTCTCTTCTCTTTATCTTCTTAATTTATTCGTTTTTATTATGTTGGCATTAAAATAATATTGGAGATAAAATGAAAGAATGACAAAATATGTTCTAAAATAAATATTCTTCCCAGTGTACATCTGATGACATCTGGGTTACGTTACCGCTACTTTCTTAGGCATTTTTCATTGCGGACGTCATGTCTTGTCTCATCTGTTTATGAGCTTAGAAACTGCACAGCGTTCGTTAAAGTACACGTCCGTCGCTCGCGGCGGTGAGGCCTTAATTAGATTACTGAATTTACTCTTTGAATAAAATTGTGTACAAAATAAAGAACAACTTAATTAACATCAAGGTACGTTTAAAACGGAATGGAATGTGAAGATATTTATAAATTAACGAGTAACTTATTTTTTATTGACGAGAAAATTAGGGGAAATCACGTGAAATTTGATGAATATTTGTTAATATACGAGATATATACGACAGAAGTTTTCGATCCAGTACATATCTAATTTGAGTGGTATTTTTAAACGACACACTCATATTCAAGACATTAATTTATAAGAGGATACTAAATTTGAAACCAAAGTTCTTATTATCGTTACGTTTCCATCTGATTTTTAAATAAAGTGGTATCAAACTCGCTAATAAATTTCGCAGAAGGGGAAATTATAAAAAAAAGTTACAGGAGTAATGCCATGGATGTATTTGTAATTTTCCGCTCTTCTTTTTTGAAGAACTGATACTGTTTTTTGACAGAATATGTCTATAAAATTCTTATTATATTTTTTGAACATTTAAAAAAGAAATTACAAAGTTGGTAAAAATTTGAAGATTTCCCTTCTTATAGCAATTAAAATCACAGACAAACTTTTAGCCTTAAAAGTGACATGGCATCATCCTTCCCGTAAAACAAACCTTTTAAAACGAAAAATTTATTTTGTGGAATATATTGACTGGTAATAAAGCATAAACCTGATCACGGAATCAATTATAAACAGCAACCTATGCACACATAAAAAGAAATATAGTTCTGGAAGATAATAATAAGTATATCTCTTAATATAAAGAATAGTTTTAAACAGTGATTTTCAAATATCATTGCTTTCAAACCGCATATTTATTGTCCAACCCCACTATCGTTAGGTCAAACTGCTCTTCATAAACATTGAAATGTATCAAGAAATCAAAAATAACTTTACATTTCCGTGATAAATTCCATAATAGAATTTGAAATGAGAGAACAAACAGCAAATAATGAAAGATGAAGATAAATAATTTACATTTTTAAAGAATCGTTAGAAGAACACATTGTACACATTTATTGAGCACTTGGGGTATTTTTAGCTATTACATATTTGGTGTTACTGTTATGAGATTTATTAATACCGTCTTTTTGGTTCGCTTGCTGAAATTAAAAAATCAGCATACACATACTGCTTGTTAAGTTTCAGTAGGCGAACTGAATGTAATCAGTGTGTCAGTATAATGATATTGTGAGTACAATTGAATGAATATATGTGTATATAAAATTAGATCTCAGAAATATTATTCTTTACTAAGACACAATATTCAAGTTATTGTGTGCTGCTCATAAATATTACAAGTGATGCTCGTAAATATTATCTGTTCGTAAGATATGGTAAAATTCTTGAAACCCAGGAAGATTTTTTGCTAGTAAGATATAGTGTTCAAGTTTTTTCGAAACTCAGAAGTTATTTGGCATTTATTACTAACATTTTTCAAAGAAATACAGCAGTATTATTATTAAAATATATTATTTAAGTTTCTAAAGCAGTGCATTGCTTCTTTCTTATAGCTTTTTTATATCGAATCCTAACTTTAATTTGACGATTTTTAATTCAGCCAATCAAATCTTCTAACATAAACATTAATCGAAACGTAAGATTGAACGTTAGAGATAAAATGAAATAAATTCTTGGTTAAACCCTTTATTTCAGCTATTGGATATCACATGTTTTAAGATATTCTATGTAATGGGCTAATTATTTTAAAATGTTTAATAGCAGAAATCTTTACATAAAATGAAGTGTGTTACGATGAATTAATTGTCATTTTACATATTATTAAAGTATTTTGACTTAGATATTTACACCAAAATGGCATTACCGTTAAAATTGTTAAAATTACCGTACTTTCTAAAACAATTTCAAGAATAACTAATTCAACATAAAGTTCAAACACGGCAATATAACAATTTCCTTTAAAACTTATGTTACTTAGGAATAAACTTACGAATTAAGCTAATATCTTTAAACCCCGCTTTACAAGCATGAATATCGTCATAAATTGAAACCTATGTAAGGATTCTGCGGGTATTAGTCGTACATAGGCGGGATACTGTTCCATATCCTCGTTAACTGAGAGTAAACATTTCCGATAAATGTGCTGCAAAGCTAAGCTGTACATGTCAAATCTTCGATATTAAGTACAGAATTTCTAATATGGATAATGAAGCAATTCGCTGTATGATATCTATTCATTTAAATAGATAGAAAATATATTACAGACTTCGACGTTTTAATTGGTGAAATTAATAAATGTGTTAAATGTATTTTATGTACAGTACATCTTGCCTTTATTCTAGATTTATGATACTAGGTACTAATACTGAACATCGGTAATGAAACAAATATAAGGATAGGAAAATTACCATTGTTACCTGGAATTTTAACTTGATCACTTTCGGATATTTTGAAATCGTTTTAATAAATATTCCTTGTGACTTATAGATTAATTTGTATTCATGTTCAGTTTATGTCAATCAGAGACATAACATTTCGGTTACTTCAATCACTGCCAGGTATTATTTGTATATTTCCAATAAACATTCAACATAAGCTTGCAGTGAAACACATTATGATTTGGTTATCACATTCGGATGTTATTTATTTATTTTCGACAGACGTTCATGCTTAGTTTATAGTTTGATTTAAATTTTATATACTTGTATCATCCAGAAATGAAACAGAATAAAATACAACAAATATCATGTTCATCGTCAAGTTAAATAATATGAGTGTACAGAAATTGAGAGGACAGGCAGGACACCAATATTCTAAGAACAATATCATCAATTTTATTGTCGATAGGATTTCATTAAACGCGGCCGAAGTTAAATATTTACAAGATATGTGCTGAAAAAACCACGTCAAAGAATTTAATATTCGACCAGAATTTAATATAAAAGAAAGCGTGATTGTGAAAAAAAATTGGCGGCATTGGAAATGTATATAGAGGAAAAGTAAAAGATAGAAACCAAACAATAAAGGTAGAGAAAAAAAACTGTAAATCTGGAATAAGGGAACGAGGAAAGTATATTTAAAAGATCTAGAAAGCTACTGCTTGTCCCGTATGGGTGCTGTGACAGCTACTCGTCGTGCTATCGTTGATATGCTGTTATCGCATTTTGTTGGTTTGTGCGTAAATTTGTTTACAACGCCGTTTTTCTGAAAATCTATAGCTGAATGATTGTGCATTAGTTTAATTTAGTAAACACCTTTTCATTTAATTATTAAAAAATGCAGTGGTCTTCACAATTAACCTGATATCACGCATATAAATGTGACGTTTTAGGTTTAGGAAGTACGTTATCGGACGAAAATGGGAAAAATGTCATGCTTTTAAAGTCATGATGAAAAAAAAATTACTGAAACAAGATCAAATCATGAAGACTTTATTATTTCTAAACAACAAGGGTTCTCAAATAGAAGAGCCTAATTTTTGAAAGTGGATTTTGGGATAGCATTTCATTATCAAATTCGTGCTAGAATGGGGTTTCGTTTTTGCTGACCATTATGATTAGATTAGAGACAGTTTAAAAAAGAAAAGAGAGTTTAGAAAAATATATATACAACAAAACATTTGTATCATACAAAAACTTATAATGCATCAATTAATATAACCTGATCGTATCATTTAAGACACAATAACTATTAAATATATTTGTAGAAATTAAATATTCACAATTAAATGAAACTAGCTAATGTAGTATTATTTCTACTTTCTTTAAGTTCTTTATCACGATCTAGGTTTTGTTGTATTATAACATCTTCAGGTACTAGTAAAGATAATAGTCCACCTGAAGATGTTGTGATACAACGAAACCTAGGTCGTGGTAAAGAACTTAAAGAAAGTAGAAATAATACTACATTACCTACTTTCATTTAATTATGAGACACAATAACCTCAAAAGTGTATTCGAATTCCCGAATGATAAAAACTCGATATTCGCCACATCACTACTGTACTGTAAGTCGACTTGAACCCAATTTTTGTACAATCGCTCGTGATTCAATTTGATGTTTCACGAGCAAACATTCACGTTTTCAATTATACGTAGCCGAATTTAAATTCAGGTAACGTACAGGAGCGCGCCGGCCACGTATTGTAGCGCGTAATCTGACTTAAAATATTGCACAACTGTAAAGTAATTGTTGCTTTCAGCGGAAAATCCAATTTTCAGGGTTGCGTTTTGCAAAAATCGAATAGAAAAATGAAAGAGTAATTTTCATTAACAAAATATATAATGAATTTCTAAATTGTCCTATCCTACTGGATACATGTTACATTTACAAAAATAAAACAATTTTAATATAATTTAACAAAAGTTTGATATGTAATGTAAGTTGACAAAAATAAAGAAATCGTATGCGGATTAGATTTCAACTTCTAATCGATATCGAGCCATTTGAACCGCCATCAGGTGCGATCGTGTCATTTTCTCTGATACTTTATTTGTAGCAGCTAAAGCTAATAAATAGAGCTTTAAATGGTTTGCTATGAGTCTTTCGCAGCAAACTTTTTTATTTATAAATCTACCGTACACATATTTTATCTCGCATGTTCAATATATCGTTTTGTTAAAACAAGTATTACATACTTCCTGCTGATATTACATTGGGCGAAATTCATATAGTACTCGGAAGATAGGAATCTTACGTGATAGATAGATCCTTTCTTATGTGATAATGCCGCGTGATGCATATGTTTATGCCTTGAACGTAAATATATGGACCGTGACTTTCAAGGATTTGATTGTCATCGCAGTTTGTTTAGTTGTGCGGAGGCATTGCAATGACTATTTGATAAGTACAGTAGGTAGACAGCTATTTCTTTACTCTTAGTGGTTCACTTCCCTAACTATACCCAATTTCAGAAAGATTTTTACTGAATTCACGATAATATTAGTTCACAACGGTCGATAAGTTACGACTGTTATAATTTATTAATGCTAAATCGATTAGGAAACAGTACGTTTAACATTGATATGATCACAGTTCTATATCAGGTACTTTAAAATATCCACTATTCATTTACCAAATAACTTATTCAGCATCTTATTATATTCGCCCACAAAACAATCAAGTTATTTAAATTGAAAATTCCTCTAGTTCCAGGAAAGAGTATCTTTGAAGACAAACAATTTTCCCTCCGAACCAACTTTATACCCGCAAGAGTAACTTTCCTTGATTAAAAATTGCCCAGAAATTATACACCGGTATGGATGCCATCAGGCTATTGAATCCCAGAACGACATTTGGAAGAGGTTTCTTTTAGGATAATTGAAGTGCCCTTTCGACATCTTTGAACAAGCTGATGCAAACATTTGAGGAAATAAACTGCAAACCAGGCAGTATATTTCCCCACATTTCAATTTATTTTCGATATAATAATAACTTACTAACAGTAAATCTTGTGATATTGTATAGTTTACACTACTAATTCAATGAGATACTTAAATAAGATGTTCCTCTGAATTTAGTAGTGAACTAATTTAAGGTCACATATCATGTAGCAATACAAATATAAAATCTAATTTATTTACATATATATTATGGCTCGTGTTCATAAATACCACAGCATATCCTAACAAAATAAGATATGTAAAGTTTTGTGAATATTAGATTCACATTTTGTGAATAATAGATTTGCGCGTAGGCATATCAAGACCTTTTAATAACACGGTTAGCTCCACATTAACATATCCGAAACATTTTCGGTAATTTAAAATTTTCATATTTAACTTTTCATATTGAATATAAGTTTTGCAATAAAACCAAAGATAGGAATACATTGATTAATTTTTCCTTTAATAAAAAGAGAATGATGAGATCATTGGACGTTGAATTCATATTTTTGTTAAAAAATCACGAATTTTCCGATTCATGAACACTGAGAGAAAATATTATCGCGGTCATGGAAGTTTTGATAAACCAAATTAATAACAAAACTGGTAAATTTATTTCTTGTTAAATCTTTATTTAATGACGAAAGCAAAAAGCTAATGAAAGAGGATTATTTAATACGTTAGATAAGTATTAAATAATTTTGACGTATTGTTTTGAAATAATCGCTTTATTGCTTGTAACATTTTTTTTATGTGGTTACATTTCTAAATAATATGACTTGATTATTTGATTCGATATTCTGTATATGGTTTTTACTGAAATATATTTAAAATATCGTGAAACATTTCATTTATCGGTAACTTTAGAATAAGCGAGGCATTTATAGCACATGATTGTGGAAAAGACCTCGGTATGATGTCAGGAATATGAGTGTAAAATCTAGGGAAAAATTTAAATGTGGAAATTACAAAGTGGGAACTGTTACTAGCTAACTTTCAAGAATAACTTTGTATGTAAATATGTTTTCCTGCAAAATGTGTTACTTGTAGCAACTATACGTTTAAACTATACGCTTATGTATCAAATCATAAAAAAAAGTAAATTTAATACTTATTAATATTGGCATGAACGTAATACTTCAAATAAAAATTACGCAATTGTTAATAATAACATATTATTTTTCTTTAAATTCATTCTACGACTCCGTAATTATCTTCCTACTTATTGATTCAATTATAACTCAATTTGACAAACGGAAAGTACAGGTTAATGCTTCTGATTATAGTTTAATTAAAAGTAGAACAGGAGTTATTAAAGTTGCTGCGTTTTTCAATAAATAATCTACTTATCCGACTCTAAGTTGGTTGTCGTTTTAAAAACAAAAACAAATAATAATATAAAATTCCACAAATTTTCACAAAATTTTAGATCAATTATCGTGATATATGAAATGTTTCACGTAGCCCTAAATAAATTCTCACAAAGTTCAATCGCTCGTGCTGCAATGTTTCGCATGATCTTTGCCAGATCATCTATCGTTCTAGCGGGACGCATTTCCACTACGTCTTTTGGTACGTGGTTGCCTTTCAAAGACATCTTTTTTCAGCGGTCGTCAATTTTGTGCGCAATATGTCTTACCCGTTGCCAATTTGTCCTGCCAATCCTACTGACTATACATGACTTCAATATGGATCTGTCCTTTGCTTAGAGTAACTCATTTGCCATGCGATGTACCATTTTTACGTTATTCTATTCCTGATTATGTGAAAGTGGGTACTGAGTTCACTTTTAAAATAAAATGAAGAATGATCCAATATGTAGAAAATCGTCAGGAAGAGATTCATGTTTACTTTACTTATGAACATGGAAAAAATGATATCAAAACAACTATGCACTGTAAGAATATATATAAATATATGTGATTATATATATATATATATATATATATATATATATATATATATATATGTATATATATATATATATGTGGGTGTGTGTGTGTGTGTGTGTTTGTTTTTTTTAATTGTACACACTTTTCCATATATAAACGAAAAAATATCTTAAAAGATAAAACTAGGCACCCCCTCTACCCATAATGCTTGTGTGATAAATATTAAATTCAATAAACTTGGACGTAAAGTTCTAACTCATTAATTTTTTCACTGTAATAATTTTGATGAGATTCCTATGTGGAAAATATGTTCGTGCAAACATTCTTGAAGTTTTAAAAGAATATTTGAAGGTGCGAAGACAGCAAAGACAAACATTTGACGAAAGGAACATTACATTGCGTTTCCTCGCACGTGGTTGCCTTTCGAGAATCTTTATTCCCTAGCCTAGCTAGTTTTGCCTAGCAGTTTTCGGTTCTGAGCGGTCTATGACCTGATCATTGCCAGTTCGGCCTGACAATCCTACGAGCCATGTCGGTTATTTTAGTCTTACTATGGATCTCCTCATTGCGAATTATATCTCGTACGGAAATCCCGCGTACGTATTTTTCCGTAGTTCGCTAAGTGACTTTGATTATTTTTACAAGACCATCAGAAATATTTATTTTTATCATTGCATGTAATCATTATTTAGTAATTATAGATATGTCGTAAATATCGAATTCATCAATTAATTTTAACCGAGTTTTATTAATATACACGAGGATGTTAAACGAAAATTTTATTTTTCATAGTTAACATTATTTATCTAATGTGAGGTATCTTATGCAAATCACACACTAATACATATAAATATCAGAAACCTTAAAGCTTTTTTCTTCTTAACAACACACGTATTTAGTAAAGTTTCTAATAACCACCGTTAACTCCACATTAACATAAAAAAACATTAAATACATTTTACCTAAATCTTTTTATTTACGTTTGTATTTTAAATCTTGTCAAGATCTTGAAAGATATCAAAAACACTTCTTGAAATCAACTACATGCATAAATAGTTCATTTTTTTATTTAGTATAAAAAGAGTATTAACGCTACATTTCCATAGCAGAATACCTTCACAGATGAAATAAAATTTTATATTCAATTCTTTTCTGTATTAAAGGTTCCACTACTCATTTTTTCCTACTTCACAAAAAAATATATATACTAGTTCTTACATATACATAACACGACTGATTGTATACGTACGTAAGTATTTGGAGTATACGTAGTTCAAAGGCAGCACAATCAGCCTGGAATTCAACCTCGACGCGAACTTTCATATTCTCAAAGGCAAGACACCGTCGCACCATTTTCACTGTGTTACTTTATTCTCTGCTGGTATTTGCCTCATTTCCAGAAGATGATAAAACCTAAGAATAGTACAAAATATATAAAGTTTTGTCTGTGATCAACTTAATGCCATTTCATATGTTAGAAATAAAGTACAGAAATAGGTTCTTGTCGATGTGATCGAGCGACGATTTGAGGAGACATTTATTTAGAATCTCTTTAAGTCTACCAGGGATTGCCTCGAATGTTCTTTAGTATATCGATGACTTGTGTAGTATATTTTAAGTTTTCGAATTCATCAATTTCTTAACTTTTTAGGGTTTTGAAGCCAAATGGCAAAAAAACAGAAACCTTACAATTTCGTCCTACCGGTCTTTCTGTCTGACTCCTGTCTATCCGTCTATGTGTCACAGCTATTTTACTCGGAGACTATTGTCACTATATAGATGAAATTTGGTTGGTAGGTTTTTTCTATGAAATACATATAATTATACAGTTTACATAGGTTTGAATAATTATATTGGTTTAAAAAAATGAGATAGGAGTTCCAAAAATAACTTTTTTGTTTAAGTCAGTGGTTAGTAAAATATGAGCTTCTGAAGTCTCAAAATGTATTCAATTAATATGCGTAAAATTGAGAAAAATTAAGATAGTAGAACTTAAAATAAACTTTCGACGAAAGTCGATTTGAATTAGATACCTGTGTAGTCTTTGAGATATGGGATATTTTACATACCAACCGCAGCAATAACTTTGTTTTTCAGAGTGTCTGACAAATACAAACTTATAAGTTTAATATTGTTTGATTCTACGGAACACTTCGTGAGCGAGTGCGCCTCGCATTTGTCTGGTTTTTATAATTAGGTTCCACATAAAGTAGTAATGTTTATAATAATTCGTTCAACATCATTTGTATAGTCGCAATTCTTTATTGTTCATTACTACTTGAATATTCCTATGCATTTGATTATACGGAGTACTGAGTCACATGGGGATGCTCACTATCTCGTTTCATGTGAGGTACGACAAAAACTAAAAAATACTGCTGTTTATTAGGACAAGAGTTGTTCTATTGATTTAAACCGAATTAAGAAATTCTAGTAATTATCAACTGTGAAAGATTATACTGTAGTGACGCATCCAATAAAGTATATAAAGAAAGCATGTGCCTAAAATATAAAAAGTAAGAAATTTAAAAGTAAAGTGGAGCTTAAATATGACTGAATTTAATTATATAGATGTGGAGTATGTTAAATTTATTATTAAATTATTTTAGAAGACGTGTCACCAATAGCATATTTATTTATTTGTAATCTTAATGTATTAAGCATAGTTTCATTTGTTTTCATTTAATTAATAATTAAGTCTGAATTACACATAATTTGTCGCTTGTGCGTATCAAATAAATTTGTTTTCTTTGAAAATGGATCACAATTCACTTAAGTTTCGATGATACAAACACCCAATGAATACTCCAAAAACATGTTCTCAATCCTATTTATATAGATTAAATTCTGTGTTCTTTATCACGTTGTTGTAACTTCGGATGTCGGATCTTATTGCTCTATCGATGAGGATTACCGAAATTATCAAAATTTAACATTTTTCAAACATTGGAAACAAGGTTTCACTGGGTCATCGAAAATTACATTTCATCCATCATTGTGTACGTAATTATAGGTTGTTTTCCTCGCGTTTCAACCTAAAAGGAATTCTTGGAGCAACTATACTCTAAGTTTTCCAAGTGAAATATCCATATTTTATTTGTTTTTTTTGGTTAGCCCTTACTGGAAAACCGGGTCTTGCAATATATTGCTAACGATATCTAATTTCTGTCTGTGAGTAATGACTGCAGATGGTATAAAACTTTGTCCCGTGTTCACATTTTATGTCATGGCTCGAATCAGTATCGAAGCGGACCTCTATTTGTTGTGACCACCGGGAACATTGCCACATGCCAAATTACTGGTGTCTGAGGGTTTTCATTTTTGAAAACGTTTCAACGAAATGCGTACTTTTTTCATCCGATTACTTGAATTCGTGCTTCTTACTTCAGACTGCAACTTATTACAGGGTAAATAGTAAGCTATAATGAACTGTTTAAGTGTTTATATTGAAATAAGCAAAGTAATGGATATTGAGAGCACTGCTAATGATATTAGAAGTAAAACTTTGATAGAATAATAAATAAAACCTTTTTTTAGTAGATTTGATTGTTGCAAATTTCATATATATATATATATATATATATATATGTGTGTGTGTGTGTATATATATATATATATATTTATATATTCATTTGCTTCATATATGATGACGTGACTGAAGTCTAATAATCAATTTGTGTTTTCTATTATTTACATTAAAATGACTACGTAAAAGCAGGTTAAGGAACTAACGCTTACAGGGGAAATAGTAACCGATAATAGAATAAAATAGCTTCCTTTTTTTCTAAAACATCTGAGCTTAATTTTATTGTGCCTCTGATTAAACTGAATTTGTAAATTGAGATTTATTTTCATAATCATCCACCAAAAGGCAGTGTCTTAGCTACATTTGCGTCTTCAGCTCTTGCTTTAAAGGATGGTTTTTATGTTTGTATTACTATTTCAAAGAGAAAATTAATGTACAATCATCTGCTGTCAACAGCAAAAATGGGTCACAATTTTAGGAACGAAACATTAAATTGAATTTGGCAAAAAGAGGTCGGTAAAGCTGTCGCAATTGAGGAGATGATCTAGCTATGAAATACGGCAGAATATTCCACAGCGATTGTATCAGATCTCTTATTTCAAGTTGAGATATTTATTTGCCATTTTGGTCTCAAAATGATCTCAAAACTATAAAATTTTCTATTTAGTGTCTTGTAGTCAAATCGTCTAATTATCTATGTCTATTGCAACGAAGCTGAAATTTTTCTTTTTATTACGAATTTAATAATAAAATTATCAACGGGTTAGTTATTCGATGTTTTTTACTTACTTTCTATTCTATGTTAATAGTTACAGTACATGGACCTGTAGGCGATAATGCCAATTGTTAACATTGATAATGTCGATTTGTTTCCACCAAACCCCATTTTCGACTTACAGGTTGGCCCAAAGCGTTGGACATGACTAAAAGTACGAGG
Source organism: Druceiella hillmani (assembly GCA_039881145.1). Taxonomy (NCBI): domain Eukaryota; kingdom Metazoa; phylum Arthropoda; class Insecta; order Lepidoptera; family Hepialidae; genus Druceiella; species Druceiella hillmani. Next base: position 886,408 of record JAYKKI010000049.1, read on the forward strand.
ATTGTACTTTTGTTTGATTGTTGAAGTGTATATAATAACATGAAGAATATTTAATAAAATGAGTAAAACCGATATTAATTCAAATTAAACGTAAAACTAATTATAATTATTGTGTACTACTTAGCAAGCTCCTTATAATCACAATCGCATTCATGAAGGGGTCAACGGAGCAGAAATAATACAAGATTGGGCTCCTCTCGCAATATCTCATTGACAAGCGCAAGTGCGCTGAAAATAGGTAAAGTCAGCAGAATGTTCTTGAATCATGTGAGCAGATCAAATAAAATATGGCTCGTCCTTTTATGTAACAGGAATGAGCATTAAGGTTTACCAAATCCAAGGGTGGGGTTGTCAACTTAATTACTTAATAATTTAAGGAAATGTGCGATAAAAAGAAAAAAATATATTATTATAAAATCTGAATGTAAAAAATGAGGATAGTATTTAAATATTCTTTTAAATAAAAATCTTTTTTAATATTTTCTGCCACATGAGCACACAAGTTACCTCATGCGGAGAACACATGCTCCGTTGCCTTTAAGAATAATTAGTGTTCACCCCATTTGTAATTGCAGAGACCTAATTTCACTATGAACTTAAGTTCAAAAGTTATCAACCTGAGTCTTAGTCCGCCAATGGGATTGGAAAGGAGGTCTATGTTTGTAGAATGGAAGTGATTGAAGCAGCAACAAAACGTAAGGTTATTTTTTGTACTAGGTTCATAAACCTTATTAATATTGCATGTGGTCTCTACTCTATTACATCTACAGCGACTATCATAATTAAAAAATGCGAGTCCATACTTGCTGCAATAACTACAAATATGACTAAATCTAAGCAGTATAGAAATGCAAACTTACAACAAAAATAAATCATTTGAAGAATGAAATACCATGTCTTTGCAGCGAAATATAAAAAAAAATTGAGATCAAGCTAGACAAAACAAAACGTATTTCAAAAGGATTATAAGTAATTGTACAATGATACATAAACAATTTTAGTCAACAATATTAGATAATGTTTTATAATCAAATAAAGCAAATATACAAACTTTAGGTAATGGAGCTATCAGTTTTCTCCAAAAATTATTTAAATTATAAAATAACTAGAATAATATCAACATGTTCATATGTAAATAATTCTAATCAATAATATTTTATATTCTTGAACATTGAAAATATGTAACCTTCCTCCGATTTAGCTTTTCTTATAATGAACAATTAGCTAAAAACTGAATGTCTACTGACAAATATCATAATTAAACACATCATTAGGTTCACGTTTAAATTGAGTTTGAATATATCTTCCTCGCATAACTAATTATTTAACTGAATTTGAATATATTGTCTTGTTCATAATTAACGTGACAGATCAGTGTTGGTCGGAATGTTTTAAACTTAACGCCAATTTCATCTATTCCATGTTTCCTTGTTTTCAATATCCTTAAATCTTTCTTCAGCCTTTCAATGAAGCTGGGCTTTCATTTGTTTTAATTCGAACTAACAACTAACCAATTGGTAATACCAATAATATTTATTTTTTATCATTTCTTCCATCCACAGTACACGATCTGCCTATTGTGAGTATATAAAATAGAAATTTTTAATTAAATTTTTTAATCGGTAATTACAATACACACTATTTTCTGTAATTAAAAATATACAGCCCTCTGACAAGAAGAGGCGACATGTACGAAAGAACGAATGGTTTGATAGAAAACGAGAGAGATTTTCTTCAAAGTGAAGGTTCCCTTTAAGTATAATCTAGTAAAGTAAAATCGGCGATGTGTGACAACAGCTTTGACTAAAATTTATTTAAGCATATTTATTTCTCGAAAGGTAAAAAACTGTATTCAACAAAAATTCCTTTACGTTGAAAATGTTTTTTACCTCCACGATCAAGGATTTTTGTATACAGTAGTGACACAAACGAAGAAAACCGGAAGCAATTTCAAACGGGTATATTGAAAACTCTTGGAACCCTTTACTTAATTTACGTTTCGTATGTAGAAGTTTTTTTGGTATCCGGGATGATTTTAAGCTCTTGTGAATCTGATAATGAGTAAGACTAAATATTTTTATATGAATTATATTTTTTTAAAAATTGTTCAATCTCGGAATCTTGAATTTCATATATATGCAATAAAAAGTGATGTAAATGAATATATGATCTCACAATACCATAACACAAAAGGGGGACTTCTATAAAGTCAGTTGCAAACTGATTTATGTGTACGGTTGTGGGAAAGAGGATTTACAAATAAATGAGCTTCATAGAAGTTGGAAACAGTCAATCAATCAATATTTCAATGTCAATAGAGAAATACGTGTATTTAATTTACTATAAATTTTCAATTATTTTTCTTAACTTTTGACTAGTAATTGCACTCTTTATTTAGTATAATTTATTATCTATCCAATCAACCAAATGTATAAAAAAATGGGCCAAAAATTCCTGAAAGTAATTGCTCTATTATTATTTTCTCTTAAACGCTGTTTTGGTTGATCAATATGAACAGCATAAAAGAAATATTTGTTCAATATGGTATACACCTCCTCTGCGGCAATTTAATTACTTGTGATAAAAATGAACAAAATTTACCTTCATGAACGTATTTATTTGACGAAATTTTACTAAAAACTCAGGTATACTTTCACATAAAAAAATACAAAAAAATTACAGAATAAATAGTTGCCTTACAGGAATCTTATGTAATCCATTAAAATATTTTTTCAAGGAACTAAATCTGAAAGTTTTCAACCAGGATAGCTGAGATAATTTATTACAACTGTCTCTTTATTTTTCGTGGCCTGCAGAAGTTGTAATAAATTTAAATATATTCCATTAAAGGAATTTACTTAACTAATTTCAAAAACATGTGCACTTACTACTCATACCTTATTTAAAATTTCGGAATAAATACTTTTGAGTGCTAGCTATTAAATTTTTTTCATCAAGCGGTTTCCGAGAAAAAACGGCGGTGACGGACGGATCCTAAAATTGGTGGTAAAACTAAGGAAAATTGTCTTATGAAAAATGTGGGGTCTTGGCATTGGAAATGGTGAAAGTGCTGAGTAAGCACAATGTACTCTAGCTATTTCTTTTTTAAAACATCGTAAGGGCGATAAAAGAAAATATGCGGACATGTATATTTTTGAGCAAATTAAGTTGAATGCTTATCTTTCATTATGAGATATAAATATGTAAAGGTTTAAATAATTGATGACCGAATGTTTTAATTGAAATGCTTATCTTCCATTAATTTTCAACTTTATTTTATTCGAGCTTTGGTTTGCAAGCTAAAGTGATTTGAATAAAAGGTACATTAGGTAATGAAAAATTAAGGTTGAAGCCATGCGTGAACCGCTTTAAGTAAGGTCGGGGAATCTAAATAAAAGTTTATACCAAAAAGTAAAATTCACTATGTTGTTAAATATTAACAAATGTTAACTAAATATACAAAACTGTTTTGTAACCGGCATAAATAGCAGATAAACCACCTGGTGGATATGATTGTAACCGGCATAGATAGTCGATTAATCACCTGGCGGACATATTCCTACTAAACCCACTCATAGGTTTCCTGTAACTATTTCTCTACGACATTTTGAAGACTGAGCAGTTGGGAAAAAAACTCAAGAAAAAACTCTCGGCCTTCAATAACTAAAAGAATGATAAAATAGAATAAAAAAATGTTGAAGTGGTTATAATTTTCTTTATAAACATACAATCATATTTTTGGAACGAAGTTCCATACGGCAGGCTTGGAGGAGATAGGGATTTTGCTGCGCGACCGAACTGAAAAAAATGTGACAGTAAAACCGTAAGAAAAAGTCCGTGGAAAAAGTCCGTGGAATAAAACCGTTAAATGAGACGTGCGCAGGCGCGACAGTCGTATACACCAGCGAGTAGTGTATAATACCTTTCTCTTTTTCCCTCTTTCTTTTCGTTCTCTCATCCCTTCTCTCTCTATTACCACTCCATCCCGCCAATGCATAGTATATATTCATGAATTCATGGACAAGCACGTGGCGAATACTCACATTATAGATATATTTTACTCGTGAGTATTTTCATATAATTTCAAATCGTCAAAACAATAATAAATATAGTAATAATGGCAAGTTAAATAACAAGTGACTTGAATGCAATTGACAGTGATAATAGTGGGAAATTATTTTGTAATTATTTCTATTTCTATGTAATTTTATGTTGTCAAACAAAAATAAAGAGACATATTTTGTTATTTTAGTTGATAATTTGAATTACGATTTTTTTTCATTTTACGTAATTTATTATTTCTTAAAATACTGAATTTCCTAAATACTTTCCTGTCCTTAAATAAAAACTAATCAGCAAAATTTAAGAGAAAAATCAAGAAAACCTACATAAAATTGAGCACGATTTTTTTTTTGCAAATTGTGTCGATTCTACATTAGCCGAAGGAACTTCGTTCCTACCTGGTGTCCCACGACACCACATCTTTTTTATCAAAAAGTCTCAAATGAATCAAACAATATATAAACATCTTTATATACCTCTAGTCGCCATCCAATAACGCAACATCCCTTTATAATTAAATACGGAATTCTAATTATTTTTTAATATGCTCGTCCTAAAATTTTGCGTATAAATATTATTGTTTGTCTGCTATTTAGATGTGTGTGTGCAAGTTATAGTCAAATCAATATTAAACATAAATATTATACAAAAATATTATAAAATTTTATTGAATTTTATACCATAATATTTACGAAAATTCTAGTTCCATGTTATTTAGATTTCCAGTCGTGGAACATTATGTAAACATGAAACCAAATATCAAGGAAATCTTTCACGCTTTTTAACGAAATAAATTATTTATTTACCAAAAGGTTATTTCAATGTAACATTTTTTTACTTTATTATTAATAACAATTATATAAGTCCATTTTTTCTTAACCTAGTAGCCAACGACCGATTACACATGTTATTGTAATCAATAGTCTATTTTTTTCAACCTGACATGAACGTTTATCTTAAAAAAGTGTCTACGTAAAAGTCAAAAAATTTACTAAATTATAATTATTGAATTAAAAAAAAATTAATTTCAATTAAATTTGAAACTTTCATAAGATTTGAGGAAAACATAACGACAAATAAATAATATTTTTAACAGCACCTTAACATCACATTGTAATAAGGTAATGATTTAACTCTGTATAATATTCAAACTATATTAAAATACATTTAGCTGATCTGTATATACATAGATACACGTAGAAAAAGGACACGCCAATCATAATTAATCTTACAAATCTGACAGATTGGTGAGATGGACGGATCCACATTTGATACTCTATAAATCCAAAATTCTTTGAAGGATCTATTTGAAATTTGGTTTACAAATACATTGTAGTTTTATCAATTTATTATAATCAATATAATCAATTATTGCCCCTTGGGAACCTGAAAAGTTGTGAGTGATAGCATACATCATTCATAATTTAATATTTTTTTTGTTCTACATATATTTAATCTAAAATGTATTACATAAAGATCTACGTATAATTATAAATATGAAATATCAATCGAAAAAATATTGGTCGATCATGGGGCTCGCAAAATTGCTTAAGTTTTCTTACGTCATTAGAAAAGGGAGCATTGATTGAAATATCAGACATTTCCTCTCAAGTCCCCTTCATAAAGTAGTCATAAAAATATATCTAATTTTGCTATTGAGAACTGTGAATATCGGCTAAAGAAATAATTGTTAACGATATATGAAATTCATTCCGTTAACAATTATTGTCACTAACATGCTTATAAACTATGCTCACTAACATGTTTATAAACTATGCTTACTAAAATGTTTATAAACTCTGCTTATTAACATGTTTATAAACTATGCTTACTAACATGTTTATAAACTACGCTCACTAACATCGTTATAAATTATGCTCACTGACATATTTATAAACTATGCTCACTAACATGCTTATGAATTATGCTCATTAAGATGCTTATAAACTATGCTTACTAACATTTTTATAAAGTATGCTCACTAACATGCTTATGAATTACGTTCAATGTCACTAACATGCTTATGAACTATGTTCGACACTCCATTTGACTGATTAATTAATTTACAAATCAGTTTATTTAGAAAACCGTGAAACATTACTTACCATTATCAGTTTGCGTGGAGTTGAAAGGTTATATCTTCAGGTCTATACATTACATCAAATTAATTGCATGTACATATTTAGAAATTAAATATTTCCCCTTTGTTAACTCGCCTAAATGACATGTTACTAACATTCTCTTAGACTTTACTTAAATAAAGTCTATTAATATTAAAGCAAACGAAATAATAATAAATAAAAAAGTTATCAACGGACCCCACTCGAAAACTTGTTTTGAATAAGAGTGTTCCTACACATATCAAGTTGAGTATTAAATATAACATCATTGCTAAATTCGGTGTTGAGAGAAAATATTTGTGGATATAAATAAAATAAAAATAAAATTTATCGAATCTAAGCTGATAAAAATATTTGTTAATATATTGCAACAAACATTACCTTGCTTTCTGATTCCTTGAACAAGGATAAACGAAAATTGTTTTATCCAGACAATACAGCAACAATAATGCTTTTTCTACGTTGGATATGAATGCATTAGGGTAGAATATGTGAGTATTTTTTAGCATTTGCTCCATGTTTTTCACAGAATGTAAATACGAATTCATTCTCAAGAAGAAATGGATACATCCTGTCATTTCTCGCTTAAATATAATTATGAAGCATTTTTCTCTTAAAGTAAAACACGATATAAGCAAATGGAAACGAAGTACTCGAAATTTTTTCTTTAATTCCTTATGCAGTGTGGGTATCCGTCAAAAGGACAAGTATGAAGATCTCAAAAATTTTTTACAATTTTGGAAGTAAATTATCAAGGATATATCGAAAAATATGTAATAAAAAGTTTGTTCCCCTCCCATTTATTTCGAAAATTATTCATAAATAACAGGGTCAAAGTTTGCAGAAAGACTACAACTATGATTCTAGATATCATATATTTGACACATCTTCAAATGAGGTGCGTAACACTCGACAAGCGGGCCAGACGCGCGTTTTATTATTATAACTTGCACGCTGAGAAACTAAGTATCTTCGATGTTACGTTTTACACTCAGTTTTAAAGTTATGTAAAAATAATGCTACTATCTAGTATATAGGGTACACCATCGAGAATAAGATTGGATTGCTTGTGAAATTGAATTTCTAGTTGTGAAATTGTTTAGAATTTTGTGTATTGTTAATTTACAAAAATATACGAAAATATATGAAACAGTATATTAAATGACTATGCCGTAAAATTATACGAAAGGAACTATTCAAATAATTTGACACTTTTGCAATTAACCACTCATATACTTACAACACTTCTCTTTATGTTTTCTGACCCTAAATTATAATAAAAACGTACACTTGATATTGATTGCTCAACAAGGTGCAAATAATTTATTATCTAAATATATACTTCATATGATTTATTACGTAGTACATATTCAGGAAAGATTACTGAAAATTTAAAATTCATTGAGTGCTTCCAATTGCCTATTTAATGCTGTAACAACCAAAATTATGAAAAAAAGATCACGGATTCACAGCTTACGGATTTCACCTATACAAGTTAACAGATGAAGTGGAACTTCTTTAACGTTTCATATTAGTTAATAATTTATAATAAGTATTAATTTGTTTTTAATTAATTAACGTGAGTACGTATAACGTTAATTAACGTGAGTACGTATAACGTGATACAAAAATTATACGTACGTGGGTACGTATAATTTTTGTATCATATTCTAGACAAAAGAAGACGCTCGACTTAAGGCGCGAACATTGGTGCCGAACTACCGGTCCATTGTCCGATCAGCGTTTGAATAAATTGTTTGACATTCTTTACCGCCACTTGGTTAGTGCTTGCTTGATTCTGCTCATGCAATATAAAAGTCAAACTCTTAAAACAAAGTCAAACTCAAACTCAAGCGTTATATACTTTTAATGTGACTTAGACATCGGTAGGAAAATGTTACATCAAACATATTTTCAATCACAAATATTAGCGCAAACACAGACCTTTTAAGATTTCTGTGACTGTTAAGTGAGACATAAAAGTATAATTTTCTTATACATATCCACGTTGATGTATTAGATATAAGCAGCCAAAATTGACTGAATTAAAATCTCTCCAAATTAAATAAAAACAATATTCAAAATGTCCAGTCTCATTTCATCGATATTTATTTAAATATCTCATCTGTTCTGGAATTGAAATAAACCCAGCTTTTAAGGAATAAATTAAATTTAAACTTATGTTCGCGAAAACCTCTTTGGGGAAATGAAAAATTGGCACGAAGCAACAATATATTCATGTTTACCGCGTGCGTATTGATTTTCATTGAAAGATACGCTTATATCTGTAGACTTAATTTTATTAGGTGTGAGAAAAGTAATGAAAAACTACTGGGTGAAAACGTAATATAATTGGAAAAAAGTGCTCATTTTACAAAAAGTGCTCGTTCAGTTCAAATGTTAATGCTGTTTAAACAGAGTAGATACGAAGATGCAGCATAAAGCTAAGTTGGCTTTGATTTAATTGCATCTGTCAGATCGTTTAGAAAATCTTCTTTAAACAGTTAATATTTTTTCCTCAACACCCTTATACTGTGACCCATATCTGCATACAATGATGTTCTCGGGTTACCAATATTTTGCTATTTAAAATTTTATTTAAGAAAGTTAATTTTAACGTCTGACTATTTCAATGACTTCTTTTAGAATTACTAAAATGGCTGCAATAAATTATTGATCCCTTTTTCTAAATACCAATTAAGTGAAATAAAAGTGATGAATCGCGGTTGCATTTATGATCGCGGGAGTTAGAATGAACGGTGTATTAGTCGATGTGATAAAAATATTGATAAAAATATTGTAGGAAAGTTTATTTCTCTGTTGGCTCTAATATGTGGAACCATACGTCTAATTTTAAAATGTTTTTTGTGTTTATGCTTTGAGAAAATTATAGACTACACATGATCAAACTAAAATACATAGGAGTACACCTATAATAAAAATGTATCAAATGTAGGGAACACTATTTAAACCATGCAAGATAGGGAGAGAGAGAGACCGGTTTATTTATTAACTGGTCTTCCCAAGTATTCATGCCAATATACTGCTGACTTCGACAAATGAAATCATTTGGTGAACGGAGCGGGGGCGTTTAGCAATCGTGAGGGAAGAATAACAAAAAGAAATCAGCTAATTTAAGGTAATTCTACATGGGGTAGAGCTACTTGACGATAAAATTGAAACGAAGGAAACAATTAAGGGATCATTCATGATTAACAACAAAAGAAAAGAAAATATCTTTTAGCATACGAATCAGACTCAAGAGTAATTTTAATCAAATATTAATTGCAGCAATGGTTGTAATTACAATCATTAGAAATTAGTTAATCATGGCAAAATCTGCTCGGCATAGGTATATCATACCCTTCAAATAATGACATATAAATTAGTTGAAGTACAGTTTTTAGATTCATTTTCATTTTCTCAGCATTTAATTGATAAATACAAATTCCTTAATGTGATTCCAAGTTTTTTATCGAAGTTTTTATTATTCCAAGTTTTGAACTTAAGTGTAAACTGTTTTTTAATTGAAGACGAGCAAGTATTCTCTTCTGAGTATCAATATTATTCATGTATTTATTTATTTATATACTTTCATTGATATATTACAGGTAAATTATTAGTAAAGATAATTAATTAATGGGTTAAAAATTAAAACCAAAGGAGGTATATATTAAACATAGAAGATATACAAACATAAATACAAAATAGCACTATGAAACATAACGATGACACGTTTCGACCAATTTGCTTTCACTTATCATAAACAAATCACAATCTGGTGCGTCTATGTTCAGATGTTTGAGCAGCTGAATACAACGGGAAACTCTAGAGTTTTGATATAGTGCTGTCCTAGAGGGTGGTATAGCAAACAGGTGATAATTGCATGAAAGCAGGAAATTGTCAGTCACGAAGAATGAAAGTTTACTCAATAATCTTGAGCACAGAATTTTTCCTTTTGAAAGATAAATTTCATAAGCGCAAGGCCTCTGTTGGATTGGGATGAATATAAACCTGGCATAACTAAAGAGAAATTTATTGGAAATAGAATCTATTGGAAATAAAATTCTCATACGCAGATATCAAAGGAACGTCTTTTGCACACGTTCAATTATCAAACAATACTTGGCTTTTTGGGGGTTTCTTAGTCTTATAGTTCTTAGTGCTAGTCTACATCTATGTCAGCAATGAGTGTGTAACACACGAATTGATGACATAGATTTAGACTAAGAGAATAAAATGTCTTGGCATACTCTGTTACAAACTTTTTATACTTTTGACAAAAAGTTTCTAACAGAGTATACCAAGACATTTCATTATACTTCAAGCAATAAAAGAAGGATTTGACATGACGAAGGACAGAACAAAATAAGAGAATTAAAATATATATTAATTGGTGGAAGACAATAAATAACAAGTGTTTACTTATTGTTATTTTAAACAAATTTTATAATTTTTATTACCTGTAAGGCTGGAAAAATTGACTTCCAATACAAAAATGACATGAACGCTATTATGGAATACAAGTTTTTAAATATAATAGTAACGGTAGCTCCAAACGTTTTAAATGTCAAACTCATTTATTTTATGTTTACTATTGTAATACGTACTATGTATTTTAATACATACTATAATGTAGGATTTTTTAATTTATGATTTATCAGCTACCTTCAGGCAACTTTTACCAGCGTGAGTTTTCAGATAACTTGAATGACATTTAAAAACATTTGTAACTCAAAAAAATTATTTGAAAGGTTTCCTTTTCAAATTACATATTAAAGATAATACTTTGTATTCAGTCACCTTTTCAAATTATTGATATATAATTGCATACCTCAAGAGGAAAAAAAATTGAAATTCTTGTAAAATCCCTGACGATTCCATCTGTCTCTAACAGCTGTTTTTTTCTGAAAGCCTAATAAGTTAAAACTTGAACTTTTAATACAAATTGTTAACCCGCACCCATTTCATTACCAAAATTTAAAATTAAATTATATAAAACAATTTTAGCAGGAGCAAATTAATTTTCCTTTTTAAATCAATTCTTCTTTATAATTTGATATGTGTTGTGGGATATCAACTAAATAACACTTTGTATCGGTTCATGTAGCTCTCTTCAAGATTTATCGATTAAGACTTAGATGATCGTTGTAGCTTATATTGTGCAGAAGTTTCTAGAGGCGTAATAATAACTCTAAAAGGGCGCCTACTTCCCTTGCGCTCTGTACGTTCGTCCCACTCTGTATGACAAATTCTCATCTGTTGGCTCTCAAGTGATGTAACTGCATTTTATAAGGAGATGAGTTTAGGATTAGGAAAAAAAATTTGAAGCGTACTTAGTATTTCAGTATATGCACCATCCGACATTGGTGCCAATAGGCCAAATGTTATAAAACGAACAGATTATTTATGAAGTAACATTTAAAAAACAATTACACTAAATATCATTTGGCACAAATTGCGAAAACCTCATAATGGAACAATTTGTATTTAAAACTGTTTAGTCGCATATGCTCAAGCGCTCTCACGTGGCGAGATCTGCCCAAGAGCTCTTCCTTAAAACGATAGTCACGTATGTAAATTTACTGGCTCTGTCCTCGCTAACTCCGAGCAAACACGTCCGACGAATACATGTTGCAGCAAAGCTCCTCCGATTCTCAATATTACTGAGTGGACGAATCCGCGGTTTATTTTATTCACGTGCATTTTTGACACTTTAATAATATTTTGTTTCATTATAATTTCTCAAACAATTCCAAAATAGAACGTCTTTAAACTATGGTCGAGATGCTTAGGATAAATATATATTTACAATAGAATCAGCACACTTATTCATTAAGGAATATGGAGACATTCTGTAACTCTAATGAATATGGAGACATGATAACAAGCACTAATAGGACTAAGAATATTTGAACTATCGAGTATAAAGTAGTTGTAAATTTACAACGCTGTATTTATTTTTAATTTGAGCAGAATTATTAAACAACATGCAATTGAATCTTCACTGCATCTCGTCAATGTTTTCTCAATGAAATATTGTATTGTTAAGCAGAGTAATATTGAGCTAAAGAAACTATCGTGGATAAGTTTTCTCTCAGCTCTCGCAAACAATAATAAATTTTAATTTGCCGTCTTTAATGGGATTTAATTGTTCATTTTAATATGTTTTGTGTAAATTATCGTAATAATCTAATAACATAAGCTTCGCATGAAATTAATTTCGTATGCGCAACGACGAGATAGTGTTAGATGCAAATTAATAATTTAAATTGTACAAATGTTTGTCGCTGGTATAACTACCATGGCATATCTATTTCTGAAATAACTTTACAAAAAGTGTGAAAAAATTATCTTATAAAAATAGCTAAATCACTCTTGAAGTATTAAAAACAAAACCATATAACATTACCGACTTTCCACTTACTTGCAAAAGAAAAAGTTACTGTTTCTCAAAATGTAAGTATTAAAAATGTCATAAATAACAAGGAGATTGATATACATGAACTCACTAGATCTACCTATATAATGATGTAAAACAAAATCATAGCGAGTTTGAAAAAGAAGTCACTGCCATCCATATCGTAGAGAAGTTCTAAGCTAATAATAGAGTAAAGGAACCTGATTTATTTATTTATTTACTATTTCACTATTTTCACAGACATTAACTGGATATACTGGGATGAAATTTACGTTAAGGTTGTTATATTTCTAGCTGACAATTTCCCATTTCGTTTATTGAAATAAATTCCAGTCACCGTGTGGATAAATATAGCGTACTGGGAATTTGAGATGTGGTACAGTGACATTATATTTTTATGTTATGCCATCGTGCCGTATCTTAATTTATTTTCAGATACAAGTTTAGGAAATTATTCAGAAAATATCATATTCCTCTCAAGGTGTACTTAAAATAATATATATTTATAAATATACATTTCTAAGTCAGATTACTGATTATCTTTTTTTAAATTTCTATGAATCTTCTAAAATTCATTTTTTATCTTTAACAATATTTAAGGACTCAATTACTGAGTGCGCTATTACATGAATATATTTTTCCTTAGATTCACGTTTTATATTATTTTTAATTTGTTTTTCTCTCGATTCCCTATTTCAGTTCAGTTTATTCACACGTATAAATAAACCCTATACCGTATAGCTATGCATACGCATCTGTGATACATGCTACAATAAACAAACTTATTTCCAAGTTTGTGGAAAGGTTTATTTTTATTACTCTTAATGCGATTCGAGTAATTTGCTTATTATTCACATAAATAAGATGTAGTGTTTATTTAAACGTATATGTTTTTTAATTATATACGTTAATAACCTCTACTGAAAAACAAATGATACACAATGCTTTACCAAAAACTTAATTTTGTGTTTAAAATTTTATATAACTTATTTTCCGTAGTGACCTTGTAAACATGAACGCGAGGTCAACAAATTTTACCAAACTTCTGGTATATCTTCGAAGCAAGCTCTTTGAAAAAAGTGCGAATGTATGTTATAATTTATATTTAATCAAATATAAGAACGTGGGAATCCGGTAGAACAATTTTATTTAATAAATTCTACTTATTATCATATAAACTGTAATCGTTATCCTCTCTTAATATCCTGTATATGAACAATAAATACGAAGATTGTTGTAAAAAAATTATTTCCAAGTTATAAATTACACAAAAATTTCCATTGCTTACACCTGTGAAAAACATAGTGAAAACTATATTACACTACGGCCGCTGTTTCCTCGCGTACGAAGCAATACGACGTGTGAGACATATGGACCCATATCGAAACTTTAAACACGTGTCGCGTTTTTATTTGAAAAAACTTTTTTGTTAAAACTTTTGCGGGTCCCTAGTACCAGGGGGTGGTCAAGTAGGTCCTCGATTTGGTGACAGCATCTCTTAAGGAAATTAGCGGCAAATTTTAAATGTGTACAGCAACCTCTAGGGTCAGCTATGTGTCACCATGCAAGAGACGCTACAAACACTTTAGAAAACTAAGACAGAAACTACTCAACACTGAGTCTGTTAGAAACGACTGACAAATCTTTGCTGCGCAAAAACATGTTTCACATATTTAATATTATTAGTTTTGTATATTAATTAAGTAAAAGGAGTGTTGTAGCCATTGTTTTGATATATGTTTGTTATTTGGTTTTATTATTTATTGAGATCTTTGTTTTATTTTGTAATGGCGTGTATTGTACTGAGGTGTAATTCCTACATAGGACAAAGGACAAAAGTATAATTTTTTCCCTGCCTTGTAACGAAAGCCGCTAAGTGTTATCCATTTTAAAAATTAATACAAATTTTATACACTAACGGCGCAAAGCAAATGGTGTATTGTGACATTGCAGATGTTTATTGTTAAAATTTAATTCGAAGAGTTACAAAGTATTCTGATACATGAATATTAACTCTTGTAATGTTGTGATAAAAAGGATTATATTTTCAAATAACACGATTATAAAAATAATATCTCATGTAACGAGTACATCCTGGTCAAAAGAAATTTTTAATGTTTTGTTTGAAAGAAAACTTCCATTTAAAGATGTTTTAGTTAGTTATAGACGCCGATTACGACATAATTTAAAAAAAATCGATTTTAAAAATATTACCACAGAAATCACAGTTTCGTGAGGAAGTTTTATCTTGTCAGAAAATTCCGTGAAATTACTTTAGACATTGTTGGGTGTATTCGCCGGTAGTAAATTGGTATTCCAAATTGAATTTGTTACTAAATAATGTTGTGAGCAGCATTTGCATTTAATCAAACATTTTTGTAAGTTTCCTTCCAATTGACAGAAAGAAAAAGAGGGATTGATTTAAATTAATATACCTAACTTAATGTTTCGTTTTTTTACAGGGCAAAAGCGTGGCTGAAATTGTATGGCAGAAATTGTGTGGCATTAAGAATTGGACAGCCAATTGGAATGACCTCCTCAGACGTCCGAGAAAATATGTAAAAATACCAATTGTGAGGATGACAATAACTACTATCTTTTCTGTCTTAAATTAACCCCATTCAATTTGATTGTGAAGGTTATGCTGAATAGACTGCTGTTGAAAATAGTGCTACTTACTAAGTTGCAGGTTACGTGACGAAGAGTTTCTTCGAAAGGACTCATAATTGCAGCACATATAAAATTTGTATTATTGATGAATCAAGACCTGGAGACTGTGATTACAAATTATTTACATCGTTTAATATGTATGATAATTTAATTGATGAGCAAGATTTATTTTTGGTTAAAGATAGTATATTTCATGTAACCAAATTTCAATTAGTTTAGATATATGCTATTAGTTGCTTATTGATAATTTAAAAGAATACTTATATCGTTATTTAAAAAAAGATAGTAATGAATGGCATATATGTTGTACAGAAAATTATTTGTTCATTAAATATTACATCAAAATGAAGATTGACTGGGCCCTCAGAAATTTAAATAGGCTTAAAAAAATACACCGTTCGGGAAAGAAAACAAAAATTTACGAAACTGGTGTAGCTTGTAATAAACTTATATAGTTTGTAATAATCTCAGTCACTCTTGTTCAAAATGTTATTCAGATGTTAATGTTATCCTACTGTTATTTATCTACCAAATTATTAATTAACTGATAAGTACATTTTTTTATTTTCCAGACTCTTCTAACAGCTTTAGGAAACATCAGCAGCAACATGGCTCATAAGGCCCGCATCCAACCAGCCTCAAAGATAGAATAGAGTTGTCACATGTGGGTAATTTGAAATTTTTAATAGAATTATTGGCATTGGAAATTATTGGTGAATACAGTTGTTGTGCAATTACAGTTGGTTACTCTGTAAAGTCATTAATTAGTCGTCCTTATAGTGTTTTAAATATGGTAAAAAATCAGAAATATTATAATTCGATTACATCATCCTCATAATTGAAATATTTCATCAATCTGAATGTAATTTTTTTTAAACTTATTTATAGATTATAGAGAGCCCCTGTGTGATAAAATTGAGAGTAGAGTAAAATATTTCCGATATCCGTTATACTTGAAACTGTCAAGTGGTCAAATCAAATAATTTTTAATTTAGATGTAGTATTTTTATTTTACATAAATATATATATATACACATATATATATATATATATATATATATATATATATATATATATATATATGAGCATAGCCAGTGTTTTGTAGTGTGGTACAGCCTCCAGAGAAAAAACTCTCCCAAATAATTCAAGTTAATTGATGGAAAAATTTTTGAATGTCAATATTGATGCATATTATTAAAGCAACCCATCATGGGACATAAAGCAAATATTTTATGTTACATGATCTTTTTAATATTATACAAATTTAAAAAATGAGATGGTTGTAAATATAATCATTTTTTTTGACTCCGCCGGCTCTTGCTAGCCCTCCCACAACAAATGCAGGCTATGCCAATGTCTATATGTAGTGTTATTGTATTGTGTTTCATTAAATTTTAATCCAATTTAACCTAACCATTTTTTCTTGTTTCCCAATCCCGATGGAAGATATCCACCACCTTCCCGTGATTTCCATTGAGAAATAACGCTGATATGTGGTATTTTAAAATAAGTCACAGAATATCACATGTTATTGGCCAAGTGTAGGATTTTGAGAAAAGTTTGAAAATATACTCCAACCACTAATATATATCGCTATAATCTTGTCTGATTTGTGTACGTTTCTGCTTGTTTTCAGATGTTGATGAGTTGTCCACTTTTATTTATGCAATTACCACCTAGTTGATTCCAGAATGCTATTTGGAGACGCCTGATGCTATTTACAATTGTATTTTTGGATTTATTTAAATTTTCTTGAATTGTATTTTCATAGTATGATATAAAAATATATTTATAATGATGTTTAAAATATATTAAAATGTATAGTAATGTCAGTTTCATATTCGTTTTTTGTCAAATATTTTTATAATTTAAATATATTTATGATACAATTACTTTTTTCTTCGATGACGCCATATGTGAGCAATAGAGGGTACGAGATTATGCATCTATGGGCGTTAATAATAATTACGCATATCTTTGTTCAGGAAGGGTGAGGCGAGGGGATAGGGGAATTAATTTGATAGCGTTTGGCCGTGTATGAAAAACTGCGACTCTTTTTCTAGTATGGATCGTGTCCGTTCTGTACCGTATCTATTCTGTGCCCAGAATCTGCCTTTAGTGACGCGCCAAACGAGCTAGCGACAGGATGTGTGCCTGCGCCACTCTGAAAGGTGAGTAATCGTAATTATTGAGTAAGTAATTTGTGTTAGTTTTTTTTTATTATGTTGTTTTACGTTTTGTCACTTGTTTATTATGGATTGTCAAATATGGATCGAAGTAAACCTGGGCCAAGTTCAGTGAATATCAACGATGACGAAGTCTTAAATACGAGTGTAGTCGATTAATGCCAAAAAAGGGAAGACGATAGTAAAACGAGTTTGATGTGCCGACGAATACGTCAACATTGGCTTCTACACACCACAATTGCACATCGGGCAGGCCAGACAGGACGAATACTTCTGGACCAGAAGTGCTCTGTCTACTCCTGCACTCGCTGTACCACTCGTTGGTCTATGGCGATTTTTTCAGGATTATAGATATGACTGCTAATAATGCATAGGTAATTTATGAAGGTCCAAATGTTGCACCTAGGCTTTCAAGACTGATCTTTCTGAAAACACTCGCTGAAATTCTAAATGAGAACAATTTGAGAATACGTCTGAACAACGGACTTTTACCAAAAGGGCTTCAGTCAACTATAGCAAATGTCGCAATACTTGATATGCATGAAGCTTTTAGCGGAAATTAGCGAAAGCTTCCTAGAAGTGGGGGGAACAATTGCTATGCTTATCCTTATAAAAAGAAATCAAAGACTGCGTACATATGTAGTAATTGCGTCAGACCGATATGTTTATTTTGCTCAAGCAGTATGTAAATATGGCGTAACTAGAACCTATGCACTTTTTTGTATCTACGTAATAGAACTGTTTTCTAATTTTTTTCGTCTGTAGTAATAGTGGTATCAAAGATGTGGAATTACTCTTTGAAATTGTTGTTAGTATTATTTTATGTTGTATTACAGAATATTTGCGTTGCAGATGTTGCCCAAAAGAATGAGTAATTTGAAGCATTGCACGTTTTTGATTTTATATAGAAGAGTGTTATGTTTTATTTGTTTTTTAATTCATGTTATTTTCGAAATAAAGTATATAACTTTGAAGTTGTTTTTCGAAATTTACTTTTTTTGTAACATGTTTTTTATAGGGCATGGCCTAAAAAGATTGATTATGATAGATGAATGACTGAAAATACATAGGTAGTATTTTTGTATGTTCTTGCATTGGCTGTGTTTATTACATAATAGGCTATAATATTAATAAAAAATTCTTAAATAATACTGTATTTCCTTTCAAAATTAACCTTTTAAAAATATGGATTCATGGGACTCGGGTAGTAATTTATGTTAATTTTTGCACCTGATAAATTAAGGGTTAAAAAGAAAAATATGAAAACATAAAATTAGACTAAGTAAACGTTAATAACTGATCTATAACTATAACAAACTAAGTGATGTATATTTACTATTAACTAATTCATCACTCATGTTACACTTAACTAACTTTGGTGTGGGCGCACGTAAAGGGAGCAGTGAATTTACTCCATCAGGTCATCGCTAATATTTCAAATGCCTAGAAGACGGAGAATTAAGAAAATCACACAAACTAACAAATTTATTACTAATTATTTCAATTATACCAAAAATCTTCGTCATCGGATCGGTCATTTCAATTAGTAACGAAGACTGTGGTATGTGTGAATTTCTCAAGTCTTTCTATTGTAGGGTTTCTGCGTATCGAACAAAAGTTTCCCAATTTTCTTTAAGGCATTTGCAATGGGATAAAATGAGGAGTGGCGTCTCGACATGTGCAGTTTTACATGTTTTGTTCTTCATTGTCATTTCTCCTTTTACTTGCGCCTACACCAATTCTATAGGGTTATATTCGCAATGACAAGTGGGCAAACGGACAACTTCATGACCAAGTTGGTTCGCTAATTAGTCTAAATAATAAACCTTTTCATGGTTGTACCGATGTACATATAGCAACATTCTGCTTTGAAATCGGTTGTTCGAATTAATTTTATTGTTCTGAAGCCATTTTTACATTTTATGTTATGATATATATACTGGATTAATTTCCTGCAAGTGGTAACTGGCATTATCCATAATGATTATGGATGGCTATTCTAAGCTCAACGGCAATCGCTGATACCACCAAGTAAACTCTTCAGCGTTCATTTGAGATTGATAGTCTTCATAGTTCGATAGCAGTTATTATTAGATTAACAGTAAATAGTAGAAATCACGTGAGTCACTGACCAAGTATTCTTTTTATCGAGAGTGTGTCCCACATGTAAATCCCTATACGAAATGTGTTTTACTGTTTCGAACGCTAGGAGACAGTGGCCTTAGTATAGGCACCTTCCAAACGTTTATGAATGCCAACAGATTCCATATATAGTGAGTTATATTCACCCTTAAATAATATTTCTTGCTTCGGCTCCTACGTACATAATTAATACATCCATTATTATTTGAAGAATATGATAATGTAGGTGAAATTTTGTAGTAAGATGAAGTTAGTAATGGACTTATTTATTATTTGAAGTTTTAGCTATATCAATCCAAAAAACCCAGTTCAGTCCCTCGATAGTTTAAACATATTTTGTGTTAATTGTTTTAATTTACAATTAATTGCTAGCAAATTAAAATAAAATGGTCCATTATATCACAGTTTATGCTAAAAAGTTCCTAACAGCTAAAAATATTTTTAACAGTTTTTAACAGTTACGTACACAGAACAGCAGAGGTTTTTAACAGTTGACGTATATGGTAATATTGTACTACTTTAGAAATCTGGTTTTGACTGCTAATTATGATAGCTTGAGACTTGCTTGGGTTAAACGAGATCAAGATTAAGCATGTCGATGGTTTTTGATAAGGAAATGAATTAACGTCTTTAATTAATAAATTAATTAAATTTATCTACGGAGTCAAGTCGGGCGTGTGAATTGACTTTGATTCCTTACAATCTGATTAATTTGTGTTAATGACGGTAGATGGTGAATCGATCTCATTGCTTTGATGACGTGATTTAGCGTGAAACCGCTTTCATTTTGAGCGCTAGGAAAATTGTTATCTTGGTTAGAGGGGCTGAATTTCTTCATATAGAAACAGTATCTTTTACGTCTTTCATCTATCTTTGAAAGCACCTATATATATATATATAATTTATAAGGGTTTAGTTACTATAATATTATTAAAATATTTATCTGTGGTAACTTAAGTGTTATTTAATTTCAAACATCAAATTTATTTAATGAAATTTTTTTCAACATTTTCTCCAATGTCTATTAAATAGTTTTTACCAGATCAATTGGAGACATGTATAGGTGTATAAGTAAAAGTATCTTTTTAGGAATTGCAAATTATTTTAATTTTTTAAATTAGATTTCAAGATTTGCATTATATATATATATATATATATATATACACATATTATATATATATATATATATATATATACACATATTATATATATATATATATATATATATATATATATATATATATATATATAAATATACATATATATGCATTTAGATATATATGCAAATTGTTATTCTACTCTATTTTATCTATTAAATTATTTCAACAGAAAATAACTACAATTTGTACGTACAAATTTATGTGCCGACATTATTTTCTTCAGAATACGTTTAATAGTAGAAATACAAATAACAATTACGAGTATCATATAGAATGGAAATATGAAAGTTTCAAAGATGCCATGATCATAAAAGTTACAAAGTACAATTTTGCAAGTAAAATGCTATATGAGCTTTCACAGAATGAGGACCGAATATCATGTGTATATCATCCATACAAAAGTTTTATCGACATGTAGTGACGTAAGATTTAATTATTATAGAGGAACGCCTATTTTACAAACTTTATCTTTACTTTTCTTTGGATAAAATTTATAATAAATATTTAGTATTTCTTCATAACAAAACAGTTAGGTTTCAATAAGTTGTCCAAAGTGTAAAAAGAAATTCAAAATTTAAAATTTTAATGTATTTTTTTCATTCTAATAATATTAAGTATTCTCTTTAAATGTACTGCTTTTAATTTTGAAGAAGTTTTAACATGAAAATATTTACCATCACAAATAAGACATTAACTGACCAGCTGAGCTATTATTGACTAAAATGTTTGAGCTACGGATTTAGGTATTTCTTTTTAATAAAACAATTTAAATTCATAAAGTTGACGAAATTAAAAAACGACTCCAGAGTTTAAAATTATAATGAGACTTTATTGCAAAGTGGAGCTGTGGTCGATCCCTTGTATTAATATTATTTATTTCCTGGGAAGTGCTTAGAGAGTATAAAAGATAAAGACCGCGGGCTGTCGGATGGCCGTAGACTGTCCGGCGGCTTGTTTTGAAGTAACTACAATTCAATAATCTATACATGTAATATACATGGCATTTCTGTACATTAAAGTTATTTCTGAAAAAAATGGAGTGGGGCTGTGTCGTGAAACGTATATGTCAGCAAGTTGCTTTTAGTGTAATGGATTGAAATGAAAACGTTATTCAGGACAAGTCAAAATGATTTAGGGGAATACTATAAAGGCAAATAGCTGTTCAAAGAGACAAAAATAACAAAAACTATTTTTTTAATTTTTGTCCCTTTAAACAGGCGTCATGTAGAAACTTCTGACCCAATTAAGACGGATTTTTTAACAAACATCGAAATATTTGAGCAACATTAATTTTTCATTTCATCGTAACTAGTTTATTCAATATGACTACTCAACCCAGCCAAACCTAAACCAATCCAACTCATTACATTCTAATTCAAAATAAAGCAAACTTAATCGAACCCAAAGGAAACCCTACCTAACCCCAATTAATTGAAACAAAAAGGAAAGTAAACTCGTTATAACAACAACCCATACCAAAGTAAACCCAATCTAACACAAAATGAACCCAATCTACCACAACGACATGCAACTTAATCATGCACTGCCCAACACAGCTCAAACCAACCCAATCCAACACAACCAAAATCAACCCAACCAAACTCAGTGTAAATTAAAGGAACTAAACTCAATCCAACACAATTCAGCTCAATTCCAACAAAATCCAACCCTACGTAATCCAAAGAAAACATAACCCAAGTCAAACCAAAGCAAACCCAACTCAACCCAAACCAACTTAAAGCCGTTCCAAGCCAACCCAACCAAACCTAACTAAACCCGGTCCAACGTGACCCAAAACCAACTCAACCCAACCCGAAGCAAACCAAGCCAAATCTAACTCAATCCAAAGCAAACCCAACTCGACGACATTTGACTCAATTAAATCCAATCCAATCCAGCTCACCCAACGCTAATCAACCCAACAAATCGAATCTAATCCAATCAAAACCAACCCAACCTAACCGAAGCAAACTCAAGCCAACCCAAAACTAACTGAGCTAAACCCAAGATATAGTTGCTTAATCGCTGCCAATCTGGCCTTCACTAATATTATAATTGGAAAATATATTTATTTGTCCTTATCAACGTCGCAACAGAGGAACCGATCGACAAGATTTCTCGCAAAGAGATAGTTGGCGCCTTGGGAAATGAGCTACTTATTATCGTCAGAAATCTTATCCTAACTGATATTATCATTGGTAAAGTATATTTATTTGTTCTTCTTTTACCTCGCAATGGAATTATAGATCGACGTATTTTTTTGTACAAATATAAAGATAAAATGATATAAATAAATTTTATTTTCGGAAAATTTTGTCCTAATTAATATTATACATGCAAAAATATATTTGTGTGTCCTTCTTTAATGTCGCAACGGAACAACCGATCGACACGATTCCTTGCGCAAAGATAAGTGGAGTGTGGAAAAATTAATCGCCGGAAATTTCACACTAAATAATAGTATAAAAACGAAATTCTGTTTATGTGTTCTACTGTCATGTCGTAATGACGCGATACTACGGCTTTGTTTTTTTGCGTAGGGGTAGTTGGCAAGCACGGAATAGACACAGGTTACTTTTTGAAAAGCTACGTACTCAATATAAATATCCCCTTAATCTCTAATTTGGAGGAAAATATTTATGTTTTCATTATAATTTGAATAAAAAACTTAGTATTTAATTTCTCTGAATCATTCTACACGCCGTTACCTGTTTTAGTTTGGTACAAAAGGGTGTAAAATTTAGTTATGTATCTTGTGAATTTCAAATTAAAACTTAAAAAAAAACATTTTTTGATTATAATCTTAACCATGACATATGAAGAAAGTAAAAAAAACTACAATATCAGATTGATCTGGGGAATGTTTAAAAGTTGAAAATTTATTTAGATCTTTTTATTTTGAATTCTAATAATTCCATTGCGGTGGTATTTGGTGAGTACCAATCAAATATAGGGTTTATACCTGGACTCCAGCTTAGTGACATTTTATAGGATTGACTTTCAGCACCGAAGAATTATTAATTTACCATTAAATCGTAGATCAAAAGCTGCTATGATTTTACTACTCTCAGTTAATTGATAGCTGAAAGATATATACAACAGTACTAACTATTTTGTAGTTTAGGAAATTATGAACAAATGATGATATCTCATAGCTAAATGTAATTGATAAATAATGATGATGCAGCATAGTCAAATGATATTCTAATAATAGGAGTTCCTTTTTAGGCAAATGTGGCTGAAATTCAGATTTTAAATCATTGAAACTGGCAGGAAATTTTAATTTTATTGACTATAAACACTTAGTTCATTACAAAAGTGGAAAATGAAACCTCTCAAATTGCCCTTTTAAATAATTTTACACAAATTTAGAACCTGACATTCTTCAAAATGATTATAAGTATTTTTATACCTCACCTATAGGTAACAAATAGCATGCCACGTATAGTATCAAATGAACTAACAGCTCTAATAAAATAGTTACGGAAAGTTAAAAACTGCAAGCAAAAAACACTAAAATAATGCTAATTATTGAGTAACTAAGAAAACAATAATTTACCGGGTTTTAACATTTTTTCCTTCATTCTGACGATATTGGATATTTTTTGCGTTATGTTATTACATTTTCTTAATACAAATTTAATAAATATTTTTTTAATTTTAAAAACTATTCGGGCAAATTTATTCGGATATGGCAAGACCTTCTCAAGTAGACGTCGAGTGGCTTATAGATTCAAGTATCACTTAAAATAATAAGGTGTATCTAGAGGATATCTTTCTTTAATTACTTTATAATTTAAGAATGAACATTAAACGCTCACTTTGCCTATGAATTCCTATGAATTCATAAAAATACTAAATATATATTGATAAAATGGTATTTTTAACGAGTCTAATGTTAATTGTATATGCTTTAACATTTGGAGAGTTTTGGGACTCAAAAATGGAACCAGGGATGCAACTTGTATACACCCTAATTTATACGTCCATTTATGTACAAATATATATACATATATATATATATATATATATACATGTTTCTCTAAAGAGAAAGCTAGAAACGCTTAGACCGAAGTTACACAGTAATATAGAAATTTCTAATATAAAATCTAATAATCACGATAAAAGCTCTTTCTTTTTCATCTTTACGAGTATATATTAATAGTAAAACCTAATAAAATTTCATTATTTGTAGATCACTTAACCCATTTAATATCTTAGAATAGGAAGAGGTCTTGGGTAAGACCGCAATAAAAATTGGAAAATACTCGCTACAGTAATAAATAAAAATTCAAAATAGGACAAAAATATGATCTATTTCAATTAACGTTCGATGTCTTGATGAAATTTCTATTTATTTTTAAATATATTGGCGCGCATCTTCAATAAATTAAAGGACGCGACGCAAATAAATGAATGTTACATTTGTTTCTTTTATATATCTCTGTATTCTTTACGGACAATTTACACATTAGGTAAAATATTAAAAAAAAATACATTAAATGTAATATTCTAAATTTGAATATGATGACAGGAATTCCAAATGTTATACTAAATTCTCCTTCAACATTTACCAAACCCCGATTTTTTAATAAATAAAATTTTACATTTTTCTCTATCAAACAATAAACAGTAGTTTTTTAATAGGTAATATCGTCAAGAAATATATCGTGCTTCCGTCAATAGCATTCTACTTCATTATTTTGAAATACAATATTTAATTGAAAATTTAATTGAGCAATAGTGCCTTCGTATGGAAAGCAATGCCCATTTGTTTCTTTTGAAGCCAAGCGTTATTTTTGCAGGTGGAAATAACATAAGCCGGCAATTTGAGCGACGTTGTTACAGACAAATCACACAACTGTGTTTGTGGGGCATTGACTAGCGGTGTTTACATGCTACTCATTTTATAAATAGTTTTGGCGAACACACCAGTGCGCGTATTCTTGCCATCTGGACTTCTAAATTTACGCAATATCTTTGTAACAAAGGAAATATGGAAAGTATAGACAGAAAGTGCATAAAAAATTTAGGTACGCGTACATACCTTATTAATGAAATTATTAAGATTAATAATATTAATAATATATTTCCTGTTCGCTATTATGTAATATTTTCGTGTATGTACATGTGTTCCATTCGATGACTAAATAACTATACGAGGCTATTATATACTGATAAATAAATAAGTGAAAATTTGTATGGACTGAAATATGATCACATTAAAACCGAGGGGAATATTTCCAATTTCTTTTATAATTTTCATTTGTTTTTATTAACTCTTTCTTTTTTTATTTTTACTATTCACTCCTTTTTTTGTTATTTTAACAAAATAACGAAAGTATTGTATTAAACTTCTGCGCAGGGTCAATGAAAGTAGAAGGATATTTTCAATGAAAATGTGAGTAAATAAGTACGAATCACATCGACGTGGATATATATATATATATATATATATATATATATATATATATATATATATATATATATAAATGTGCCTATGCATTTATATATGTATGTGTACTTCCACAGGCTTATAAAGTCTGAAAAAAGCATTTGATTGACTATGTACTTTTCATATCCAATGCCGTTCAGCAGAGTGAATAAAATGATAAGTTCCAAGCTCAGAAATCCGTTCTGCGCTTGAGTTATGTCACTAAAAACGTTAATTATATAATTGAAAAATGTAAGAAAAAAATTACTAGGTGGGAGCCGGCAAAAATGTCATTCTTATTGGTACCATTCATAGATGATACCTACTCTTATTAACAATAACGGAAAGCTATTGCCGTAGATAAAAGTATAAAACCGGTTTCTTTCCATACCCCAGAAACTTACAGATGGGCGGTGCGTGTGCAATAGAAAAGATGTCTGGTGTGTTAAGGCCATTGCTTAGGGTGACCAAAACTCACGTTCTGTATTTTTTTTTCTTTTGCAGTAACTTGCATAAGTCTGCTAACTCTTGATACGAAACCGTCAAACAACGTGTACGATATAATATGTTGTTGGTTGATTTAATATTGAATTATAAATTCATCATACTCTTGGAAATGTAATTTACGTATTATCTCGTTTTATACAACTTTAGTCTAGCTTTGTTCCAGAACGCTCATTTTCATAAACATCGAGTTACATTACCGATACACGAATATTTTGCTGATTTCTACCGGTGTGTGTACGAAATTTTACATATCATTACATATATTTCAAGATAATGATGTATAAATTCACACACACACACACACAAATATATATATATATATATATATATATATATATATATATATATACCAATAGATAAAAGCGGAATAGGTGGTCCTAATTATTTCTAATTTTCATAATTTATCTCTTCATTTAAGTCATAAGCCTCGTTTAAAAGTATAACTGTACTTATTAGTAATGTTTACCAATTGTTTGATTTTACATTAATTCGAATAAATAATTCAATACCATAATGTGTAACTTCTAATTTTGAAAAGCATTTCACCTATAAACCATAATTGATTTACAACTTGACCTCGGTGGATAGTTCTCAGACATTATCGCTTCAATAACCAGAGATACGCAGAGATAATTCTAGGAATTTAAAGATCTAGTTATAATAAGCGCAAAGCTTTAACTCAACTATCTATCAATCTTTATAAAACTCTGAAAAAAATTAGCTATTTTTTTCTTTTTCGCAGTCACAAGAAATGGGAGTTTATCATGTAGTATAATAAATTTACCATGTAGGATAATAAATTCACCATGTAGTATAATAAATTCACATTGTAGTATAATCAATTCATCATGTAGTATAATAAATTCACCATATAGTATAATAAATTCACCATGTAGTATAATAAATTCATCATGTAGTATAATAAATTCATCATGTAGTATAATAAATTCACCATATAGTATAATAAATTCATCATGTAGTATAATAAATTCACCATGTAGTATAATCAATTCAGCATGTAGTATAATCAATTCACCATGTAGTATAATCAATTCACCATGTTGTATAATAAATTAATCATGTAGTATAATAAATTCATCATGTAGTATAATAAATTCACCATGTAGTATAATATATTCACCATGTAGTATAATAAATTCATGATGTAGTATAATAAATTCACCATGTAGTATAATAAATTCACCATGTAGTATAATAAATTCATCATGTAGTATAATAAATTCACCATGTAGTATAATAAATTCATCATGTATTATAATAAATTCACCATGTAGTATAATAAATTCACCATGTAGTATAATAAATTCACCATGTAGTATAATAAATTCATCGTGTAGTATAATAAATTCACCATGTAGTATAATAAATTCACCATGTAGTATAATAAATTCATCGTGTAGTATAATAAATTCACCATATATTATAATAAATTCACCATGTAGTATAATAAATTCACCATGTAGTATAGTAGGTACATTTACATATTTTATAGGAGAAATGTTTAGGTAAGTCCATTGACCTGGGTTTATATTCCTCCGTATTTAATTCGAATGCTATATCTATTAAATAAATTGGATACTGTGATGAAGAAATTAGGTAGTAGTCTCCGAAATCATCCTATCAAATGACTGTTTGAATTGTTTGAATTTTGTGCAAAATTATATTTGATTTAGACGTTATATTAAATACAACCTCACTTAAACTAGTCGGGTGTATTTCATTTGAATGTAATTACATGCAGAGCGACTAATTTAAAACGAGGGATGTAGCTCGATAAATATGGTATTTAATTTTCCTGTGAACCAAATTCGTGTTGATTATTCGAATATTATTCTGCCTATTTGCGCTAAAGTCAAAACGTGTAAATAACCTTACTAAATGTGTACATGTGTACACTAATTGGAAGATTCGAAAAGAATTATGTAATATTTGCTATATTAGGAATAATTACTAAATAATAATTAATATCAGCATTACATTATCTAACAAAATATTTATTTGTAATTAAAAATACTTAAAATTGAAAAAAGTTAATAAGAAAATTGAGTGATTATCCTATTAAATCCGTTTTAATTTCTTGCATTCAATAGTCATAGAAGAGAGCTCGTTCTACAAAAGTACGGTACAGGCTTAACATTTGGCGAAACGTAGTAAATGTATTCAACTATTTACAAATATTAATATGAGAAAATTATACAGCGAAGCAATTGGCAAGTTCGATGTATAAAATGATGTAAAGCATAGTATCACTATAGTGACTTTATTTTTAACTTAAAATATATGATGTAATTTTTACAAAATGTTTTTACAATTCATTTCAAATTTGTGATTCGACACAATTTATTAACATAAATTTTAATTCTGTTTACTACTTCATTAATATAGAAAAATTTTGAACATATTATATATTAAAATACACATCCTTGAAGATTGCTTTCTATGAAGGATATTTTCTAATTTCTTTAATATTTAATATTATCAAGAACTAGAACCTATTTGTTTTCTTTTTCGTTTCAATTTCATTCCCCCCTACCCGATAGCACTATCGCTCCGTTCGTCTAACGACAACGGTCGTTGAGATCGGGAATATATTGGGGTGAATCTCATATCAATCACAATATTTATATAATATATATTATTTATAACTTTTTTCAAAGTACAATATTTTTAAGACAAAAATAATTTTCGGAAACTGTACATGTAGTTACAGAGATTACAGCAAACAGACAAACATACTTTTCCAGTTCGCAAATTAGTATAAATTAATTAATATAAATTTTTACTCCCGTAATCATACGTTTGAGAGTTATTTATGAATATTTATTTATTTAATTAGTAACGTGCTAAAAGTATCGGCAAAATAAGTTTGCAGCCATTTTCGTAATTTTGAACGAATGACTTCGTTAGAAATCGCAAAAATGGTCAAACATTAACATTAAATGTTTAAAGTAAATTTGAAAATAGTAAAACATTCGCAAAATCACATTGGCAAGGTAAGCAGATATGGTTCACACCATTAGGGTGGTGAAAAAAATGTTATTAACTAGTTAATAGAGATATTTTTGATAGCCTGACAGTTGCACTCGGCGTTATACCACCGGTTCCTTATTCACTATATCCTAACATTAAGGAAAGTGCGTAAATTTGTATCGAAGCAGATTACAAGACTTCTAAGAGGAAATGTGTTAAAAAAAAGAGATGTAAAAAGATGTATAATATAAGAATACACAATCAATGTATTGGACTTATAAATTGTTTATATGACGAAATAGTTCAGAAAGCACTATGTTATTTTTAAAACAAGATAAATAATAAAAAATGGCGGTGATGTGAAAAAAGGATGGTCAAAAAATTAAAAGGTATTAATATAGTTTATCAGACTTATTCACATTGCGTATCTTTGTTGCTATTGGCACTCATTTTGAACGTATGCTTCTAACGATAAAATTTATTTAATAGCGTCTATGCCGAATTAATTCTATCCCGTCTACAAAAAATGTTTAACTTATTCCAGAGGTATCAATGGCAGTGGGCATATGTCTGACCATGTCTGCTGGCCTATGTAAAAATAGTCCCCTTTTCAAACAGAATACCTGATAAATATGATAATGATACTTTCTTGGTCTTATTACTAATTCACAGAAATAGAAACAAAACCTGTCTATTTTCTTTCGAACATTTTCTCATTATTTCATCAATTCTAATAGTGACTCAAAACTAAGTTCCAAAATTTTACAAATCGAAAAATTTTACAAATTGATAATACTATAAAAATATCCATCAAAAAATGCTTATAATAAATTGTCTCAAAATTGACTATTGAAAATGATTTATCAGTGTTTAAAATTCTTTGAATATAACCGTAATTTCAAATATGCTCAGATTACTATCAAAGAGTTGTTTTTTGGAAACGAATTATAATTTTCTCATATAAGAAAATTTTTGGTCGCATTTATCGATCCTCATTCAAATGATAAAAAAATAAACTGCTGAAAAAGAGAGTTTATGAAAGCTAGAGAGGAGCCAAAATTAACATATTTTTAGTTGAAAATAAAACTAAGTATTTATAAAATTGTAACACCTCGTTATGTAATAAAACATAAAACAAAAGTTAGAGAAGTGCAAAACTTAACAATACGCGCATTTATGGAATCAGATAAGATTTTCACGTTATGACGTATTTTGGTCTGCAGCTAATTTTACTAGTCATAAACTCTGCCAAAAACTCCATGTCCAATACTTCATTAAGGTATATAGTTTCCGTAATAGCAATAGTCTGCAACGCCTATGGGAGACAAATTATAAATTATATATTCACAATTTTATCAGTTGTCTATCTAAATTTGCAGTTATCAAGGATATTTTATATTGGATACAAGTAAAATACCTCTTAGAAGTTACATGAAAATTTTAGTTAATAACATAATAATACTTGTAAATACCAACATTTATATCTCGATGAAGAAAGCGAAGTTACGTATGAGAATATTTTCTCGCCAAATGATTCAGCATTTTATTATGGTCACGTCTTTATGTTTGCTGTTACTACATTTAACTTTTACGTGAAAAGTGAAATACAGTTAAGTCGAAATAACATTTTCAAGACTATTACTTAAGATAGGAAAATAGTCCCAAATAGCTTCACAAGTAAATCCGACTACGGACAGACACACTCAAGTATTACGTTTAAAATTAGATGTTGTTATATATTTTGTGTAGAGAATTAGATTAGAATAACCCATGGACGCCTATTTTACGTAATTCGAGTTAAATGTTACTTTTTGACAAAATTATTTTTTTCAGTTTTACCCACATCTAACAGAATTAAATCTAGACATACGAACGTATATTTTAATAAATATCAGCACGTACACGTTAAACGTGAATATGTTGTAGCCTCGTGTCAATTTATCGTTTTCCGAGATATTTCCGCGAACGTTGATGATTTTAATTTAATTTATTCCTTGAAAGCTTAGTTTATTTCAATTCTAACTTATGTACAGGTGTTTTAATTTAATGCGCATGAATTGGGGAAATTATGACATTGACATGTTCTGTAGTTAATTTTGATTGACTACATTTAAAAAAGGTGTCATTTGAGAGGACTCGCGGTAAGTCTAAAAAAAGAATAAATTTATATTCCTCAAAATGATCAGCATATTGAAAAACGTTTTGGTCAGTTTCTACATCGTAATATATAGTCTAGTTTGCTTCAATTTCAACTTACCAATAAACAGTAAATTAAGGTTTTTACCTATGAACAAAGCAAATGATAACTTGGATAAATGTTAAATTGTCAGTTTTAAATAGAGTCATATAAACCCATCATTGAAGGGTAATATTATTATTATAAGTTTCACTTTACGTGATTCTAGAGATTTCATTCGCTTCTACTCTTGATAGGAATACAGGGCAATGCAAATGATTGTAAGAAGGTCAAATCAGACGGGTGTGTAGAATGATACGTTTATTTACACCATGTTAAAAGAAATGCAAAATCACACAAGATTATTGGAACTTGTATATACCTTATTGTTTAAATATATAATTTCTTTTAGAGCATATTACTTTGTGATTTAATTTTGTTAGCAGAGGAGTTACTTTTGATTAAATATTTTTTTATAAATCATGTAGAATAGCTTTAATTACTATATTTTAGTTTGTTATATATTATTAGATTAGATAACTGAAACACTACACTGACTGCTATTACATGTACGCTTTTAATTCGGTTTAAAAGATTTATTTTTATTATCTTTTTGCATGTTGCTCTCAGTTCTGAGTAGTTCAAGATCTATTGAAAGGTCTTAATTTAGTAGTTCTTTCCTTTTTTACTATTTTCGCCTAATAAATTAAAATTAACAATTTGTGAGAGATTAATCCATAATATGTTAGTGCGCCGAGTTTATGAAGACAATAATTAAATTAATTAGGTCTTTTAAAATTTTAAATATTTTAATCATCGACCTTGTAAGTAATAATATATATGTATATATTATGTACTATATCCATGGACATAACCGAAAACTAATGGAAACAAATGGGATTTTGAAAAATTCAATCAAATATTGATACAATCAGTTCAATATTTAAAGTTGATAATGTTATTAAATTACCCTGTTAGGAATAAAAATAAGTACAGCATGGTAGCTGCTTTAAACTAATTTATATTTGATGATTTAAATACTATTATGCTCATTTGTACTTCTTATGTCTCTACATTCACAGTAGTGATGTACGTTTGTAAATGTGCTTATTCGTTGCAGTAATCATCATCAATTACGAATATTGCTACAGAAGTGGTCAAGTTATTTCAAGAAATTATGATGAAACAAAAGTGACTTGGTTCCAGGAGTGTATTAAATACGTATGTAAGTCAAGCAAATGACGAATTCATACTTAAAGTAACATGATTAATTCTATTATCAAAAGTGAAATACGAGAAGCTTTCATTCCCCGTACATTTGCCGGACGTGATTGCTCAGAGTTAGCAGGGTCGAAGTCAGCACATCTACATATTTTACTCTTGTTCTCACGTAGTTAGGGTATGCGACTAAATAGATTGCACTTTGCGGAAAAATTAGGAAATTCTTGTTGAAGTACAAATGGTTATTTTGTGCGGTGTTCGAATTTTACATGAAATTATTTTCGGATTATAGGTTATTTTAAATATGACCTTGTTTGAACAGTCTGATTGTATTTATTTGAATGTAAATACTACGAAATATGTAAAGCGTAGTATGTAGCCCGGCAAATATAGAGTTTAATTTTCCTGTAGGTTAAATTTAAATTGGTTTTCACATTAGCCTCAGTCGCTCTGCGTACTGACGCTAATGTGAAAACGTAGAAATCACCTTGCTTGCCTTGATCTATGTATATATTAATTAAAATATTCGAATCGAATTATAAAATATTTGCTATATTAGGAAAAATTACTTAATTCTCATAATCATAGAAAACATTTAATTTTAAATGAAAAGAAATAAATATGAAAAAGTTAACAGAATAATTTAAAAATATACCTAAAATATTCCTATTTATTTCTGACACTCAGAAGTCAAAATGCCCTCATCGTACAAAATTTAGGCTGGGTCTTGAGTTGAATTAGATCCTTACATGGGTAAAACCTGTTCAGTATGACCTCGTTCCACGAGGGTCTAAACTTTTAAGGATATATGGTATATGGTATTTGACGGACGAACAATAACACGAATTTCCTAAAAGTTATTAGATTTAGAAACATTGCCATTGTTTCTAGTAAATTTAAATTATTCTTACCTCCATGAGAACTTCAAATCAGTATGAATTCTATACCGGTTCATAGACCGGTACATATTAGTTCGAAATTTTGATCGTTTATTTACTGTTTTAGAGTTATTTATTAGGTGCGACTCGCGCTTTGATTGCGCCAAAAAGTATTGAAAAAGCATTGGTAAACGTGTGCCGCATTTCCTTTTATCTATAGTACTATCAGAGTATTTTTTTGACTAAAATATTATTTTTTATAAATCAGAAATCGTGTAAGGGAGAAGCTTCAAATTTGCCATAAAATAAAACGAATTAACCTTGGCATAATTCAATAGTTTACAATCGAAAATATAAAAATATTAGCAGGAAAATTAATTACATGAATATTTTTTTTAATTTCGTATATATTGCGGAATATCGTTTTAAAAAAATCATCATAAAGTACGGAAGTAATTTTTTTCTTATTTTTAGGTAATATCTTTGCAAAAATACAGAAAAATGTACAAAAAATATTTTTCCCCTCGTACCAAAATTTACTGAAACTAAAATTATGAAAATAAGGATTTTCGAAGGTTGAATGAAATCTGCGACGAAGATTTTAGATGCTCTAGTTTTTGAAATATTCATAATACTATATACATCCACACTACATAATTGTATTAGGTATTATTAAACATTTAGTGCGCTAGGATGCACATAGTAATCATAACCCTCAACGAATGAACTGAACTCAGAAAATTTACGACCTTATTTTAACAAAAAGAAAGTTATCTTGATTCTGATTATTAATAAATGAAATTAAATAAAAAATTTACAAATAACTCATAGGAAAGTTATTATTTAAGTAATCATAAAGAAAATACTAAAAAAAGGTCTCATCTTAATAAGTACTTTAATGCTTATTAGGTTTTTACGGTGCCATACCGAAAGGTCCGAACATAAATTCATTGTTCTGACAACGCGGTCTCTTTGATCGTTTATCGCAATGTTCTCCTTAACGGGATTAGTTATGGTATAAATTTTACACCCGCTTGTAATTACATACCTTTAAACTACAGACCGGAAACATAAATTAGCGCTATTGGGGCGAGAAGCTACGCATTGCGATCGTCAACTCATCTGCCCAACGTGCCGATTATGGCTCTTAACTCCAATGATAAACTTATCGAGATCAGTGTACTGAGACAGGTTGTTGATACAATACTTTCTCTCAAAATTTAAATATTATCTTTTTTAAAATAACCTTTTAAATAATAGAAAAATAAACGCATTATTTAAAGGAAAGTGAACCATTTGTACCGTAAACAGGCTGTTTATAAGTAAATATCACCTCTTAATTAATTCAGCATTACAACAGTTCTTCCGCAGATCCAAAACCTAATTACTGAGTTGTACTTAATAAAATAAAATTCGGTACGCTAATTGGCTTTGTTCCAGTAAATAAGCCGGGGTCGGCTGTTGCCTGCGGGCTGTGACCTCGCTGAAGCTAGCACACGTAGAAGTAAACAAAATTGTTTTGAGACAACAAAAGCTTTGTAAGAGCTGAAAGTACGGGCCTCACAAAGATCCATGAAGTTTTTTAATATAAATTGGGTTGAAATAAACTAAAAACTTAATAATGTTTTCAAGATGGCGGTTTGTACATTATCTAATGACTTAAATAATGTGTCCATTAATATTGTAATACGTTACCTGGAATCTTGTATGGTGTTGATAGATTTTAACCCAATGATTCTTCGAATGGTTTAAACGAATTGTAACACTAAATGTCAAATTATTCATATGCATTTCAACCGCATAATTATTTCCTCTATCTAACGTCGAAGATCCACATTCAGAATAATTTTTATTTATGCTTGGTTTGTCAAATAATAATATTTCCTTCATTCATTTTTGATAAGGAAAGTAATTACTAATGGAAGGATACCTTATAAAAATAAATAATAAAAACCTTTGAAGCACCCGATCCGAATGGCTTACTTAAATTATTTTGGAAATTGAACTTGGGAGAGACAGTAATTATCATTGTTCATTTTGTAAATTAGTATTTCATCTCACGTTATTATACGTGGCGCCAACGCAAATGCTTCAGGTAGAAAATATAAAAAAATAAATGTTAATCCGAAATATTACTTTTCTGCGATGCTCCTGCTTTTACCTTGTCTTTAATTTTATGTTTAAAGAGACCATTTTTATTCAAACTTATTAATTATTCTGATATGATGTATATAAAATATATTGCACCAAATTATTAAAAAAATCTGTCAAATTTGAGTAAAACTTAAAATATAAGGATTCCTTACATACTTGCACATTCCTTATACACATGCAAATTTAAACATTTTAGTGTATAATCCTTTAAACTCTTTGTAAACCTTGATATTTTTTTCACTACATTATTATAACGATCCATATCTTCCACACGAGCAAATAAATCTGTGATAGTCGTTATGGTTTTTCTGTAATATTTTATTAAAATTCTGCCAATCCTCTTTTTTACTTAAATGGGTCATTATTATTCCAAATTTAAAGTTTCTACCTCAGACAATTTCTAATGGAATATACTGAGACGAAAAAACAGTTCCTGGTAAAAATGTTATTTAAATAGAATCTAATTTCAAGTGCCAGGGGAAATATAGAATACTATTTTACGTTCCATTGCAATAGTCAAATTGTAGCGCAAGTATAGTCTAACATGATGTTAAACTTTACCTTCAAAGAAAATTTTCCCGTTAGGGCAAAAAAATATTTATTTATTTATTTATCAGCTTTAATATATATTACATATGGCGGACTTATTGCTGCATAAGCAATCTCTTCTAGTCAACCATAACAACTGGTATTAAAATTTAGTTGGTAGACTGTGAAAGATTTTACAATAAAAAATATATTTACAGTATATTTAAAGAAAAAAAAAACAGAAAGGACCAAAGAATTTGCAATACAAACTGTTGACATGATTTAGGATAGGAAATAAAGAAAAGGACAAGTGTATAAAGGAAAATGGTTCAGGAGAAGTAGAACTTTTCACTCGATATTTAAAAACATTTAGGGACGTGGTTTTCCTGGTGTTAACATCCAGGTGATTTAAATTGTTTCCTGCTTGAACAGTGAAAGATTTTTCGTAAGAGGTAGAAGTATGTTTCGGAATAAGTAGGGTATGCAAACTTTCAGATCGTAGCCCGAGGCCGTGAGCAAACAAATATTTAATTTTTTCCGTAAGATAATTTGGGCTCTGAGGATTTTTTAATTGATTAAAAAGTACATGA
The DNA here is from genome assembly GCA_039881145.1 of Druceiella hillmani. Classification (NCBI taxonomy): domain Eukaryota; kingdom Metazoa; phylum Arthropoda; class Insecta; order Lepidoptera; family Hepialidae; genus Druceiella; species Druceiella hillmani. Next base: position 923,648 of record JAYKKI010000049.1, read on the forward strand.
AATTGGCGTCGACTGCAGATTTCCAACTATTTGAGGAGTGACCTATATTCAAAAGTGTAATGCATACATTGTGATGTGTCAGATGCATACATTGGGAAGACGTTCTAACTTGTATAAAAAATCTGCATTAAGATATTGATTAGAGTTGATTATGGCTGCCTCGCAGCACACTTCTCCATATCAATTAGCGGTAATAAGAGTGTTTGACAAAGGTAAATTTTCGTTTTAGTCGGCAGAAACATTTCAAAAGACATTTCAAGGAGTGTATCCTGCTTAAAACACGACGACTAACATCGTTTACTTGACGGCGCCAACTAAGATTTTTATCGTAGGAGTTTTTAATAATTTACCCGTATGGTATTATTGTAATATTTAGCACTCGTTACGGCAAACTAGGCAGGTTTATTTTTGAAATCAGTTTTAGACTACCGATGATGATAGTTTGTGACTTGCTTGGGTTAACCAAAAAACCCATTTCATAAGCCCACTAAACAATTAAAACTAGATCTCGTTTAAGAATGTCGATGGTTTTTGATATAGAATGAAGTTCCGAATGTATATAAATTTGTAGACCACCAGCTTAGAGATGATAATTGCTACAGATATTCTTAACAACATCACCAACAAATATTGAGAGAAAAATATAGGACAGAGCTCCTCCTTCAGGCATATCAGTTGTAAGGTCAGCCCACCTAGAATATATATTTGGCGATTTAAGAGATTGCCTGCTTCCCTGGAGATAGGCGCTAAATCACTCAAGTGAACGTTAAGATATATTAAGTTTTTTAAAGCAAGTTAGAAGAATATCAACAGAGTTGAACGCAATGCTGAAATCAAGAAGCTTGAGCAACAGTGACTTGCGTATTATTCATAGTCAAGCGTATAGCATTAGCAAAATAAAAAGGGGCAGTGTAGGTGCTGTGACTAGCTTTAAGGCCAAATCGAAGTGGATTTAGAGACTTAGAAGTATTGAAGAAAGTAATGAGTTGACCATGAAGAATACGTTCAAGACTATGGGCAGAACTGGTAGGATAGATACGGGTCGAAATTTGTCGAAAAATATATCTTCAGGTACGGAGTCGAGCAAATAGTTAATTGAAAAAGAATGAAAGAAATTTGAGGAACATAACCACTGCAAAAAAAGTTAAAAATATACCTATACGTATGTAGGTATGAGTATATATATATATATAAATATATATATATATATATATATGTATTATACATATACTACTTCTAGTATATGTATGTGTATATATATGCATTGCGTGTTTCTAAAATTGATGTGAACATAATAAAAAATTATTTATATTTCAAATTCTGGAGTAAACGATATTGCAAAACTTATTACATAAATCCGAATAATGATTATATTTAATTTACCTCCACAAATATTAACATACAGAATTATATATAATTCTCTAAACCATTTTCTTGTCCATCGTTTCTTTTTTATTTCAAAACAATAATTCAGGTGGTCTGTCAAGTTACCCAATCGCACCAGACACTTAGAAGTGTATATATTTTAATACCCCATGCATATCAGGTAGTCATGGTACACAGGCGCCTATGATTCCATATTGAAAATATCCTGCATTTAAAAAGCTGTTATCTGTTTTATCGACTTTTACTTGGACTTTTGCCTTTAAACTTTTTTCCATTTTTATCTTCAACCGAACAAGGTATCAGTTGCATTAGTTTTCTATCAACTAAAGCTTACCAAATCCCACTTAGCCGAACATTTTAAAAATGGTTTTATACCTTCCTCTATGATAATACCTAATAGAGGTATAAAGTGAAAATTAACTTATAAATTTTCCCAACATATCTGCAAATAACGATAATAGGCTTTCAAAAGGATGTGTTCAGTCACATAAAATAAGTACGAGAATTCATTAAAGTTAAATTTTAATACATCGCACCCTAAATGGAGGAGCCAGTATTATTGTCTGTTCCTGACTAGAAAACGACATAGATAGCATCTGTCCGTCACAGGTCTGTAGCATTTCAGCTACGTGATTACAAATAACGCTTCAGTACCCCTCATCAAGCGGCCGTGAAGCGAAACCAAAATTGGAAATTGAGTCTCGCCGTCAAAGCCCAGCCTGCGATCAATCCAATATACAGCGGTTGTGAGATCACATCACAGCGAGTAGATCGATACTACAAAACTTCTTCTTCATGCTCATATTATTTTTAGTTGCAAGGGACAGCTCTAGCAGTAATACGTTCATCGCGCATAAACAAAGATTTTTAAATTAGCAATAGATTTTTTTGGTACATAATAACTGACTAATATCATATGTGCGAAAGTGGACTGTTTGTTTATTTGATCTGCCTGAATTTCTCGACTGATCGACAAGAATTTATGTAATATTGCGTACATGTAGCTTTCATCACAAAGATGTTCAAAGATAAAAGTTTTTTTGGCAAAATGAAACATCATCCCGTTGGGGAAAATATAGCGGGACTTTAAGTGAGAGCGTCAAAAAAATTACTCAATAATGCTGGATGCCATGTCAGTCTACGGCTGCCCGATGTAAGGCACAGGTTTTTGTTGAACGCCATATCTTCGATTTTGTGGATTCCAAACTGCTTCATCTTTTCCAGTAACAAGAGCCAAATTTTTATTTAAATCAAATTAAAAAGCCAAATTTTTCGCAAAATTTTTTTTTGTTACTATCATTTGTTTTCTTTTCCATGACAAAAGCTATTAATTAATAAATAAAACTAGTATTTCTTAGAAGCAGTAAAAACGATATAAACACATAATATTAATAAAATTTTTAACTTTATAACTAATTGCATTAATTTAAAATATACATTTTGGGACACTCAGGATTTCCGCTATTTGAGTTTTCTTATTTTTATGGTAATACATTTACGAAAAGCGTAGTTTCATCATGTAAAATTCGAAACTTTATAATAATACCGGACAACTATAAAAACTTAATATATTATAAAGGTATAGAAAGATTTGCCGATGCGTATTCTTTATAAATTCCTTAATTAAAGACTAAAGCCCTCGTTCCATACAGATAAACCTGCGGTTATAATGAATATGTATATATACCTGTACCAATATGTACTTCTTATAAGCTGACCCATATTCTGTTTACAGTTCTTTTACCTCGTGAGTTAATTGAATATCGGGAAGAGTATGGATTATAACGAAATTAAAATTCAGTGAGGATAAAGCCGACCGTATATCACGGTACGTAAAGAGAGGGTAAATATTGTCAGATACTAGAATAAATAATATTTTGAGGTATGTCTTAACAACTTCTAAAATATGTCGCAGATTTAAATTTGAGATTTATTTATTAACCATATTAATTAATAATAAACTTATTCCAATTATGAAACGTTATGACAAAGTTTATATTCTACGATCTAAATTACGTAAATAAAATAATTTTTATCTGCATTTACTGCGTACGGAAAGAAAGAAACAAGTTTTCAATACAAGTTTTGTCCATTTTACGAGTATCTAGAAATGTTTTTGAGGTATAAAGACAGTGTGAATATAGAGTGAAATATAATTATAGACAGTTAGATGTCTATTTTTTCCATCCTGATTTTAATGAGCCAAAAATTATATGAAGTGATGTGAAAGAAACCTTATTTCTACATTTCATAATTTCTTTTTATTGTAATTTTTCAAAACTTACCAATATCGTTCAGAATAATTAGAGGATATATCACCGGGAAAACATGTAAAGACAAAATATATTTTATAATCACAAACGTTATGAAACATATTGGTAACTCCATTACCAGTTGTGTTACAAATACAAAGTATTACATAAATATATTTAAGATCTTCTATTAAAAATATTGAATCGAAAAGAAAAGGACTGATGTCAACGCTTTACGGATTTTTGAACAAAATTAGAGTTAACGCTTTAGGAAAGTGTGGAGCTGCGGAAGTGAAGAGCTAGTTATTATTTAAATTACAATTTTCATACGTGTGTGAAAAATAGTAAATTCACTCTTTATAAAAATATACAACACGGTTAAGTACAATACTCAGATATTGTGTGTACTAAAATGTTACGATAATAGATAACGTTTAAAGTAAATAAAAAATAGATCAGAGCATAGCAATCCATCTACAAAAATATACATGCATTTACATATCTGGGTGCACACCATATTCCAAGCTGCACTACAGGACACTGCATTCTTTACCCATTGCATTTCCAGTTATTTTGATTGCAAATACTTTAAGTCTGGTTTGAGTCCACAGTAGTTTTCGAAATATTTCGTAACAAAAATATCTAATTTCATAGCTCACTCATACACTGAGAGAGCACCTAGACCTCTATGATGACTTCAAAAAAAACAAGAAACTTTAAATTTTTCTTCTCGTGGGCCAACATTGAATAATTTACAGATATTTACTGCTTTAAAGAAAACGCAATCGCAGCAAAGCAGTTGACGGATAAAACGTCATAACGCTTAAATTCAATGCAGTGATAGATACAACATTCAATATACCTAGACGTGCATCTCTAAGTGAAACATCTACATTTCTCTACAAAAATTTCACTAAAACTTGGCTGGTTTTACCTATTTTTCAGGACTTTCTGAAGAAAACTACGCGTTCCTTAGAAAAATACAAAAATGTTTTCGTGAGATATATATATATATATATATATATATATGTATATATTTATATATATATGTATATATATATCAACATAAAAAAAATGTTAGGAACGGCATGCAGCAGTAAAAAAGGTGAAATTGGCGTAGAGATGGCGTAGAGGACACAATTTTTTTTTACGCCTCATCGAGTCGAGTATCAGCGAAAAGCTTTTCAAAATGCAATTGCAACTGTAATATTTATTTTTAGCTACGATGTCTCTTTTTGGAGACACGATTCTCTAAAGTACCAAAAAATGTTCTTGCTTTTTAAATATGCATAAAAAGTTTTAAAAAAGTCAATAAGAACTAAGTTATGGGGACACCAAAGTAGCTGCGAAGTGCATCGAGTCAATGATGCAGTATCTTGCAGTGCAGCTCGGAACACGGTGTGCACTCAGATGTATATATGCATGTATATAAAGAAACATTTTTTTGAAAAGTGCTATGGTTAACATACATTAAGAAATTAAGGAGATATATGTAGGCAAGTTATTTTTTCAATGGCTGTGAAGTATAAGGCATATATTTAAACAATAAAAAATAATATTCGTATAAATTTTTAGTAGTTCAACAAAATATGACGTGCCCTTAATTGTTTAAAATGTTATATGTGCCTAAATGGTAAACAATTTGATCGAATCTACGTCTGTGTATTTGAAAAAAAAACAGCATCGATCCCAATAAAAAATGTTTGGTTTTCACAACTTTTATATATATTTTTGAATTGATATCCTAACATCTTTTATCTACTGTACGTGAACTACATTATATAGATAAAAGACCACCCCCACATCTCCTAATCCCTCAGTATAAAACCACACTCGACGAATTGTCATTTATCGTATACGTCACAAATCTACTGAATGATCTATAAACATAGTGCGGCCTCAGCGTTTGTGTTCAAAATTTGGCTGAAATTGCATTATATAAAATAATAGCAAATGTTAAAAGATAAATCCTCGTTTTAATCCGATAAGCACAAACCTGAGGTTTGGAAAGTAATAATTGAACCTAAAACCTCTTTTTTCTGGAGAAGTTTAAAGTAAATAAGAATTTATTAATATTATTTTGTATATATTAGTATATATTTGTTTTTGATAATTAAAAATATTGACAATATAATAGGTTTCTTTTATTATTGTTTATAATTTCAAACATTTCATTGGAACTGAACTTCAAGACCAGTTTTTAAACATTTCAAAAATATTTAATCATGATCATAGACTTGAAATAACCGCTACCGGTGGAGTTTTTCGGTATACGTGGTAAATAGACTAACGGTCCTTTGTCATTAAAACACAAGCCGTCCTTTTATAAAATTTTACATGAAAATTAATTAATTAACGTTAAATTTTAATTCTATTATTTTATTTGTTAATTATATTTATTATTCATGTCAGTCTAATATTATTACAAACAAATTTTAACATTTCTATATTTTGGTTTAAATTTATAAGAAATAGAAACTCAAAGTAGAATAGTATCTTCACGTGGAAATGTTAGGATATAAAGCCTAATATGAAGCTTATAAATTGTGAATTTGTCGAAATATTTTCCTGATTTTCCTATGGGAATTAAATAAATAAACACGATGACCCTAAATGTTTTCGAGTCGTAATTTTAAAACCCCATATTAATTCTATTAGGTTATTTACAATTAGGACGCTTATTCAATAACATTTAACGTCTAAACTCAGCGTAAATGAAATTCCGTACACGTCGAACGTCGTAAAATACCTGCTGTTGAAATAATACTGCTTTTAGAAGGCTTCTTTCGCAGCCTTCCAACTGCGCCGCTTTAGAAAATGCATCTCTCGCCGTGGGAGAGATGTATTTTCTGAAGCGGCCTATTCAATCCCGAGTTATTTAATAAATTCTCTTTAAAGAGCCAGGATTTTAATTCCATTGAAAACTCGTACAAAGTATACTCGTATGAATATGCTTTATTTTCAGATTGGATAGCCTTAATCGCTACGTTTCACAGTTTTGTTGTAAAAATATGAGCTTACGGAACATTTAAAAGTAAATTTATTACTTAGCCTATGTTTAAGATAGATGTTGAGAATTGGTCATATCGTTTAAAAACAAATAGAACGATTAGAACTCTTCAATTTAATAATATTTTGTAGATTCTACGAGAATTTTGTCTATAAATCAGTCACTGTATTTGTTTGAGAATACGTTCACAATTTCAATCATTCATAAAACAATATTTTAATATGCTAATTATAAATCTGTATCAGGATTTTTCCATGGAAAGAGGGCTCGGAATGAGACTTGGTTTTCTCAAGGAACTTCCTTTCGAGTTATTTCTTCCAGGCTGCGATATTTCAGTACCTGTCTGCCTCGATATATGAACCATGACATAGTGGCCAGAAAGTTCTTTTTCCATTTTCAATCATAAGTTGATTCACGTTATTTTTCTCTAGAAAATTTCAAGTGATTTTTAATTTTTTGATAATAATGTTAATGGTTCCGAGGAGTATGTCAGTACAGATGTTATTAAGATTTTGTAAAGCAAAAATAATTTTATTTTTACTTACTTACCATTAAAACTTCGTAACAGAGCTTTTGCCGACTTTCCAGAGTGTATTCAAATATTTTCCTTCTATTCAATTACTTTCGTCGTCATTATATAAGAAAATGTTCATTTAGAATTGAAAACAAGGAACTAAAAATAACATTGGCTCATTTATTAGCAATATTTTAAAATTTTCCTACTGCTTTTTAATACTTTAATATATTTTCCAAGCTTTAAATGAGAAATTATTTAATTATTTAACCATTAATAAATGGAGCTTATCAATGATGTCTTTAAAGCCACAACTTCAATAGAAATTTAGTATAAATATATTAATAAAGGCGAAAATTGGTTTTATGCCAAAATTAAAGTAAAGAGTTTGGTACCTGTTTATATGAGTACCTGTTTATGTAATTAATTTTCCACTAAAGAAGAATATGATGCTGTCACGGTCTCCAGACATAAAAATTCATTGCGACAGTAAATAATTTTCGTTCTAATGCTTTCTGAAACAAATTGTTAAAAAGCAACGCGAATAATGCGAAGTAATACGAAAACCTTATGTGAAGCTCTAAAATTAAATTTTAAGATTGCATTTATTATTTTAAGGGCAACATGCCACGATATACATTTTGTCAGAACTTTTTAAATACATATTTTGGAATGCATAAAGATCTAAAAATTAATTGACTGCCATAAATCGTCTCATCCATGGAAGAGTAGCCGACACGCAAAAATTTGAGAAAAAGTAAAGTTAAGATTGATACGATCAAAATAATAAATTTGTATCAAAATAATCCTACTTTTATCACCAAAATAATATTCTCATATTTTTTTATCGATGAAACAAAATAACAATCCAATAAGGCAAGACAAAACGAAATTAAATATTTATTAGTGACTGAGGGATCCTTCAATATTATCAGAATTTTTATTCAAAACTATTTACAATTGATTTTTCCTGCTCAGGATTAAAATAAATTTTAATTAATCTAATTTAAAAAAGTTTATGGTTTAATTTACGGTGAAGCCTACAATTAACATCGATATGAGAAAAATAAAATCCATTTATTTACGTAGTCTAAATATTTTTTCAGCAAAATGACATTTGTACTGATAACATGAAAATGATAATTATGCGAGTAAACCTACCACAATAAATAAATATTTTAACATAATTTGTAATACATCGAAATCTACTCTGTTATTTGGTTGAAGTATATGTGAGACGAGTAATCAAGTAATGTGAAAATCGTCACATAATATTTCCATTACGTTTTTCTGCCTTTATACAAATACAATTAATTAGCCACCATCATGTTTATTAGGACGTAATGAAAATTTAAATTACAAACTTCGTCTAAAGTCATATAATATTTCATTTATAGTTTCCGATAATATAAGCAATTAATTAACATCATGTATGTTACGACGTAATGAACATTTAAATTTAAAAACTTTATCAATTCGTTACAATAGAACTTACAATAGAATATGGTACTATAGAATGTAGCCAGTGGAGGCGGACTAATTTCACACTGAAAACTCTTTTGTGACTTTTTCTGTCTCATTTAGACACATTGATTTTAAAGCAAATGCTTTATTGAGGCAAACCGTTCGTTGAATTTAAACTAGTTTTATCTGGGAATAATGAACGTGAATTCAAATAGAGTTGAAGTGGATATTGGATTCCGATTTGCGTTTCCCCGTGATTCTAGATTTTTTATTGTTGTGACTTTTATTTTGTTCATACGTATACAAAATATAGTATATTTCATTTTTCATTGTAATGAAACCAAAATTTATTTTTTCTATGTTATAGTTTTCTACAAAATAAAAACGCTTTATTTCAGTTAAATAGCTCTTTTTGAGATATTAATAAAAATAATCGACGAAAAATTAAATTATGAAGTATTGATCAAGTTAATCCATAAAAGTTCTAATATGAGAGACATCGTTGAAAAGTTTAAATACGAGGTATCGTACAAGTATACAGAACATATTCTATGTTCCATAAGCGAGTGATTGTTAGTAAACTGATTATATACATTATGGTTTGTTAAATAAAATGAGAGACACCTTGAATAAAAGTGGACCAAGGGTAAGTAGCAATTAAAGCTTTAGAAACTTTGACATGTGGGGCGAAGTACACCTTTTTTTAAGATTTTGATTTTCGAGATTATTCCATTACAACTCCATCTATTCCACTAAAACCTAATCGCCATGATAATACACACAGACACACATATATCCATATAAAATGTTTCGGGAATAATGAAGCACAAAGTGCGGTGTTATCAGTTGTCCGAGAAATAGTTTTTTCACGTGAAATGAAATGAAGAAAATGTATTGTATGTCAAAAAATATTTATAATTACATATAACAATTTTTCGCACAAAAGTCGCGGGCAAGTCTACTTGGTTTGCATACATTTATATTCGAGCACGAACAAGTGTAGTGTAGTGGCGCCGACACGTGCGAACTTACATATCTACACAACATTTATTTTTAATTATATTACAAGATATTTTTTTAGACATTGCAACAATGTAATAATAATAATTACATGACAAGATATTTTAGATTGCCATAGATTTAATTTATGGTTTAAATAACATGTGATATGACTTTTACTAACTCAATAGATTATTTATATACTCACTTGCGTGGATATTCTGCAGAAACCACTTAAATGATAACTTTTTCACTACATGTGAATTATTGCCCCAAAAATTATTTCAGTAACAATTATTCTTCTTAAAAGTTATTTATTCAATGCTCGTAAGACAATTATTTCTCTCAATGCTTAAAAAAGATGTTAGAAATACTTTTGTCGTCGCCCTCTCGCCATTGTTGAATTAATTGCGTAATCAAATATCTGCGCATTTCTGTTAATCTTATTAAAACTATCACTCATCCTTTTTCGTAAAACGTGTCCTGTGCCCTATTGCTCCTCTAAATACTCACGTACCCGAAAACCAAAAAAAGAGGGAGCTCCGTCATGCCGTCACGTTTCTCACTACGCCCAAAGGTAAATTTGATATGAATTCTTCATCGAAGATTGCTTCTACTGCCACGTGACGTCTTCTATCAACTAGACGTTCTCTGTCATACGAGGGCATAACCTGACCAGTACTACAACAAGAACAGCCAGTCTTGCGTTGGTGCGTTCATTTGGCTTCCTGGTGCGATTTAAATATATGAATAGCTGATTATATATATCCAGCATCACAATCATATACACCTAAATATATTCATAACATTATGAATTGGAACAGCGCAGAGCAGACGTTGTAACAATTAACAAAACAATAATTATAAATCAACAAAAGTAAACGCCAATACCCTGGAAAATTGAAGCCCGTCAATAATGCAGAAAAATTATACCATTTTAAAAATACCTCGATAAATTTGAAGCACGGTATATGTCTGATTTTTGTTTTTTACCTAGTTAATCACGAACAATGTCAGTACTTACAATGTTCAATATTTAGAGAGACGAATCTCCAAGGTTTCAACTAGAGATCTACTAATTAGAGCTAGGTTGATTTTATGTACATTAAGTGCGATTGAGAAAGAAACCTGGAACATTATATTATTTGGGTGATTAATTGCTTAAGAAAACCATGATTTAACTAATTGTTTTAATTAGATAAACCAAAATCCAAAAATAAAGCGAGTCAATTATTTGGAAAAGAATATCATTAAATTGTGAGAACAAAATAATTTTAATACGTGCTAAATAATAATAAAAATAGTTTGGAATACGTGCTAACAGACACTCAGCTATCGTTCATTTCACAGCAAACCACAGTGTCTAAGCTGATGCCCCTCTTTCGATTTATCAACTCGTTTGATGCCCGCTATCTGCCCGCTCGGAATCGCGTTGTCGCACGGCCGTGTCCTTATGCGTGACTTTTGTTCAATTTTAAATTGTGATTCTTAAATAACCGAAGCTTGTTGAATTTAAAAAGTATATGGCGTTTATAATATATGCAAGAAATACTCTATTCTTATACCAAATTTTTCAAAATTTGTTTAACTCTTGTGGCGTGATTGAGCAACTCATATACATAAATGTAAGCTATTAAAATTAACAATATTTGAAAGGGTTATGGTTATTTGCCTACGTCTTTATATAATTCACCTGACTTAGCAGGCATCTTCTTTTACGTTGATTTAGTAGTGCCTGGTTAATGTATATTAATTATTACGAGTTTAATTAAGTGATAAATTAAATCATTTTACAATGCCTGCTCTTAATATTTATCTAAATTTAATTTCGTGTGTATTTAACATTGAAAATTTTTTGATATAATTTCGTTGAGAAGTTTAAAAGTAGTTTAAGTAAACCTAGGTCATTACCGATACGGTTTGACATGGATTGAACTTGTGGATTATTTTGATACTCACCTTCGAAATACAATTTCTTTTAGGAATTAATTTAAACTATAGAAGTAAAATGAAGCCACCTATACTATTTAAATTATTTTAAAATATGTATTGTAATGGTGTGATGGTTTGCCACGTATATGTGAAAAGTTAATTGGAGATAAATGTTTTTACCTACTTTTTGGTAAAAACGTAAAATTGTATTGCACCTATCAATAGACCAATGGCCAGACTTTACGCAAAAAGGTAGGTGAAATTTCATAAAGAAATACTCAGATTGATAACGTCATTATCTCGATAATTAGGAGAGCACAATTAAATATTTCGAACATATTTAAGACTAATCAAATATAAAGTGATTAATTCACTTCTTGCTGTGAACTTAACATTAATAAAATTTGATTGAAATAATTGTTATTAAAATATATTTTTGTGCAATTTTTTACAAATGATTAATTAAACATGGCATAAATTGATTCCGCAGAACTATGATATGAGCGAGTACATTAATAATAACTTATAGGTTGTTAATAGTAATATCTCATGTTATTTAACAAATAAAATAAATTAAATATTTAGCTATGTAACGATAAATATAATAGCTAATATATTCTTGCATGTGTACTTGCTTAAGTGGACGCTGTTATGAAGATAACTAACTATACGTCGTGTAATAATATATTGATCGCTTTTACGAAAATACAGATTTATACAATCGGTTTCAAGTGTTGTGAAGTATGTGAATAAGGGTCATATGTGATAATTTTTTTTTCCATTTCTAATTTATTGTAAAAAGAAAGTTTATATGCAATGGAAGCCATATTTTTTATTGAATAGTGACAAAAGTTAGCACAAAAATTTAAAAGAATTATGTTAAGCTCGTGGATAAACAAAAATGATACAATAATTTCAAAATGGTAACTATTCAAAATGTAATACAAAATAGTTTAAAACTGTCTAATAATAAAAGTATACAAATTATCAATAGTAAAGCTAACTAACTTTTAAGATATTGATTAATGCTGAATTTTTTTCTATCTACAATTTTTGCGAAAATTTTTTTTATCACTTTCATCATTACGAATAGTGTAAGTAGAATGCTCGAAAACGGAACACAACCTTATTACACGAAATATTCAAGGATTTGTCAAGACAGTCCTGAAAGAATAATTACCTCAGCATCTGACCATATTTACACCACGTTTACGTACCGATATTTATATATATATCTGGTTGCTCTTTTTTTTAATTTTGCTCTATTCTCTACCCTCGCATAGTCTTCAATTCACCGAAATATTTCCATTTTTAATTATCACGAGATATAGGATTGAAAACGGAATATAGGCTTGTTACATGGCGTATTTTAGACTTATTCAAGATAAGGCATATAAGAATAATTATCTCGGTATCTAAAAATAGTTACACTCGGTTTATGTGCTGTAACAGTCGACCGAAATAGAATACAGATGAGCTTATTGGGTGTATATATCGTAAACAGATGTAGATATTTACTGTAACCGCAGGCTTATTTTTTTTTTAATAAAAGCCGTTTAAAAAGTAAGATACCTACAAATTATTACATAACTTGAAAATATATTAAAATATATTAGTCATATAAATTTATTAGGTGCAAATGTTTTATTTTACTTTCACTTTATTTCTGCCCATAATGAATGAAACATATGCTATGTTATGAATGTCTTTACAACTTGTTATCGCGTCAATGTACTCCGGAGCGAAAAGGTTGGTTATAAAAAATTTACGCGACCCAATCCAAGGTCGCAGTTGTAGGATTAATTGCTTATATCTACTATTATCGCAACATCATGTTCGGATAAGCAGAATTGATATTAAATAATACTTTACTTAAAATCAGTGAAATCTCTCGTCCAAATAAAAAGGAGTCGGTGAACGATTTTTGCTCTACTGGATATTAATATAAAACAGCAATGGGAATTGGGACAGGAAAATTTTAAATTATTATCTCGGAGATGGAAAAGAAAACTAAATTACATGATTAACTCCTGTATTATAATTTTTAAACTTTATAGACTTAGTGTCCAAATTTCGTTACTGTAAATATAGTTCAAAAATGAACCGCAATATTTTAGGAGCCCCACCTTTTAGAACCTAATGCATATACAGTAGATTGTCTGAAAAGTTTGCAGATAGGTTTAAAGTGACAAAGCCTATTTATAAAAAATATTTGATGAAAAACCTATAGTCAATTAACTTGAATACGAACAACAGAATTTAGTGTAATTTCAAGATAATACATTGATACTGCAAATTTTGTTTCACAAATACATTTTTCACTTCACTTCACATTTTAAATGAGTATATTTAGAAAGACCGAAGGATGCTATGTAATTATTAATTTACTTATTCAGACTTAGCTAAGCTGCCATAAGAAGATCCATCTCCATAGTTTTAGATTTTTAAATATTTTATCATGTCTAAAACAACTTTATGAACACTGCATTTTTACTTTTATCAATCAATTTGCCTGTTGTACAGGTTTATACTTAGAAATAATTTTTTCCTTATTCCAAATAATTTTAGTAATTCATTCTAAGTACGTAAGTTTTTTGGTGTTTATCGAGCAGTTCAATGTAGCTATAATTCTACTCATATACAAAAAATACTATTTCCTATATAATTCCCAAAGAAGAACTCCATACTATAGAGAGAGAGAGAGAGGTAAGAGTAATATGTGTAGATGATTTTAAAGATTATTGGACAATGTATGTTGTTGTAAATCTATTTACGTTTCTAAATAATTCAAGACGTTTTAAGCGATTTAAAGAAATAGTTCATTAGTGTGTATTATAACGTAAGTCTAGACCAGTTACTATTGACTTGTCATAAAACCAGTTTGTCCTAAAACAAAAATGTTAAAATCACAACGTACTCACACAATCATAAGAACAATTAAGCTATTTAACAGTAATTTTATTAGAATATTTACGTCATTTTATTTCCCATAAGGTGAAACATTAAAAACTCAAAAAACAATAAAAAGATTAATAAAATAAAAAAAGTCGTATAAAAAAATTACATGTCCTATTTAAAATTTGTTTCATATTTTTTCCCTCGTTCAAAGTTTAAAATAGAAATCTTGTGTAATCAGAAATTCAACAAACTATATAAATATTTTTGTTTGACCAAATCAATTTTTGCAATATATCGTAAGCGAAAATGAAAGCTGCTAAATTTTCATGTTTGGAATGAAGTTAGATGTCAAGCTTTTTACATTCTTATATTAACCATGATTATTAGATAACGAGTCATTGGTTACACCTAATGAACAAACTACTAAATATGACTACATGCGTAATGACTCGAATGTGTCTGTAATATGTAATGTCTTTAATTTTCTATCACATAAATAATTACACACAAAGCGAATTAGATGGCGAAAGATCTGAAGAGTACGGAGGGTAAAGTGGCATTCTCCATCCAAGTGAAAGTAGTTTCTCACGCGTTACTTTCACTATGTGTGATCAAGGAAAGAAAAAGCTTTGTTTGAAGAAAATTTAGCGGTGACTTTGTTCAGTTGTTCACAATAAACTTTGTCGTAATTGTACTGTTAGCTTGAAATAATTCCCAATTAATAAAAGAACAATTCCATTTATACCCTACACAAAAGTATCTTTGGTCTAATATTATATTTTAGACCAAGTGCAACTTTTTCTGCAGCTCCTAGCCTCTGGCGTTCATACTAAAAATTAATATAAGCCACCCAATTTTCATCTCCTGTAAGCAGATACTTTAGCCTCTCCTTGGCACGATGGAAACAGAATAGCTCCAAAACGCACAATAGTTCTCCTGTAACCAAATTAAATATTTTCACTTCCTTCCAAGAGCATAAATTTGTTTTTCTATTGCAATATAAGATCATAAAAATAACTCTACCAAACAACGCGAAATTAAACTGGCATCTGTTTCAATAAAGATTCTAAATTTTTCTAAGTTAATTCTAGGAGGTGGCTATGGGTGTGGTTTATCGGACAGGTCAAAATTTCCTTCTTTGAATCTTGAAACGAGTGTTTGGCGGTATCGTTAGAGGGCATATCTTCACCCATCGTTGTGTATATATTACGTGATGCTTCGCTGGTTTTTCGCCCGTACAACATTCATGGAGAAAGAGTCCTCTAAGTTCACTCCGAAATAATTCCATTTTTAATTTATTATTTACTCGTCAATTACTCAATTTCAAATTAAACACAAGTTCAAGTGCGGCACTCTTTATATACTCTACAAATAATGTTCCATAAGCTTCAAGATATATTCTAGAAGCTCCTAAAACATTTGAAAAATCATTCGAAAAAGTGGCAGGTTTCTAATATCCACCTAATGTATAAATATGTATGTGTATATATATATATATATATGTATATATATATATATATACATATACATATATATATATACATATACATATACATATACATATACATATACATATACATATACATATACATATACATATACATATACATATACATATACATATACATATACATATACATATACATATACATATACATATACATATACATATACATATACATATACATATACATATACATATACATATACATATACATATACATATACATATACATATACATATACATATACATATACATATACAAATACATATACATATACATATACATATACATATACATATACATATACATATTCATATACATATACACATACACATACACATACATATACATATACATATACATATACATATACATATACATATACATATACATAAACATATACATATACATATACATATACATATACATATACATATACATATACATATACATATACATATACATATACATATACATATACATATACATAAACATATACATATACATATACACATACACATACATATACATATACATATACATATACATATACATATACATATACATATACATATACACATACACATACATATACATATACATATACATATACATATACATATACATATACATATACATATACATATACAAATACATATACAAATACAAATACATATACATATACATATACATATACATATACATATACATATACATATACATATACATATACATATACATATACATATACATATACATATACATATACATATACATATACATATACATATACATATGCATATGCATATACATTTATATACATTTGTATATAACGCAAAGACCAATTTATTTTTAATGTATCTTGTAAATTTTATAACATGCTTATACTTAAGTATTAATAAAAACTGTATCGTCATTACAGATAAAAATTTTAAGATTTATAAATGTGTAGAATGATACAAATATTCTCACGTGCAGAGTAGATGAAATTTGCTATTTTATATAATGATGTAGAAATAATTATCGGTATTAAGATGTCTTGGAAATTTTGGAAAAACACAATAGCTTATTTTCAATATGAAGAAGTCCAATGTATGTATATCTGAAATACTTGTCATATTCTTCTGACTAACAAAAACTGTTCCGGATACAACTCTTAAATAAACCATACTACCTCTATGTGGGGCAAAGTGTGAGATAAAGAATTAAATGAGAAAATGTCTAAATGTTTTAAAACCATCTAAATTTTTCAATATGCTGCAAAGGAAAACAGCAGCCAATCGATGCCTTATTTTTTGAATGAACGTTTCTGTACGTATTAAGTTTAATTGTATCTGGACAACTCACAAACAGTGAAATTGAAAATATCATTAAATATTTAGTTTATTTCAGAGTATTTCTACATATGCTCACAAAATCATTCATTTATCTTTATTTGTTAATGTTTTTCACTCGTATTGTGCTTTTGTTGTCGTCCCAAAGTAATTTTGTTTACTCTGATGTAGCCCCTCGTTCAGCAGCCCGCAGGCTACAACCAACACGTACTTATTTACTGGAACAAAGGTAATTAATGTACGGAATGTTATTCTACTAAGTGCGACTTAATAATTGAGTTTGGATCTACATAGAAAATGTAATAATTAATTGCATTAAAAGACCTCTAGAAATAAAGATTATCTATACTGTTATTCATAATTTAATAACTTAGTAAGTAAATATCTTGAGTTAAAACGGCTAACAAAGAAATATTTTGATGATTTATACTGCAAACAGAAACACGTTATTGATATGAACAAATTACATTTTTGTCCAAATTACAAAGGAAGGAGGGTCAAAAACTAAGGATTTTTAAGGCAAATTAAAGCTGAACGTTTCCATAAATTTAATTTTCATCTAAACCAAAATAATATTTTTTTTGTTATTTACGTGTTAGGCACCCTTTATACAGAAACATGATTATAATTTGCAGACATGGAGATAAATTAAACCCACAGAAAGATTTATATACGTTGAGCAGATATTCCCTAACCATATTTTTATCATTGGATATAAATTTGTAAATGCGTAATTTATGACTGAATGTTTGCATTTAAACTTTTATCCTTTATCGAATTTTAAATTTTATTTCATTAGCATTTTGGTTCGCAAGCTGATGTTTGCGTTATGGTATGCTGGGTGAAAGGGTTATTATATAAACTTCAGTTGAGTATGATCATGCGTGATCTGTTTTAGGCAAACTCGATTTAATGTTTGATTAATCGAAAAATCGGACATGATTTTACTTTAAAACATTTGAGAATTTATGAGTTATTGCAGACGAATTCGATACGGTTAATATAATTTGTCTCTGAGTTTATTTTTTAACAAAAACTATTTATTATTTTTATTGGGTCGAAAAATATGTTACTACATTAAAGCATGTTCATATATTTTGATTTATTTAAATATACATAAAAGGAAAGCAAAAATAATTTATTTCACCCAAGAAACGTGATTATTACTTTTTAGATATACTTCCATAATTATCACAAATTTATTCCAAACAATAAAACATAAATACAGTAAATTAAAAATTTTAAAATATTATTCAATTATATTTCTTTTATAAAGAAATTGTCAAAATGACCAAAACTTTATATTTATATAATTAATTTTTTTGTATCCTCTAAAATGTTTCACTATTATATATATGTATGTGTACGTATTTTTGTACGTACCTTACACAGGTGTTGCTAGAAGCTTACTTATAATTTACTGGAAAACTATAGTGAGGATTCGAATTTTTCCATAATTTTTAAGCCAGTAAAATATTTGCTAGGTAATATAATTACGGTATGAAAAATAATATTAATATTTGTAAACAGTCGTTTTTGCGATTTTTGCTTTGCAGTTGTAGTTTTATGAGAGACAAATTAATATAATGATTAGTATTATTAAACTCCATAGAAATGAAACATTAAACATTTTTTTCACCCTCTTCTTCATAAATAGGAACCGGATCATACTGCAATCTGGTATATTAATGTAATCCAATTGAATGTGCTTTTGAATACCTTATTCGTTCAACTAGTTTGCTAATTACATTACATAACCCAGCGTCCAATTAGTTAAAATTGTTACAGTATTATATTTCATGATTTACACCTTATTTTATTCCAGTCATTACGTAAAATTAGAAACGTGCAAAAAGTGAAAATCACAAATAAATAACAAATTACTCATGTTTACGTTTATTCACTTAGAGAAGCGACAGCTTACATACAACAACATTTTTAGATGTAAAGTTTGAGCATTTAAATTTATACTTAAAAGTATTCAGAACATTGAAAATCGTCACAATAACCCAATTATCAAATTATCTCTACAGTGATGACATTTTTACGTATGTAAATTGAGTGACAACACTGCAATGATATTAGGTAAGGATATATTTATATTTTAATAAAGGGTATAAAATATGTGTTATTATAACGAATATATATTGTCTATGATTCATAAAGGAAATAAAGCTCATAGTATTGGAAAAAGCTAATACTTTAAGCTAATGCGCAGAAAATTCACTATTATTGAATCATAAACAAGAATATTATTTTAATTAACTTATAAAAACTGGCTGTTCATTAAAAAACTTGCATAAGCCTTATAAGTCATAATGATTATACATGTAAATGAATTATTCCCTTATAATTTAAAATATAAAAATGACTTTAAAATACTGTCTTGTGACCCTTCGAGTCAAAGCTTTGCATCTGGCCTGGACTGAGAAGTGTAGAGATTTCAGTGCTTTATAAAACTCGTCTACCATACCCCTTCGTAGTGTGGGTCTCCTTGCATTTCATCTATTCATCGCCATTTGCATTTTTAAGACACGTTTCGAAGTTTATTTCGGCATTCACCTCTATTTTTAGGAGCATTTTTCGTTTCGTCTATTTTCATCTATGATTATAAAGAAGAATAAGTATGTATTTACACTTGTGGATATATTTGAAGATACTATTTTTCCGAAGATCATTTTGTTTGTTTTGTTACTTAACCGCTCAGAAAATAACTTACTGACCAATATATCATTTTGTACCTATATATACTCTTTGAGTAACATATTATCGGATGATTGTATAGGATAACATATTATCCAGAAAAATAGAGAGTAACTAAATATAGTTTTAAGTCGAAATAATTCCGGCGCGTTTGGGCATGAAAAAATAATAGAGAATAAACGAGGCCGAGTGTCTATATATACCTTAAATAATCTGTCAACCATTTTCAATGCTGCATAAAATATATGTCGCTCGTGAGAGTCGAACAATCTGAATTTTCACTTCAATTTAGTAATGCAAACCTTTTTCTGACAAATGCCTTTTTTTCTTCAATTTAGATGGGGTCACCGTATATCTGAGTACTAATTAATAGCCTTTTCTCAATTACCAAAAATTATATGTAAGTGATAATTTATTTCGGATTCCAAAATTATGTATTAAAATATATTTTTCGTTATCAAATATATTATTCCGCCACTTGATATCTTACATCTCTTTAATTTTCTAGCGCCAATTAAGTAAAAAATCATTATTTGTATGAAATTCCGCTATTGTAATTTTTTAAATTTATCACATTGAAAATTCACATCTCTCAAAAGAAACATTAAAAAAAAATTATCTATTAAACCCCATTCAACAGAGTACGTGAAAAATATTTTTTTAAGATAAAAATGTAGTTTAAGGGGGGCGGGCTGAATAAAAAAATTAAAATAATTTTTTTTTCTGTTTTATTTGTTGGAATGATTTCTTTTCTTGTCTCTGTCCATTATGATCGGATTTAAATTGAAAGAGTTATGATGGTCTGATATACGGATTGAGTGAAATGGGCGTGACGAATTTAAAAGGGTGCAGTTTTTCGCCACTTTGACATACATCCCCCCTCTTCTATATTTATTTCGAAATTTAAAAAAGTAAAACATTACAATCCATCTACATTCTCTAAAAAAATTTTCCGGTGTTTCCTTACTCATTAAATATTTCCTAGCCCATTAATTATGCCTTAATTACAACCTTCAAGTTTTTCTATTTCTTTCTGGATAATCATTTTCACTAAATGAACGAGTCTTTGTAAACATTTACTCAAAAGCCAACGAAGGACTCGTGAATATTTTACTGGGACTGTTTGCTCAGATATAAATTAGGTAAACAAGTGGCCAATTTCTCTTCCGCGCTTTATTTCAACATTTATGTTTAATATTGAATACTGATTATTAAAAAGTGTCACATCAGTATACCTTTCTTCACTAATGTCGAATGTGATCCTGACTATCATTATTATAGTTTTAAAAATGAAACTATAATTCTATTAATTTATTGAAGATTTGAAACAATTTTTAGTATATATTAAAAAAAAGGGGTATTTGATTAATTAGTTTTCATCTTTGAAGGAAGACAATTCGATTGTTATTAATTAAGTACGCGATGTTGTAGCGTCGAGTCTAATTAGGTTTATACATTGAAACCGAATTATACTCAAAAAATTTACAATCTGACTGAATCTGACTGAGATACTCAATGAAAATCACAAACAAAAAAGCTTAGCCATAAAAATAATTGTGTATATGTTGAAGGGTCGAGAGGGGAGAAGGTAAAGTTCGGTAGGCGGAAGTTCACTATCGCTAAGGTAGTCCAATCTTGTTTCATTGTTCACTTGGATCATTATTTTTGATGTTTTTTGGGATATATTTTTACTGCACATTCTCATTTAAAATTTTAAATCTAGCTTTATATATAAAATTATTATTTTCACTTAAAAGGGCTGAACGTACTGTAATATCTGTAAATTTACCACAATTTTTGAAATTATAGGTTTCCACCCATTCTATAGTTGTTACAACGAAACTTCATACACGTTTTATACCAACATTATGAAATTTGGGATACTTATTAATTCGTCACGTCTAAACGGCTCGTCGACATTTCATAATACTTATATACTGTTATTTATATACAATGCCTAAACCTAGGTTATACTACTCTTAATATGCAAATATTTATACATAAATTTTAATTGAAGGCATAAATTTTTATTCCAAGTTTATTAGTAGTAATACAACAGCTAATTTTTCCCAATATCACATTTAACCTGAAAATTGTATAAATCCCTCAGGATGAGACGTGTTTTTTTTTGTACTCAGTATTAACAAATTGGTATTATAAGTAAATAAAGTATAGAATATAAGTCGGTAATCGGAAACATATATTAAGTCGGCAAAACATCCAACAATACTCACAGAGAAGTGTAGTGGTAGTGTTCTTGTTCAAAGATGAATTTCGCCTTCTTAAATAAAACGTAACGCAGATGACATTGCAGACTAAAGCTAGTTCTGAATATAAACAATAATATGTATAACTTCCGCATCACTCAATTAAATAAATTAAAGCATTCTTCTATTCCAGTATTATAAATGCAAAAGTAAACATATTTATTTGCCTCGCTTTCAGGACTCAACTACTCAATCGATTAATTAAAAATTTTCCATATATAGAGCTAGGTTTTATAAACCTAGCTCTATATATGCAAAATTTTAAACAAATCTCTTTAAAACCGAGACTGAGTTTGTAAAATGAGCGACAGTTCCTAACAAAGTTATTTTAAACTTCAATAACTCGGCCTAAAAATAAACGTAACACCGCCATTTTGACCTTCATCATCTTTAAAAGAGGAGAGATGAATGTTTGAATTCGTCTAACATACTTGACTGCCGGATATAAGAGATTGAGCACGCGAGAAAGGACCCACGATTTTCGACCGGTAGGTCCGGTATTTGCAATAGGTATTCTAATAATTTCAAAGCTATACCTTGTATTTAGTAAATGCAAATTGTAAGTCATTCAAAACTTAACGATAATATTATTTAAATTCATTATACTATGGGCTACGAAATTTGATCGATTGATTCAAAATAACTGTGGCAATATTTGATACTTTCGTTCCTCTTTTTATCCCGGAATAACATTATGTTTTCCCTTTTTCACACTATATGTGTATATATATATATATATATATATATATATATATATATAAATAAATATATATATACATATATATATATATATATATATATATTCCCTTTTCTCCAATGAATATTTCAAATAATAAAATTTAAATATTAAACATAAAGTTTGTAACAAGGCCGTAGCCTTGTTTATCAGGGAAGAGAAATTGGTTGCTATTTAATTTGTATCTGTTCAAAAGTACTCAGTAAAATACTGGCGAGTCAGTCGTCAGGCCTTAAATAAATATTTTCAAAGAAAACTGGTCCTTCACTTAATTAAAATAGATATGCAGAAATTAATAGATTAAGTATAACGTCAATAAATAGACTATGAAATGTATGTATTCTGTCCAAAAAGGCGGCTGGATTAATACGGTCTATTTTTTTATCTTAAAAATAAATGTAGAAGAATGTATAGTCCTAATGAGCAATATTTTGTTTAATACCCATTTCTCTTTATCTGGGTTAGCTTTCTTCTAATGTACCTACATTAGGAACTATTATTACTGAAATAACTTATTCGTTTCCCCTTTCGAAAATAACAACAAGTTCTCAAACTAAACAACAGTTTGTTTATAAGTGATAGCGAAAAATTTTATAAATTTCATCCAAATATTTTATTTAAAAATAACGAAGTACAACAAGAGTAACTTCCAGAGACTAACCAGAACTTCCTTTTTTTTGAGACGTAAAGTAGAAAATACAGCAGCAACTTAAACGAAAATCATTTAAAGTTTAAAATTTCAATGGAAATATTTTAGAATATTAAAAACTCATGAACGCTGAAGAACGAAATTATCTCATTTACCTTATAGTCTCATCAAGTTCGGAATAGTTTTCTGTACCTTATTTTGTGAGACCCATCGTACTCTTATGTCTTGGTCGAAGATGATGTCTCTTCCACTAATTAGCATTGCTACTTGTGTTCAAGTTTTACATACGGGCATTTGCACTTGTAAAGCACTATTTAAGTTTCTTGTATGGAATATTAATTTCTTCCCTTAGGCATATTTTTCATCTGTTCTTATGAATATCCGAAGAAGTGTTTAGCAAATATTTGACATTGATTTTTTCATTATTTGACATAGATTTCTCTCCTTCTAACGTTTATACGCAACGGACGCAAACGGAAGCCTATTGTTGTGGGAAAACTCATTGCTTTTCTATCCCCCATCTATTAGAATCTTCTAACTTCTGAACTAAAGAGGACTGAGACTTTAAATTGATATACTACCTATAGTATTTAGGCCCAAAGTTAATTGAATAATTATTTAAAATTATTTACCATATAAACATGTAAAAAAGATGGTTAAAAAAGTTTTGATTTTTTTTTATTACCAAGCCTATTTCAAAGACGATATTAACTAAAAATTTAATTCCGTTCTAATACAGCCATGTTCCGTTCAGTTATGATATCTATCATATAATGTATGTAAATAACAAAAAAATGACGACACAAAAATAATTATATTTCAAAAGATTATGACTTCAACGTTCCTAGTTGTGAAAAATCTAACAAACGAAACTACGAAAAATCTATGTTCGTGTTAAATTGAAAACCTCTCGCAAAGAACCAAACTATCTTAAAAAGTCGAAGAAATAAATTAGAAGAAATAATTGAAAGTTTCCAAATAAATTTTATAATAATGAAAAATTAACCGGTCGTGAAAATGACTTAACGTGAAGATTTGTAGACGAAACTTACATCCAAAACGAGGAATCGTAGTAAGGTAGCGCCGCCGACATAGATCCGAAACAGTATCGGAAATAATACTACCAATAGATATAGCATATCTTTGCTAATAGCCCACCTGAAGATGTTGTAATACAACGAAACCTAAAAAATAAAAAAAATTAAAATTAAAGAAAGTAGAAATAATACTACATCACGTAGTTGCATTTAATCGTGAATGATGCATTTCTACAAGAAGTTCAAAAGTACAGCAAAGAAAGCACATGTCTTCCAACCTTTGACGATATAGGATTAACACACTGAATTGTTATATTGTGAAATCTGTGTATGACAACATTTGCCGAACGTTAAAATATACCTCCGAAACCTAGACTCAAATATATTTTTCGTAATTTAGGCAGAATATCCTTAGAGATACACTGAAAAAATGCATATTGAATATAAATATTTTCGAAACTTCTGAAACTAAAATTGTAAAAAATAGAGTTTTTAGAATCGCACGGAAAGGTTGTTAGAAAATTAAACCGATTTTCCTGGATGTTATAATTTTTTAAAATTTTAACCATGTTTGACCGTTTTGTAAAATCTGTGTATAGTTTAAGAGAAGTATCATGTGTTCTTAAATATTTACAAGTGCCTACATGTATATTGGAACTTGTAAATATATAGGAATCCTATAGTGCAAATTCTTTTTCCGCTTGAGCGATTTTTTTAAAAATGTTAATGGTATAAAAGGGTAAATCACGTATCTTTAGTAACAAATCTGACTCAAGTATTTGTCATCTTTTTTTGGAATCTCCTTATAATACAATTAAAAGAATGGCAGTTAGAGTTACAGAAGGCATTATAATATGACACAATTCACATTTATTGAAAATCCTATCAAAGTTTTCTTAATAAACTAAATTTTGAGAATTTATGGAAGATTAATTTAAAAGCAGTTATTCGTAGTGGTGCAAGTACACGTACAACTATTTCATTCAGTTACTATTCGTTAATAGATCAAGAATAATAATGACGGATATGAAAGGCTTGGAAAAGTCTCTGTTAACAACATTTCAAACATTTGTCGCTAAATTTTCGGTACGATCCGCAGAGAAAGGTCAAGTTTAATTTAGGTATATTCAATATTGGTGAATATTCATTTTATGTTGTTTTTAAAAATCAAACGAATCCTTTTAAACCTTCTTATTTCTATTAATTCTTTAAATAAGATACAAATTTTTGCTTAATTTGAGCTCAAAAATAATGTTTAAAATTTTGGTCAATAATTGAGAAATATTCCGGTATAATTACTCTCTGGACTAATATATTTTAATTTCGTTTACATCCATAACGCGATATCTGTGGTACAGCAGCAGAATCTATAGAGCACGTTCTACCGTGTAGTAGCATAACACTTGATTAATTTTATTTGCTTATACTTCATTACGATTTTTTGTAACAACCTGCCTAAACAAATGCTAAAGTCCGTGCACATGAAGTCGAAAATTGGGGATTTTTAGAATTTCTCTAAGGGTTTCTATCCTTAAATCTGTAATCTAAACATATCGCATTTATGGTTTAAATAACATTTTAATCTTAAATTATCTTCTAAATATATCACGCTTCGTGATTTAATTTCTATACCTTATTATAAATCAATTTCATAGTTCAGTTAATATTTGTCATAGTGTATACAATTTATATATGTAATGGGTTCGTTCCATCTTAAGTCGCTTAACTTGTTGTTTAATTTAATTGATCATTAGTCTGCATTTTCAGATAGTAGGTGAAAGTTGATCCAAATCGGAGAATATACATCAGCTATGTAACTGTCTTAACGTATTTTGCAATGTCAATGTGTCGATCATTAGTTGATAAAAAAGTATGGATTTTGGGGACTTTTTTATTTATTTATTTTGCGCGTCACACAAGAACTACTGAAGTAATTTTGATAAAGGTTTGTGGATTTTGTTGGGTTTGGATTAATGCATGCACTTTATTTCGTCGCGGTGATTCATATTTAAATTTAATTTTTAAGTAAATTAAAAAACATGTCTTGCAAAAATAAGTAAACATTCAAACTTCAAGTTGGCAAAATTCAGTTAACGTTCAGAACTACATCGGTCGTTTATCGTGGATTATGACTCGGCTTTTAATATTTGCCCACGCTTTGGTTATCTTAGTTTCGATAACACAAAGGACGCCCTTGTGTCTTTTGTATTGGTTTAATTATACCTGAAATTATATTTTAAAACATGTACTTATATTTAAACAATTTATTATTTTATTTTTTCCATTTCAATTATGTTTTAAATATGATTAATTTTTTTGAAAAATTAAATACATGTTTCGATATCGAACACGAGAACAGCTGGGTGACGAAAAAACTTTAATCAATTTTATCTTATTCATTTGAGATAAAAAGGGCTATATGCCTACGCCATTATGGATCATAGTATAGTATTGAAAGAAGTTACACCTCAGTGACCCTTTCCTTTGTTGTTTTCATTTAATATATTGGAATTAGAAAACAATTCTGGGGAAAAATTGGAAATAACTAAATATTGACGAGTGAATTTGTAATAAAATATTGAATAATGAAAAAATCGAACGCAACTTTTTTCACTACTTTTAAATATGTTACGTATACGATTAAATCGTTAGAATCTCTATCAACATTATCGAACAACGCATGTGATTTCGGTACGTTTATTCAATTTGGAGTAAGCTGCTATCATGATTATTGGGATAGATATAAGGACTACTGATACGAATGATAAAAATGAATACGTACAATAAGTACAACAACCACATTTAATTTTTAAGTTATAATGCATTTTATTAGACACACTTTATGCAATATTAACGTTATATTTTTGACGTATGTTTTGATGAGTTTCTTGATCGTATTTATTTTTACACTACAACGTTAAATAGCCGTACCTAGATCGCACTAAAGCGACGATATTTTTAATATTGAAAAAAAATCATTGGATCAAATTAAAACACAATTCTAAGGCAATAGAACAACTTCAGAAACAGTACTCCCAAGTGAATTGTTAAAACATTAAATGACATTACAGTCACCTTGTGAGGCGCTACTTATTTGATGCGCTACTTTATTTTTGTTTTTTCTGCATAATTATAGTAAATAAAAATATAAAAAATAAAAGTTAGATTAGTTATAATAAATAAAAACATATTTTTTGACATTTATTTTATGAACGCACAATTAAAAGTAAACCGATACCACTGGCATTCACACTCCTTTAATGGCGTGTTTGATATATTTTCAATTTTAATACATTAAATGATAAATTCAAGTCCAATATTCCATATTTAAGAACCAGTTCTACTCTTATTTTTTGCTATCTATTTGTACGCCTCTCAAAAGCTTCGTAAATAAAGCGATAAAGTTTAGCACATATATAAAATATCAGATCTCCATGTCAAATTACATTTTTAGTTTCTTTTTTATTTGGAAATCAATATTCCTTGTTAACTTCACCTCCTTGCTGGTTTCTTTTGCTCACAGGGTTAAAATAATTTATACAAAACTTTGCCCTCTGTATTATAATTAGCGACTTTAACAGTTATTTCAATTAGTTAAAAAAAAGTTGAACTGTGTAGAAAATAAGAGTGTAAGTTGAAAAGGAAAAAATGAAATACGAAAACAAAATAAAATGAACAAATAAGAAGATCAACAATTTTTATTTTCATTTTAAAGTTGAAAGCAAACAATAAAATGAGTTTAAACAAACTACTAATGAAGTCAACACATATGGCCCTGACAGTCATCGTGCAGATTCCATAATGAAAAATCGTGTTTAGGTTAGAATACTGACTCAAAATTTGAGGAACCAAATAAAAAATATCAAGCCGGGAAAGTTGGAAGAACTAATGTCACAGTAACATTAACGTAATAAATATCGAATAATGACATTATAAAATGTTCAAAAAATATTTTCGTAATGGTCAAAAAGCTAATTTCGAATTTTTTTGACGCAGATGTATAACCGCAACGGCTTCTTTTGGGTTGTCTGCGCGAAGCACATCAAATTTGGTTTTTTATAATACCTAATAATTAAAATAAGACTACATTTGTTTTACTGAAATCGTAATTAATATAGTATATAGACAATATATGGGTTACAAGGCTAATAATAAAAAACTTTTCTAATGATCTATTAGCCCTAAGTAGGAAAAAATACATGTTATCATGAATATCTCAAGAACTATGAAATCTAGAATACCCGTTGTAGTTTTCCAGCAACTATTACTTGCGTAGGATTCTAAAATCTTAGTTTTTTCATAGTTTTAAATTCAGTAGTTTCGGAAATGAGGAGGGACATATTTTTTGAGTATTCTTCAGTTTATCCTGATATGCACCAAAAATTATTAAAAATATAACTCTCGTAACTAGACCTTACAAATATACCGCCAACTACATATCGAATTCATTATGTTTTTCCACTATTTCATTTGCCCTCTTCCACTTCTAAAATGTCCATATGAATATTTTTAAGCGCAAAGTTTCAAGTTTCAAAGCCAAGCGATTTCTGAGAAAAACAATTGCAACGGGCGGACAAACGGACACGTTCATCAAATAAGGTTCCCGTTTTTTCTTTAGCGGAACTCTAAAAATGGAAAAGAGGCAACGTTTGTAAAACGAGCATTTCGTAACACTTGAATAATTTCCCTTCAGTGTAGTGACACTTGAATGTTTTTGCCGTTATTGACTATATCCGCCTCAATTATTTACAATAGCAGGTGCCGTGACAAATATATCTATCTCTTGCACCCGTTTAACTTGAATATTGCATTGTGCTATTCAAATTCTACATCCGCACTCAAAATGATCTAATGGAATTGAGAAATTAAACATTTTTAGATATTTATTAATAGACCACGAGCTACCTTAACTTATGCCATCAGAGCATTACAATATGACGAGGTTTGCATCTAAAATAAGATAACCATTATTTATTTTTCAAGCATAAAAGCTGTGTTTCAATTAATCAATATCTACTGTAGTTTAGTCGCATTACCGTCATCAAAAATTAAACTAATTTTGAGAATATTTTGTCGCAGAATTACTTTTAATAGGTAACCAGGGACCCATTCTGAGTTCGCGCCAATGGAAAAAAAACCCGCGCCTATAATTTTGCTTACTTGAGAACACCGTCTTAACGTTTACGGTAATCTATATTTCATAGTAATCTATAGTTTGGTCTTATTACTCTGGCGTATTTCATATTTGTTTTTTAGTTGTGTTTTCGAGATATTTGTAACAAATATAAAAATAAATATCTAAAAATTGGAATTAAGTACTATTATTAAACCATTACAAACGAGACGTTCTTCCTATATTTTACTGGTGATAGCGGTTTAAGTATAACACTTCCTCATAAACCGGTGTTAATGGTTTATTTTCGTATCTAATATTTTTGTATACAACTAAAGAACTTACTATATGAGCTTTCATTTTAATCGGCCCATTTTCTGTGAACATCCATCAAAAAATTGTTTTCCCCTAAATAGGTCTTAATTAAATCGGGACTTACTCCAGTTTTGGTAAATGCGTTCTTTGTAATTAAAGTTTTTTAATAAGTACTAATCCAGTAGGCGCTATACATCGTTTTGGGTAATTAGTCATTTGTAAATTGTTGTGGGTAACTAGTCCAATATATAGTTTTTGAAATGTTTATCGTTTGATGGCACTTTGAAGCTTCCGAACATAGTCGCACAACAGATTGAATTGTTTTTTTATCTTACTATGATGTTCTATTGCCACGCTTGTAATGAGTAGGCACAAAACGCTTTATCTCTCTATCATTAACCACTTAATTGAAATATATAATGGATATGTTTCAGACATCTGCATCAGCATCGGCAATCACAAGCACCATCTTAAAATCCGCATCCGTCATGGAGTTGGCGAATGCGGAATATCCGCATTCGCAATACCATGTGCATGTAACATGAAATTTTGAAGAGCTAACATTAACTTCCGCGTGATGAACTCCTTTGGCTAAAAAGTTAGATCACACATAAGTTGTAAATGTTATTTATGAGTAGATATATACGCAAAGTTATTTCTTTCTTTATATTGAACATTTTGCCGAATTCGGTGTAAAAAAGTATAAGGAAATACTTAGTGGACGATCAAAATTGTTATAATTTTAAACTCTTTTAGTATTTATTTTTAAAAAAATGATAATTTGGTGTTGCCTTGTATTTAGTAGGCCAACAATATGTAACTTTCCTCAGTGTCAAACAATTCTTGAAATATAAAAAGTTTGTATATGTTAACGCGTAACTTTCGCCTCCCATATTAAATAATTCTTCCCATTTGCCATAATACTTGGACTTCCGCTGCATGTGCAGAAATTCATACATATTGCTCCTCTTAGGGATGTTCAATCTAACTTACTTCTGAATTAAAAGCATTGAGACTATTTTGTTATCTTTTCTCTAAAATAAAGTTTTACATAAAAGTAATTTAATAATGCTAACATGTTTGTAAGCAATACTGAATACTCATTTATTGACTAAAAATATATTTACGTAAAAGTTTTAAAAAGATGTTGTTATGTAAATTCAATCAACAAATAAATAATGTTAATTGCAATAAAATATGAAAAATAATATAAGAATAGTTCCGAAATTCAACTTAGGAAAAAGCTCAAGACGGTTCAACAATTTTGAAATATTTCTAAATATTATGAAACTGATCCAACTGTTTTTAAAACCGCTCTTATATTTGTCGTTTACTGTAATGCATATCTCGTTAAGGGTCAAATAAAAAGTTTCAAATTTAATCGATATTTCCGACAGAAATAATTTGAATAACGATTTTAATTTCTTTCTTTATTTTAAGCAGAAAAGCTACAAAATCAGCTATAGACAGGAAAGCCGGCAACGATGAATCTTCAACAAAAGGTTGTGTCATGACGCGTATTTAAATTCCACCATGCCGAGGCGCTTAATCAAAATAACGCAAGTTCTTAATCGGTCGACCGACTTCTTGGCGGAAGTACACCCCGAAAATAACTTAATTGTCTAATTCCCGTTTCGAGCAATTTAATTTATTTATAAATTTAATTGTCAAAGAAAGTTTGCGACTGAGGAGTTGCTGAGATGAAGCGGGATAAATATTTTTTTTCAAATTCGTTAAACTTTTTTCCTCGATAGTTATCGAGGAAGCGACATTAAAAAATTAAAATTATAAAATGATATATTTACCTAGTAACGATTTACTTGGACTGTAACGTTTATTTTAACTGTATATAATTTAAATGAGTGTCGGACACTAGATTTTATGTAAAATATTTTACTCTGCTTATAATAAGTTTGATATTAATCTTTTTTAAGACTGCTGTACATTTCAGCGTAGTAGAATACTCTCATTAACCAGATACTTGATGGAATGACTACATGATTATACATATTTTCCAAAATAATTACAAAACTACACATTGGAGTTGATTTTTGAAAATAAATATGTGTTAGAATCAATTACACAAGAGTGTATGAATCATGACCCAATTGAGAAGGAACTTTAGCAGGAAAATATGGGAAAGGATGATTATGAAACGAGATCCAAAATTAAATAAATGTGATGATTTAGTACTGTTTGCCACATATGCCGTAATAATCAGAAAATACGCACACCAATATTGTATACGCTAATTGCTATGAGAACGTACGTTTGTACGTTTCCATTTTTAAAAGAAGGCCTAAAAATGTACAAATAAAAGGGAGTCATGTTGATAGAAATATTACAAAGTCGTGAAAAAATTACACGAGAGAAAAATACATATTACTTGAATACTGCAAATTAAAATAATGATAGTAGAACCATTTGAGAAAAGAGAAAAAATCGATTACCAGACGTCCTTTTCGTGTATAGTCAACTATAATGCTGAAAACTTAATTAGTGGCAATTCCTTCAGTTTACATAACAGCATCAACTTTGAATCTGCATTTATTTGTGAAAATCGTGGTCAATAGATTAATGTGCTGCTAATTATAATTGTACATTACATTAATGTGTAATCAGCAAAAGAATGTAAAGTAATAAAAAGTCCATCTTTTTTCTGTTCCTTTGATATATTTGATGTCCAATTAGTCTCGCTAAATGTTATAATGCTGCCAAATTACTTTTTGTAATTTTCTAGGTTGAATCTAATCAACAAATGAATAAAAATATTTGAAAGGTTCACGGGTTTTGTTTAAGTTA
Organism: Druceiella hillmani; assembly: GCA_039881145.1. NCBI lineage: Eukaryota > Metazoa > Arthropoda > Insecta > Lepidoptera > Hepialidae > Druceiella > Druceiella hillmani. Next base: position 956,564 of record JAYKKI010000049.1, read on the forward strand.
TCTATGTCCTAAAAATAACTCGTATTAGCAATATTACTAAATACTTTCCGTGGGCAGTAAGCTTGCGTTGAAGAATTTTAGGACTATTTGAATATACATTTGACGTTGAAACAATAATTTGATAAAAAAAGGTTAACATGAATCATATTTAATATAGTCACAAGAACATTTTTAAATACTAAAATTTCTTTACCGTGAAATCCGTGGAACAGATATGTTTTGATCAAAGGTTTAGATTCATGCGGCCTGATTACACGATGTTCGAACATTTTGTCATCAATGTTCTGATTACACGATGTTCGAACATTGTGTCTACATACATGGAATAATTTTTCAAAATTCCTCGAAAGAGTTTTGGAAAAAATTATAATATGATCCAGCTTAGATAATTATTTTATATATGTGTACTAGGTAAAACTATCCATATAAGGTCCATGTTACATTCAATGTAAGGTTAATAGAAAAAATATTTCTCACATTTTATGATTAAAATTAAGGTCAAATTAAATTTTGATTTGCAAAGGAGATATGATTATTTAAATCGTCGATGAATGAATGTAGAAGACGTATGACCTAATAAATGCACTTTAAATATAATCACCCTATAAACTCTAATACAAGAAGTAAAGGCGCGCAAGGATAAAATAACTTTTGATCGATTTCATACGAATGGGGCTGTTCAGTTGAAAATGACGGGAATGATACCGTAAACAAGTCACATTTTACCCTGGAGTATTTGAGAGATGCACCATAAATTTCTATGCACAAAATGTGTATGAAATTAGAATTAAATAATAAACAAATTTTGGCATTTATAAGTTTTGTATTATTACGGATAATCGATTCGGTATAATAAAATAAATGTACCAGTTTTCTCCAAGAACCTCAGGTTTTAAAACAAAAACTTACCACGTTACTTTTACCTATTCTTCAAACAGCATTGTCAGCATGTCTTCTATATTTTGAATTTATTTCGGAAAAGATGCTCACATGCTAGCTCCTGTTCATTTCAAAGTGCCTTCTTCTTGCTAGAAAACATTCATTTCTTATGAATCAATTATGCCAAATTGTCTGTGTGAAGACAACCGACTTAAAAAGATCTTGTGTTCAATATTCAACTGAAATTAGCAAGCCTAAGCAAAATAAATCTATAAGATAATTCAACCAGTTCGGCGTTTAAAATTTTATCTTCATTATTAATTACGTGAATGAAGTCTAATTATAAAACTGTGTTTCTTATCATTAACACCGTATCCAACTTTAATTAAGGGCATATGTAATGTAAACTTTTAAAAATAAAAATTCACCTTATTACTTTGGACAATTCTTTCACAGCAAGAGTTAACTCCCTTCGTATACAAATTATACTGAGTTCAATTTCATATACTAACGTGAGTTACTACCTTTACCTGATATACTCTTATATACGGTATTTTACGTATGCGTTACAGAATCTTCTCACCTTCGTCGAATGCTAACGGATTCTTTACGAACGATGTGAGCGTTCGAACTCTCGTAAACAGATGTATGTCGTTCGGTATGAGAAAACACATATATCGGGTTGGGAGGAACTATACCTATGGTTGTATTCTGCAAGTTTAGAGAATGCTTAAGATATTTTTGTTATTAGGAATATTTAAATGACTTGGAATCGAATTTTTAATAAACAGGGAGTTGGAGAATTAGGGAAAGTGATGGAATTCATGTGATTTCAATTTTTCAGATTCTGTTCCATATGACTTTTTTCACATTTAGCACTTTGAATACATATAGATAGTACTTACATGTCTCTCTGTTCGTCTGTCATAGTAGTTTTTCAAAGAAATCCCTTAACATTGAAAAATTCGGTACAATGATAGACCACATTATTCCGTATAATTTTAAATAGGTGTAAACATTCGTGAATACAATTTGACATATACCCACTGAAAAATATATAGACACCCGTCTATTTCCAAGACTTGAAAAAAATTCAAAATTTTTGGAAGTTGACTATAGCGATGACTATAGTGAAATATTAGAATTTGTCAATAGTTTCATAGAAGTACCACGTATATTCGAATTTAAAAGAATAAATGAAAATTTATGTACATAGTTAAGGTTTCTCCGCCCATTTTCATTATTCTATCACGTTTCTAAGCATAAATTCTACAACCAACTTTATTTAATTCTCACCTATACACTTAGAAGTTTCTTTATATAATACAAATGTTTTAGTATCAGTGGCGATTTATTCAATAATAAATTGTATCGTTTTTTTGTAAAGTACGAGGAGAGTAGTTAGTATTCAATGATGAATTGTTTTACGTTTTGTCATTTTGCAGCTTAAACGGACCAAATAAGTATACTTTCAGATTCCGTTTCGAAAATCCATTTTTTTCAATTTACTTGTGCATAATTTTTTTAAAACACTTATTAAATGGAAGGGAATTAATAATTTTATCTTAGGTATGAAGAGAAAAAACAGTAAAAGGAATAAAATAAACTCGTTGTTTTGTTAAAAACTTGTCAAAACTTGATAAAAACAACGGATTATTTTAGTTTCTAAAAGACATAATTCGATTTTTTAAAAATAAAATTCCAAAATGTTTTTACTTTCCAACGTTTCCATATTCTTCACGTGGAAATAGTAATTATTGTACTTGAAAAATTTAACTAAACTTTGAAATATTTGAGAAATGTTACTGAAATTTTTCTCGACGTAATGTAATACCAGTTTAAGGAGATTTTTCATTAAGTTGTGTTAATATCATTTGGTTTTTAAAATGTAATTCATATTTAACCAATTAACGAAATAAGCATAATAAGTCATATTATAAAAATTAATTATTTGCCAACATAAATGAGGCGACAATAAATATTTATGACATATCACATGTATCGCAATAGCTTCAATAAATATTTATGACATCAAATCGATTATTTTAAAATTAGTGTATGTAAATTATATAGGACAATATAAAGATATGTCGATATATTTTCTTCCAAGACATAGCGTATTATAAAAATTATTGAAAATGTAAAAATTTTGGTAATGAGGATAATATTCGCAAATCTGTGGTAAATGATTAAAAAATCCAACCCGATGCATATAAAATGTTACGTATTTCGAATTTCGACAGATACTGAGGCGATTATAATTAAGGTTTCCAAAAGTATTCGAATGCAGATAATTTTTTTTTATTATATATAGTGGTAAATAGATAATCTTAAGTTATATAACAGAATATTTCAGACACGTCAACAAAGTTGTAAGCAAAGGTTTTTGGCGAATAGTTTAAATAAAGTAAAGTTTTTAAAAAAGTAAAATAATAGTTTAATAAAGTAAAGTAAAAATAAAGTTTTTGTAAATAATAAAAGCTTTTACAGTAAGTTTTATTGCACTAGTGCATTGTGCACTCGAAGCATTTTTTCGAATGTTTCTAGCAAAGAGTATTCTAAATAATCAAATGTGGTGTACCCGGAAATTAAAATAGGGAAACTTGCCTAACATAAAATATATAATATATTTTAATCATTCACTTCATGCAGATATCGTTCTCGTTAAGAAATTGTGAAGAAGTGTAAATTACATATCATTGTGTTCCTGCAAATTTCGTATCAATAAATAATATCTTCTCGACATCGTTTCACACTATTACAAATAAATTTCAATTCAAATAGTTTTTAACGTTTTTAATTTAGCCAAATTTTTTAATATGGGCAAACATGCAAGTTGTTTTAACTCATTTCTTATTCGAATTAAACTCATTTCTTATTAAAGTTTATTTTATGTCCAACTTCGTGTCATAACACTGTATACATACGAAACATATACGTAAAAATTTAAAAAAATATTTAGTATGAAAATTGTAATAACTATCATCTTTGTAGAGCGAATTGAATTTATATAAAAAAATAAGCCCGAATTGTATCTATTGTGTAGTGTTTTAGAACTATCCACACCCACGACCCGCCCTAGATGCTGCCTTGAACGAGACATTTAGCGCGGGACAACCTCCTCCATTATTTACGTCCCTACGTTAGGTCCGCTTAAAATAATTGTAATTTATAACCCTCCTCAGGCGTTCACCTTTGCTCATAAATGTGGATCATTTTAGCTCATGAATTATAAGTCATTTAATTAAATTAGTGTTTATATTTAAACTAAAAGAGCCCGTTTCTCATATCTCCTAATACTTTTTCTGCAGAATTTATTGAATAAAACAAATTCACATTAGTATATATAATCGAAATGGGTAAAAGATAAAGTAATTTGGTTTTAATTACTCATTTTCGTTTACATGTTAATCAAATATGCACTTCCTAAAAAGAAAACTACAAACATTTTCCTAAGAAAAAATATTGAAATAAACGATCTAACGACCGCTTTGAGATGACTGGGCAACCGATAATTTTTCATTTATTTGAATGAGTGTATAGTATAAATGGATAATGGCCAATTAACGATGACAAATCAACTTACACACTAATTTATAATTGAAGCGGGTATAATATAAGTTATTTTTAGTTTTAATGACTCATAATTATTTAGGTATTACTCAAATATCCACTTTGAAAAATAAAACCAAATATGGTCCTATGAAAATTCTTTAAATAAACGGTGTAATGACCCTTTTCACATAACTGGGAGAGCGGGTATTTTTCAGTTATATGAATGGTTAACAGTTATGCATGTGGATTTTAAAGTTTAATTTTTCCGGATGACAGGACATTTACGATCTTATTGAAATTCCAATAAGCAATTTTGTTTGATAACAGGTAATAAGTTACGTAATTTTATTTTTAAGTTACGTAACATTAAAATTCACGGGAAGAGATACTTATAGAAATATGTTTATCTGAATAAATTAGTTCTCTAATTATTCCTGTGTAATAATGTTGTATGCACTATTTTGCGTGTAAAATAGTTTCATTATTTTTATTCACAGACCAATTAGAATATGGCTAGAAGAACATAAAAATGTTGGCAACGATTTGATAAACATCATCGTTTATTGGATTCTTGTTTTTGTTTTTTTTTAAATGCATCGAACGGTACTATGCATATTTCCTACTCATATATATATATATATATATATATATATATGTATATATACATATGTGTGTGTATATATATATATATATATATATATATATATATATATATATATATATATATATATAAATATATTTATATTGACTTTTCACAGACTCAAATTCATGGACTATCACTCGTAAACTGGTAAAGCCTACTTAGCTGTGACAACTTTTCTTTTAATTTCTTTACATGTACTTCATTTTCGATATTATAAATATGTATAACCGTTCCAATTTCAACTGTGTAGCACTAAGAGTTTGTGTTTAAAAAGATTGCGACATGCGAACAGACAGATTAGAAGATGGCGGTACGATAAGTGTTCTTTGATTAGTTACGAAATCCTGAAAACCCTATATTAATGTAAATATTGACAAACACCTGTTATAAATATTGCGCGCCCGCTCGGTAGTCGGTCTATAGATAGATAGTCAGTCTATAGAGTAGCCTGTCAGGAAGCCTGGCCTTAACAAAATTGCTAAACTTAAAGTCGATCAGTATAAATAGTTAAAAAATGCGCACGCCTACATGTTTTAACATCAGGAATGCTTTTTTATTTTGATATTTTTAGACTAAATATTATATATTTTTTTCAATCCACGTGTCACATACAACTGCGAGCCGCCTAAGCCAAGCTCTCTTAATACATTGTTGACAGGATGTTCAAAGCGAGACAGCCGCTATTATTTATGTCGCGACGCTACATCCGCCCTACACAATCGTAATTTGTTATCGTCGCCAAACCTTCACCTTCAGCCATTAATGGAGGTCGCTCTTGTAAATAAACCACGAGAATGTAATTAATTTAATAGCTGTTCTTAAGCTTGAATAAGCCTTGATTCGTGTTTCTATTTGTAGGGTACTTAGTAGGAGAAATCTGTTCATATTTAAATTATAATTCATATAAATATATATGTATATATATATATATATATATATATATATATATATATATATATATATGGTTGTGTGTGTGTGTGCATAGTCATTTTAATTATAATCTTACCTATATTTTATTTTGTCATTTTACGTTTATTTTTATTAAACAGCCTTATATAAGAGATGAATTGAAAAGTAGAATTCCAAGTCCATGTATAAAACCTGCCCTTTTTTGCAAACGTTTGTCGAAAATTATCATATATACATAGTAACGTGAGTTGATGTATTGACATTTTTATTTATACCAAAATTATACATAATTTATTTTTTTTATTTATTTTACTTTATTTTATTTATTTTAAATCCAATTAATTAATTGCTTAAGGTTTCACGATTATAATGTAAGGCTGTTAACAAATTAACAGCGATTTATCCGGTTATTGCCACCCAACTAGCCCTAAGACGTGTTTCAGGTGCCTGTATTATTTGAATTAATGTAATTAAACGCCGTAATTTTTCATTAAATTAATAATTATATACATTTTTATAACATATCAATATACTAATAAAATATATAAAACTTTAATTCACCACTGTTTTTTTAAACATTTGGTTTTATTTTTACTTTGTTTCCATGCATGCCTTTCCACGTTCTTCCACGTTCCACACCTTTCCACGTTCTTTTTCCTACTCAACTCACTCAAACCAACACAATTATTTTATACTCACCGACGCATTTTCTTTAATATCGCATACTCATCTAATATTCTTTATCCTCTTTGTATTTTAGTAATCATTTCATTTTTAGACAATATACTCAATTAAGCAATATCCAATTTTCCTTTCCATGCTTCCCTACCAATTTTCCTTTCCATGCGTCTAAGAGTTGTTGTTATATGTAATTAATAAAAATGATAAGTCATCATGTCGAGTAGCTTTCTCTTTGTTTGATATTCACAATTTTCCGGTAGATTCTCACCATCATTTATTTTAAGTATGTGTAATTTCACGACATAATATTTCATTTTTATTTTATATACTGATTCAAGTTTATTTTTTTCAAACTTCATTGTTTATACCTGTTGTAGTACTTGAGATCTTACGTAGACATATATATTATTTAGTATTATGAAAACAGCTTCTTCTGTATACGTCGTAAATTAAACTAAGATACTTACTTTCCTATTTGTACACCGCATCTATATAGAACTTTTGATAAGTAGTGAATAGCGGCCAATACATGAAAAGTCTCGCCTGATTACTTTTATTGTGGTGAAATAAATTGATAAACTCGTAGTTTTGTTAGAGATAAAATAATGTTTTAACAAATAAAGGTTTCAGAGGATATAAAGAAAATAAGCAGTTTATATATTTCGTAATTTTATAATTGTTTTTATTGTCAGTTAAATATTCTTTTTAATTTTTTCACTTTTTTATATGAAAAATGAACAGTTTGAATGAACTTTACTCTCCAAATTAAAAGGAAACAATTTTTTATTAATTTTTTATGATTTTAAACTTCTTTTTTTTAAATATTTCTGGGGATTTTATTAGGAATATTTCTGACAGCAAACTTGTCAAAATTGAGTACTCAAACTAATTGGTGTTTGTGGAGGTTCACGCTACCTTTGATACAATATTATGTCGTCAAATGTTGGCGATGTATTTTTTCGTTGGTTGTGAAATTAATGTAACTTTAATCGAAACATGTTCTACGTTAAATTCAAAAAACCCCACATGAAAACTGCTTGTTTACTGTAAATTACAAATATTTAAGGCAATTCGTACCCCAAAAAAAATAACATTATTATAGATATAACATTAATGATATTTCTGTCGCATACAAGTGAATCTTGAGCGATAATTATAAAATCGATGATATGATATCGATGGAACCAAAAAAATGGTAATCGTCTTAAAATAGAATGACCAACACAGTCTGTTGGTAAAAAAATATAGTCTCAAAATCGCGAAATAAAAAAGTCAAAAGTTAATGGTCACCACGTTGAGTTATTGATTATTTTTATACGGGTAAGCACACATAGTTATTTTCATATTACGTGAGATATAAAGAGTAAAATGTTACTCTAATAAGTTCTTAGTCTTATAGGATAATAGTATGTTTATTTGGCGACATTATTCTGTGAAAAAGTGCGATGTTTCACTAAGCAGTTATTTCTGATTCATAAAAGTACGATGTTTTGTCTATAAACTTTAAAATATCTTCACCCCACTTGAGATTTTTATTTTAATTCAAACAAAAATCGATATATTAATTGAATTTAAAGAGAAAAATAATTTATTTTACAAATAAGCTCAATTAAAGAATGGCTGAGTATGTATTGCTTTTGTATTTAAGAAATATTAAAAAACACCAACAGGCAACAGTTTCTACTGAGTTCTTTTGTAAAGATTGTGTGATATTTTACAACTGATGATCCAGATTTTCAGTTTTATTTTAATTATTCCATTCAGCAATTAGACGTAGTTTTCAAACATTAATTTTTAAGATGCAGTACCCCATAAAGCATAAAACGACACTTTTAATAGATCGGTTATAGCAGTTTTTACAGAAATTACGTGACGTAGGAAATTTGACAAAGCATACACGTCGGCGTTCATCTCAATATCTGACAGTTAATAATATATATGTCAAAATTGTAGAGAGATATGTCTATGGGCTGAAAATTAGTAGTCAATTTATTTTAAATACCATATATAGTAATACCCTGAGAAAAATACTTATAAATATGTAAACAAATATATCTTGTTCTGTTTTTTCCGAAACTACAGAACCCAAAAATTATAAAAAAACGGAAGTTTTAAGAGCCTGCATGAGGGGTGCATGAAGACGTAATAGCACATAAGGATGGATAAGTTAAAGCGATGAGAATAAAAAATAAGTCAACTGTCAAAAAAGCCTAATAACAAAAGAAAGTAAATGATCAAAAATTTTGATTTTCTATAATTTTATAAAACCTTTAAAATATTGTTCTGTAAATTCTCAGTCAATTATTCTTGCATGACTTGCTGTTTCCAATGAGCTACAATTTGACTGTTTTTATTTAGTAAAACTTTATTTAGAGTAAGCTACAAATGTATTTTCTCTCCTATTTATAAATGAGGGTTCCAAATGTGTACCGTCAGAAAAAAATTCTACCAATGGAATCCAATTGATTTTGTCGATAACGTTTTCATAACGTTCCAATAAAGAACTTTCAAACAAGCTGCGAACAAGATGTTTTAACGAGCGACTATTTTCTTTATTATTTGTGATCCACCAAAAGTAATTGTAATTTATTATGCTTCATTTTTGTCCATTAACGGACATTGCTATAGCATGTAAATCAGTAAATTAATTGAGTACTTAGGTTAAATCTTTGAAAACTCACTTTTAACATACCTTTTCCTTTAACTATGTTTAGCTATGTGAATCTGCTCGTGTTCAAATTTTTTACTGAAGCTGAGATGATACGATATAAGGTAAAATAAAAATGAATATTAATTTTATATTTAATTATTTTTCGGCCGTATTTCTATTCAATTAAAATAATATAAAATTTGAAACGAAAAATGTTCCTGAAAGAATATTTATGCTCGTACTTTAGTATTAGCTGAACCGAAGTGAAATCTCAAAAAATTATTCATAAAGAAATAAAAATTAGTATCGTGTGCATACTTTTTTTGATACAAGAAAGTTAACGTATTGAATGTTTTGCACAAAACTTACATAATCATATTGATTTTATCAAATACATTTTTCATATGACTTTCTCTCCGAACGTTTCCAATTCTCTGTAATGGCAAGAAAGGATATATTAATCTAGGGCAGCTATTTATATCTAGGGCAGCTGTAAAATTACTAATAAAAGAAGGGATATCTTTTCATAACCGTTCCTTGAAACAAAGCAATCTTTGTGACTTCATATTTTCACTTATGCTAGGGACTTCATAATTTAAAAAAATATTTAACCTCAGAACTCTTTATCTAAAACAACTGGTTGTCTAAAACCAACAAACACTTTTGAAATTAAGTAAAGTTTTAGAAAAACTCTGTCAAATTATTACAAACTCTGTGATAATTTTCTCGGAGGGACCTTGTACCCTCATATGTTGAAGAGTTCTTTAGGATACAAAATCCATTAAAAAATAAAAGACAATTTGAATATCTTTACTTAGAAACTTAATATTTTCCTTATTCGGTCCAATCAGTTGCTTTAATTTGATAGAATTTTAGAAAATCTTATAACTGAGCAATTTTTTTAGTGGATTTACATTTATCTAGCCAGTTCCATTATACAAAATGACCACCTTTAATATGTCGTCACTTTTTTGACATATCGACCTATCATCTTTTGGTGAATTGCTTTTGTCCAAAAGCAAGGGAAGAGTAGCCTTTCCTTTACTACCTTTACAATAATTTATGTATGTATATATATATATATATATATATATATATATATATATATATATATATATATATATTATTTGAATATTTGCCAACAGCTGCGATACCTGATGATTTATTTACGAAGAGTTTATGTACTCTTAAATAATGTAATTTTTGGAATGAGTTAGGTGTTCAAAATGTATAATGTTTAAGTAATATTTAAGTTTATCCATATTTTTATTCAACACCCCCACAAAACCAAACGACAAAAATTTAGTTTATTGACATTTTAGTGGGGGTGTCAATATATACCAACAATGTAAATTTAGCGATGTGATCCAGGGTTTTAATGTGTATCTTTATTCTGTAATGAAACAGTTAGTTCATATTTTGACACTGAAAGAGTCATTATTTTTTTTAATATATTTATATTAAAAACCATGTTTAACATAATAATATTGTTTGCTAATGAATTCCTAAATTCAGCTTAATATTATGCAGTGCCCAAAAAATCTGGCTTTGATTACATCCCTATTTTATTGTATCTTGGTTCTAGAATTTTTCCGCAACAATTGGCATAAAGATTAGTCCCCTATATGGTAGAATAAAATCCATACAATTTTAATAATATGAATATTAAATAAAATATAGAACGAAATTTTCTTTCTTCCCATCTTTAATAATGTAATAAAAATTTTCAAGCCTGCCTTCATTTTTAAATTTTATTTCTTAAATAGTGACATTATTATATTAGTGCTTATAAGAGCGATAACAACCAGAATCAATAAAAGTTCTTGAGCTTTGAATTACTTTTTAAAAATTGTATTTAACTCATATACTCATGAAATAAATAAAATATTTCATCGGCTTTTATCCATGTTAAAAATACTTATAAATTTTTTTTAACTTCAGGGACAACCCGGCACGCATTTTGAACATGAATAATAATAACATAATCCATATGAGATTACATCTGACACAGTTAATTTCTCACAACCGAGAACGCATTGTGCATAAATTACTATAAGTCATTGAGAACGTTTTCTAGTCTTTGATTAATTAATTAATAATTAGGACATTTGGTAAACTCGGAAATTAATAAATAATCAATAACACCAAACACAGGCCATATTTTTTCATACTTTAAGGAAAACAATTTTCCACATTTTGCTACTCTGTGATCTCGTTACGTTTTATGTTTAAATTTAATGTTTTCGTTTTATCAGCAGTCGAGACACATGAATCAAATAAAAATGCTTTCAATTTGTTTCTGCCAATCTTGAGGGAAACATTAATAGAAGGAAAATGTTAAAATAATAAATCATGAACCTGGCAGAAATTCATAACGTTTTATTAAATTAAAATCTGAAAGCCATAAATTATATTATAAGAAAACAAGAGCAATGATATCTTTATAAGTAATATTTGTAGCAATAACAAAGAAAGCATGATGTTAGTTTGAATGGTAACCTGTAATAAAAGTAGATAATTTTCAAATAGTATTTATTTTCTCATAATTTGTTTTCTAAATATTTATGCGAAACTAATTTATATTTCAACATTTGTTTTGACGTCCAATATAATATAATCTCAGTTCAGAGCCCTCAGTCAACAGCATTTGCTTTCACCTTATGATCAAACAAACTCCGTTTAAATAGTAAATAATTACATCCTTACAATGTTTGCAATAAGGATGCCTTAGTTCGATATTAAAATCTTTCATTGACGAATTTTTAATTATTTCATTTCACGATAAAATAAACTATAATATACATTTTATTAAAATATACCACTTTAAAGAATCTTAATTAAGAGTTAAGCACATTGTACAATTAAATATATCATAAAAAGGGCAGATTTCTTATATAATCAGAAAATAGCAGAAATTTATTTTCGTTAATTTACAAATAAAAAGCTTTCAATTTTAAATTAATTTTATTTCCTTTTTTATACAAAAATATTACGAAAAATGTTTTAACTCTAGTCATATCCGTAACCTCTTCATTTAAATATTGCGCCAAATTGCGTTTCAGTCAACAACGAAACAGATGGCAATAGTTTGTCCACTAAATTTAATTTTGTATCATTGAGGAGATTCTATAAGTGTAACCTATACGCATTAAATAGAACTAATGGAATTTTAATATTCGCATGGACTTACTTAAATGTTAATGTGATGCGTAAAGTTGCGCTTTCTCTGATGATTTGGTTTATGTTAATTTACATGAAAACAAATATTTACCCATTTCTGTGTGTATCGTATTATGAAAAGGGGTGTAGGCCGTATAATTTTGACAAAATTATTAATAAACCTGTTACTACATCGCCAGGTTTAGTTGGCGTAAATTCAGCAGCTTGCGGCGAAATTATATGATACTGAGTAGCTTTCTCATTTCTGCATAAGTGATTAGTAGATTTATTAGATTGGGGATGTTTGGTTACAAAAATTTGTCCGCACATGTATACACACACACACACATATTATATATATATATATATATATATATATATATGTATATATATATATATATGTATATATATATATATATATATATATATATATATATATTTATATATATCCTTTTTTATATTCAAATGAGTCATATAATTATTAATTTTTTTCCGAATCTAGACGAGATAAATATTTAAAATCTTAATCACTTAATGAAAGCAACATTTTTAGACGCGAATTGGCTATTGAAAGTTCCGAATGTTCCCTAACTTCTGGTCTTAACTTAAAATTATGCTTCGTAAGCAAACTGAGCATAAATATTTTCTAGCAGTTAATATTCTGTTCTATTAGCATAAGAGGCGACAATTCATGATCCCTTTAAAAAAAATTTAAAGGTGAAATATATTAGGGATAAATTTGATACATCCGTGGGGACTAAAATTAATTAAATATGTTTAGACATTATAGAAATAAATATTAAATTCTATTTTCCATCATATTGACTAAATAATTAAAAAAAAATATTTATTACCATTAGGCCCTTAAATATTTCTTAATATTATCTAAAAAAAGTAGATATTTCTTTTTGCTAAACCCTTTCAATGCATGCGTAGTTTTTAGGTGCATAGACATTAACAGGAACGCGGTACATCGAAACTTAGAGAAGATAGATGAGAAAAGCTAAATAAGTACTGACGTGACGCGAAAACTGGTGTTTTATGAGAATGATTTGCTGTGTATGCAATCTATAGCCCCTGGAGTGCGGATGTGTACCGAGTAAGTATTGAATATGCATTAGTTTTGTAGATATTTATTGCGCTTAAACAGTATTAAATTGCTAACAAAAGATATTTAAATTTCAATTTGAACCTTAAGGTCAATATTTCCACAGAAAGTTTTTACGGAATACTCGAACGAACCCACATGAAAAACCTTTTGATATTTGTTCTTAACAATTTCTCTAAATAATATGCATAATTCTAACAGCCTCACATTCATATAACACTAATATACAATCCGAAAAGCATAATAAACCATATATTTGGTAATAAACCATATATTTTTAAATACCCACATTGTAGAACCGCGCGACGGTAAAGTGAAAAAATGTAATACAGGTATAAATGTTTCACTTTAATACTTTTCAGTATCATCATCATCATCATATATATTAATACGCTAAGGTTAAGATGTTACTCTCCCTTTTTAGAAAAAACCTCACAACTAATCCACATAAATTATATATCATTTTATAGATAATTGCTTGCTCTACCGGCATCCACAACTAAAAAATTTATTGTTGCTATTGTTTTTGCAAATTAACTAATTATTAAAATTCTATACACAAAACAGCAATGCTGCCATCTAACAGCTCAACGTCAATATGATTGACGGTCGGTAAAATTTTTGTTTAATTTCAAATCCACTCACGTATAAATAAAGTCCATGCTTTTGATACTTGCGCCTCTATATGTCAATTTTAGTAAAATATTTGTTTGATCTGTCATCTGAGCTTCATAATGGAATAAAAACGTAATAAGCAGTGTGCAAAATTAAAAATGAATTGAATACCTGCAATCAATTTTGATTTATTAAATTGAGTTGAATAATTTATAATGCGAAGACTTCGCACGGGTCACGCTAGTAAATTATATTACATTTATCAGTTCGGTGACATGAATATTATAATTATCTGTTTAGAATTTAACGGCAGAAGTATAATACGGTTTATGTATTTAATTTGGTTACGAATTAATGTTTAATAATTGCAAAATTAAATTCTGTGGTTATATTGATGATGCAAACTTGCTATGATATTATTGAAAGCGAGATTATTTCAGTAAATCAAATACAAACGAGTAATTACTGAATAAAGTACAATCATTGAACTATATTACACCTTTTCATAGAAATAAGAAATTGATCCATGTTTTGGTATACAAGGAGCCACAACGTATTTCAAGATAACTTCTGTTATGTATATCAACAAATTTACGATAATGTTAAATATTACGTTACTTTAGTGCCGTGAGTCATAAAGAAAATAACAGACCCTTTGTTTGGAATATTTTGTTTCGCTCCCCGATACTGATTCAAGCTTTGTGTGTTAAATGTTTTTATTGGAATACAGAACGTCTAAAACCTACTAAATTTTAACTTGCACGTGGACGTACGTATATATAAGCTATAGCCTTGTAAAGCTCATTATACGTAGAATTAAATGGTATGGTGGAATGTAAAGGGCATTATTCATTGGGAGTGGCTTCCAAAGGCACCTAAAATTAAAGCAGATATTTACTGTGAATAATTGGACAGATTATTTAACGAATTGAGTCAACATGATCGAGTTTATTTTCTACATTATAATGCTAGACCACATGTTGCAAAACGTATTTTTGATAAATTAAAGAAGCTCGGCTGGGTTCTTTTCACTCATCCACAATATTCGCCGGACATTGCGCTCCCTGATTACCATTATTCAGGGCTCTAAGTAACCATTTAGGTGAAAAAAAATTCGACCTTAAAGAAGATCTCCAATAAGACCACGCACAGTTTTTTGAATGTCACTGGAATTTTACAAGAAAGGCAAATTGTCACTGCCAACTATATGGCAAGTAGTAGATAATAATAAAAATGGTGCATACTTAAATTAAATTGATTATAAATTATTCTTTTAAAATTAATTTTATTAATCAAACCATGTACCCCTGGGAAACGTGCAAATGAAATTACCAAGTTATTTGAACAAATTAATTAAATAATTGAATAAATATTTCCCAAAATTTAAATTTTACTTTAGTTTAAATTTTTTTCCCACATGTCTTCCTAACAACAATATTTGATACACACACATACACATATATATATATATATATATATATATATATATATATATATATATATATATATATATATATTGTGTCTTGCATTAAAGAAAAACTTTACAAATCTCTTGCAAACTAATAATTGAAACTTCACCGCACTAGGTACAAACTACCGGTGAGTTCAAATTATAATATACAAGTTTTCTTTACATAAACTTTGCCTTGCATCTCGAGTGCAGTCAGAATACCATTAATAACAAGGATTATTAATGTCTTCACGTCTTCACTGCTATTTTCGTGGAGCTCAGGAGTCAGCAAACAAATTTTTAAATATTGATTTTTGTTTCTCACGCTTTCGACATTTAAAAAGTGACAGTTGCCGATTTAACATTTTATGGTAAATAAATTGTCACATAATTGGAAATAAAACTGCGTGATGATATATAAAGCTTTAAGCCTATTTTACGTTATGCAACAATGTACAAACAATATTGTAGATGGTCGCACGTCAGAATCGATAGACGCATAGTGCCCATTTCAAACCTGTACGCTTCATAAAATACGTGTAATAAATCAGAGGGAACTGTGTCTATTGTGGCATCCACAAAGCGAGTGATTCATATTGTTTCGCTCTACGTAGGTCCGTCCGAGGCTGCAGAATATTCCCGCCACGTGAATGATATAAATAGCTCACCATCATGATCGTCGTACATGTTACATACAAACGTTAGCTGACTACGTTATACTTAAATTGACTGTGATGACGGAACAAAATATGGTTTTCAAGAATTTATCTGAAACCTTTATACACTAGTAACCGTATTGTTTTACACTATTATATTTACTATCAAATAAGATGTTTCATATTGGTAAGTAGATACAAAGTAAATGTATGGCCTTATTATCTATCCAACCTAAATAAAAGGTAGTGTTGAAATAAAAGAGGCAGATATATAAGCAACAAAAGACATAGATGTGACGGCAGGCTAATCAATTCCTTAAAAACACAACTGATACTTGACATCTGGAAGAATATTGTTAAATAATAGTAAGAAAATATTAAATCAATGTACCAATATCTAAATAAATATAATCTAGGAGTTAAAGACAAGAGAAGAAATCAGGTGAAATGTTTAAATCTTTTCTCTCGCAAATTATAAATAAATAAAATAGTCTTTTTGGCGTATTTATCGCCATAATTTAAAAGTTATGTGACTTGAAGTTATAAAAAAATTGTATTGAAATTTGTAAAAGTTCTTAGACATATATACTTACTTTACTTGTCCTTATTGCCCTACTTTTCAAATCAAGCAAAACCCGAATCAAAATGTAGTAGTTTTTAACTACTACAAGTATTTAATTGAACTAGCGAATCGCCCTTATCCTTTTAAAAAAAATCAATAATGCTCATAAAATATAAATAATCAAAGGGCAGCAAAATCATAAATATATTCAAAACAACATTTTAGTTATTTAAATGTATTCGGCTTGAAAGCTAATAAGTCAAATAATATTTTATATACTACCAACGTCACATTCACTATTGTTATCGATCCGCGTGGAATTATTAGTACAAACAAGGGAAAATTCACTGAACTCTGAAATACGTCGCAAAAAAATGTTTTCCATAAAATAAATTAACTGAAGCATTCAAGTCAGTTATCAGATTACGTAAAATGTGTTTATACGCTCATTAAAAATTTCTCGGAACTTTCCATTTAAACTTTGTGTAAATAGAACATTTCTCGCAATTAAAGTGTATTTATTTGTATAATTTTAATTCACTATGTGTTTTTGCATGTACTCTTTTTAATTTTCTTTTAGTATTTTGTAACCGAAGGTCGGCAATCCTCATAGTCTCCTCAATCCATGTATTTTTCAAAAATGTATGTGTTAAGAATGAATAAAGAAAGAAATTGGAAGTTTAAAAAAATGGTTTTTGAAAATTTTTGCTGATTATTTGTCTTACAACTTTTTATTCTTGATTTATTGCTCTTGCAAGTTTTATGTGTTCATGTACCTGTAAAGCAATCATTATCATTAAATAATAATATATAATAAAAAAATATGTTTTTAAGACGCCTGGGACAACATTTTGTCATACTAAAAATATTCAGCTTCACGTTTAATTGAAAAGTAAAATTAATTCATAAACGTCGATAGAATCTAAAATTTACGTCTTGCATGCAACCTCCGACGCTCACTTTTACTAAGTATACCTTTTATTAATATTTTTATCGTTTAACTATTTCATAACCTCTAAAATTATTACGAATAAGTCGCCATTTTAGCAAAATGTTACGTCATTATAGTTACTATTTATAAAGCCCCTCACTTTTGAGTTTTTATACCAAGGGTTTGATTCGTCATAAAAAACTTTATAGTTATTGGATTGAATAGAAAATTATGCCCAAAAATTACATTTATAATCTTTTTGATAACTATAACAATGAAATAATAAAGTAACTACGGAACCTCATTTTATGTCTATTCCAACGTTTCATTTTAATTTATTTAGATCTATTTCATATAAGGATATTGAATTTATTTTGGTACCTACACCTAGATACCTTCATCGTTTAAAAATATTCAAAAGGGAAAAAACTGATACCCGACTACGGAAAACATAATTGAAAAACACGAAACAAATACATATATAACCTGTGAAATTAATAAAGTTATATATCCTAAAACATTCTCTGGATCGAAACGAATCTAAGGCCACCTCATTTGTTGAAATGACTGGTAGTTTGTTCTGCACGTTCCCTCGTGATTTGGCTAACTCACATACATATATAGCATGTGTAATTCATTACCCTTCCTCTGTCGTGAGTGATAAAAAATAGGGCGTCTAATTACCATAGTATAGAAGCGTAACAGCATTGAGGGTTTCCAGAATGTCTCTTAAAAGTCTAATCTTTAATCAATGAAACTTTTTTCTGTAAATTTACCGATTGTAAATTTTTGTTTAGAATGGAAAAATAGCCTTTTTGGGAAAAGAATGTAAAAAAGCTATATCGCTTTAAAAAGTCTTTACTACGAAAATTATTAGATAGAGTGGTTTAATACAAATATATCGATTAGCTCTTGAGACCAAGTTTTCATTTTCTGAAATATTGTTTTGAGAAAAATGGCTTTCAATTTTCCACACAAAAATATTATCAACTAAAAATTTATCTTTACAATTTTTTTTCAAAACTTTTAATTGTGTCACTGATGCCTGGACTATTTTCACCATCGCTTTAATCTCAAAAAGTCCAGATTAAATTGGTATTGTCTTAATTAATTTCAATAATATATTACACTGTTACTCTGAATTGACTGAATTGTTACTGTACAATAGTTACTCTGAAATTATTCGACTATAATTTTTTAAGATTCCCGATTTTGTATTATGTGATAAATTTATCCTGCCCGATATATATATATATATATATATATATATATATATATATATATATACTATATATATACTATATATATACTATATACGTACTTTTTCATAAGTCCAAATTTTTTGACATTTAGGCAAATCATTTGTAATAACTACACAAATCTTGTGCCATCCAATTGCAAAGAATGTAGTTCTTAGCTGATTAAAAGTGGCCAAATGAGATGATTACATAATCATCAATACAGTCCCAATTTTGCTCAATTTGCTCAATCTGCGGCATGAAAAAGTTTGGCTGAATTTGACTTACATTCAAAACAAATCTCCTTTAATCCATATCGTAGAAATACTGTAAAATGATAAGAAAGTGTATTGTAATTATATAATGTTTTATTTAATATTTATATATTATTGTATTTAATATGCAATCCTTTGAATAATGTCCCCATTATCCCTTTTCTCTAAGACTGATTGATGATATTTTCTCTGATAAGCAATCATTGTTATTACATTATTCACACGTAACAGGGAGCTTTATTATCTCACGATTTTTCGATTTTATAGGGCACTGCATAGTATATAGCCGTGCTCTTCGCCGCCCCTCAGATACTTATAATTTTATTTAAAATATGTATTATCCCTGCAGTAATAAATATAATATGTCAGCGTATAAACTAATTATGTTTTCGTTAGGATTACTAAGATTAGGAATTTAACTATGAATTTACGCAAATATTAAGTATATAATCCAAAATGATGAAACGATTTTTTTGGTTTTATTTCTTTTATTTTTAGTTAAAAATATACGTAGGTATTTGGTACCTTCTCCATTTAAAGCAGATATATCTTTATTTAATGTATACTGTATTGCATAATGCGAACCAGAATAGAAGTAAGTCTTCTATTGCAAGTAAACTCTCCGTACAAGAAGAACACACGTCTATAACAAAGTGAAAATAATCACCTGCGTTCACATTTCTAGAAATGTTTTCTACCTCGACTTCCCTTACAATTTATTCACGTTCTTCGCTTCGGGTTTGCGCTTTTGCTTTTATATTTCTTGAAACCTTAAGTCCTGAAATGAATGCATAGTCACGCAGCATTTTTATTGAAATCGTTTTACTGCTTCATATTTTAATTATGATTGGAAAATTGAGAATATAAAGTATCTTTCATGACATCAGAACTTTTGAAAAAACAATAGACTCTTAACGAAAACTTCATTTTTTCAAAGGAAAATGAAACCACGTGTTATTTAACAAAATCAAGCTAGAAGTTCACGTTTTAATTTTGAATATTAAATTGGGAGAATATGAACTATTATATAAATAGTATTTGACATTTTTAGTTAAAAATTGTAATAATATAGTATTTGACATTTTTGATTTTTCCTTATTTTATAGAAATTATGGATAAAATACGTTGTTTCATTTAAAAAAAAAGTTTTCTTTATTACTAAAACAAGTTTATATCATTATATATACACATATATGTGAATACCTATGTACATACGTATTGTAGTTTACAAACAGGTGTATGAAGTTTACTGTGATTATAATTAAGAGAAAGCACGTGTCAAAATTGGATTTAAAAAATAGGTTCTGGAGATTTTTCCCTTAAAGATGTCTCAAGTTTTGTTCGATCTATTGACATTGATAAATGACAACGTAAGTTTAAATAAAAGAAAACAGGTGACGCTTCAGAGTTGAGGAAATAATAAGTATTTGATGCTAAAGGTATTTCGGCCGGTACATTATCTTAGAAAATAAAAAGTACGTTTACCTAATTATTGATACGAATCGCTATATTGTATTGACGGTGATACTGGAACTTTGGCTCGATATTTGCTAGTTAGTATTTTGTTAATTTATACTAAAGGATATCATCTCATTTCTGCCATTATTTTTGACGCATAAACGAACAAAATAATAATAGGTAATTAAAATAAAACTACATGGAAATTGTAACTAAATCGGTACATATCATAAAACCAAGTCGGCGCCGTAGTGTCTTTCTCAGTAAATTCAAAACGGATTAGTCGAGTTACCATTATAGAATATATTGATTCACGGTAAAGGTTAGCATTTGGATTCATGTATATGTTGAGAAAATTACCCGACTTTTAACGACGAATATCTATAAATTCGGAGAAAAGTTCAAGTCGGTAAAGTATTTGGTGTATCTTGATTAAGGCATTAGATATTTGGAAACTATGAATGTTAATTTTTTTCTTCCTGCAAGTTATACGATAAAGTCCGGTATATCATATATGTATGTATACATTACATAAAATTTATAACGAATATTTTATTGTTAAAAGATCCTAATGTCAAATCAATTCAATTTATAAAACTTAATTGTTTTAATCCTCATCAAAAATGAAAAATTTGTTAGAAAGACTAAAAATGAAGTGCAAAAAGTAAAAAAGTAATGCTGAAATATATTTCTTTCTAAATAATTTAGGTTCAAAATTGGTCGCTAGCACATCTGAAATAACTTAGTAACAGATAACTGTATTTTATATTCTTTCCTAGATTAAAATTTTGTGGCATTTTGTAAAAGCTGGATTTCATGAAATTCCCCTAGTTTTCCACTAAACATTTGTGGCGATAAAACAGAACTTTCTACTGACTTTCCTTTGCGATCTAGTTTCGTATAAAGTATATCTTGTGACTGAATGTAGCAGAAATGAAACTGAAAGGTTGAAGTCTGCTAACAAATTCAAGCTCTGTTTTTTTTAACTTTTGATTCACAGGCAGTTGCAACGTTCCTTTCTGTAACAAGTTTCCAGCTATATATGAATTCCTACACAAACTAAATTATACCAAACAAATGAAGCTAAAAATTTTAAACAAGTGTAATTGGAATTAAATTTTTTAGTGTATCTGTGCGCCTAATAAATTTAACTAATCAGTAAATGTTATTTAAAAGGATGCTTCTTTCTTTACAAAACACACTAATTTAATTTTTTAAATATAACAATTAGTATAAAATAATCGCTGCTTTAAAAGAATTTTTGGTTTCAAAAATATCAAAATTCTAAAACAAGTATTAGGAAAATTTATTTTCTAAAGAGAAACGCGAATATCTATCAGGGAGGTACAACATTTTCAATTTAAAACTTTATTTACAATTTGAACGACAGTAAGCCAAGGTATATATTATGTTGGATCGTCTAAGAAGTAAATTTTATACAAGAAAGTGTATGTGCATGAAAAATATTCGACTTTAATGAATCATCTTAACCATGGAAATGTCGCAAAACAGAGTAAAATTATGGGGATGGTAAAACCAAACTGGTACGATCAAAATAATAAACTTGTATCAAAATAATTTGAAAGATACTTTATTATATTTTTTTAGTTCTAAAATAATTTGACAAGTTAATAGGATGCGAGAGAATACATGCGTTACGATTACTGGCTGATAAGTCCATGAAAAATTAAAGATAATTTATTCACTTCTATAGTTACGTTTTAATTTTCGATTAGCGTCACAATAGCCGTATATAGTCGTCGTCGTGTATATTTTTCTAGCATTTTTATAGGCGTATGGAAATATAACTAATTAATTAAGAATTATTTTGGAAAGACGTAATAAAAAATTATTTAAAAGCTTCATCAATTGATTCATAAGCGGGCACATTATTTTTTTACATTTTTCATACCAAACTTAGTAATCCTCATATGCCTTTTGATATAGTCAGTATATCCGCCAGTATTAGACTATAAGTAATTAATGTCATTATTATATTAAAAAATAATTAAAAAAATAATGTTTTATTAATTAAATTTACAGTTTTTTATATGTAAATTATATTATTTTTTTAACAACTATTTTATTATTTAATTATGCGATTATTAGAAATTAATAAGGACGATATATGTATATACATAAATTTAATTTAATAAATCCCCATATCTGTAAAAGTGAAAATTTGGAAAATTTTAAAACCAAATTTAATACGATCAAAGTATCAAAATAACTTGAAAGTAATGTTTATATAATTTTTAATTTAAGACACGAAAAAAAATCAATTCTATTTCAATTACGGGTAAGAGAATCCTTAAATAATGTCAGATAATTTATCCAGTTCTGCACTTCATTTTTCCTGCTAAGGACAAAGATAATTTATTCCCAATGCGTCACAATTAATATTGATTAGAGAAATGCATATGAAAATTATTTATTTTTATAGTCTAAATATTTTTCGCTAAAATGGAATATTTAATATTATTGCTACATAATATTAAAACGCTAATGAAACGAGAATCATAATAAATAAACTATGTAATTATTGAAGACGGATACTGTTAAAGTAATTTTGCTGAAGTATGAGAGAGGGGAGTAAATATGTGAAATAAAAACCATCCTATAATAATTCCCTTACATTTTACTATTGTATAATAAGTTAATTACCACTATGTTACTACGATATAATGAAATTGAATTCCATTCAAAAAATTCATATAATATCACTTAACAATTCCCTTACAATTTTCCATTCCTATGCATACTATAATAATTAACAACATTTTTATTACGATATAAGGAAAATCTAGTTTAAAAACTTATACTATTTTAAGTTAGAAGTATTATAACTCTTTGTAAAGAAGCAAGAGGTGTCGAACAATTTTATACTGAAAACTCTTTTATGTCTTTTTCAGTCCCATATATACACATTGATTTTAAAGCGAGTGCCTTTGTAGGGTAAACCCTTGGTTTAATTTAAACTAGTTTTATTAGAGAAAAATACGTATTTATTTATAACGGAAATAACGTAAATTTAAATGGAGATGGAATGAAAATTGAATTGGAATTTTACCGTCACTCTAGATGTTCCATTGTCAATTTTATTCAATGAATATTTGATCCATACATTTTAATATTGATAAATTATTTGACTTATTATATAAGGATCCTTCTATTGCTAATTGAAATTCAATTGGTTTTATATTGTTATAAATTTATCAATGACTGTTTTTAAAATGTACTTTATTTAATTGTTATTTATAAGCGAAGAAAAATTTATCGTGTGGGAACATGTTGTATTAATACTTAGCAGGAAAACTGAAGTGCAGTAGTGGATAAATTATTTGCCTTATTATTTAAGGATCCTTCTATTGCTAATTGAAATTCATTTGGTTTTATATTGTTATAAATTTATCAATGACTGTTTTTAAAATGTACTTTATTTAATTGTTATTTATAAGCGAAGAAAAATTTATCGTGTGGGAACATGTTGTATTAATACTTAGCAGGAAAACTGAAGTGCAGTAGTGGATAAATTATTTGCCTTATTATTTAAGGATCCTTCTATTGCTAATTGAAATTCAATTGGTTTTATATTGTTATAAATTTATCAATGAATGTTGTTAAAATGTACTTTATTTAATTGTTATTTATAAGCGAAGAAAAATTTATCGTGTCGGATCATTTTGTATTAATACTTAACAGGAAAACTGAAGTGCGTAGTGGATAAATTATTTGCCTTATTATTTAAGGATCCTTCTATTGCTAATTGAAATTAAATTGGTTTTATATTGTTATAATTTTATCAATGAATGTTTTTAAAATATACTTTACTTAATTGTTATTTATAAGCGAAGAAAAATTTATCGTGTCGGAACATTTTGTATTTTTTTACAACTTGTTTAAATTTTTTTTCTGACATATTTCAAATAGACCGATCAACGGAACCGTTCAAAAATACAAATACGAAATATCGATCGAAATAATCAATAGAATCAAGAACAGAGAGTAAATAATTATCGCAAACAAGCAACAAGTTATCGATGCCAAGTTGCAATATGGCACATATTATATTTATATGATCATTCCGATTGTTAGTTCAAATACGAGACACGGATCAGCGAAAACATATATAGACAGAACGAAACTTGTTAACATCAATTTTATTACGGCACGTTAGGGAAGCAAATTAAATATTTATGAAATTGAAATGCAGGACTAATGCATAGATTTGTAAATACTCATGCACGATCGTTAAAAGTTATAAGGCATTGTTCTATGCTTGCCAGCCGATTAATTACGTTGCACAACAAAATATACCTCTAACGCTGTGCAAGTCAAGGTACGCACAAAACAATTAGTTTGTTTTCATGATTCTAGGTCATTTACAAATAAACTGGAAAATATATTCCGGATGTAAATTTTACGCTATATAAAAACGCAGAATCTAAACGCTCGAAAATATAAGTGTGCCAACTATATATTTGGAATTATAATATCGATGTTGTATTATGTAAATCCGGATAGCACATAATAACTTCTTTTGATAACAAGAACTTAAGTATATTCACTTAGAGCAACTGAATAAGAATTTCTTATCAATATAATGCAGGTATTTCATTTTATCTTGTCTGGCATGTTTATAATTTAACTTTCAGTCGACAAATAAATAGAAAAAGGGAATAATCTCCAAACACATAAAACATTAACGGTTAGTATAATAGTTTGGATAGTGACGCCAATATGTTGAAATAAAAAAGGAATTTTTGAATAAAAGAAAAAAAAACAATCGATACCATAACATTATTATTAAACTTGTATGCAACGCAGCCAAAAAAAGAAGAGATGATATACTAAATGGGAATAAAAAAAGTATAACTAATTTTGTTTAATATTAGCTGAGGACAACCCACTACTATGGCTTACTTTTCGGTACATATTTTTGGTGCCTATTTTTTTATTTCTTTTTCAATATACACAAATATTTTAAATACTAAATAATTTCATGAAAATATCTTCTTATGCAGTACGTTTGGTGTTTCGCTCTCTGGCGCGTACATAAATATATTTTATACTTGATAGAGCTGATCACGTTAGAAACAAAATTATTTAAAATTAACTCGGCAGTAGAAATAAAACATTTAACCCTGCGACTTATTGATAGTTATAAGTTAATATTACTGGAAACTGTAATCGAAAAAATTGAAAATCATATAAAATCAATGGAATTCTCCGTACCTAACCCGAATTTTCTTATTCTTCGTCGGTTATGATTATCGCGTCAATGATATTTTAAAGTAGGAATTTCATTTTTAGGAATTCACCAATTTTGTGTCATTACGTAATTCCAGAGAATACACTCTTCCTCATTTCAATTAATATTTTTTTTTAATTTACACATAATTTTTCTTGAACATTCCAGAGCATTCTGGATCCTTCCCGTATAGTATTTTAATATATTCTCACTCATTCTACTTCATTTAAAGACGGGTAGATAGCGATCGGTGGTCGATAGGGGAAAATGCCTAAGGTGAGCCATTTTCTACCACTATACGAGTATCTCCCACATTACGACAACCACTCATATGCAACCACCATACTGCACGACAGGAGACTCTTAAGATATTACCATACATAAAAATCAGTAGTCTGCAGTGGGTAGTTTTGGCTGCAAGGTGAATTATATAGAAGCTTCCTAATTTAAGGGCAGTTATTCGGCCTAATCCTAGGCACGAATGATTACTTTAAAACAGTAAATCTTGCAAT
The DNA here is from genome assembly GCA_039881145.1 of Druceiella hillmani. NCBI lineage: Eukaryota > Metazoa > Arthropoda > Insecta > Lepidoptera > Hepialidae > Druceiella > Druceiella hillmani. The sequence goes on from JAYKKI010000049.1 coordinate 983,096, forward strand.
TTATAATTCAACGAAAGATAATTAAATACGCCTCTAAATAAACTATGACACTTGGGTTTGTAATAAATGGTACAGATAAAACGGCAGGGATTGACTTAAACATATTTTAAAAGACGAGATTTTAACAGGTAACGTTTTTACAATTTTTGAAGAAATTAACGGCATCAGACATGGAGAAGTACTTACATAAAAAATATTAAAGTATGTGTGTCGTTGACGATCTGTTTGTATGGAAATAGTAGTAAATCAAGTATTTAAAGCACATATTTTTATGCCATAGGTGAAAGCTAATAATCTGATTATTGGCAAATTAATTACTTTAATTTTGTTTGATTGCAATGAAACACATTTTCAATAAAAGCTAACCGAGTGCAAGAAGTGATTTGTTAATATTCAAACTTTTAGCTTAGAAACCTAGACATTTTAATAAAATTGCCCACTCCCTCGTGAATTTTAATTCAAAACGTAAGGAAATTCAAACAAAAATTATAAATGAATGAAACATTTTGAAAATAATACGACTTTAGAACAAAATATATTTAACATTAGGATTCGGCACTAAATAAGACCGAAAGGAATATTGCCAATTTCAGAGGTAGAAACTGTCAATAAATTATGAAAAAATCTCGCATAAAAATATAAAGAAAGCAAATTACTGACAATCACTTAGCAAATTTTAAACGTATTTTTCGAAACTATAATTTGTATTAATCCCGGGAAAATTAATAAAATATAAACATACAGTTCTATTACATTTTGATCTGTCTGTCTGAAATTTCAAAATAAAATTAATTTTATTGTCATTGTATTTATTTTAAGCAAGGTTTTTAACAAGTTTTTATTGTATTTTTTCAGTTAAAATATTTATATTTAACCAAAGAAACACTACTCTAAAACAAAGAGTCAAAAGAGCGAACGAATAGATAGGTAAACAAATGTAAGAGCAAGATTTTCTTCGCACCTTCAGGGACGGTTTTCCTCAAATGTAATTTACGTAGTAGTGCCAATGACTTTAATCCAATATATATTCATAAATATTCATTGGAGCGTTAAAAGATCGTATTCAACAGAATATTCTTTTACGTAGGTCCTTTAAGTTCACGGTTAAGGGTTTACTGTACATAGTAGTGAGGTAACCGGAAGAACCCGGTACAATTTCAAATGGGTTCTGTGGAAACTCTTGTGAGCCTTTCCCTGTGAATTACCTTTCATACCTTTCCAGTACGGTAAGGTAGGAATTTTCGAAAGTGTGGTTTAAAGTGGCGGTGTATTTATAAAGTGTTCCAAGAAGGAAATCCGTAATTATAATTTATAATCATAAAAGGTATTCATCTCTAAAACTATTAGTTTACATTATATTTTGTAATATTTCGTTATCACGTTAGTAGGACTTATTGAGGATTTCTTAAGTAAATAAAAACGACTTCAAGATTTGAGCATTCGCTATGTTTTCGACCTAAAATATTTGAACATATTTTTTTCTACAGGACGCAGTTCTACTGTCTAGCGATTGGCTCCCGACCCGATCTCCACATTCTTCAGCTAGTTTTTACCTATAGAAGTATTCTCGTAGCCCAAATTATTGTTGGTCCACATTTTTACATTCAGGTGCGCGTGACCTCGATATCATTCCGAAAATATACTTGTTTCACTTTACCCGAATATAATATTTTTTTCTATTTAATTGTTTTGTCGTATATATATATATATATATATATATATATATATATATATATATATATATATATATATGTACATACATATATATACATACACATATATATATATATATATATATATATATATATATATATATATATATATATACACATATATATGTACATATATGTGCGTGTGTTTCCTGTTATTTGCAAGTTTTTTTATTAATCACTTGTTAACCAGATTCACTTGCTACTTTAATTGTCACTCTTTCAAATGTTTTTTTTTATTTACTATTTTATTTACAACCTGTACGTCTTCCACATTTTTTACTCGGTGCATTGGCCGACTGGAAGAGATTGGTTCTATAGTAATACGAATGCTTTATTATTTGTATATTATAGACAACAAAGAAAGAAATGAATATTTCTGATGTCAAGGCCGAGCAATTAGAACATTTCTGAAATTTTTACTTTTTGGTTGCTTTGGAAAGTTGAATTTTGTCAGTTTGATTCAAACAAATATCTATAAGAAGACTAGCTGCTATGTTGAATGTAATTACAAGGAAAAGAAATAATGGAATTGACAGTCACTCTCGATACACTGTTCGATGGAAGCACTCACAAGCTAGCCTAAATCAGTACCGATTCATAGGCATTAAAACTGTCCGGTACAAGACCTGAAACTTTTTTACAACTGGAGGAGGCTGAAATTAAATAAAGTAAAATAATTGATTTTCTTAAATAATGAGATTTTCTTATAGATAAAATTAAACTATACGCCTAATTTGATCAGTCAATACAATATTCTCTTTTTGTTTGGGAAAATGCAGGAATCTAACCTTTATATTCGATATATTTGAGGGAGATTGCTGTTTCTAATAGATAAAATTGCATTTCACTTCAAATTTATCAGTCATCACTATATTCTTCTTTATTTGGGGAAATGAAAGGAACTAATATTAAAATTTGATATATTGGAGAGAAATTGTAGATTCTAATAGATAAAAATAAGTTGTGTCAACGCAGTATTCTCTTTTAGTTTTGAAAAATGAAGAAATCTAACGTGGATATTCGCTATATTAGAGGAAGATTGCAGGTAGTAATAGATAAAATTAAATTACGTTCCTAATTTTATCAATCAACACGGTACTATTTTCGATAAATTAGAGGGAATCGGAGATTGTAGTAACTCAACTCAATTTTTTGAATCACGCTGCGCAATATATTGTAAAGGGGTTAGCACATATTGTTGACAAAAAATTGTTTAATATTTTTCTAAGCATATTTTGTAATAAATAACATGAAACACTTATAACAAATTTCTTGGTTATAAAAATATAATTACTAATTCTGCTCAGAGTTTTATGTTTTCTAGTTCGATTTTAGCAGGTGGTTTTTCTATTCCTGCTGCTCCATCATACAATAGAGAAAATAAAAAGCGATGAATTTTTTTTTCTTGTTTACCGATTAGTTTTATATATTTCCCTTATTTCCACATTTTCACGAGAGTTATCGTTACTCAGCAACCAACATTTCCTTTTTTAAATTAGTTCAAAAATTTCGAAACTGAAAATGATTGGCCTCTGTAAAAAAATACCCTTGTTACTGTCATGAGCATTCTTGGACCATGTGATATTCACTTGAGATGTGAAAGATCACTTGGGACATTAAATAAAATCTGCTATTCACTTCAAAAATAAGTACATTAGATATTAAAAGTAGAATACATACTTGGAGAAAAAGTCTACCTATTAACAGTTATTATGAATTGAATAATAAAATATTTTGCCCAGAAAAAGGACCAATTAAATTTTTTAATGAAATAAATTAATTACACAATAGTCATCAAAAGCGCGAGTGATAAAATGCGTCTATTGAGTATAGAGATAAGCCCTGCCTACAGGATTTTTGTCTTGCAGCTGGATAGACGCGTACTGGAGACCTGTGATAGGTATCCTAAATTCATGCTGGTTTCTATACCATATTTGAAAGAAAATATTTGAAAGTAATCGTTGTAGAAGTCGCAGGCAAGCAGCGAAATCCATTAGGCAATTAAGTAACGAAACGTATGTAGTACAACTTGGACTTTAACCGTTATATGCATTTTAACTTAACGCTACAAGTGAATATTGACGCGGTCGTTTCATTGTTACGCGATTGGGACATAAAAGCCACTTAGAGAAACTTTGTTTTGTAATACGATATCGTACAATTTGATAAACGTTCATATATTTATAATCACCCATCCAGAGAAAATTAACATAAAATAATAATGATATTTTTTTTCTATCTTTTCATTTATGCTTTACGCCATCTCGGATACAATCAATAATGGTTAAGGTTAATGTCATTGCGTTTAAAATATGTATAGTTTTCTCCAATAAATGTACGGATAATTAGAGACAGAATCCAAAGACGCAATGCTGTGATTATACGTTTTTCTTAGAAAGGAAAATTAACAATTAATTAATATAATTAAACCACGATATCTTTAAATACAATAATCATTTAATTAATAATTGTCATAATCATATTGGACACATCTATTAAAAAAAGTACATTTATATTCTCTGTGTCTCTGTGAGCTGCTTCATACTGATAAGCGTTGCGAACTCGTATGTAAATAGATTTAAGGCATTCTATGAAACAATAGCTGAAGTTTTCATTAGTTATATTATCCCTAAGTACAAATTACAACGTGTAGTTTTACTGAAAATGTAATAATACACTTATATATATATATATATATATATATATATATATATATATATATTTATATATATATATATATATATATATTATTTACGTCATTTTTTATCGCACATTGGTCATGGAATTAGAGATTTTTACAGGTTAACCCTTTTAATATACACTTTTTTAAAGGTGTATTTAACAGTCTATGATAACGCCCAGTCTATTCTTATAAAGTTTTTGTGCTTTGAAAATAGTTTTCTTCAAAGTAAAGCGGCAGAAGTATGATTTTTGTCACTTTCATACTTAGATTATATGGTAATGTAGTTATACATGGACTGAAGCTATTTCCTGAAAATTGTTTCCTTTTTCACAAACCAAAAATATAATTCAATATTAATTAACGTAATTCGGAAAATTAAACAGAGAATGTATTATAACCTTTCCTCGTTGGGATAAGTGGCTCAGTCACCATGTACGTAATAAAGTTATTTAACCAATCATAAATTTTATTCCAAGGCATGTTATAGATTTCGTCGAAACAGGTCTCAAAAGCATAATTATCTCGGCGTCTGTCAATATTCACACTCCGTTTATACCGTGCCCCACCGGCGTTTTAACCTAGAGGATATTACCCAGATTTATTTAAATTTGCTTTAACCTGTACTCCAGTAGAGTATTTAATTGAATCACGAAATAAAAGGACCGAATACGGATCACACGTACATTTTACGATATATTTTAAACTATGTCAAGATAGGCCTCGAAAGAATAAATATTTCAATATCTGACAATGTTTACACTCCATTTACGTGCCGCTATGTACGATCGAAGTTATTGCTTCTTTAATTTAATTGCGCTACGATCCATACTCCCACATAATATTCAAAGAATCAATGAGATAAAAGGACTGAAAACGGAATACAGGTGAATTTATCGCGGGCACATACCGTCACAGGTGTAGATATTTGCGATAACCGGGACTTATCCGAGCATAGACCATTAGTTTTGAATCAAAGCGTTAAAAAATAAAATCAGTACAGATTTTTCCATTTCATTATAGCATGTTAACCTAAATTAATTGCTGACTATTTTTCCGCTTTGAAGTGGTTCTGTTCTTTTGTGTAGTTTCGTAACGATATGAAGACGTAATCCGTAATGTCGAAATAAATTTTCTCCTAACTTTCTTTATAAATTCTTGCAAATATTTTGCGAGAAGCAGCTACGATTTTGGAATGGAAGATAAATAAGGCTGTTATATGCACATACATTAATTAGAAAGGGATATGACGATTTGTCCTCCTTCATTGCGAGATGGTCGCATGTGACATCGCAGCGCTTTTAGAGCAAAGCACGACAGACTAAAATTTATGGGAAAATAAATTCTAGAAATATCCCGGAAGTAATTTTCAACTATATTAAAGGAAATGGCTTCCAGGAATGGAGGGTTATTTCATTAATTTTATCAATATTAGATTAACATTATTCCTCAATAGTACGCTAAATATAGTGCGTGTATTTTTTTCAATTATCACCAATAACACCTTAATCTCACTCCACAGCGAAAGAGTTAATCATAAAAAAATCTACGCGATCCTACCCAAGGTCTTAATTGGAGGGGTAACTTTTTTATATCCACTCTTATCGCAATGTTAAATGCAAGTTAAACACCACTGCTATTACTAGCAAATATACATTTAAAAACTATGTCATTTTCTTCAAGGAAGAACAGGATCCAAACAACATATTATATTATCAATCAACTTTTTGATATCTGCTTATTTAATCGTATTTATATAATTATTAAACGGTGAAATCGAAAATACCATTAAGTAATTAGGTTATTCCAGGGTACTTTTACATATGCCACCAAAATTATTCATCAAACATTATTTAATAATTTTACTTTTATTGTGTTTTTCTTGTCGTCTCAAAATAATTTTGTTTGTTTTGATGTGCGCTTCGTTCGGCTAGATTGTCGCTTCGTTCAGCTAGATTGCCACTTCGTTCAGGTAGATTGCCGCTTCGTTCAGCTAGATTGCCGCTTCGTTCAGCTAGATTACCGCTTCGTTCAGCTAGATTGCCGCCCGCAGGTAACAGGCGACACTCATTTATTTAATTGAAAAAGGTAATTTACGCGCAAAATATTTTTCTGAAAGTTCGATTTATAATTGAATTCTGTAAATCTATATAATATATTGTTAAACAGGAATAGATTAGATTAGATGTACGTATAATGTTCTTCTATATTGTAATTAATAGTTGGTTAGTATGTCCATATGTACTTAATTTTTTTTATTTTATATTTTGAAGTAAAAAATGTAAGGAATATATAAAGTTTTGATATAATTTTTCGTAGTGTTAAGTTTTACCCTGACTTCATTTGCTAAGATACTCACGTTTTTTAGAAAAATAGGTTGCAGAAATAAATAATGCAATTAGTAAGAACCTTTTTCGCTATGAAAGTGTGACATTGATTCGACTTGCATCTAAATAATTACTATAGATTTTACTTCTTTCTCATCTGATTTTACAAATTTTCAGAAAAGGAAATGATGCCATTTTTAGTGGTTTGTGGCAATATATCTGAAATGAAACAGTTATAGAATTATTTCAATGTCCGTCCGTCAGTCTATCACAGGCGATTCATCAACGACTATTCAACGTAAAAATTTGAAATTCGGCACAGATATAAAGTATAGTGGCCTGAAGGTTAACTTCGGGGGTTAAATTGCGGAATTTAAAATTAAATAGATTGCGTAGGCATTGAAATGAAAATTTATTCAAACGTAAATTTAATAATATAAATAATTTATTTTTTCATGAATTTGTTAATATTTTGTTGGATTAACCTCATAAAATTTGCTCTATCCCCACCCTTATCATCAAAAATATTACTCAGAAATATCTGTGAAAAATTATAAATAGTAGATTAAACCAAAATTATCAGTATTTAAACATATTGACATAAATATTAAATAAACAATTAAATCGTCTGTGAAACTGTTATAAACAATCTAATTGTTTATTTCCTTCTGACTGTTGAACCATTTCCCAACATTTATAAACATTTATCAACATTTACAAACTACAATTTAAACGTTGAACCATTCCGTCTGTCACCATTCGTTCCAACGTCATCATAGTACGAGTTCAATTCCCGGCGGCTCGTCGAGCGGGGCTGGTCCAGTGTTCTAGTGGGTGTAAGAAATAACTCTCGTTGCAATAAGTTTGTCACAGGTATCCATTGTGTCCATTAAAGTAATAATATTGTAACAAAATCAGAGAATAGTTTTATAAGTATGCATTATTTATGACAGAATAGTTTTGTAAGTAAGCATTGTATATGTTTGATATCCTGTATTTACTTTCCAATGATAAGACATGCGCACGGGGACGTGAGTGGACATGCATCATTTCAAACATCATGCATGTGCAATCACGTAAGTAGACGCGAGTGCATACATACGTGATTGTACATGCATGATGTTTTAAAATTTGCGGAATTTGATTTAAATAAAATTGGAATTTATTTTAAGTTACTCTTAAATATATTTCTGAAGAGTCGACAATTATTCTCTATCTCTGAATGTGTGACTGGCTTTGAGACGTGCAATTTACGAAGACTAAAGGATTGATACAAGAAAAAGTATCGTGTAATCGTGCATTAATCGTGCAGTTTAATATCTAACTAATTATAAACTACATTAGTTTTTGAATATTAACTTTAAGTATAATTAATATAACCTTAGAAATTAAAGTATAATCGATATAAATGTGACCATTTTTAAGGCAATATATTCTTTGATATCTTCTATTAAAAATAATGAAGTAGTTTAGACATATCATAATATGATGTAGGAGAAAACGAAATTTTTAATTACCACAAATATTTTATTAAACCGGTAGGTCATGTTTATTGAATTTCCTTATCTACACAACGGATTTACATATACATAAAAATCAGAATGACCGCAGAAAAATTGTATAGTAATATTTATTGAGATCCCACGAAATAGTAATTTCAAAGTATTTTTTTTTATTATCCGTGTAGGAGAAATGGTTAATCCTGAGTAATCCTAGGTTGATTCTTTGCCACGTAATCTTAAGTAATACTGTAGCTATAATTGTAAATATCATTCGAATTTTTTTGACTTTCGTTTACCATTGAAACATTGAACGTTTATGTGACATGCAATGGGGTTAAATGCATTTTATTGCTTAATTATTATCACCTATTTTAGTAAATTGAGACCTTAAAAGGTTTTTTTTAAATGTAATTTCTGATGTAAACTAATTCTTTTATATCGATGTACACAAACTGTAAACTAAGTAGGACCACTATTTAGTAATGGCTCATAGTAAACAATATATCACGTACAAGTCACAGCCAGGCTTAAGATAAATTAAAAGCTAAGTGGAACTTAATGCTTTTATAATTTTAATAATTCATGTCGACTTGAGGTAAAATTTTATAGAATAAAATATTTTAGTGATGAATTAAGGCACGTACTTAACTATTGGTGTAAACAAATTACGCCCCATGCCAACAATAAATTAGAAAGAATCATAATTTATTAAAAGTAAAACTTAAGGCTAATTAACGGTTAAGTATATTTTAATACTATAGTAATTTCAATATTTATTTTTGACTCAAAATAAAATGGTTAACAACTAAATATTTTCATTATTTACGTACTAGATACACTATAAAGTTTTCTGTAGACGTAATAAAATTGAGCAGATATTTCCCAAATGTTTTTTTCATCATGAAATAATTATGTGCAAATGAATAATTTATTACTAAATGTTTGCCTTCAAACTTTTACCTTTTATTTGATTTTATGCTTTATTTCATTAGTATTTAGGTTTCCAACCTGATGTTTGCTTTATGGTATGCTGAGTGAAAGCGTTATTATATAAACAAAATGAGTATGAGGTCATGCGATTAACCGAAAGATTAGCGAAATTTTCATTAATAAATATTCGAGTCGTATTCGTCGTTTTTAATACAATTTACCTTCATACCGTCTCATCAATTGAAAAGCATTTTCTTAAGGATAATTTAAACTATCAATAATATTTTACGATATTTAATAACATATAGTTTAAAAATTATGTATAACTTACAATAAACTTAACTAATAAAGAGACTAATAGTGTTATTTTAACAATGTCACGGTAAAGTTAAAATAATTAAATTTTATACCAGGTCGAAAAGTATGTCGATTTATTATTATGTTCTACTTTTTTTAATTAGATTGTCATTTTTCTGAATTAGGGCTGTGAATATTTTTTTTTCAGTGAAAAAAAGTCCTTTGAAAAAGGTATCATTGAATTTTAGACGCTATAGGTGGCTTGTTACTAAGCCAGGAAATAAGGTTGAAAAATGGATTAAGAACTATACAGAAATAGAAAGTCTAGTAGTAAATACTGGTTGTATTGAGTGCCATCACTTCTTAAGAAAAATAAATACACACTGAGAACGCTGTCAAGTGTAAATTACCAAAAATTATTTTTATGACAATGACATTCGAATGATGGGTTCAAATAGTACGTCCAATTAGGCAGAAAATTATTATTTCCTTAGTTTTGCTTGACTCGAATGTCAAAAGCTTGACAAAGAGGGGCAGCGATCAGTAAAGCAAAGAATCAAAATATTATTCGCATACGAATTTTAAAGTTTTTTGACACAAGGAATAATTATATTATGCTTGTCAGTGTGTATAATAATTGTTCTCCTCAAAAGCATAGACCTCATATGTCCATGTAAGTAAAATCATCATAGCATAATCACCTTTTTCCTTTTAATGCCTTTTCCTTGTTAGTTCTTTGAATAGTCAAGACGCTATAGGCGACAATCCAGTTCATCAAGACAGTCTTGAAAAGAAACTAGGTTTATGCAATCAAAGAGCTAAAGCAGGTTAACTAGGTCTTTATTATGCACTAACTGTAGAAGTTAATTATATCTCTCTTTTAATAATTATTCTCCCGGTAATACATTCCAGTCGGAAAGAAACATTTAAGTTCAAGCTATATTTTTTTATTAAAAGTAATAAAAATATAATTAAAGACGAGGTAGACAACAGAACACCTAGAAAAAAAGTTTTCCTTCGCTAAAAATATACTCCTGTTTTAAACAAGAAGGAAACTATCTAAAAAGATTCTGAACAAAAATGAAAATATTACAGCTAAAAAATTAAGGACTAAAAGTGTGATAGGAATTTAAAAAAGTACAACAAATTGACCGAACAAAAGGACCATGCAATTATCGAATTCAGTTGAAGGTATCGCCCGTCCCAAATTAAGCTCCTTTATATCTTAACGGTGCTTATCGAATTAAATTGATTGTTTGCGGAGGTCTAATAAAAATATCCGTCCGATTTTCGAATCTAAATTCGATCGACTATTTCATTCAATAATACGTTTAAAGGTCCTCTAGATCAGAGAAGCAGCATTAAAATTGGAGCTTAGGAGAAAAAATTCTGTGATAATCTGCCGCATTCGGAAAAATGCACCGCTTTCCGATGGTCGACATTGTCTTATATTGCCTTAAGTAGGAGAATTTTTTAAAACATTTAGTAGTTTTTGAAGTCCGTACCCCAAAAGAAACAATGGAACCATGCCTGTCTGTCGGAATCTGTTTTATCTCATGATGGACACACGTTAAATATGGCATAGTAATAAAAGGCATTAAACGTCCACATATATCACCAGCTGACACTCAAAAATATCTGTATCAAAATTGAAGGGCGGTGAATTGCGTACGAAAATAAATGAAAAAATATATTCCCTCTCCCTTGTCTCGGAAACCAGTCAGCATAAAATTATGATAAAATAATGTTAGAAATCTACGCAAAGGTTGTATGAAAACTACAGGGATGATTCTAGATCTTATAATTTTCAAAATATGAAACATATTTTCCACACCTGTGAAAAATATCGTAGCAATATCTTTTCATTACAAAAAACTGAGTTTTATGAATAGTTTAATAGAAATATTTTGTACCCATAAATGTTAATAAGTGCTTAAATGTAGTAGCAATGTCTTTACCTTGAAATGTCTTTACCCAAAAAATTAATATTTTAATAGTTGTAAATAGTTTAATAGAAATACTACGTTGGGTACGTAGTATTTCTATTAAACTATTGTAAATGTTTATTAAAACCTAATTTACCCTCAAATGTTTATATTGCTTAAATATCTAAGTAAATCACGTAGTGCCAGTTTTACTCTTGTTGACAGGTTTTTAATAAATTATTATTTAAATGTTTATGTTTTAATGTTTAATTTACACACCTAAAGCTAACTTGGGTCTTGCGATAATCGCTTCTTTTTTGAAAATAAGTATTCCATTTTTATTTAAATAGCAATTCTCTCGAAATCTGAGAGACAAGTTAACAGCATTGTACCACTCTGCTGTCGTTATTCAGTACACCAAAATAGGATGGAAATTCATTAGGGGTATATTACAATCTTTTCAATAGTGGGGTCAAATTCAGATAATCAAGTTTTGGGTTCATTTCGTTAAAATAAAACTTTGTTTAAAAAGAATAACGGGTATTAAACATTAAAAACAGCCAGCTGGGAAATGCTTGAGGAATATTCAGTAGGAAAGAAATACAAATCAGAAAATGTCCGTATGTAGCAATTTTCAGGAATTTCAAAAAACACCATAAACTTGAAAACTGTTGAATTATGGGATAGGAGAAGTTGTAACAGTTCTACTGGAAGATTATCTAAAATCTGAAAATTACAGCGATGGACGACTATAAATTTCATATTTTTCATTATATTTTGATGCTTGTGAAAGATGCACTAGGCAGTATAAAACGGGAAGAAAAATTATTTTAATATTTTTGAATAACTTAATAAAAACACTGTGTAAACTTAAATATTTATCTGCTATTCTCGAAGTGCAAGTTATATTCATACCCAACAGATTTCTTTGGGTTTTTCAATTTTTTAATTGTAGTCACATGAAAACATAATTTTACAATTTATGTATTATTTATTCATGACTATAAAAAGAGCGTTATATCGGATTCATATATGTGAAAAAAATGTCAAAAAATAAACCTTAAATATTTTAAGAAAAAAAACACAAAAAAAAACGTTTTAAAAAAATAATAAACCAAAAACATTTTATTATATGAGGAACTATTAAAATTGATATATTTACGTCTATCGTCACACTCCGTAAATTTGGCTTCTGATTTTTTTTCGTTTACTCCATTGTATAGAGAAGCAAGCTCTGTATTACTTAATATCGTTTATCTCTACATAAAAGTAACCTACCACTTTTGTATTAAGCTATTTAACTTATTATCCAAACTAATTATTATTTGTAAGAAAAAAATATAATTACAAGTGAAATATATTGTAATTTCAACAGTACTCACTTTTCAATTCAAACTTGCGTAAATACCATATGCCTAAATAAATATGCGCGTAAATGCGGAGTTACTCCCTAATCAGTTAAAATAGAAAAACAACCGCAAACTAATTCCTTGTGACACTACAGATAAAACCTTTTTTTTTATTGAACTGAGAAGCGTAGAGGTTTTAGTGCTTTATAAAATTAATCTACGACCCCATCGTAGTCGTCACCTCGAGTCTCGTTTATTTATCTCCATTCGCATTTTCAAGACGTTACCCTCCTCCAGCTTTATCTCGGCATTCCCTTCTACTTTTAAAAATGTTTTTCCTTTCGTTTGTTTTCGATGTTACGGTGAAGAATATAAATATGCTCAAATCTATGTATATATCTGAATTTTCAATTAATATGTTGTTCCGTCTCTTTCCGTTTTCGAATAATAAAAGATATTCAATACTTCATTTTGATTTCACTATTGTGTACTAACAATATATTTTCGCTGCGTTATACACACAGCGTAAAAAGTGACTAGTAACTTGATTGCCTATATCTTTTCAGTCTACTAAAGCAAAATTTACCGAATATTATTCTTTTGTAGTGGTACCAAATATTATTCTTCTGGTACAGTGTTTGTTCTTTAATTTCAGACATTCACATTTAAAAATTTACGGATGTGGATATACTTATTTACATATTAAAAACGTATATCTCGCGAAGGAAATACATTAATTCAAATAAAGCATGTAATATTTTTAATTATATAAAAACACTCTCTTATGATATCCCACTGGATGGAGTCAAAGAAAAAAAATTTCTTTGTGTTTTTAAATTCGATTTAGGGAAGGTATATAAAATATTAATATTGTTGTTTCTTTATTTTTATTTATTGGAACACTTTATTTTTCGTTCGCTGTAAAATTATATTGTGATTGTATTTAAACTGAAAAAGTGAATATGTTGTGATATATGGAAGGACAAAAAACATGACCAAATTATAAGAATTTAAATTTCTTTACTCCCACGCACGTATTCCCTCCCCAATATTTTATGTTAACTTAAAACAAAAAAAGTGGCAATCCATATACCTTTTCTGGACTGAAATGAGTTATTTCAAAACACATTTATTATATACTAATTACGACTTCGAAGTTATCCTTTTTCTTTTGGATAAAAATTTCCTTTTAATGAAGACGACCTTGTCTTTGAGAAAATAGACTCGTCAGTATTTTACCGAGTTCGTTTGAATAGATATAAATTAAGTAAACGAGTGGCCAATTTCTCCTCGTGGCCTTGTAACGAATATAATTTATAATGATGAACATAGATCGTATGATATTTTCATTGGAAAAAGGAACATAATATCAGCAGCTATTTCTTCAGTAATGTCGACTGCGGTCGTGGCTATCATTTTAATGGTATTAGTAATAAAACTAAAAATGCCATAAATTATTGACAACTTGAAACATCTTTTTTGTAGGCAATGATAGACAAAAAGGATTTAGACTGATTAGGTTTCATCTTTCAAGGAAGACCTTTCTATTCATACTAATAAAGCATCTGATATAGTGTAGTCGAATGCAATTAAGTTTATACCTCAAAAATCAATTAAACTATAACGATTTGCAATTTTTTTCATTGAGTTTCTGAAGTCAAAAATTAAAAACAGGTTTATCTAAAAAAATTGTCGTTAATGATTTTCTTCTTGTATGAGTGACATTTTACGGGGCAAAGTAATTATTTTACAGTATTTATTTAATTTCTTAGAAAGCTACCTAAACTTTTAAGCGACAACAGAACTCCTTGAGAAGCGGGTAAAGCTATAACTGCGAATAAGCTGAAGGGTAGAGGGGGAAGGCAAAGGTCGATCGTTGGATGTTTACTAGCTCTATGAGCAGTCTTGTCTGTCAGATTTAACATGGGATATTATTTCCGGAAGTATTGGATATGGATTTTTACAGTTCATTCTTATTCGAAGTTTAAAGCGATGTTTCAATTAGAAAATAATTATTTTTTGCGTGACAGTGTTGAAAGTAAATATCCCTAACTGCAATATATGTAACTGTTTCAGAGGTTCAAAAAGGTACAGGTGTTGAGCGGTTTAAAAAATTAAAAACTGCTAAAGTATTCACTACCCAAGGCTGAGGAAATTAATATTTCGATTCCAAAATTTTATTTATTTTGTTTGGTAATAACATTGCACGTCGCGTCCCAAAATAATTACGTAAAAATATATTTAGTTATACCATTTAGAGCTTATTAAAGCTGTTACTAAAAAAAGGTGTGTCAATCTAACTTCGTTGGTTGGCTGCTTTTTGAAGATGGTAAATTAAGAATTGCTACAAATAATCAGCTACCGGCATCTGAAAATTTACTAAAAATGGTGTTTAGCACTATATGGCCGAATATGGCTCAGCTTGTGACTGCAGAATAGGTACTTACATTGCTCTGTAGTTAGCTTACAATATATCTTAGTAAGTTGGTTGAATGTGTAGCCAACAACATCTATAAATGAAGTCGACTAATTTTTCTTTTACATATAATGAAATTATTTGTTTAGTATTTTTTGCCTTATAATATATAGACAAATCATTTTTGAATCTAAATTTTAACTATTTCGTTTTTTCATCGATTTTCAGGTGTTTAAGATTTATTATGGTTATTTATTATATAAAGACCGCTTGCATCAGTAGATAAAAACTTCAGGGTTTGATTCCTGATTTATAATGTGCAAAACAACTTGAACTAAATTGCGCCTAACTATTATAATAGTTATATTACGAGTAAAGGAAACCATTTTTTTGTTTTAACTCGTAGGAAAAGTCAAAAATAAATTTGATTCCAGGATAAGAAAAAGGAATTGCTTTATCGGACATTTCTGCAGTCATTTTTATGAAACCTCTATCGCATACTAATATTTACATGAGTATTATTATGACTTCTATTTTTAGTTTTCCGTAGCCGAGAGGCGAAAAACGGAAATCTCAAAATTGGAAGTTGGTGTCAGTGATACTCCGACATCCGTAGTGGTCGGATGTCGTGATCTGCGTATGCTCAAGGGAAATGCACGATGTCCAGTCAATGGATTTCTCATACAATATTCATATACAAGATAGATTTCTTATGGAAGAGGTATTTAAATAATTTCAAGGTCATATGTATCCTGCTTCTCATGCCACTGCAGAGTAGTAATTAACGAAAATTTTATTTAATTTGAATATCTGTACAGGATCAACCTTTTACGAAAATAATTTTGGTAGTATCCAATACTGAAATTCTGTCTTTTCTTCTTAGTATAAATATTTATTAAAAAATAATTTCTGTTCTTCCCCGAACGGAGCTGCAAATCAAAGCATAAAAAAATAAAATTGTTTCGATTAGATTATACATGTAATAATTTAAGTGCTTCTTTCGAAGATGAAACCAAACCATTTTATGTTCTATTTCTTTAACATTATCTATAAAATAATTTTTTCAAGTCTTCAATAATTTGTGGCATTTTTGTTTTTTTTTTAATACTTTAAAAAATATGATCACGATTGCAGCCGACTTTACTGAAGAAAAATATACTTATATTATCCTAATTTTTTTCAATGAATATTTCATGTGATCAGTGTTCAATATTAAACAAAAAACTTATGACGAGGGTTCGAGGAGAAATTGGTTGTTTATTTAATTTGTAACAAACAATTCAGTAAAATATCGGGGAATCCGTCATTGGGCCTAAATAAACATTTTCGAAGACAAGGTCGTGTTCCATTTATTAAAAATAGAATTTTAAGTAATTTTATCTATTCAAATGGTTCATTAAAATATTGGCGAGTCCGTCGTTAGGCCTAAATAAAAATTTTCAAAGACCAGGTCGTATTTCATTTAGTGAAAAAATAGAACGACTTCGATATCTTAATTAATTTATGATATATCGACAATGAAATATTCAGTGTATAAAATGTAGATAGATCATAACATATATGAAATTATACATAGATCATTATTGAGAATAAATACAGGAGAGTGGGTGGTTCTTAAAAGGAGTAGTTTTATGGAAAACATTTATTATGTTATTAAATAAGTTCTCTTCTAAAGTAGGTTAACTCAACTTATCTATGTTTTTTTTTAAATCACTACAATTTATCAGATTAAATCATAGATCTGACGAATTATTGTTATTTTAACTTACTTTGAAAGAAGTAAGCGGTTTTTAAACTTATTTTGAAAAACCTATTAGAGTTATATGTACTACAGAACGATTAACAAAGTTTTCGAGATATTTAATATAAGACCAAATTTTCCATACTCATGTAAATGAAATACCAATAAAATAAAAATTAAAATTAAACTAAGGAAAACGGAAATTATGCAAGCAGACTCTCTAGCAGAAACATTTTGTGAATTTACATAAATAATATTTATTACGCTTCACCTCGATATTTCTTCAGTCATAAACTTAGATTAGATTATTTAGATTAAACTGCTCGAGGCGCGAATTAGAGAACTGAGTTATTTTTAAAGCGCACTTCCGCTAAAACGTCAGTCGGCCATTTGGGAACTTGCTTTATTTTGAATGAGCGTCTCGGAGTGATGGAGTTTAAATACGCCCCGTTATAATAACGAAAGAAAATGAAGGCCATTTCAATTATTTCTGGCGGAAATTTCGATTACAATTTGATTTGAGTTTTGGTAGATCGTATTATTATGTTAATAGACAAATATAAAATCGTTACGAACAAAATTTATTCTTGCCCTACCATCGGGTAAATTTCCTCATAGGATAAATTTCTGTAATTTCTGTATATTTAGAGTTTGTGACGACCGGGGAGAAGTTTTTATTATTATTTTTCATATTTAATCGCAATTCATTATATCGTATTGTTTATTTATTGTAATGTTTATGCTATAATAAAGTTTTTATATTATCACCTTTTTGAAAACATTTTGGTGAATATATATTACTTACAAACGCGCCAGTTGCAAAGATGCTTCAATAGTCCCAACCTTGCTAATTTAGAAGTAATTTAGGTAGAAGTAAACTTTGGGGAAATAACCTGCGCTCATATTTAGGGAGAAGACTTTGCTCACATAGTTTCTGGACGATATTTAGTGCCTACCGGACTGAATAAAAAACTTTAATTTTGAAGAACGCACTTGCCAAACTGGAGTCTAATAAAGACCTATTAAAAAGGAAACAATACTTTGGCAGAGGTGAGAGAGGATGGATTGATTGAAGTAAAAACTCCTGACGCATGTATTCATTTGTATAAAAAAGTATTAAATACGAAAAATCACGAGGTTATATTAAATACACAGGTCATTAGTTCTATAAAAGTTGTCCCCAAAACTAAAGGATTATTTTCATTTCTTTTCTCATTTAATCAGAAGTGTGAGATTATCTGATGAGAGCATATTTATTAGTAGAAATAAATTTCGAAATACGTCCTGAATATGAGAAAGTGTTTTACTTACACGGCTATAACCATAGCAAGTGTTTTATTTACACGGCTATTATATTTCGTTCATGAATATTTAATAATGGTATTAAATTAAATTTTTTTTCGGTATATTTTTTATATTTATTTCAAATATCTAGAAGATACAACTGACATAGCAATTCGACATACGCCAGTGTTTGCCCACTTACTTGACTATCTATTATCATAATTACAATGATATAAGCATCTCCTATAGGGAATAAAATATTGGGCACTTATAAACAACAGTCAATATTGTCAATAAAATTACTCTTTTAAGTTAAAAAGTAAAGTAAATTCTAAAATTAATATGAACTGCCAAGTGACCCTGATAAATTTTAATTGAGAATGGACAGAAAGAATATGACATATTTTCAATAAACGTATATGTATATTTAGGTTAATATTCGCAACGATGTATATTATAATAAATATGAAAGTAATTTTTTTAAAGTAAGTACACGCTATATTGAAACGCCAAATCCCAAATAGGGTTGGGTTTTGGTTTGCTTTAAGTCGCGTTGGACTGGGTTTATATTGATTAGGGTCGTATTGAATTAAATTGAACTGAGTTGAGTGTACTTTGGATTGAATTATATTGGGTTGGATTGGATTGGTCTTGCATTGAATTGTATTGGGTTGCATCGGATATTCTTTGAATTGATATGAATTGGGTTTGCTATGTTGTACCGTGTTTCATTTAGACTAGGTTGGGTTTAGTTTGGGTTGCGTTGATTAGAGTTTTTGGCCAATGCGACCCAACCCAAAAGTTGGTCCGTGTTGTGTTCCGTTGGGTTTAGGATTGTTTTTTTTTGGGTTGGGTTTAGTTGTATTGTATTGGCTGGGTTGTGTTTTTTGTGATTGCTTTGGGTTGAGTTGAGTGATGTTAGGCTGGGTTTATTTAGGGTTGAGTTGGGTTGTGTTAAGTTGAATCGTGTTGGATTAGGTTGTCTTGGAACTGATTGGTTTGGATTGGGTTGAATTGATTTCGATCCGGTCCGGTCGGTCTTGGTGTTGGGTCCGATTGAATTTGGATGGGTTGGGATAGTTCGGGTTTGGTCATTTTGGATTTATTTTTAGGTTGGGTTTAATTGGGTTCGGTTGGATTGGGTTGGTTTTGGTTAAGTTTGATCGAGTTGATTTGTGTTGGATTAGGTTACGTAGGTTTGAGTTGCATTTGGTTGGGTTTGTTTTGGTTTAGGTTGGGTTTGGCTATTGATATATATTGATTCACTTCTACGCATTTAGTAGCTAGGAGCTTCGTTGCTCTAGTAATAAAAAAAAGTAAAGTAATATAAATTAATTTTAGAAAATATTAAATTCGCACATCTTGAACCGACTTCGATTAAATTAAGACTCTGTAATTTCAGGTAATCCCTTACGTCTTTCGAAAAACTTCAACTTAATTGGGTCAGTCGTTTTTTATGTATTGCATATTACCAACAGATAAAGAGACAAAAATTCCAAGAACTACATTTTTGAGTTCTATTACTTTATTATTATATCCCCCTGAATATTTTTTTCCTAAATAACAATATAACAGACACGTTAATTTAACAGAGTTTTAATAGATACGTATATATATATATATATATATATATATATATATATATATATATATATGTATATATATATATATATATATATATATATTTATATATATTTATATATATATATATATATATATATATATATATATATATACACAAGGCTAAAAAAGAACTTGATGTGTATTATATATAAATAATATCTTAGCGATATATACGTAGAATAAAAAAAGGATTTTCAAATAAACCGGAGCAGTTTGCTCATAGGAAATGTAATAGTGATCATGAAAGTATTCAAAACGTAGAATAAACAGCACATTTTAAAATTTTACTAATCATAAAAGTAGGTTAATACATTAGCACATAATGATTCTTCGAAAAAAAAAGAGTCAGGAAATAAAAATGTGGACATTCGCCAATTGCTGGTCGATGGCTCTAAATAACTAAGTGGTGATGACGTAAAGCAAAGCTGACCCAGGGTGCCGACACAACACGACTTTCAAATGTTATAAGCGAGACATATATGCTTTATATTCAAAATGTTTAATATGGATTAAAATTATGTCAGACAGGATCTGCCAAGAGAATATGTAATATATGGGCAGTTCTATAAGTCGAGGTGTTTTATTATGATAATGTATTTCAATATATTATTATAATATTATCATTTATTCCCCATACAGATGGTTATGCTTGGTAAAATTGAATTATTACTTTTAGTTTTGAAGACGAATAATACAGGTCGTCTTTGCCGTCTGTCATGTCTGTCTGTTACGCACACGCTTAAAAATAATGGATGGATACCGACGTCGTTTCTAGTTTCGCGTCGTTTCTAGTTAGCGCATCTTTCGCGGAACTTTTAGTTCATATTAAATTTGATCTACTTAGAAACCGATCTCTGATTAAATAAGAAATTGAATATATTTTCTTAATTGAAAATATTTATATCGAAGCGTCTGTACATAAATGTATGTAGACGTGGGATAATGTGTGCGTGCACAGGCAATCTACCATTGTTTGTTGTTTTACTTAACCTATATATTACATACATAGCTTAGGTGGAATACAATGACAGATTGCATAATTTTTTTTTTTTAAAACTGGCATATTATGTCAGACATATGCTTAAATATTGCAACTGCTATAGATATGTCAATTTCGCAGGTCCTCTACAGAAAACTGGAAAATGCAACAGTTACACTTGACATCTCCCAGAAAACATCTTGTATTGGAAAAGTGACTGAGGCATAGATAAAGAGGAAGCATAAGACCGAGTATTCACTGAAGGATTTAAGGAATAGAAAGTTATGAAGATGATGAATGAAATGGCAGATCCAATTCATAAGTTTCTATTTGAAGATCATGTGGTAAATCACGACGTACCGTTAGAATAACGGCTGCCCTTAAAAAGCTAATTCAATAGCCAAAAAATGGACTTAGTGACACTGCATCGCACTGCTATTGCTTCAAGTGGCGAAGTTTAAAGACTATAACATTTGGATTTAGTCTTCCGACGTACGACATAAACTTAGTACCGAGAAAATTGCAAAACTTGTCACAGTATTTAAATATTTACATAAAAAAGTGTAGTCTTGCTTGTCTGACACATTTTGGTTATTAATTAACGATAGTTAAAATTGTTACTGTTTGAGTTTGATTGAATAAATTAGGAACTAGACGCTTAATTTTAAGTCCGAATAAACTCTCTTTATAATTCCTAATACAAATGAAAAACACGACATAGTTCTAACTTCTCAATTTGTTTTGAACTATGTTAAGTCCTAAATGTAAAATGTGTTTTTAAACGCGTAAAAAGAAAGTATCGTTTTTTATCAAACTGTTTTAAACCTTGTTTAAAACATGTATTTTAAACCAACTTATTTGTTTGTCTTTATATCAACCTAAAACCTAAACAACTACATATATTTAAATATTAATGTATGTGTCATTGGATTCGTAATAGTTTTTTGAGTGACATGGGATATTTATCACCTCCACTGAAATTCCAGTAAGATGAGTACTGGCCTTAAGGTGTTTTTGTGTGAGATGTTGATAAATATGCAATTAGTTACATAATTTTCCCGTTTTATCCACATTACGTTTGGAAGGACGAGATGTCTCTAGAGTTAGCTGGCCTTTATAATCTTCTTTTTTGTTTACGCCTCTGTGATAATTTTGTGTGCAATAAATTGCGTGCATAATAATGTCATTCTCTCAAAATTCATAAACCAATAGAAGTGAAAAATTATAAGAAATATAAAGGAATGTCATTGGTATTGCATCTCATATAAATTGGAGTTTCAGCCAGAGACTTTTAGCGTATTAAGGATATGATTTATACTATCGTGTATTGATAATTCAAAAAATATATCGGTCTCAAGCGTTGGGCACTCGCTGGATAACTGACTTACGGTGTAGCGTGTTCTTCGCCCTTGAGTGCACACTAGCCTAGCTATAAGTAGGATCCTTCGATTAGGGATCTAAATCATCTACAAAACTTTACAACTGAGAAAGCAAGCTAGCCAATAGACAGAAATTGGTGCTAATAACTATTATACAAAATTATTGCTATTATGCAAAATTAAATAAAAAAT
This sequence comes from Druceiella hillmani, assembly GCA_039881145.1. NCBI lineage: Eukaryota > Metazoa > Arthropoda > Insecta > Lepidoptera > Hepialidae > Druceiella > Druceiella hillmani. The sequence goes on from JAYKKI010000049.1 coordinate 1,005,432, forward strand.
TGAAAAACCCAACCGGGTAAAAAGAACGGAACAAATGTTTGCAAACAAGCAACAAAACGGAAAATATAATATTGATAAAAAAAGTTTTCTTACACTAAACTCTTGCTTATTAAATAGAGATTGACTTTCAGTTAGGGGTGACCAGGGCTGCGCAGATATATTTGTCGAAACCTGAATTATAAATTAGAGATGATGTTTTAATGTATATATCCATATGTATGAGAGAATGTCATGAAGCCAGTCATCCCTTTCTATTTAGTAAGAGTTTGGAGAGTCCCAAATATTTTTTTGACTGCAGATTTAGAGTTTCAGATTTTTGCTAGTTTCGTATTTATATCATATTTCGCAATCGTTTTTTTTTAAATTTTTTAATTGATTTTACAAGTTTTCTTACAAGAGTACTTGTACAAAAACATTTTACAAATTTTTCGTAGTATATTTCATGTTTGGAATACAGATTGTTCCCTAAACTTATTTTACTACTTCATAAATGAAAACATGAATTTATTGCACAGTATATAGCTTTTTTTCTAAAAAGCCACAGACAATTGAAAGCATTAGTGATTCAAATTAAATTTTTCCATTTGAATCACTAATTAAAGGTTATTTAGAGTTACGTTACTAATTAAAGGGAGTTCAGTGGAGAAAATTGAATGCCTACTTTTCATTAAACCATTTTGTAATGTATTAGAGAAAATTTTGAGGGTGCTAAAAATTGGAATGGAGTGGAATTTGGAGAAAGAAAAGTTATCAGCATTTTTTCCCCCGTTTATTTCAGAAGTCTATGAGCATAAGGTTTACTAAAACGCTAATAGATGGCATTAGCAGCCAAATCAGTTCGCCTTATATTAGCGTGTACAGCGAGCATAAACTGAAGACTGATATATCTTTTTATTTGTAAACCGACTGAAATGAAATCAAGCCTAAATATTACCCGAAGCTAATCTAAATGATTCATTAAAAACTGCATCCGAATCGTTACAGCCGTTGCTGAAATTATTTTGTACAACGAAAGTGCGCACAGACAAATGGACACGGAGACAAAAATTCTAAAAACTGTTGTTTTGAGCTTATTATCATGTCTTGAGCAGGTAGCACTTAGTTGTACTTTAAAATATTCAATGTACGGACTCAATTTTTTACGATTTTTTATATATATTGTATAGAATTATATAACAAACAATTTTTAAGACAATTTGGAAAATATTTATTAATTTTTTTTTAATTTATGCGTTTATGAAAATTCTATGCCTTGCTTATCTTCCAATAATTTTTAAATTTTTTATCTCAAATATTGCAAGATTATTTAAACCTCAACAAATTGCAAGATTATTTAAACCTCAACAAGACAAATTCCTTTCATAAATATAATTTTTTCAACGTTTGCCAAATTTAGTATAAGAAAAAGCTGATAATAAACGTATATAAGAAAGCTCATAAATCTCAAAAGCCGCAAATACCTTTAAAATGGCATTGAAACTAAGATTGTACATTTAGTTTTAAAAAATAGAATATATGAAAAAATCATAAGTATTTTATGGTAAGAACATTATATGCATGACGTATTATCAAAATCTGAGAAGTCAAGGTTGCAAAGTGTATTTAATTTGACATGGAATGATCCAGGTGAATCTTTAAAACGCCGTTGCGTAAAAAGCTTTAATTAAGTGGTAATATTTTTTACATCTTACATCTATTTAACCAAAAAAACTTGAAAAAGAGTTAAATATGTAATAATACAAAAGTTATGTTTAATCTAATCAAAGTATTTTTTGAAAAATATTTTTTATGCTTGTGATGTTTACATAAGGCAACATAATTGTGTGGTCAAAAACAATATTTATTTTATATACAATTTCATGTGGATAGACACCAATTAGTAACATAACATGGACTGCATTTTTTCACCTCTACAACAAGTTTATCCATATTGATTCAATTTTTATTTTATATTTTGTAATTTGTAGAATAAAACATACATATGATCAAAATAAATTTCTTGTGTCTTGCTGAGATATAAATATAAAAATTTATTCATCCCATGTAAAGTTGTGAAGTTTTTCCTGAGTTACCTGTAGGTAATTAAAGTATCAATGAACGTACACGGAATTCTTGGATATATTACGTATTTTTTATAAGAATCTCCAACTGTTGGTACTAAAGCGACTGTGAGGAAAACGATTTTTTTTGCCAGTCTTGCACATAACGGGCACTCCCTAATTTTCAGCATGAATTGAAGAAAATGGAAAAGTTTATTCGAAAGAATAAAATGACGATGATCATCACACTAACTGATTCTAGAAAAACATTTGTGTTACAAAATTCATTTTATTACTTGAATGAAATTACTACTCATTAAAAACTATAAAATTAAATAATTACTTACGATCTAATTGATTCATTATGAAAGCAGTTGATACAAAACGTATTACGATAATAATAACATATTTTTAGATTTTTAATGTAAACTTATCTATAACTACAATCATTAGTTACCTACTGAATTGACAAAAATCCGATGAAGGAGTCGCTAGGTTATTTTGTCGGCTCCGTTAAATTACGATATTTTTATGTGCGGAAATTGAGACTCTTGTTTTAAAATCTGTGTAAATAATTGAATATTAATCTTAATATGATAAGGGCTCTTATACATGAAGCAGATTATCGAAGGATTCGCTAGGTTATTTTATCGGTCACATTAATTACAAATTTTATGTGTGCGGGACTAGGGACATTCGTGTCAGCGTCTATATATTCAAATAACTAGAGAATACTTTATAAGATAAATATAACAGCGGCCTTGGGGCGGTGCTCCAAGGCACCAGGTGTCACAATTAGTACATGTTTAAATAATTAATAATTTCTTAATTAGATAAAGGCTTTTATAAACAAAAAAAGCCTATCAAAAGAGTAGCTGGGCTATTTTGTCAGCTCTGTCAAAATAGCCTAGCTCGTGTTATCATTTGTATATATTTTAATATCATATGACATATTTAAATAATTAACGATTACTAGATAGAAGGACCGTTAGAAGTCAGAGTACATCCTAGTAATAAATTATTACTTAATAAGATAAAGGATCTTGGAAACATATTCTACGGAAAAGTAAATCAATTAAAAAAATGGTAACTTAACGATAAAACCATCAGGTTACTTATAAGTTCTTACGCAATAATGATGCTATGGTCACCACATTTCGTATATACATATATATCTAATTCAATTATTGATATTTATTAAAGTTCACAAAACTTATTCGACGAGAAAATTTGTAAAGGTTAAAAGTTAAAAGAAATTAAGTTAAGAAAAACTGTTTACAAAAATAATAATGAATCAATCACCTTAAATTACAATATACATTTCTAATCGGTTTAAGTCAGCAGTTTTCCTTTCATAAGTAAAGCTCTCAAAACTCATACCACATTATGCTGTAGATGAGATGTTTAGGATGAAACAATCTCCTTCATCATTTATATTCCGAAGTAAGTTCCACTAAAAAAATGTATTTTATCATCTTCGTCTAAATTATTACTTTGTTTCATTAAACACATGTGTCTAATGGTCTATGGAATAAGTCGTCCATCGGTTCATTCTATAAACTATTTGTACTTCAAATAACTTAGCATTTCATAAAAAATCGAAAAGTTCTTAGCCGATGTTGTGTTGTTTCTTCACTATTCCTTACAGAGAGACAGCCTACGGTAAATCAGAGACATATAGACATTTCACCTGATTTACATAGATTTGCATCTAAAGACCTTTGAAAATCATTAAACGTCATAGGTAGATAAATCAAAGTAATTTAATAAAAAAAACGGTCAAGCATGGGTTCGCCTTGTGCATCGAGGGTGTCGTACCTCGCCTCAAGTAATATTATTTTATTTATCATTAGTCATTTTTAATATGAACTTTCTAGCGTAATAAACATTACCGTTTCCAAATATATGGTAATTAAGTTGCGGGAATATATAGATCAATGTAAATAAAAATAAATAAATAAATGTATATACATACATACATATATATATATATATATATATATATATATATATATATATATATACATATATAAATCTTATTAAATTTTGGACCCAGCTGTGTCATAATTCGACAAATGACTGACATTCTGGGCATTGTTAATTTTTTGTTGACTACAATTCTTCTCAAAAGTTATTGTTTTATTTGCATTATTTACACTTTTATAAATTTCTTTTAAAACAAAAATAACATATTATCCTAAGTGAATAGTACGTCAGAAATAATACGCGCACGATAGTTTATTTTTTTTTCATGTGGACTTAATTAAAAACGTTATTTACCATAGACAATGAAAAATAATCTATAAAAGCAGCACGTGCAGAGATAATCCTTAGGTTTTGTTGACCATTATTTTATTGCTATCTTAAAGTTGCAGGTACGTGTTTTATCTCTGCATCAGATTTCAGAATAAATAACTAATCACGGTGAAATGGAAATTCTCGCCGCCCAAAATTTTCATATTTTTTCGCTTTTCACAACATTAAAAAATCTAATAAAATAAAAAACTTCCATTAACAAAAAATACAATGAAACTAATCGTAGAATACTCATTAAATACTGATATTTTCAATTAATACCAATCCACATACCTTGCGCCATCCCAGTACAAGACAAAATAAGCAGCGTTTTTCTATGGTTACACATATTTATAAGACCTAAAAAGTTATGACATGTAAAATCTAAAAAGTATTACGGTACATCCCTTTCACGTAAACTACGAGTGAAATTATTTTCCTTATTCCATTATATAGGGCATCCTAATGCATTGTGTAGATAAAAGATATACCATGAATAATTTTTCGACGTAGGAATCCGTTTACGAAATTATAAACATTACATTGGTAATTTTTGTTAGAGTTAAATGACCCCATCTCCTGTTTTAGCTATTATTGAATATCTGAAGAGTATTCACAATAGTCGTAGATGTACTTGTAAATAAATTAAAAGGAAAAATATCACTATAAGCCTCTACTAGTTGACAAATAATACTTTACCACCTTATGACCATGCAAATGATTTATATAAATTGTAAAAATAACTTTGCATTTTTAAATTTATATTGATTATGTAAAAGATACACTAGGCAACATATTTATATATTTACATGGTGAGAAATAACCTTATTTAACAATTTTATTACGATTACCATCCATTATGGGTACATTAAATTTCATAATCACACAACTTATTTTCATATTTTTTAAATACCATTGTTTATATTTGTTCCAGTACTCGTAGTTGCATTTTTACTAAACGTTGTATGAACATATACGTCATTTAGCATTATGAAGGCAACTTCATCTGTATAGCCCACCTGACGATGTTGTAATAAAACGAAACCTAGATCGTGGTAAAGAAATTAAAGAGAGTAGAAATAATATTAAACCACGTATTTTCATTTAATTGTGAACAATTAATTTCTACGAAATTAACGCCAAATATATTCAATATTCATCTGTATACACAAATGAAAATATGACATTTCTCCATTTGTATATCTTTATGGAACTATCAATGAGTAGTAAGTGACATCGAATGCAGAATATATTCTTGCCTCACGACTTTTAATATGGTTAAGTCAATTGGTTAATCAGAGATTAAATAACTATTTTAATATGTAATTTTCTTTTTCTTTCATAAGGGATCAAACTTGAGAAGCATTTGATACCTCATTAGTTAGTAAATATTTTACTTTCGTGTAAATTTTTGTCAAAAATACTTCTTATAATTTATAATTTTATGATATATTTTTAAATACGTAATAAAATCATAAATATTTAATTTAAAATAAGCTTGTTAAGAGTATGAATAGCCCCTCAATATCACTGATTAAAGTGAAATGTTTGTATCTATTAGAGCAAGTCTGAAAATATTAATAATTTATTCTAAATGGGTACCTATTCATACGCAATGAATAACTGAGTTACTTATTTTTGAAGTTGGTGCCAGCACCGTGGAACAATTTGAAAAAAATTATAGTTTAATTTATATAAATTTAAAATGTTAATTTCTTGTTTACATAAAATACGAAGTAGATTCACAATGGGCGTATTTATGATATAAAATTTTCCATTTATTTAAGTTGATCGGCAATGCTGGCACTATTTCAAAAACAAGTAACTTAGTTATATATAGCAATTAAGTAGATACATATTTTGAGATAATTATACTTTTACTTTGTAGTACCTATTTTTCTGAAGTCGGTTTTTTAAAAGATATTATATTTTACCATTTTTAATGAATAACATTATTAATAATTACACTATAACTAACATTCAATTATTTTTTCTCTTAGAATGCTGTACAATTATTAAACGTCACGGGCAAAAGCTAGTGCATAGATAAAATACTCTTTGTCTAAAGTTGGTTATAAACAACACATAGAAACGTAGCGATACTAGTAGCCGCCGGTGATTATCTGTTAACCATTGAGGAGTTCCATTTACCAAATTCGAAGTCCAATGTCAGATTTCGTAAAGTAATAACTACCACTTTAGGAGTTCCATTCTCCATATCCGAAGTCCAATATCAGATTTTTCAAGGTAAAAATGTTCCTTTCTTTATATTCGGAATCCAATATAGAGATATAGTAATTCTTTTGCAAAGTAATGACTATAGCAACAACTAACCAGTGGCAAATGTATTGAATCACAATTGATTTGCTATCACCCGTTGAGGAGTTATATTATTTATATTTAGAACTCATCATCAGATGCTGACCTCGTTGATGGTTTAGTCATTTTGCAAAGGAATAACTACCAGTAGTAAATATCTTGAATTACGGTTGATTTACTAACATACGGTAAGGAGTTCCATTGCTTATCTCCAGAATCCATCATCAGACACATACCTGGCAAATTATATAGTTATTTTGCAAAGTAACAAATATTTTAAATCATTGTTAATTTACTGCCATTATTTAAGGAGTTCCATCATTCATTTCCGGGCCTCATTATTTTATTAAAACAAATCATCGGAGTCGGTCCACTTGGTAAAGAATTGTCGCTGGACACATATATAAAAAAAGTGTCTGGTGAATTGAGAACCTCCTTTTTTTTGAAGTCGGTTAAAAAAGAGAAATAGTTGCCCAAAATTTCATATTTTTCTTATTTTCCTACCTTGCGCGACTTGCTGTTTACAATAGGCCACAATTTACCCATTTTTCACTTAATATAATCAAATCAAAGAAAGTGTTAATATCTTCTTTGTCCTATTTATAAAGCCAATTCAATGAGGCTGTCTAATGTACGCCAACAGAAAACAAATCTATCGATGGAACAAAATTAATGTTTTCAGTAATGTTGACATTATTACTTTGGCGTTGTGAAAATCAACTCTCGAAGCAAGCAAAGACAAGATGTTTTAGCGCGCGACAACTTTCCTTATTATTTATGATCCGCCGAAAGTAATTATAATTTATTTTGGGTCTTGTTGCTTCGTTTTTGTCGATGAAAGGAGTTTAATTTTGCGAATAAATCATGATTCTGTTAATTAAGTTATTACTTGGATTAAAGTTTCGAAAAGTCACTCTTAATATTTATTTCCTTTAACGATGTTTAGTCATAGGTATCTGTTCATAGTCAAAGTAATGGCTGAAACAGAGATGAAATGACGTAACGCAAAATGAAATTCATTTTTTTTCAGTGTAGCTTTTCTGAAATATACAAAGTGAATATAATCAAAAGTAGACAAATAATAATTCACCAATACAGTGGAGTCAAATACTAAAAAAAAATGTTTTCATAACATTTTAAAGAAGTATTCTAATTATAAATGATTTTCTTAAAATAAGAAAATGAAAGTTTTTTTTACTTTAAATATCATGTGTTATGCAAGTAACAATATCATAAAAGTAGGTATTAATCTCTAACTTTCTTTTAAAAAGCATTTGACATGCAATAGCATTAGTACCTCCTGGCTAATTACACCATTGACGCCCAACGTGTATGGGAATTCTCACGCTTTGCATTTTGATTTGAGACTACATTTTACTCACAGATCCACGAAACAAGAAAAGGTATTGTTCACATTTTTCTCCATTATAGACATATCTACAAACATTTTCTAAATTTAAAAGAAAACTCATAATGCATTTTGAACAGAAATATTATATATAAGGATAATTTACATCTGATACGATTAAACGATGTAGGCCAGGAAGTGTTATGGAATGAAAATAATAATGTTCAATATACAGACCGTGGACAAATTCGAACACGTAATCTAAACAAAACGTAATCTTTAATAATTAAAATTTAGGATGAATATTTGGAAACCTTTGAGGTCAATAAATTATGAATAACATAAAAAAACGTAAACCAGATTTTTGTTCACAGTATGAAAAAAATATTTCATTAATAAGGATGATTTTCCAGATTTTACAACGCTGTAAGGTTATTTTCTTTTTAACAAACGAGCAACAGATAATATATCTGTAGCTCGTTTGTTTTATGTTATCTCTTTTTTTATTTGTCAGAACCTCAAGAAGTTACAAAACTGACACCATTTTTTTTCCTTTTATAAAATCTAAGGACTTTGAATTGGTTTCCGCCATTCTTGAGGAAAATAAAATTTCAGAGAGTTATTGATGAAAATATTATAGGGATAGATGACATTAAAAAATATTAATGAATCAATAGCTCAAATTAATAAAGCAGGGATGAGAATCTGAAAATATTGCTACCTTAATAGGAAACAACTTTAGAAATAACGAATTAATTATGATTTCAATATAAACATTAACGTGTAATTAAGTTGATAAATTTCGATTAGTATGTATTTTACATTTTTTTATTTCAGTATCTGTTTAGATTCCTGACAAAACATAACCTTAGTTCAGATCTATGAATCAACTAATAGGGACCTTCATGCTGTGATCAAAACAACTGTGTTTAAATGGTAAATTCGGATGTCTTTAAAATGTTTCTACATGAGTTTACATTATAATTTGGTGTGTTTAATAACTAAGCCCTGCATTTATTATTATAGAGTGTATATTCATTCAAAATTTTAATGATTTCATTTTACGAAATAAAAAATATAATTTCCTAAAAATTTAAAATATACGTACTCTGTTAAATATACCACTTTAAAGGAATCTTATTAAAACATCCGATATGTTTTAATAAGATTCCTTTATAAGTACAATTGAAAATTTTATGAAAATTGACGAAATATCTTCAAATTTTATTTTGAAAAAGAGTTTTTTTTTTTCAAATAAGTGAAATTTACGTGTTTACTATGAAAAATATATCACGAAAAATTTTGAAGCTCTATTAGTATCTGTAAATCTTATATAAAATATTACAATTTATGCTTAAATCAACAACCAAATACATATTTGGCTATATTCCGTATTGCTTATATATATATATATATATATATATATATATATATATATATATATTTATGAAGAAATATCGCCGAATTAAATTTAACAATTTCTATTAGTGTGGCTTGTACTTCATCCCCTATCAAATAAAACGAATCGAGTATTAATGATCGCACCGACCCACTTAAACATTGATGGGATGCGCCAAGTTGCGCTCGCTCTCTCATAATTAACTTGTGTAAATACACATGGAGATGAATATTTATTCATTTTACGTGTGTCGCAACATGAAAACGAGAGCAGGCCGTATAGTTTTGTAAAAATTATTAATAAAGTTTTTACCGCATTGCCCTGTTCTGTTAGAGTAAACCGAGCAACCTGAGGCAAAATCATGTGATATGTATGTTGAAATATTCTTACGTACTCATGCACGAACAGTAGATTTATTAGATCCATTCATGTTTTAATTGTAAAAATTTGTTTTGTGTATTTTATATTTTATTGAACTATGAAATTAGATGTGTACTAAGATGTCGCCTGGAGTTTTTGTAGGATAACAAAGTGTACGGCTTTTGATGGGAACCTGGGTTCGATTCCCGGCTGCTCACCAAGCGGGGTTGGAGTGATTTTTAAAGCCGAATAAAAATTCACAAACCAACGACAGGCAATTTGTCACGAATGCGAAATTTTTCGCATCAGTGACGCAATGCTTATAATTGGAATTGCATCAGTGTCGCAACGCCTGTCATTGTCGAAACTCGTCTGCCGAAAGTGGCGTTTATGGGCATTGTCTCTAATGATAAGTGCGTTGGAGAATCCTATACCCAACAGTAGAATTGAGACAGGCTATTGACGATAATGATTTGAATGAGGTCACACACATACCAAATTTTGAATAAATTCATGAAAGCAGCATTTTACGATGTGAACTGATTAGTAAAAGTCCAGAATTGTTACTTCTCAGATATATACTTAATATATATTTCTGATATACGCTCGCGCCGTAGTACGCTCGTTTTAAATTAGACTCCTTATGTAAATTTCGCAAACAAATTGTTTTTCAGTTAATATTTATTGCAAATAGCATTAGTGGAAATTTATTTAATCTGATGCTGAAGGTCTCTTTTATTCACTTATATATCGCTATGATTAAATATGTCGGAAAAAAATTAATGTTATATTGTCATATACATAATTTTATTTTGCATTAGTTATATTCTCATATAACACTTATATTTAATTCTGTTTTATAACAAATAAAACAATTTCCACGTACAATTACAAAAAATAGATTACATTAGATTATTTATTACAATTTCCGTCTTTAGTTTTCTTACCGTTGCAAGAAAAAGGTAAAAATTTCTTTTCAGTATACCCTTTCAATGTATACACATAGTTTTTAGGTATGTGGAAATTAGCAGATGCCTGGTACATCGAAACATGAAACAGGTAGGTGAAAAAAACTGAATAAGTGCTGATGTGAAATCTAATATTTTATAAGAAAAATTATTTGCGGTATATGGAATCTACAGTCCGTGCAGTGCGGATTGGGTATCAATTATGTGTCGAATTTACAATAATATTTATAGACGTTTATTGCGCTTCAATTGCATCAAATGATTAACCACGTGTTATACTCTTCAGAAATTCTCAAAAATTTATATGCCAAGTTTCGCTTATATACATTCAGTATGTATCACATATCCAAGCCCATTAGCATGTCGCTTAACTTGCCCATAATCCATATTGCTTAAAATAAAAAAAAAATTTAAAATAATTTCAAAATATATACACACAAATACTTTGTGAAATTCAATCGACTTTGGTTTGAGTTTCTATTTTGTAAATTATCTTTACGGAATAGAAGAACTTTTCAACATAATTATTAATTAAACACTTTTTAGTGTATGTGCTTAGTAGAGATGTGAAATGATTAAAAGGTTTTAACAACAATTTTAGACAATAAAATTATTGTTTATATGCCACTAGCCTTTCTTCGGATATGTTCAACGATTACCTTTACCTTTTGTGACTTTTCTCACCAGTGATCAAAAAAGTTGATTTTTAGATCCAATGTAGTTTTCCCAACTACTGTATCATGATCTTTAGGACACTACATGAAACAAAAGAATTTTTTCACTAGAATGGCGGCGGTCTTCGCATGAGCTTCATTAAATATATATTTGAGACAGAGTTAAAGTAGTATAATTTTGAAAAATTGGTAAAGTAGTAGAAACGTTAAAGTTATGTTATTTCGTTAGTACGGACGTCTCAAAGTTTTTTATAAATTAACCTAAATTCGCTTAATATAATTTTTTATATAATTTTTAATAAAATTTTGCATGGTTCTTTTTTTAGTAACTTTACTTTAACTAGAAATAGTATTAAACTATTTTATTTATTTTTACATTTTATAAACTCTATTCTTAGTTAATATGTCGTATCAAAGAATACGGGTCGCCCATTAGGAGGGGAGAATGACAAGGTCGACGATGGCATTTGTTTGCAGTTCTGTTCGTTTGCAACTGTTAATTTTTAATGTTATCTTTCTCTTAAAGTCATGTGGAATTACGCGAAATAATTTCGTTCTATAAAAATACCATTATTGTTAAAGCTGCAAACACCACATTCATAAGTGTTAATATCTCGTTTTCATGACGACATCCATCACTATATTAACAATACCAAGAAACCCAAAATTTAAAAAGATAAAGTCCAATGATTCTAATCATTGAATTCAATCCCTGCAAGTCTGATGGGTATTTAGTATTGAATAAAATTTCTCCAAAAATCTAATTGCGAAGTACTCGTTTGATTGCGAATCAATTTTTATATTTAAATACCCAACTCGTTTTGGAACTTCAGTGAACCCGTGTTTAAAACGTTTAACACCGAAGAAGTACCGAACAATACTCTAAGAGCGCCGAACAATACTATGAGGGTACCGAACAATACTATGACACTATCAAGTAATATTATATGACTACCTAACAATACTACAAGCGTATAGAACATTACAAAAACATCGCCTATATAATTTAATGAACCCTCTACTCTCCATCCAACGACATAATCTTTCTCTCTCGTCGCCCTCCCCTCCTAATAGTTGGCTCGTACTCTCTTGTGCGACGTATTATGTGGAAGAAAGTTGTATAAAACGTAAAAATAAATAAAATAATGTTTCATTATTTTATTAATGTTTCAAAATAAGTATAATAAGTGTGATTTTATTGCAAAGTTTTTATAAAATACAATTAATTAGAATTCAGGTTGATTTATCACAAAACTTTGAGATGCTCATGCTTTTAAGTTATTTCTACTGGTATACTAATTCTTCCAAAATAGTACCACTTCACTTTTATCTCAAAGATGTATCAGTAATAATAAATGACAATAGTATTGTTTATATTCAGAAAAGCGCACGTATATCTGGGCCTCCGCTACTCTCGTCAAATAAATTGTTTTGTTTCATGCAGTTTTCTAAAAACCATGATACTGCTCTTAAGGAAGTTACATTGATACCAAAAGTAAATTTTCGTGATTATTGGTGAGAAAAGTTACAAAAGTTAAAGGTATTTTTCTTTAACAAATTATTTTTTGCTTGCATTTTAGAATGATTTTAACATTTTTTATTTGAATCAATATGGATTATCGATAAATTAATTACCTATCGATCGACCTGGACATATGACATGCACTGAATGTGCATATACGAAATATATCATATAAATATTTGACTCTTTCAAAAAGTTGTAAATAAATGTGTAATACAAGTTGGCTTTTTTTTAATCGCATATGAAAAATGTTTTATTTTAATTGTTTGAAAGCAGCATTTAATATAAAGACGTTATGAAAATATATGTTACGAATTCAGTTCCAACAAAAGTGTCTAATTTTTTCCGCTATATTTAAGGGTTCGTATTTATTCCAGGATAAAAATATCCTTCAGCATCAGATTAAATAAATTTTCACTGCTTCTATTGCATCAAATATTAATTAGAATGTACATTTCTGACATTCTAATTAATAAACATTCTGCAAAAAATTTGAAATTAATCTAATTTGAGATTAATTCCAAATTTTTTGCAAAATTTAAAATTAATCTAAAAAGTACATTATCAGAAATGTACATTAATTACATATGTAAGAAGTTACAATACGGGACTTTTAATATCCAATTCACGTCGCAAAATGTAGTTTTTATAAATTTATCCAAAATTTTACATGCCTGTGATCTCATTCATATTCAGATCATCATTATCAACAGCTTACATCAAGTCAATTGCAATAGGATTCTCCAATGCGCGTATCATTGGAGGCTATGCAACCGCCACGCTGTACAAGCGAGTTATTGATCGCAGTACGTAGCTTCTCACACGAGTGACGCAATGCACGTCATTTGTCTCTGTGGAGTTTAACTACACAATTTTAAATATCACTCCAATCCCACTCACCGAGCGGCCGGGAATCGAATACGGGTTCCCGTAGTCCCTGTACTACTAAAAACCATGTCTAATTTCATCATTAGATAAAATATGAAATAGAGCAAACACATTTTTACAACTAAAATATACTGGATCTACTAAATCTGCTGTTCATCCACGCGTACCTAAGACTATTTCAAAATGCACATCACATAATTTTGCCGCAGGTTGCTGAGTTTACTCTAACATAACACGGCGGTGTGGTAACAACTTTATTAATAATTTTATCAAAATTACACGGCCAGCTCTCGCTTTCATGTTACGACACACGTAAAATCAGTAAACATTCATCTTCATGTGTATTTACATTAGTTTATTATGAGAGAGAGCTCAACTCAGCGCAACACATCAATGTTTAAGTGGGTCGGTGCGATCATTAATATTCGATTAGTTTTATTTTACGTGGGGTGAAATACAAACCAGTGTGGCTTGTATACAGAATCTCCATAAATATCGCTGAATTAAATTTAGCAATCCGGAATATAGCCCTATATTTTTTTTACTTTGTTTGTTTCTTGAAATCTAATTTTAAGCAATGTTTCAAGTAGGAGTTAGAAATAATATTTTTGCTTAAAAATTAAAAAAAAATTATTATATGTTTATTTAAATATAAAAGAAAACAAAAATACTCTTCAAGATAATTCGTTCTTTTTATAAAATTTCTAATTATATAACGTCCTTAATGTAGCATGTTTTAATGAATTTCCTTTAAAGTGGTATATTTGTGAAGTACGTATATTTCAATAGTTCTAGAAACTTATATTTTCGTGACAGTTTTTCTTTTTTCAGTTTCGTGTTAATATAAATGTTTGTTTTAATTTATGAGGTAGTTTTATTTATTCCTTGAATTATAATTTTTAAAATGTCAAAACATTTAATGAATCAATTAAATGGCTATCACAAGTAGTAAAATTAATGATGTCAGCATTGCATCTGCATGGATAAGATTTGTTTTACTTATGATAAAATATTTCTTAGAGTAGGACATTTCAATTCTCATCCGTCTTTGGTAGATAATTATTTGTGTTCCTCTCGATGACGAAAACACAAAGTTTCACTTTGAAAATAAAGGAAATTGTGTGCAAACGCCGGTTACTTTTGGTTCAAATTATTGGATGCTTTGATTGGAAATTTTTGATACTCGTAACTCGATTCTCGTTTGATTCTACAGAACAAAAAATAAACTCAACCTCAAAAATGTATATCATTTATCTAATAATGCTCACACTATGTTCTGTCAGTTAGAAGAAAAAGTCCAATGAAGAGTTAATGTCATTTATTTCTTATTTGTTAACTTTTAACAAAAGGTATGATTTAGTAATGTAAACATGTTACACTTATTTAATGTTAACATTTCCTAATATTCCACACTATTACAAAATTATAACAGATATGCGGCTGTATATTAAAAGATGCTCAAAAACAATTCCATTTTAATTCAAAGAAACGTAAACAATTACGTTTCTTTGAATTAAAAAGGCACTTTTTTCCTTTTCGTTTCTCTCTCTGTCTATCCGTTTGTTTTGGTACGATAGAGAAATTACTGAACCGATTTCGATAGAACATTTAAAAAATAATATCTGAGGTAACTTTTTATCAGTTATAATCTTTATTAAGAGGTATTTTATCTGCCTTTCTTTTTTTATACGTTTGTTTGAGCACAGTAAAAGTAAAAATTACTGAATATACTTAAATGAAAGTTTTGTTAATATGTTGCCAAAGATCGTATTAAAAATTAAATTTATTTTTTTGTCAAATATATTTTATTGATATAGAATTTTAAATAAGAAGTTTACGATTACTGTGCAAGACACTTTTATCATGGCTGTGGGTACTTTATGGTTAAAAACAGCATTTAATCGACGATATTAATTATTTTGTGTTGGATTAAAAGACATGGCACCTGAATTCGGGGAGGAGAAGGTAGACATAGTTCATCCACCCAATGGTATTTTACTCCACGGCGACGTATAGTTTTTGAAACAATAAGATTTAAAGAGTTCCATTCAGTATTCGGTTGAGACTTGACAGGAAGTATAGTGTGAGAAGGGATCAGAAGTTTAATCTTTCCATTCCTTTAAGTCAGAAAATTGGTGTTGAAATAAAATCACTCTTAAGTTAGGTAGCATTAGATTGGGTTGGGTTAGATTAGGTTGGTTTTCGATAGATTGACTTAGATTGAGTTATATTGAGTTAGTTTAGTTTAGTTACGGCTATATATTTTTTACGTGTATTGGATGTTTTCGGTGTTAAAGAAATACGTAGGTAATACTGCAGTTATTTGCTATATTCATATCGAAAAATATATTTTTTTCTATTCCATATATCTAATTTAGAGTAGAAAAATTCTCGCCCGAAAGGCACGAAAAGTTCCATAAGTATTACAATTAAGAGGTTATTTACAAATAATATACCTAAACGGTCCCAAAATTCGTAATTTTTAACTGTAAAATAAAAAAAAACTACTTAAATTTCTAATATTTTTTTCCAGAATAAAGTTTTAGTTTGACACGCTTCTATGATAAAAATGAATTTTTGTAATATGTTAATTGTTACATTCTGGAATTAAATTTTTTTCCTATATTCCACATTTCCTTGAAAAACTGATATTTTTATTTTAATAAGTTTGCTCGAATTTTACATTTTCACGGCTTTCTCAATGAAACTTATATTTTAACCGATTGGAATAAAACAAACCTTAATAATTAATTTCATGTTTCTTTTTACTCGTCTCTGATTTCACTCCAAGTGAATTTTTATTGTAACGGACCATAATTAACGATGGAAATGTTCATGATAATTTTAAGTAGAATTACTATCCTTAGCGCATCATTTTGTAATCCTTTTAGTTGCAACTTTTTAATTTTTTAGGCTTTTAATTCACTAACGAGTAAGCTCGCGACGGTATTGCTCCTTTACGTCACCACTCGTTAGCTCGGCTTTGAGTTCCATTGATGAGTCATACACTAAAACTTCGTGGAGCGACAAGAAAATACAAGCTTATTAATTATTCAGAAACGCAACTCCTTAAATATATATGACAGGTTAAGTTGGCTGCAGAAAAAAGAACACTTTTCTCAAATTAATTTAAACGATGAACATTTTAATTTCCCTTCCTTAAACATAAACTGTTTTCAAGTTTACATAAATATGTCGCAAGTGAATTACTGTCAATTATTAAAAAAAAAAGAAAATACGGTCTTTTTTGTAATAATTTCTCCTTATGGATATTTAAGTGTGACAATTATTATTACTGTTACGATATGCTGCTCTATTAATTCTGTTATTTTTGTAGTCTTCAGTAAAAATATATAAATTCGAGAATGAAATGGTAGTATTGTGTGAGCTAATCCATTTTAATGAAACAAACATTTGACCACATGTAAACCTGAAACCACTGCTGAAAATTGTAAGGATGGTTTGCGGTGCCGCTCTCCATTGGAGGTATTGTCCGTGACACGTGGTAACATTTCAGATTGCGAGACATGAGCGTAACCGCAGTCTTTAAACCGCAATATTGTCACCGATCTACTAGCCAGCTTTACCACCGGTTTTGTTCTGGATTGACAAGTTGCTAATTTATTAAACATTTTACAGAGCTGACAAGAATTAGGGTTAATAACACAAGGTCTTCTCTGTAGAGTTATTAAATATGGGCGACGGTTACCTAAATGAATTTTTCCCTCGGTCGTGGAAAAGCTTAATACACATAATGAACAGAAAACTGATTAACGTAGGTATATATTTGAAATGTTTGTAATATTTTCATGCAACGGCTTCTCTAAAAATACTTTCCTTTTCTGAGCGCTCCTTATGGAGTACGTGATATTGTGGAGCACGTACGACTGGTAACCGGACAAGTATGAAACGCTCTTTTCGCAGGTCAACCCTTACACGCCTTAGCTTCTGACCGCACAACCCGTTTGTAGTTATTGCAAAAAAAATGAACAAGTAATTTGATTTACCAAACTACTTTTTATTATTTTTATTGGTTTTGTAAAAAATTTAACAAATTTCCTGTCTTTCGGTAATATAAGGTGCACAATTTTAAAAAAATATGGCCAAGGTATTTTATGCTCAGTATGAGAGCACGTACAGTAGCAAAATTTATATATATATATATATATATATATATATATATTTTCATATACATATATATATTTATTTATTTATTTATATATTTATATATGTGTGTATGTGTATTGACCTAAATGGAACAAAGTTTTTGTTGTAGTATAATGTCATGATTACATATCTGTCACTCATCGAAATCAAGACGAAGTCAGTATCGTGGTTGTTGCGTAAGGCTTGAATAAACCAATTTTTACATAGGCGAGGATCTTGTCAGGTACTGTGATAAAAGGTATCCATTCAAGATCAAAGCTGTACTTGTGAAAACCTTATCAAATTGTTCGAATAGAATCCGCGTAATGCACAAGGAAGAAAAGCGATGAATACATAAACATACAAATAAATTTTTTTAAAAATACAATTTGGGTTCAGAAAAGATATTTTCAACGTATAAACACACTTCTCTCCAATTTTACACTGGCTGCCCAAGTTTAAAAAAAGAATTAGAGAAGGGAGCAGAAAGGAAATTCCTACATATACTTTTAATAACATACTCTTTAAAAATATAGTGCTAAATAATAACATAAGCCCAATACAAATTAATCCAATCTGATTTAATATAAACCAATATAATATCACTTAATCTAATCTAACCGAAACTAACCCAACTAAACCCTACCTAACATAACCCAACCTAACTCAACATACATAATCTAATCCAGCATAATCTAACGTAACCTGAGAGTATATAAACTAACTCAACCTAATCCTATCTAATCTAACGTAACATAACCTCATCTATTTATTTGTTTAAAAATCTTTTTTCTGACATGAAAGATGAAATGAAAATAGTCTTCACCACCCTCATATAATATAATCATGAATAAGTCCTTGCAGTGTATTGAGTGTAATTAGATATAACCCAACGTAATTCAACTTATCATAACCTAACCTAGCTTTATATAGCCTAACTCGATATAAACAAATCTAGCCAAACATAATCTAAGCTAACCCAACTTAAACATACCTAACCTAACCTAGTTTCATCTAATCATTATTATTTTATTCGAAAATCTATTTTATGACATGACGAAAAGAAACTACTTATTTATTACTTTCGACAACAATTATCTGGAGAACATATTGCCAAAAAGTGCAATCTCTTACAGTAAATTAGAATTACAGGTTGTTTATGAACTAATATAATAAGTTTATAAAAAAACATGATACCAAAGTGTAATAAATAATTTTTTGAGAAAAAACAAAAAAAGCTCAAAAATAATCTAATTTCACATGTCGGGAATGGTTTGAATCAAGATTGAGGCATAGGAAGAGAAAGAAGGCACTAATAAGAACTAAAAGTCATTAACACGTCATTCATTCTTGTTTTTTATGCATATCACGACAACGTCATATTTCTTTTACTCTTGTGGGATATTTGTATATTTTTCTTCTTTGTCATGAATTACAAATGAGCATATTAACTCGGGTAATGTTTTATTTACATTTTTATTCAAAATTACATTTCAATAATTCTTTATTAGCTTTTGATAGGGTAAATATTTAACACTTAAAGTGAATAAAAAAGACGGACACCCAACAGACTTCGAAGGAACGTATTTTCTTCCCAAAGCTAATTATTATGTATAATGATTTAATAACCATAAGAATGACGAAAACATGTGACAAGTTTAGAGATTATTTTCTATTTGTTAACCTTACAAGTACCCTTATGCTCCTTATAAGAGTAATTAATAAGAAATTAAACATATCTATTTAAATGTCTACAATGGCTAATGTAAATATTCACACGATTCGTGCCACTTGGTGGTATCTCTATTAATCATTGTGTTCTATCAATTTATACGAAGCCACTCATTTGACGTTTCCCTACGTCACATGTTGGTAATATGAACGCTAATAATATATTAATTCAATTTATGATAAATAGCAGTAACTTTGACGGATTATATTTTAACCACAATTACCACAACGTGAACTTTGCAATTTGAATTAAAAAAGTTATTTTATATCCTGGTTAATTGTGGTATCGAAATTTTCTAAGATTTCAGTTGTTTAACTTTTTGATATTTTATTTCCGACATATTTTACTAAAAACAATATTGGCTGTACGTACTGTGGATACAACACGTTTGCGTATAATAATGTATTTATATTGAACAGCAGAGATTTTAAAAGAATAATATTGTATTTAATACGTCAAACATATGTAAACAATAATTTTAAGCTGAAGTCATTACTTTAACGAACGAGTTGAAGGAAATAAAAGGCCAAGTGCGAGTCTGGCTTGGCCATTGAAGATTCTGTACTTAAATTGAAGTGAAATTACTTTATTTATCCTAGGTCATTATTAATTTGGAAGTCAATATCAAAAGCACAGTATATATTTAATACACCAAATATATGTATTATCAAGAATATTTTCAAAATCATGATTTCTAGAATAATTTTACAAGCTTTCGTACACATTACGCATAGGCTTCGAAAAACCCTGTTTTGCTCATAAATTTAGGTTCAATAATGTCCAATATAGGGAAAGAGTGGCGGTAAATTATTTTTTACAAACTGTTCAATGTAACTCTCAAGATATATCATTTATATTATGAATTAGTGTGTGTGTGTACATATATATATATATATATATATATATATATATATATATATATACATATTTTTTTTTTGCATTTGGTACCCTCATAATTAACCTCCTCAAAAAATACTTTAACCCTTCATAGGGAATTCCTAAAATATTCTTCAGATTACTTAAATTGCAACTCCAAAAATTCATATATGAACATTTTTGAGTGTTAGTTATTGAGATAAGTGTAGGTTAATATTTTTAATACTGTGTGAATCTTCAAGCTTCTACATCAGGCGGATTCTGAGAAAAACATTTGCGATATTTGTGAGATCGTATAAGGATTTTTTTTTCTTTTGAAAAAACAGTGTAAAGATGTCCCATGTATTGTATTAAAATCACAAGGAGTAACAGCAAGTAAGAGGTATATCCAATAAAACTAAGTGGACTTATCCTAGTTTATTATATTATAACTAATACAAATTTACATAGGCAAAAATTACTTATGGCTTATCCAAAATAACTAGTATCACGATTTTCGATATATAAACATTCAAGTTTAAAATACATTTCAGACTTTTAGTTATATATCGATTAAATATTCATTTACTTTCCCTTTTTTAACCCTTTAATATTCAAAACTTGTTCCTCTAGTGTAACCCTTTTTTTATGGAACTTGTTTTTCTTTTTGCCGCTAAAATTTAATCGCACTTTTATAATAATCGAAGTATTTTGGTCTCAATTCCGTATTTAATTGGTTTTTTCACCATGTATATGTTTTCCAAACTTTGAACTATATCTTATATTTTATCGCGATTTTTTATTGAGGTTGCCAAATATTACGATTCCTCATCATAACCAATTTATGCTTAATGTAGACTACACAATGTTTGCACGTAATATGATGAGACGATTATGACTGTAAACAGTTTAAATCATTCAGGTGATGGGAATAGTCGCCGGGCTCGAAAGGTTATCTGTACAGGGAAACAACACGATTTGCTCGCTTTGTGGATGGCACGATAGATATAGTTTCCTCTAATTCGTTGTACATATTTAATGAAGCGTACCGGTTCGAATACCGCGTTCGCGTCTACAGATTTTGGCGTGCGATTATCTATAACATTGTTTGGCATAGTTAGAGAGTGTTGAGCAGATTTGAAGTGGCTGTTATTCAAACACTTAAATGTATCTCGTGTATATATAACAATTAATTTATAATAAAATGTGTAGTTCGCAGTTATTATTGTTTAATACCAAAAATACGAAAAACAAACAATGCTATGTAAAGATTAATCCTAAAGTTTTTTTAAGAAAACTAAATAATTTTCTAACGCCGCGAATAGGATCGATATTGGTCGATTGATATACGTTTGTGATTTTTTCAGATATTATGAAGGCAAAGCGTTTTGAATTTGAATAATATTACCATGTTTCAATTTCTATTGTTTTACTTTCATAAATTATTATTATTGAACCGTTTCATATATTAGTTTAATATAATGTTTTCCTTACTTGTTCGAGCTAATTTGGATTTAAATAAATAGACCTAGTCAGAACAAGGTAGTCAGAGCAGCAGTTACTGCTTAATGATTAATAAACTGAACTTAATACTAAGATCACGGACGACAAAGAATACATAGACTAAAATTCATTATAATCTTTATAAGTTTTCCCATCCACCATTTTAGTAGTTCTTCAGTAACCTCAGAGGAAATGAAATAAAACTCGCTAATGCTGTGCCCAGGTTACGTACCCAGAACATTAATCTACACTAATATTATAAAGAATTAAGTTTGTAAATTTAGATGTGATGAAACTACTCGTCCGATTTCAGAAATTCCTTCGCTAATATTTAGAATGGATCTTATGGGTGGACACGGGTTAAATTATATCACATTAAATTTAGTCAACGAAAAAACATAAATGCTTTCTACAGAAAAGTTTTAGAGCATTAAAAGACCTGTAAAAAAGTCCGCGACGACATATATTTGTACGTTAAGTTTAATTAACAAAGTCAATTAAAAAATTGCCTTTCGCAACATTATTTGGATTTAACGATAGTGTTTTAGAAAAAATAAAAGAAAATACGTATTATTTGATTATCTGTCCCTTAAAATAATAAATATATTTTGTTCCGTATGCGCTCTCAAAGCATGCAGCGCGAGCGGGTGACGTAACAAATTTGATACTTTTATCTACAATTTTAAAAAAATCGAATTAAAAATTAATTTAACATTAAAAATTGTTATTTAAAACATGTTATTTTTATTTTTTAAGTTTTTTAAGCCAATAAAATTCAATTTAAAATTAATTTTAAATATGAATTTAATTATTGTACAAATTAAAAATTAATTATTTTTTAAGAGTTTTTATCACTTCAGTATTTTCAAAATATTTTTTATTTTAATTTTTTTAATAAATTAATTAAATTGATTCTTTCTAACAATTCAGATTTTATTTAATTTTGTTAATTGAATTAGTTCGAAAATTTAAATTTAATTACTTTTGTTTACATTTTTTTGAATTTACTTATTTTAACTTCTTTAATCTATTTTTTTTAATTAATTGAATTACATTTAAAATTAATCAGTATCTTTGCAGCAATAGTTCCTATGTTCAAATTATTTCAGGACGCGTCACGGACGAATGTACCATTAGTCAGAGAGCCCATTTTGAAGCAGTGGATTGAACATTAAAAGACCTTAAAAACTCGAGCGGCATTATAATTTTGAAAATACTTAAATTGAAAAAACACTTAAATAAAAATAATTGAATTTTAATTTGTAGGCTAACTTAATTTATATTTAAAATTAATTTTGAATTGAATTTTCTTGATTTAACGCCTTTCAATTTTCGTGTAAAATATATTCGAAAGAGAGTTTTATTAGTTTTGTTCAAAGGCAACAGGTATCGCTTAGGAAGGACATTGTCGATGAAATCAATAATCTTATTATACAAAAAGTCCCGGGTCAAATTAAAAACTGTAAGTCGATTGAGTCAGTCACAAATATTGTTGTTGCAGTCCACTAGCCACAATAATTTTTAAACTGGCTTAATACTTCTGGCTTGCCATCTCACGAACTATCATTAAAAATGGGTAAGTCTATCGTGCTTTTAAAAAAGTTAAGCCCTCTTAATATGTGTAATGGTACATGGCTGCTAAAGATTTAAAAAACTACTTAATTGTGGCGACCAATCTCACCGGCTCTGCAGCCGGTCAACTGGGAAACATCCTGAGGATTCCAATAATTCCCACGGACTTATCGATATATTTTAAGCAGCCGCCATTTCCAGTAAAAACTTCGTTTGCGATTACTAATACTAAGTCCAAAAGACAAACCTTCTCTTTGGTTGGGATCAACCTAGGTAAAGAGTGTTTTTCCTACGGCCAAGTATATATTGGTTCATCGGGAGTTGCAACTCTAGAGAAACAATAAATTTTGCTACGAAAAAATAACACGACATCAAGCATGGTTTATAGACTAGCTCTAAGCCACTAATAAATTTAAATACTTCAACTACAGATAATAACGGGAGTTACAAAATATAATATTTGCGATATAAAGTCGAAAAAATTATTATTAAAAAAGTGTAGATAAATAAAGACAACATACAATAGAAAATTTATACAAAAAGTATAATAATTAAACAAAATTAAATTATGAATAAATAAAATTAAAATATAAAAAAAAAATTTTAAAAAATTCTCGCCACTTTTATGTACATATTTAAAAAATACGTAATTTTTTTACTTAAGGAAAGTGACAAAAATGTATATATTGATTTTTTAATGATATCCTTATAGTCACGAAGAGAATTCCATGCAAGCAAAGCCGCGGGCATAGCTAGTTCAATTGTGAAATTATAAAATTGTGTGTGTACACGCCCATATGTTAAGGCCTAAAATGAAGGACTCAAGGGCCCCTCGATCGCGACCCTCAAACTGATGTATACGGCAAGGTACTTAGGTACGACTATATTGGCCTACGCGTCATCGGTGTGGGCTTTATGGTACGTCGGGATTCAGCATATTAGACGGATTCTACTTACAAAGCAGCGTGCGCCGCTTTTGACACCGACTAGAGTTTACAGAACTTGTTTAACTTCACCATAACGTACAACAGAGATTAACTACTTTTGTAGGTGGTGATCCATCAACTGACAACTGCCATCTTTTGTGGTCAAGGTAGGTGAAAAACTTTCCACCGATTTACCTTACAATGTTCAACGATTTTCTCTGTTAACGTATTTTCACTTTATTTTCTTTGTTTACATTACTTTGTTTTCTTTGTTTGATCGATAGGAGTCCGTCATTCTGACCGATTTTTTAAAGGACGATAGGTTAGAAAGGACGTACGACAAGTTTGTAACTCAATTCTTATTGCATAGATTTCATGTATAAAATATTATCAAACATTTATTAAATATTAAAGCTGGTGTAGTATCGATTCCGTATTCCGTATTTCCGTATTTCGGATAGTTGTGGTATGGTTATAGAAGATTTATAGTTGATTACTTGATTCCTGTTTTATAGATTTCATATATAAAATATTATAAAATATTTATGACCAATTTAAGCTGGTACAGTATTATTTGCGCACCTCAAGGTAATTGCGACATCATTATAAATGATCTATATTATAGTGGGTTACTTGATTCTTATTTTATAGATTACAGTAATAAAATATTACCAAATATTTGTTGAAGTCGGTGCTAAATCGGTTCCATATTTCAAAATAATTACAATATGATTATGAAGGACGTATGGTTTAATCGGTCAATCAACTCTTGTTTTATAGATTTCATGTGTAAATAATTATTAAGCATTTATGACCGATTAAAAGCGATGCAATATCAGTTCCGTATTTCAAGATAATTGCGATATTGTTATAAAGGGATGACGTTTGTAAAGAAATAATCGATGATATCTGACAATGTGTACAATGTGTTTATATTACTTCCCACATTTTGCTGCGGAGATACCTAGAGGAACTTCTCAACGGAAGAGAGTGCAAAAAGCCCTTGAGAAATATGAGACCAAGTTTGTACTGATTTCATATGTCACTTACGTAAAAGCTACAATTCACTTGGCACTGTTTTCTAAAATCCTTAGAAGTGGCAGTATTCTGGAAATGTATTTATCTCCGGAAACGATTTTTTTACCCAAAGTCTAAAACGAAGTGTGCGTACTTTCATTGTGTAGTGCACATTTTATTCAGCAGTTATTTATAATCCGTTGAATTTATTGGATAACCAGTTTTATAGAGTTCATTCCACACAAACACACACACACACTTACTCACGCACGCACGCACGCACCGACGCCCACACGCCCCATACACGCACGCTCTCACGCATATTCATACATATACTCACAAATATGAAAGTCACGTACTTATAGACATGTATATTCTATTTTCTATGTGCGTGGGTACACATGCGTATGCAAAAGCGTTTGTACAAGTGTGTGTAAAATAACAACTCATAATAGTTTATTAACAATTTACAAAAATATCCTTAATAAAAGAGTAATAAAAAAATTAAATAAAATTATGTGGTAACGTGACTAATTGATTTGTTACAAAATGTATGGTAATGATAGGCAAGAACTTTTCTGAATTCTTTAGCTTTAATCTATTTTATTTACGAAACTGAAAAAAAAAAATAATGCAATACCAATAAACAAAAACATCGGGTCTAGGCTGCCATAACACGAAAACCAAAAGTAAACATACCGTGTATTTTCTAGACCTCTACGAGAGTATAAGTAACTTTTTTTTTATATAAAGATGGATTAAATAGTCGATAATCGATTAAATCGCGTGATAGCCGATAGATCATACTTCTGTATGTTAATCGCTTAAATTACATATTAGCCGATAGGTCGTACATTGGACTTCAATATCGCTAAGAAATAAAAGAAAAGTCAATCAAATAGAGCCGACAACATGATTTACTTCACAATTAGACACATGTTAGTAGGCCGCGGTTTCTACAATAATTTACAGCGGAAGGTTTGAAAGAAAATTTACATATTTATTAATTTCAGTTACCATGTACACAATGCACATACGCATGCATCAAAATATAAATTCATATAATTTATATATTAAATAAATGTTTACACGGAACGTAAGTTGCAACTTACAATGCATCAATTTAAGAAGCGTGTCGAAAACGCATTGGCAGTAATATGGACGAGCTTAGTTCAAATATCATGCAATCGAAAGTTGTTTCTTCAATATACCAATTTTTAACACCAATTTATATTTTAAACAATAAAAGGATATCTCTAACTTAGGAAAATATAACTACCTTTTCTTGTTTTCTCAAAACTGAGTACTGCAACTAACAAGTCTACTGATTAATTTACCAAATATCGATGAAAAAGTTAATGTCCCAGAAATACAGAAGAACAAACAAATATTGGTGTATGACTATAATACGGATTATTGAAAAATTCAAATGTAGTATTTTTAAGTTACTAAAATAAATGCAACAAATTAACAAATATCCCATATTTCTATAAAAAAAAACATTATAACAATAACATTCGTAATAGATAAAAAGTCATAACAAAGCGAACAGCAACATCAAAACCATATTCAAGGCCATTTTTCACTGTTTAAATGTATTTTGATTACGAGCTCGTCAGTCGAATACCCTTGAATATTTTTTATATACTACGAACGTTACATTTCAGCTGCTAGGCACGTGTGAATTAAAATATTTTTTTAAATAAATTAAACGGGACATTTAAATCGGTTGCCAGATTACGTAAAACGTGTTTAGGCTCCCTTAAACATTTCTCAGACTTTCCATCTAAGCTTCACGTAAATGGAACATATGTCGGAATTAAATCGTATTTATTTGTATCCTTCTCGTTCTCCATGTGTTTATTAAGTGTTAAATTTTAATTTAGTCTTAACATTAACAGTAACAGATGGTCGGCAATCCTAATAGTCTTGTCTGTCCAAAAGTCCCGTCTGGACAAAAGTTTGAACATTTTGAATAACTAATGAAAAAAATAGGACATTTTTACAATTCCTTCGAGATTTATTGGTCATCTATTTTTTTTGGTTTCGTTTATTAATATTTGTAGTTAACATGCACTTAAGTCTGCATGTAACCAAATTAAAGTGAAAAAGTTTTAAAAGGCTGCTTAAATGATAGTTGGGAATATTTAACATATTGAAAACAGCTTTATCTTTTATTTACATAACTTCTTTTGCGGAACTTTCAACATAAAAATACGACTCACATTTGATTGATTGTTATCATGATGCAATAAATCAAAATACTATGAAGAAACGCAAATTTAGCAAATATTGATGTTTTTAAAGTTATTATTTCTTAAACCATCTTTCCCCAATTTTTCCATAACGAAATTGACTCATTTAAAAATATTCCAACATTTCATTATTTCAGTAGGATTATTTTCCATGACCAGTCTTTTTGCTGCTAATCCGGTACTTGTTATTTTAATATAACCTGATCCGTTCCTACGATAGTCGCTATAGTGTGTTAATGTATAATGTAGATAATTAAGAATGAGGATACAAATTTGACTATGAATATGTGGAAACATTAAATTTATTAGCAAAAATCATAAATTTATTATTTTGTTTGTCTTATTACCACGATTTTACTAACTCGCTTCCTTTTCTGCTTATTTGTTCATTTGTCTGGTACAGACTGTTTAAAAGTAAATTGCAAACCGCTTTAAAGTATCTTCCCATTTAGCTAGAGACTTGATACTTAAAACCTAGCTCATAACTTGATACTTAAAACCTAGCTCATAACCATAATAAAGTACTTTACAGTCTGTCTGTTTGTCTATTCAGCATAAAGGGGAATGCCCACGCAACTATAAACCAACTTCCCGTTGAGCTAGAGGCCAAACTACCAGGCGAACATAAGAATGAAGAAGTTAGTTAGGAAGTAACACCAAAGTTATCGGTAATCGCTTCAAATTATCGCAAAGTAACAGGTTTTCCTAACTTGGCAAGAAAAAAATGCGCATTTCCTTCATACTTATAATGTATGAGTGTACTAACGCGAGTAAAATAAGTACTTAATTTGCCTAAAATATATGGACTGCACGTGACGTTTTATGTGTAAAATAAACAATATGGAGATATTTAAGATAGATTGCTAATATTCACACTCGCAACATTAAAAAGCAGATAATAATTATTTTCGTATTTCTTTACAATTTGCCACGTTTTTAAATCGGATTTAAAATATAAAATTATTCCTCTTTGCCCTATAAATATTTATAACCCGATACAGGTTCCTAACCCCTAAAATATTGTTAATATTATGAATTTTTCATAGCTATGAAAATACTTGCAAGGAATCTATCTAAGTCACTAACAGCTTTATTGCACTGTAAATGATATGACTTTTGTGTGAGTTTTCTCAACGACAGTTAATTTCTACACTCCTGATTATGATCTATAGTATGCGCTCTACGTTTTTTTGTTTTAAAACTTACAAATAGTTTCATATCAATTAAAAAATCATATTCATAAATTTATGTACGTAGCTATTAATCTGTATTGAGTTTTAAATCTTTACAGGACGAGAAGTAATAATTTAATTTTTTAGTCCATGATAAAAGCGTGGTAAATAAAAAAAAATTGCGTAAGCAATTGTTTTCTTGTTTTTTTATTAAAATGTGTACATACTTTTTTAATACATATACCATTATTTAGTATTTGTATTGATATTGCCTTCAGAATAGAGTAGAATTAGTTTAGCTATAATAAAGTAGAATTAGGTTAGCTAAAGTATGTTTTTTCTACGGCAAGCATATCGCCTGCCGCAGTAGAAGACGTGACTGTAAAAAGTATAACGAATCGCCTGCCGTTTGCGTTTCTAGGAATTTCCCTACTTCAACACATGTCCATAAAATGAGTATATCGGATTACCTTCATTTTGCGTGTGTGGGAATCTTTCTCGCTTCAATTTTGTTTTTTTTCCTTTGTATTTCTTGTTTTATTAGTTGCTATTCCCTACGCATAGATCTCTCGTATTTTAAAATAAAATAATTATGTCGAATGTACAGAGTTTTATAAAAAGAATAAGGATTTTTTTGTGAAAACCCTACTGCCTAAAAGGAATATAATATTAAGCAATATTTTTCATTCAAATCGCGTTATCACTTCATATTAATTGTAAATAAAACGTGGAAGTACAGTGTGCGTGTATTGACAAAAGAACTTTTGGAAACGAAGGATAAATTTTCAATAAAGATATTACTTTCCACAAGAAAAAGGTACGCAATGTTTTTTATTAAAATCGTGCTGTTACTTTACATTATTATTTTGAATGAAAAATTTTCAGACTAAAGTACACTTAATGACGGCAGAATTTTCTAAAACAAAAAGCATTTTTATAGAAAGTCTTACAGCAGTGTTTTTCACTAAATTGAGCTGTGTAATATTTATTTTAATTGGAAAAAAATTCATTATAGAGGGCAAAGATATTTTTTAAAAGTATTAATGAACTATTAATCAAACTTTATTTTCTAAAACGAAAATAAAACCACAATTATAAAGAAGTTTTTTACAAAAAGTCACTCTATGACTTTACATTTTAAATGTGAATAAAGAATTTGAGTATAAAATGTACTTAAAGAAAACGGAATTCCTTGAAAACCATAATGAAACCTTAATGCAAACCTTACTTCTTCAAAGGAAAATAAAGCTTTGCAGTATTTAACATTTTGACGCTGTGAGTTCATATTTTACTTGCGAACATAAATTAGGAAACTTAATGACAATGAAACTTTTTGAATAAAGTAAATGAACTATTATTGAAAATCGTACTTCATAAAAACAAAATAAAAATACTGAATTTTATTTAATAGAATCACGCTTTTAGTTTATACTTTTATTATTTCCTGCATTAATTGTCAATAACAATTTGGGAATATAGAGAACACTTACTAACAACGGAAATTTTTATTAAAACCTAACTCCTTCCAAAAATAATTAAACAATACTGATCAAAATTTTAATGACATAACACTGTGAGTTGTTTCATTGTACCGATTCACGTATTAATTCAGAACCATACGTTTCATTGTACTATTGACGTAAAACTAACTAAAATTGAGAACTAAAATTTTGGAATAGGGAGTACACTTAGTGGCAACGAAACTTCTTCAAAAGAATAATAAATTGTTAACGAAAACGTAAGTTCTTTAACGGATAATTAAACAAAGTCGCGTTAAGTTTTTATTTTAATTATAAATAAAAATTGGGAGTATAGGGAACTTTTAACGAAAATGAAAATTTTTAAAAGGAATAAAAAAAATTTCAATGAGTTCTCCGTTTCCATATTGACCGCTTTTGATTATACATAAGTTTATTTAATTGACAATAACCGCATGTCTATTGGTAACGACGTGATTATTCACGATTGCAATGCTTAAATGAGCTCACTTCAAATACAAAAGCCAATTGATTCTGGAACATCTTATATAGCTTTTTCAGTAAATATTATACAATGTATGACATTTCTTTTTTCACTGTATTTTATCGGGATTGGTGGTGCTTGAAATTTAGCACTAACATCGCGTGGACTATTTTTCTTGACATTATATGACACAATTATGCCTCATATTTATATTTAAATTAGGACAAACAATATTTTTCTGACTTAATGAATTTTAAAATATCTACATTTGTCTATAGTGTCTACAGTGTTGTAAGCTATAGTTTTCATGAAATCAGTAAGGGTTATGAAACAAAGTCCCCAACTGCATCTCTCTGTCTGTACGCAATATTTTCAATAACTACTAAACGAATTTTATTCCTGTCTTCATTAATGAATATATTGATTCATGAGGAAAGCATACGATTTATGAATATTTTAAGTAAATTCTCCGATCTGTCACTATGAATATCAATAAAATGGGAAAAAGGTATATGTTGTAAAGGTTTTTTGGCTTGGGCTCTAATATCTTTAGATACACGGAAACAATGAATACTAACACATTTCCTTTCAACATTTCTACAACAAATTTCGTGACAGCATATATGTATAATTTTCCTTTTGTACTGTAGTTTTCCAACGAATAGTTTATATTGTTTGTCAGCTCTATTTTGTAAGTAAAGTATGTGGGTTTCGCGCATTGACACGGGATGCGTCAATGTGTAGGAAATGTACCTGGGCAGATCGCTAGTTGTTAATAAGATTATCAACCATATCATTGGGTCATTCGTTTCGCGAACTTCGTTACTATTTTTTACCATTAAAAAATGTAGATACTGTTGGAAGTATTTCAATTAAATTTAAAAGAAATGTTTAATTCTATCAATAAATTTAAGCTTTTTATACGCCGCAATTTTTGCGCCTCTCGGATGACGTAACAATGTATGCCCAGCGTATGTTTTCTGTAGGAGTTCTCATTACTTTAAGAATATTTTTAGTTTAATAGCCGTATAAACCATGGAGGAAGCTTCATAGCCAGTTTATAAATATTCTATTGTGGCTGGGTGCAATAATACCATTAGAAGTGCACCTGTATAAATGTTTTTTTAATGTCCCGAGAGATGCAAAAATAGGAAAGCGGTGATGTAAAGTTATTAAAAGAAATAAAATATCTACAACTAGTTGTTCGCGTTATTGTTAAGATCAATATTTGGATACCTAGTTTGATTTCAGGTTATCATAAATGAGTTTTGTACTCAATAGTTTAAAATAATTAATTTTCAGCTTTCACTCTTTGTATGACGAACGTAGAATATAGATAGTGTGCAAATTATGGCGTCACCATGTATGCATCTATTATCGACAGATTATTCGATTTTGCTTTCGCAAAACCTCCGTTATATTAAAAATACACTACACATATTAGATATTGCAAGAACACTATTTTTCCTTATCAACGCACAGCAAATACTACACAAATGTCAACAGTCGAGCTTGGTTACACAGTCTCTGACGTCACGTTTCGTTTAAACCAACGTTTCGACAATTTGAATTCCTCTTGCATAATTTTGGAGGAAAATTAGTGTAATAATATAAATTAGCTTAATAACAATTTTATAGCCGACGACTGATAGAGGGAATCAAAAATATCTTAAGAAACAAAAGATCCTCTATACTTATATATATTAAAATTGTGCATTGTTCTATTTACCGATCTTTTTAAAACCTTTTGCATCTTACTTGAAGCGCTGCAAAAGCAATAATCCTTTTTAATGGAAAAGTTTGCTCTGTGTATACATTTTTTGTGTCGTTCGCAGTAGTAGCGGCATTAGTTTTTCCATTAGAATATCAATGCGAGCTGTTCCATATTGCTAATATTTATTAAGAATTTAACATAAAACTTTGAGTACACATCACGTCTTTTCCTATTTCTATCTCATTTACTTGGAGGGTGGGTGGGTAGACAGGTATTACGTTATAGTTTCTGGGATATTATATTTCTTCAAAATAAAATGGATAGCATAAACAATTGATGTTTACTTGCTATGTGAATTGTTACAATATCTAACTTGCTGCGCCACGACATTTAAAAATAGAGATTGGTCAGGCAAAAGTATTCAGTAAAATCTCCAAAATTCCATTATTATTCTTCGCCGTGTAGAAACTTAATTAAGATAAAACGTGTATAGAATTCGTTCAGAGAAACAAATTTTTAGTTGAGTTTCTTTTTCTTTTGTTCCTCTGCGGTGTTTAAATAAATTTTATGAAAAACATGTGCAACGATAATACGATAAACAACTTTGTGTGCAATCACCTTTTAATTTTTGAAATATTGTTCATTTTAAACACGATAATATTTAAATAATTGAAGACCCTTTTCAATAAAAGGGTTTTCAATTATTTAAATGTCAAATAACTTATAGTCATTATACAGAGAAATTAAAAATAGTTGGCCTAAAACCAGAAAGTTGTGAAACATGAACATTTAAGCCTAGTTACAAGTCTTAAGATTTGCGTCCGGTCGAAACAGATGGTGGTTCAAAACAAATTGCATTGCTTTATTTCATGGTCGTTTAGTAGATGTAGTGTAAAAAATTTGATTTCATAAAATTTGATTAGTATTTTTCTATAAAATAATTGACAAATAAATAAGAAAAAACATACATATTATTTATATAATCCCTAAATGCAATAAAATAATTTATATAACAGTATTTATCACATTTCCTGTTTTTCAATGTGATATTAAACTATTGATTTTCGTTTCAACAATATCTGAATTGAATGGTCCCAAAAAAACAAAATTTCGAATTCATATGGAACCCGTTAATCGTTATCCGTTACCAGCTTCTTTTAGAGCCAAGATACATGGTAGACTAATTTAGTATTTTTCTGCAATAGTTACAGCCTGCCTTAATTAGATTTTCTCTCTTTTTCTTTCTCTGAACGGAAATAGAATGTACATAAATAGTCTTTCAGCAGTCGTGATCTACGATATCAAAGAAGAGCAATATTAACAGATTTTGATTTCTAAGCGACACTTTTTTAAACTACTTGATTTGTAAAAAAGAAAACCGTCAATTTACGATAAAGTTTACATATTATATATTTTTAAATGTGGCTTATTTGATTTTCATTTTATAAATATGGTTGAGTGAAATAAAAAAAAAATCGGGAAAAACATTTATTTTAATTATTAGATTAAAAGTTGGAAAAAAAAATCTATAATATTTTTCATAATATATTTATACTTTTACCTCCGTAAAACGAGTGTTTTCTAATATTTTTACAATTTGTGAAACATAAATAATAATTTGACACTCATTTTCATATTATACAAAAGAAAGTTTTAAGTTATAAGTGAGTAATATATGTTTAAGTTTAAAGATATGCTTAGGACGTAGAAAAGTATTATAGAAAAGACGGCTATCAAATCGTCATTAAGGGATTTAGTTTTTTCCCCTGTAATGCCAAATCCTACACATTAATTTAGTATATATTGTTTCATCAATTTTACCGTCGTCGGACATCCAGTAAACACTTTTCCTATAATTTCTTTTATGATTGAAAAATAATGAATAAATTAAAATGACAGAAGTTGCTCCGACCGGCGCAATAGTTTCCCTCGAATGTATAAAATTATTCAAGACTTTGTGTACTCACGAGTGGCCTATTTAACGTTTTTTCAATAATTTATGATTATGTGTATCTTTCGTATGATATAAATGAAAAAAACAAGACCTGATTTTGTCTCCATCTATATTATGTTAATACTATTAATTTTATACACACTTTAATCGCTAGTTATATAACAATTAACAATTAAAATGTGTATGAGAAGTGATGTAAATTATCAGAAATATTTATCAAAAAAAATTATTTAAAGTTGAGAAAATATTAAATGTTCAAAAAAGAAACGTAAAATTAAATTAAAAATAATTATGAAGTCTTCATAAACAACTAATACACTAAAGGGAAAATTTTACGCAAACACTTCAATAATTAATTAGCATGTCGTCATAAATGCTTCTGTATCGATCAACACAGTGGATCTCGATTAAAAAAGCAAATTATATTGCAATTTTTCAATCTCATTTGAGCTTGCAGAAATTGACTTGTACTTTTCCGGTATGTTGCATAAAGGTAGATAATTTAGAGAAAAATGATCAAAGTGTAACAATTTTCTGACTGTATATGTTTATTTTAAATGAAACTATTTGAACCAACTAAAGTTATTTCGAGAGGAATAACTGAATACAGGAAATAAAGACTCAAAAAAATCATTCCACAAACAACGCACAAATCCAAACCATAACTATATAAAAACAACACATAATTATGTAAAAACAACACAATAGCCATACTATCATTTTTATTGCATGTTGGTGGTACATATACTCTTTGAGGCTGGATTTATCAGTAAGATGTAGCATATTCCGTATGCTTAATACCAAATAGAAGCATTATAAAAAGTCTGGAACATTCAAAACGTGTTATTTTAGCTAATAAAAATATCGGAACATAATACAAACACATATATGAAAAGAATTCAATTTTCTTCACCGAAAAGGGAATAGTCTATACAAAATAAAGGCGGAAAAAGTCAGTCACAATATAATGTCGTAAATGCGTAAGGTAATATATCAAGTTCAGTAGACATAAATGTGATCCGATAAAAATCATCTTAGATTTGTCGCAAGACGCTGCTTCTGCTTCGCTACTAAAGTATCAAATGGCATTACGTTATAGGCACGCACCATTCGCACATCGTTTTCTTGGTTAAATCGATTTAGTTTGCTGGATTATGTTCACTATGTGTGAGCACATAAGTTTAAAAATTAAACTCTGAGTGGGAAAAAATACGACAAAAACTTTAAGAACTTTAAGCGCAATAAACTAATTAGGCATCCTAAACTTAAAAACAATAAAATGGAAAATATTTATCACAATATTTTTTTCCGTAGTCGATTGCCTATTTTCATACCAGATGTTTAATCGTAATTAGGCCATATATTTTTAATTTTATGGTATTTCATTTGAAATTATCTTCTACTACGCGTAAAACTCTTAAACCTTGTTTCGTGTTTTTTTTTCGTAGTTTAATGTTAATATTTTTCTTTTGCTTTGCTTCTAATCTTTTGGTGAAAAGTTTATTGGTGAAAATTGGTGATGTAAATATCACTTCCATCACGAGAACAGAGTCCGATCATCGGCCGTGGTATTGATTGTATTATATGACGTGCTAAAATTATCATCCTTCTTTTACATAATAATTTCTAGGGAAATACAATAGATAGTTTTCTCATTCAGATCTTTAATTTGTTACTTATTCTAACGTTGTTTAAATGAAATATTTATAGCGTCCGGGACAACATGTTATCCTGTGGGTACCATATTTTATTTTTGTATTGGCTCTATACCTAGTTTTTTTCCGAATGTGTCCAATAGTTTAATCCCTAGGAAAGAACATCTATTTACACATACCCACAAACATAGAGTAATGAAATCATAAAACTTCCTTTTGTTTTTTCTCTTAGTCGGATAAAAATATGAGATAAAACAGCTTAAAACTGTAATTGATAATTATAACTAACTCACATACATCTAAGTAAGCGCAGGAAATTCACTGATCCTCGAATGGTTCAAATTTATTCCTAATAACGTATCACATACGGAATTACAAATATTACGTGATATTAAATTTATTAAATCAGTCTCACACTTAGTCTTAGTCTTAGTCTCATAAGAAATTATTTATTTTATTTTATGATGAAACTAATGCCTTTAAAAAAAATTTAAATAATCATTTGCTTCAACAATGAATATTTGGAATTTTCTTTAAAATGAGGTAAGTATTCTCCATCCAAGTAGCTCTCATTGTAGTTTCCATGGTTTGCTTCTTCGTCAACCTCTGTGGTCCGCTACCAGAGCTACCGCTCTTCCTTTATTATCTAAACAAGCTCACCTGAAATAAGTCAAATTCAAAGTACTCTCGCTATTTTTTTGATATTGTTGAAGTTGATGTCGCCGCGGATCCATGGTTTTTGAATAATAATTAAAAGGAACTTTGTCGTTTCTTCTCCTAGGTTTCTCTTTCAATGATATTAATTTCTTTTAAGAAGACTCTAATTTTTTTGTTCCGTATTCTATCAAAAATATTACCGAACATGGTTAATTCCATAGGTTTCTGGGTTACTAAGCTCCTTAGTGGGTTGACAAGAGTAACGATCTCAATTCGTGTACCCTGTTCTTTGATATATTGGCTAGTTTACCAAAAAAAACTAATTGTAGTTTATTTGTCTTTTTTAAACCGACGTAGAAAAATTACTCAATCGATCTTGGAAGATTGCTCGTTTTTCAACGTATAACATATACGTTGAAAGACAGAATAAACATATACGTTGAAAGACTGCGGATTGAACATTTTACTGTCCATATTCCTTTTGTTATAAATAAAGTTATATTTTTAATTATAAGGTCGAAAAGTAAATATAATTAAATAATATTATTATAAATAAAAATAAAAAAGAATCTAATAATAAAACAAGTAATGAAAATCAGTTAAAATTTATGCAAACGTACAATGGATAGATAATCCATTGTACGTTTGCATAAATTTTAACTGATTTTCATATTAATGCTTTAAATTGGTATTCTTTCATAATTTTGTAAGGTAATCTACGGATCTAAATCCCTGTTATACCTCATCTCTCATTACACTCTCTATAATTGACACGACGTTTGTTGTATTTTATTTAACGTCGTATAAGTACCTTTAATATTACATCAAAAAATAAATAAATGTCTTTGTTAGTTATTTATTGTTATTAACTTGCATGTATCATTCAATTCATGAACTTAAGTTTATAGTCTATCACTGGACTAACGTCCCTCATTTACAGATCGCTTGTCGTTGGTTGCAAGAATTTTTTATATCAATAAATTTATATATTTGTCCTTACATTTTGGTAAAATTTGGTTCCTAAAATAAATTTATTAATTGGAGTTGCATTGTAACTTTACTTACTATATTGCACACCTAGCTGGTGAAAAATTCATGTTCATTTGATACTGTATTTCAAATAGATGGCCAGAATATAATTCCATATCTAAATCGACACAGTTTTTAAATATATAATTAAATACCGATTATCTATTTCCATCTTTTAATAAAAACGTAAGTGTCTTTCCGACAAAAATTGATAATAAAATTTATGGGACACCGCCAATTTTCATTTATGTTCTGTTTAAATTTGTCCTTATTATTTCTTGGCTAAATTAATTTGAGAACAACTAAATTAATTTATCCCCTTGAAGCAATCCTTCTAAAATCAATTTGATGAAAAAAGGGGGAAGATACAAGAGTTTCAAGTTACGACGAGGACTTCTCCTAGCACTTTTACATGGTTTAATGATAGACTTACGAAGTAAATGAAAGTTAATGACCTTCTGCTCCAAGGAATTAAAAGATTATTAAATTGAATAATCATTAATTGCAATAAATATATAGCTATTAATTGCTTTATTCATGTGTAGAGAAATACGTAGGAGTAATATAAGAAAATTACATTTATTTTACGTTGTAAATTGTAAGATTTAGTAAATGTAAAAAAAATGCTTACTTCATTGTATTATATCGATGCCTAATTACTATTTAATGTCTTTTTCAAGTTGTCTATTACATATCATTGGACGATTTTACAGAGGGGCAGAAATACATTTATATTTATATACGTAATTAATTGCATGTTGAACTCACGCCTTGCGGCCTTATGCACCTTTACATTATATCATAAAGCCCAGTAAGAACGTAATTTACAAAAATACTGAAATCACTACTTGACAAACATATTGTCAAGTAGTAATACAATAAAAAATTAATTATTTTTGAATTTCATTCATTTGTGCTATGAGATTATCCCTCGTGCCAAATTTCAAGATTCTATACGTTTTAATGATTCAGTCACTATTAAAATACGTCCTATGAGAGGTTGTACCATTTTATGGCCATTCTTGATTGGAAATAAGTATTTAAATTAGTATGGGTTCGTGGACCTTAAATTATTTAACTTGACACACCTAGTTATTCCGAGAAAATGATTTTTGACGGTGAGAGGGATAGACAGGCATTCAGCATATTGTTCCTATAAGAGTTTCGTATTTTTATTTCTACGAT
Organism: Druceiella hillmani; assembly: GCA_039881145.1. NCBI lineage: Eukaryota > Metazoa > Arthropoda > Insecta > Lepidoptera > Hepialidae > Druceiella > Druceiella hillmani. Next base: position 1,044,578 of record JAYKKI010000049.1, read on the forward strand.
ACGGAATCCTAAGAACGATTACGATATTCGAATGAATTATTTATTTGTTCTTATAATAAAAAATATTTTGTCGCTGATTGAGATTTCGTTCATCTTCATTCGTTCATTTCATTTTTTCGTTTATCGCCCGTGCCTATCTATTCATTTTACTCTATAAACTGAGAAATATATGTATGGATACTAAATTCGACGAATTTCGGAACAAGTATAATATTTTAATCGTGATAAAATATGCGCAATAGCAACAGGCCAGCGTTTTACATGTAATTGTTCATTTATAGGAGCAATTTTTTGAAACGTTATCTTTTAAGCTCTCTATTACAATTTTTTATTTCGCAATATATAATTTATCAAAGCCGTTTCTTTTATAAAGAAGAAAGTAGTTTATCCTAATTATCGCTGTGGGGTTAATGGATGGAGTTATAAAGGTTAAATAACGAATATATTTGGCGGTAATTTTGTAGAAATTCATTAATTACAATTAAATGAAACTAGGTATTATTTCTACTTTCTTTAAGTTTTTTACCACGACCCAGGTTTTGTCGTATTACAACATCTTCAGGCGGGCTATTAGCAGAGCTATTTGCTAATAGCCTACGTGAAGATATTGTAATACAAGAACTCTCGGAAATCGGAAATAAAAAGTACAAAAACTTAAAATAAATATCTACAAAAACTACATTAAAAAAACTACATTAACGCGAGAAGAAATATTTCATGGGTTATCTTTCCTTGGAATATATGCATAGGTGAACACGCAACAATTACGCGTTAAAATACACTTTATTCTAATGCAATATATTTACAACACAATCCCAAAATGGACAAATATCAATACTCAACATGTAACCAAGAACGAGAGTAAATATTTTTCTAGAACTATGCAGTTGTACATCAAAATTATAGGATGAAAGTTTTATATATTTCAAACTTCATCTTTTCTTATAAAACCACCACTACCGAGACTGAAAATTGGTTTTTCGTGACATCAGAAACTTTATTGAAGCAACTTTTGTTTAGTTTTGGTCTGAAAAAAAACAACTTTTTTACTAACTTGAATCTAATAACTTCAGATATTTTATTTCTGTGCCTTACAGAAACGTCGACCGTTCATTTATAGAAGCGACGAAATAAAAATATACTTACTGGGTACTTTTGATTTGTTCTAATTTTATGTTAATTAGGTTAAAAACTAGCTAGCTATTTTTTCCTATATTTATCTAGAATATACTATTAAACAGACAAATTTCAAGTTTTTAAACTCAATGAGAAGTGCCAAATAACGTGATTAGTAATCGTGCAAAATTCCTCAAATAAACGTTTCTAACTTTAAAAGAGAACACTTCTTTTCATCATCTAACTTATTTACGAGCCGCGCGCTTCACACGACTATTCAAATGAAATGAAATCTCCACCCTGACTCTTTAATGCGACATGATTGACTAACTCGGCCGCATGGAGAGACGGAGAGGTGTTCACTGAAGCGGCGCCGCCGGAAAGCTGTGAGCGAAGTGTTCTGAATGAGCCGTTTGTTTGACGGCACGTGTTTTATGACGTTCAACGCACACGGAAATGCCATTTTCATCGGATTTAGACGTCAAAGTTTATAATTAAAAGTTCGCTCGTTCTGCTTAACGGAGCTTTGATATTATCGCTATTAATTTTTAATTAATTAACTAGTAATAAATTAATTTGCTTTTGGACGACAATTTCCATCCAGTGTTATACGGTTACCTTATACGCACGTAATAACAATTAGTCAGGCAATTTTAATGACTACGTTGCATAAAAATACCTATCACCTTTATTGAATGTGATAGAGAGAATATCAAAAATATAATTGAAAATAATTTAAAGTATAATACGGAACTTACTGAATATTCAGTGTTTTAAGAGCACCTACAAAATGCAAATAATAATTTTCAATTGAAAAAAAACACCATTCAGTGAGCTGAAACCGAGATATTATCAAACCAAATTTATCATTTATGTTCTGTGGGAAATGTAAGACAAATATTCATCATATTCCAGTTTATTGGTTTATTTTCAGGTTAATAGAAACTAGTAAGTTGTATCAAAATCAAGTTTCCAATTTAATATGTATTAAAAGTAAAAAATAGGGCCGTTGGTTCTTACGATGGACGTTTATACGTTGCGTAGTGTAAGTTAATAATTTGCCTTGCCATTAATAATTTGTAGAGCTTTCACCAGTTCCGTGTTGCAACAAAGAGTAGCCAGTTGTAGTGGGACAATTTTCTTCCTTATTTACTTCCCAACGTTACATTCGTTGGAAACGAAATATAATTTATCACCTTCATCGCGGTTATTATTATTTTTAGTTTATAAATTGTCTGTATTTTAATTTAGTCCTTTTTACAAACTTGTTTTATTTCTTAAGTAAACTAAAGAAAATCTTTAAATCTATCCATAATAAAATGATAAGATTAATAGTAAAAATATTCCAGATCTTCCGTTGTCATTATAGAATCCAGTGTTCTGCTTTAGTTTTTTGTCAATATAATATTTATTTACAACTAAATGTAACTACGTACGGTAGTATTATTTCTACTTTATTTTAACATCTTCAGGTGGGCACAAATTCCCCACCTGAATAGGTAGAAAGAAAGCTAGGTCGTTGTTACGAATCTACATAAAGATAAAAATAATGCTATATTACGTAGTTTCAATTAGTTGCAAATAAAAATTAAGTCATAATGAATTTGTACAAAATGTACGCCGATTATATTAAATTTATGTGATGAATTTATGTGCGCAGTTTAACATAATTTTGCTAGTAGTGTTCCCTATATTTCAATTCCGTTGAAAATTTCATATTTCCTTTCCACGTGAATTAAGTAATTCGATTCTGTATAATTTTTTCACACCAGCCAAATATTAAGTCTGAAATATTTATGAGAATTTAAAATTGAGGTCTTTTTGAGTCTTTCACATTTTTCTTTTTTTAATATTCGTTTCCTATATATCTGTTTCAACATAATAATTCTAAATTTATATTGCATTATGAATTAACTAATTGGATTTCGTGTATTTTTTTTCATTCGACGTCAAATGTAAGTCTGAAATATTCATCCGCACCTAAAATTAAACAATGAAAGCTATAGTAGTCTTTCTGAGCTTTTACATTTTTTTTGTTTTAGCAATCGTTTTGTATACGTCGATTTCCTCATAATAATTCCAGATTTGCATTTTTTTATAAGAATAAACTATACCATTTCTTAACTCATGATGGAATTTGCATTCCACCATGAGTTAAGAAATGGTATAGTTTTTTCTTCCTTTTAACGCATGGCCGAATATTAACAAACTTTTTTGAGCAACTGTACAATAAAAGAGTTAAATTATGCAAAAATAATATTAGGGGTGGTACTCCGTATATGAGACTGAGGGATAAAAAAAATCTAGTGCACATAGGCGTGTGAGGTATCGTTAGATGTTTTAAAAGTGATTTAGAGGTTCCAAAACAACTTTTTATTAATTAGTTTGAATTATATATGTTGTGTAATATTTTTGATACCGACCGGGGTAATATAATTTTTTTTCAGTGTCTTTGAGAAATACAAACTTCACGAAACGTGCACGAGTCTGCCTTGCACATGGTCGTTTCTTATTTAGTAATATTGTTAAAGCCTAAATTAAATATTATTACGTTAATAAAATAAAATTTTACGATAAATGCAGTGAGAACTGTTGAGGACTTTGTCAGTTCCTTATAACTTATTTTTTTGGATTCCGTAGTCAAATCAGGAAGATTCATATTTCAGCCATGTTCGTCAGTCTGTCCGTCTGTATGTCACACACGTTACATTCGAAGACTGTTAGTGCTATAAAGTAGATATTTCGCACGACTATACGTAATATATACAAAGTTACGAAACAGTTAAATCATTTGTTAGGGTATCTTTTCTACATTATACCTTCCTTTCCTACATATACGCCCGATTATGTAATTTCTATATATTATGTAGTTTCTATATATCGATTATTATATCGTTCTATTTGGTACTTTCATAGCGGTATTGACTCCAGAACATTGTTCTGCACGTAATACGACACGCACTTGGTCGGTTTTTAGTAGTCGTTTCTTATATTCCTATTTTATCATTAATATTCTGTCATAATACTATATTTCGGTTACATCGTGAATTACGATATTAGATTTTTCATTTCGAACGATGCTTAATATTAAGTCCGAAATATTTACCAGAATCTATAATTTAACAGTAGTTATCGTGAAAGCTGTTAACGTCATTATGAGTTCTTAAAAATATTCTTTTTCAGCACTATTTTCACTCGATTTTAGGTAATATTGAATTACATGCTAGTTGAACAAACGGTCAAATATGACTTTCGTGCTTATTTTCCTGGTATTTTAGCGTTTATTTCAGATTGTAAATATTGCTAGGTAATTTTTACAGTCTAAAATAACGCTTTTAAGTAAATTCTTCGTCAAATTTACCACCACATTTTCACTTTAATTAATTTCACACTCCGTAAAGGATTAGTTTTGTCAACAGATTTCATATCTACAGCCACAAATTACCTTTGAAGCACAAAAGCCCAGCAGTGCTGAAATATGTGTTTCATAAGAAATATATCTGTGGTAGGAAAAATGTTTAATAAAATCATGACAATTACATCTTAATGGCTTTCCATTATTTTTCAAACCACCTCGCCAAATTCTGTGGTATAGACAGAGGAGGCTATACCCATTTTATAATATTGAAGCTCATGGTATTTTCAGGAAGCTCACGGTCACTCTAATAATTTTCGATAAATAAGACATTAAGTGTTTCCTCCAGATTTTGGTCCCCTTTTATGTGTGTGAATAGTGAGTTTATTAACGAAACCAACATGGCAATTGCTGCATCATATACTTAGGAATTTCTTTCACTGTACAGAAGTCATCCAAATACAAAATGAAATTCAGAAAATTCGAAAGAAAACCCAATTTTATACAGCCTTACGTATAGTAAGAATAATAATCGGGAGAAAAAATTGTAGACGATATGTCGTGTAAAGAATGATAATATGTGGTAAAGAATTCGTGATTTATGATCCAGATTAATATTACCGGTTGTAAAAAATGAGTGTGTTTAGCTACAATTTACTACTTTTAATATGTTTTCACTGGCTCCACGTTGAAAACATTCGCTCCCTATCAAGTAGAGTTTCAAATCTCAAAAGAATGTTGTCTTCCAAGCTTATTTGAATGAAGCTTGGAACTGTTTAAAATAAAACATACCTATTAAAAAACCGTTGTTAATATTAAATGACAGTCAAGTAAACAACTTATTGCGACAACATCATTTTAAGAATTATAATATTCGGTAAGGAAAATCTGAGGTTTTTTATATTCTATACTAGTTTAGAAAAGCCATAATGGAAGCCCATTATGGTTTTGTCCAGAGTGAATAATTTTGCTTTTTGGTATTAAGTATAAGCTAATATAAGAAAACAGCATAGTCCTAATTTAGCTTCCGGGCGAAAAAATCAGTTGCAACGCACTCTGAAATATATCAACGGACATTACTTTAAATAAATACTTGATGACAACATTAAATGGTAACTATCAATACAGTATCCATCGCTATCGATATCCATCGATATCCATAGGCCATATTTATCCACGAAGTTTAGAGGAACTTTGTCGTGAATATACGGGAAAATCATCGATAGTGGCTCAATGAGTAATGTTGCCCTTAATATGGTTGTACTGTTAATATTTTGTGAAGGGAAAGTCAGCCATAATTCCCCGTTTACAATATCTTCCAATTTTGTACTCCAAGTGTTGATATAAACCTTGGTTATTTAACTTAGTAATCGATTCAAATTTGAGTTACGTTTCGATGGGCGAATAGTCAGAAGTTTTAAGTAGCCTTACGATTCATGCAAACGAAGTAAATATAGAAAAAACATTATATGTAAAGGACACTAGCGTAAGTAATATCACGTAAACCATGTCATAAAAATCGTCTGAAAATAACGAATGTAATCAAATTCAAACAGAAATTAGGTAAATCAATTGTTTAATAAATATTTGTTAGCGAGGTTTGAAGTGACTTGGTTCTGTATTCAACAAATTATATCAGAATATAAAGAAAAGAGCTTTCAAATTATGTTAGCAGCTCTTCGAAGATATTATAATTTTAATTCTTGTAATTTTTTTTTTATATAAAAATCGTGATTTGTCGTCTATATGTTAGAGTTTTTTTTTCATAATTAGACTCTTAATTCAACTTTGCGTTTTACTTTATATCGAATAAAACTATATTTTCATTCTGATACGGAAAACTTTTTTTACATGCTTTGTGTTTAATATTTTTATAATAAGAATTTTACAAATAATTTCATAGAAATTATTTTTCAAAAGAGGTCTATTCGCCGAGTTAATCCCAATTCATTGGCCTATAATTGATACAGAGATAAAAATAAAAAAGAGTAACGAGTTTAGGGTGACAAATACCCCTCAATATGGAAATTGCAATGCGATTAAGCGCAAAATAATAAAGCGCGGATTTGAATCTGACCATAAATTGTACAAAAGATGTAATACGGTAATGATACAAACAGCGATCTGATCAAAAGCTGCAGCGAATTTTCGTTACATCAAAAATCGTATAAATGATATCCCAAAATATTCCTTTAGGGCATCACACAGAAATCACATGTACATCGACCTAACATGAATATTATTTATTTTCATCGATTCTACTATCAAAACCTTAAATTCTTTTTATCCTGTAAATGAAGCAATCAATAAATATTGTATATGCATTAGCGGTAGCCAAAAGATATTTTAAAATATTTTTCCATGTCAATCGATACAAATTTCTAAGCGTTACAAAATAAGAAACAATGCTGATATACTAATACACACATAAGGTAGCGTGTGAAGTGAGTGTAGTAGTGAGGGAAGCGTTAAGTCGAAAAGAGCCGATAAGACGCGAAGCCGGCCGAATTAAGTCAGAAAGAGCCAAAACGCAAAGCTGGCTGAATGGTACGTCGCGATGTACCTTCAAAACGTTTTAACTCTTATCCAAATGCAGTATTAGATGCTTCATATCAGTAAACAGAAAGTAATAAACGTAAGTAAAGCGCAAATCAAATGAAAAATTATCTTAAATTTATAAAAGAAAACAATTTGTTATTAAGATTAGCGGTTCAGAGGTTTGATATATCTAAAATGTTTTTACCAAGTCCCTAAACTTCGACAAAAATAAAGTATTTCTTTTAAAGTTTAAATGTTTCCATTCCACATTTTCTAAACTGCCTTTATAGGATATTTAAACAATGGACATTTGTTTAATACCACACTGAAAATACTTTCAATGGTATTTCATTTCACAAAAGTATTTATTTGTTTGCTTTAAAAAGGTACTATTCTTAAGAAATATTTTTGCAGTAAGTGGATTATATTTGCGATGTGTAAATGGGCAATAAAACCATTTCTGTCAACGATAAGTTATTCAACATCTGACTATTTTTTTATAAAATTGTTATAAATCGTATAATAATGTGATGCTTGTTGTTCCTTCATTAGCGCCAGTTAAAAGAGGTTTCTCTTGAAAATAAATCTTGTGTCTATTGAATAATTTAGTTTTAATATTAGAACGTGGTAAAATTACTTAAAATATATGTATATATATATATATATATATATATATATATATATATATATATATATATATTTAGAAATGAGTACTAATTAATATTTCAAATAACGGGTGAAGCAAAGAACTGTGACGCAATAAGAGATAAAAATGATTTTTTCTTCACTATTATTTCCTTTTTTCTTGTGTATCAATTCATTAAATATAAAATTTCTAATAGAAAATATTCACAGAAGAAAAAAATTCTTTACGCACGAAAACTGTTTTTCTTTTGAGAGTTCTTGTTACTTCTTATACATTTACCGTTTTTCTTATTTTACTCGCAAGGAAAACCTTTTTTGTTGAACAAACTAAAAGTAGTTTCGAGGACACAAGTAAGCATCCAGAATGCTGTGCAAAATTTATGAAAAAATTGCGAATTCGTAAAAAGCATTTTCAACACGACCGCCTAGGTTGTTTATTTTTTGATAATGGCAGTTTATTTAGTTCTAGCTATTAAAAAGGAAAGCTTACTTAGCGTAGCCATTTACGAGCTTAAAGTACGACTTGATCAATAAAAAAAATCTTCTATTAATCAGAAATATGCTCTTTATGTAAATAACCAAATATGGAATAAAGGCCAATAATAACATATTTATTAACTGTTTGATTTATGCGGAGCGAATAAGTATGTTAACTTTTACTTAGTTTCCCAATATAATAATATACTTATTCACAGCTCTCAGCCAAATAATAGCTGCGTTCTTTTCCCGTGTGCTTATGTTCCCCACAAAATATTGGGACTTAAATTTTTCCACTTGAATATGCATTATAAATCTCTACATTTAGCTAGATAAAATAAATTTCAACATATTGCAAATTGTAATGAAATTAACAATAAAGAAACGGCTTGTGCAGAATTATAAACATTTCATTATATAATTTCGGTGACACTTCAATGATGATTTTTATCAGGGTACATGGTAAAGGCCATAACTAATCAATATTGTCCAGATAACATTTTTTTTCAAACAATACTTATTTTATTTATAACGTTTACTTAAAGTAATTGACATTCCACCTCTGACTACGAAACAGAGAAAAATATGTTAATTTATAATTAAGGTTTCTCGGAAGAAAAATTGCTTAGGAAACTTAAATAATATGTATAACGCAATTCAACGTTTTATAACGAAATAATAGAAAGTAATTTATCTAAAAATTTTCTTATCTTACTTTTTGGAGTTCATAAACAAAACTTAAATTTTATTTTATATCCCAAAAGTATACCTATCATTTCATGTATTGCGACAAATGTTTAAGCTTTAAATATTATATCAAACCTTGCATACAACTAGTTCTAAAAGAACTTCCATACAAGTAGCCCAACTAGTTGCAATTTGCTGCGATTATAACATCGATTATATCTCGCATCGAATTGAATTTATTGAATATTGCACCGTTCTTATTAAATATTAAGATATATGTTGAGTTGTGCCCTCTTGATAATTTAGCAAATGTTAATTTACATGAAAACCAGATATTTACACGTTTAGGAATGTGTCATATCCTGAAAAATTAAAACAGAAGGTGTAATTTTGATCAGATTCTTATGATGCTATAACTATTTTTTCAATTAAAAGCACAATGACCATTTTTTTCAATCAAAAGCATAATTACCATTTTTAAATCAAAAGCACAAACATCATTTTTTCAATCAAAAACACAATCACCATTTTTTGAATCAAAATATCAGTTGTAAATATTTTTATTGTTAGCTATTTGCTAAACCCATGCTTTTTTTTATTAAACTTAATTCTTTTGTCCACCGAGACATCCTTTTTCTTTTGACAAAATATTTATATATTAAGATTATTTTTTATTTTTAGTTTATACTTTAGTTTAGTTGGAAATCAAAATATACATACATATGAAAAAGAAATTTGACGAGAGCCGAGTAAATAAAAATACACCAGACTGTCCTTATTTTTCTCAAGTATAGGTAAAAAGTCGATCAAATATTCTTCATATTCAAAATGTAATCTCATATTACGCACTAAGTGAGAAGGTATTACAAAAACATGTAATTTTTTGAAGGGAAATCTAAATCATAATATGATAGATTATAATAATATATATATATATATATATATATATATATATATATATATATATATATATATATATATATAAACATATACATATATATACATGTATATTTTAAATAATTTATGAATATTATTTTTAGAGGTAAGTCTCCACTTTACAAAAAGCTTTATTGAAAGTTAATTATTTCTACAATAAACAGTCATATTTGTTGCTATTGCCAAAATTCGAGGCAGACGCGCTAATGGATAATAAGACACATGCCCGCGGGCTGTAATACAATAAACCAATTCTAGAAATTTCTTCAATCTCTGAACTTCTACTTCTTTTGGTCTGAATGTGAAGAAACTATTCTATCAAATTAGTGTTGCGAGAAATTTACCTGAAATACTAACAAGAAATTTAATTTAAATACTAACAAGATTGTTTTAAGGCTTATTTATTATTTTTGATAAGTTAACTCGCTTTCACGCCTGAAATAATTGAGCGAACTATTTGAAATTTTATACACGTGCAGCCCTTATCATGAAGATGAATAATTTCATCTTGAAATAGGAACAATTTCTGATGCTAATTAAAAAATCGTAAGATCCGTGCGTGAACAAAGGCATGAGTGCGAACATGTATGTATTAAAAGGTAGCGGCAACATGCTAACTTACGGCAACCAATTGCAAACAATATATGTTTCGTTTTCACGCCATGTTTCCGATTTTATGTCTCTTAGGCTATTTAGCCTTTTCCGATGTTTTTGCACTTTTTCATTTCGAGGGGCGGAACTAAGCTACTTGATTGTCCTCTCCACTTGAGAAGTTATATGACGCCAGCTAATACAAGAGTTTTTTCGAACTTAAAGGATAACATGACACTTAATAACAGTAATCAGTCAGCCAACAGAAACGCTCATTCACCCAGCATTTATCCCGTCTTCACGGACTTACTAAATTGTTAAGAAAAGCCTTGAGACGCTCGTGCCACAGTCCTTGTTTGCATTCAAATAATAAAAGATTAACAAGTTAAAGCATATTGGAATATAATTTTATGAGAAAATAAAACAAATCGTTCAATAAAGTTTCGATATTAAAGTTTATTTTATATTTAACATTTATCGACTGAAACTTGGAGTACTGGTTAAATAGATAACACTTAGGTCGTTTAGTAAATCATTTACATTTTTTTTAATAGGAACTTAAAAATCTCCTGTATTTGACTTTTATTTATATCTTTTTAAATTAATAATTAATTCTGTAATATACGACAGAGGTATTTCTTCCGAAATTGCAAATTATAACTTTCATGAAAGTGGTAAATGAAATTGCGTTTATTAAAAATTTTTCATTTTATATTTAAATAGATATGGATCTAATTTTATTTGCTATTTACTGTCAACACCAAAAATTTGCAGTTTAAAAATTTTTAATTGAAATATATTGCTTATTTACGAATATTTTGACTGGAAAAACACTATTAAATTTTCTGTACACGAAAGTATGCATTTTGTTTTTACACATCTATGTATTCATTTAAATATATAAATGTTGTTTTTACAATACTATGAATTTATTTCAAAAATTCCGTGCCACAAAAGAAAAAACGGTACTTTAATAACATCTCTCACATGTTTGTCTGTACAGCTGTTTTTCCCATATATCACTTGAGGTTTAGCTTAAAATTCAGCAGAGTAATTAAGCATGTTAACTTGCGTATAGCTAAATATCTAATACTGAAAACTGTTTATATGGGAATGAGCAAGTTAAATACTAGATTAAAAAAAAACAAAATTTTGTTTTTATATTCCACATGTAATGCAGGGAGAACCTTATGCAAAAGATTTAAATAAAACTGGGACGATGATTCTAGATATTATGCTTTTTGATATATTCATCATAATATTTATAACAATTTCTATTTATTTTTATTAGATATAATACGTGACAAATTTTTATGAGACAAAAAATCACGCAATAACATTTAAGCTTATTTCATGTTTCTAAAAATTGCTTGCACGCCTACATGCTAGCTGAACGGAAATAATTAAGTAAATTAATGAGATATAATTAAACATTAATGACTAAACCGACCTTTATAAATAATTTTGTGATGTAGTATATTCCGCCCTCAATATATCTTTGAATCGGCGTTCTCTCTTTGATCATTGCCTTCGACAAAAAATGTAAATACCTGAGGCCAGAAATTAGATGTTAGTCCATATGTCTTATATGTACGCTGATTATAGACTTAACAAGATGAAAGCAAATCGTATAATATTGGTAAGTTTGTTAACAAAATTGTCCCCATACTCACCACATTAAGTTTCTGTGAATCTTCTAACATAAACCGAAAAGTAAATAACGTGAACTTATTTTAACTTGTGGAATTTATACATTTTTTTAATTTACTAGATGTATTGATGCTTTATACACAAGATATAAATAATCCTAAACTAATTTTTTAGCTCACTACTTATAGTAATAGTCGCAGTATTAATTACTAATTGAATATAAGAAAACAATTGCCTAATTCCTTACAAACTCATCAACAAACTACGTATATTGCATTGCACTATGTTGCGTGCTTAATAGAAATGAATTTAAATAATAATTATAACTATGACAATATGTTTTATTAGATATAAATCTCAGCACGCGGAAATCTCTTATTGAAATTTTTCATTTCGTCCTTTAGTAAAAGGGACGGATTAAAAAAATTAGTTTCGAAATATTTGCCCGTGTAGAAATTACATAGGAAACGAAAACTAAAAATATATTCAGAAATTATAAATTTCAGGCTTTCTGTTTTGGAACATAAATGCTTCAAGGAAAAATGAGAAGGCAAACGAAGGCTTCATTTTCGATTAAAATCCAAAAAGCAGTTTCCGAGATTTGGCTAATAAACTGAATTTTTTCCAAGCGTCTTATCATTGGCATGTTCGTTACTTAAAAGATTACAAAACCCGTATACGTTCAAAAAACGATAGCGGTCTTGGCTATCGTTACGTAACTTGATGGGTCAAATTTATATCTTAAATTTTTGGTTGCATCGTTACTTTGAGACATTGTTCTTTACATTTATCATTGTTCGTGGTTTAGTTATTTCAATAAATTAATTTAAATTTTAAGGACTCAACATAGCAACAAGTTGCATTGTCATTTAGATAAAATATGATATTTCTCACTATCAAACTAATGTCTCTGTTGTCCTTATCATTAGTGAATTTGAAAATTTAATTTGGGTGAAAATTTTATTTCTTACATATTTCCCATCCTGAAATATAAATACTTGATAGAGCGGGATCTCTATCGTGTATCTATATTTTTAGTAAAATCGAACTGCCCTCTATATGTATATTTCAAAACTAGCTCTTATTGAGCTTAGGCAGATAATAACAAACAAAATTTGCATTAAATTAACCGGTCAATTCATTAGTCTATAACTATACAGTTTCCTCTGATCCGTTGAAAAATAAATGTGAATAATACGGTAAGTTTTCTTATCCTGTGCACGTAACTAAAATAGGACTGAAGCTATGTGTATCTCATTTAGAGGAATCACGACTTGTCCTGCAAAAAACCCACGCAGGACATCTAATGTCCCGATATTTTGACACTGCTAACAACAAAGTTTATCACATATAGAACTCAATAATATACATCGAGTTGAGTACAGAAAAGTTCCCAAAATTTCAGAAAACGCAAAGGGGGCGTTTTTATTTAAACGCCTTTGGGGTGTTCCACATTTATTACTCCACATCACCATATATACTTTCAATGTTAGCTTCCAATTGAAGTTAGTCTAGAACTTAGCTACTTTTAAATCTGCAGATATTATTTTTCACACCTCAAATAAGAGTAGCAATTAAAGACACATACGTTTTTACATATGTTACTTATAACTTTGGTATACAATTTTTCAATAGAAAATGGAATGAAAAACCAGAACTGCAAACGAAATGAGCAATTAATATAATCTCATTGATATTTCGTGCAAGTTAACTGACTGAATTAGCATTAAATTACAAGCATACAACTCTACAAGAATATACATAAATGTAATTAGAGCATTTGTGATCCTTCAGATATATTAGACATATCATATATATTAGACAGATCCTTCAGATATATTATTTCAGATATATTAGATTTAGATTATTCAAATACATTTCCGGTTTACTTATACATTTTATAAATAGCTTTATGAACATAAGGCTATGGTTGGCGTATTAAAAAAATTTTTAGATAATTTTTAAACAATTTAAATAAATCTTAAAACTGATGAAGAGACGTAGTAATAAGTCATTAAATAAATTGAAATAAAATCCGTTATTGATTTTTCCACTAAGTTTTTTGAATTTTTGTATAGTATTCATTCTAAAATACACAGCTTTACATAAGCTTTTAGTACCGAATATAATTATTTGTGATAAACGATATAAGCACTCTGTGCAATGCTACTTAACATTCCAAAGTATATTTTCACTTTTATTAATAAGATTTTACATTGATAAACTTTTAAAGTATGTATTAAATTTAGATTTAAATTCACGACTTCAAATTTATTTCGCTGTATTTCCTCAACCACGCATCGCTACATACGGGGGCAGAATAGACAATGAAAATACTACAAGCTCCTCCATTATTTATATTCTGAATCTAAATAGTCCGGATAAAATTATAATTGGTTAAATTTGTTTAGTTTTCTAAGAAAATGTGTCGTTTTAACCGACTTGAAAAAAGGGGAAGGTTCACAATTTGTCGGAATCTTTTTTTTATATATGTTCAGCAATAATTCTTTACCAAGTGGATCCATTTTGATGACTACTTTATTATTCGAAAGAAGGTACCCCAGGGATGGTTCTATATAAATATGATGATAATTTGATATTAAGGTCTGGAAATAAACGATGGAACTCCTTAACGAATAACAGTAAATCAACCATGTTTCAAGATATTTGCTACGTGTAGTTGTTACTTTGCAAAATAACTACACCACTTGCCAGGTTAGGGTCTGATAATAAATTCTGGAGATAAACTATGGAACTCCTTAACGGATGTAAGTAAATCAACCGTGATTAAAAATATTTGTAGTAGTAGTTGTTATTTTACAAAATAACTACACCATCAACCAGGTCAGGATCTGATGATGAGTTCTAGAGATGAACAATGGAACTCCTTAACGGAGTAAATGGAACGTAATTAAATTTTCAACAAAAGTACACATACTTCTCTACACTCTTCTCTTTTATATCTTTTAAAATAAACCAAATTAGCACATAAAAAGAAAAGAAGAATCTGAATCATAATAGTTCCGATGGGTAGAAAAAAGGTCAAGTGACGTCTAACTCGCGGATCGAGCTTTCCTTAATTCTTTTTATATGAAAATACTGTTTATCATAATTCGACATCAATATGAACTTACTGAAGCAATTAATATTTAATAACATCTAATATAAATTAGTAGGGGCCATAATATAATAACTAGGCACATATACATTATCTTGAATATTTAAAAAACTATGACTTCTAGAATCATTGTTATAATTTTCGACCAACCTTTTTACAGGCTTCCAAAAAATCTGTTTTTCATAATTTTGGGTTTAGTAGTTTTGGAAATAAGAGGAGGACCATATTTTTTGTAAATTTCGGTATATTTCTCGAAATATATATCAATATATGTCTAAAATTATGAAAAATATAATTTTGAGACCACTATAGCTTGTTCCTTCAAGCGATACCGTATATTATATGTGGAAATAAAAAATAATCCTAGTACTAAATTTGCACCCCTTAACATTTCTGTATAAATATTGTTTTTGTGATAGCTAATGAGATATGTGCAGATTAATAAGCTTTATTATTTATCAAATTTCAAGTTTCTACACCACGCGGTTCCTGAGAGAAATCATTATGACAGACAGACACAAACACGCGGGAGATGTAAGAATTCAGTTTTTTCTTTTCAAGTACTGGGCGTCAAAATTAATATGCTTCATTATAAATACGGTTTTGCATTAAAAAAACTTGGGTAATTTAATTTTTTCCAAATATATTCTATTAATGTGCATCCTGATGAATATTCCAATTTATCTTTATAACGGTGAAGTGTGAGAACGTAACTGAATATTAAAACCAAAACAAAGATTAGCAATTCATTCATCATTAAGGGAAATCTAATCAAATTCGATATTATTCTGTGGTTATAAGTTTTTTGATAGTATTCAAATAAATGTTGTGTCAAAAGACAACACTTTTAATTCACTTTACAATTAATATGTATATATATGTATACACACACACATATATATATATATATATATATATATATATATATATATAAGTCATAAATAATTATTAGGGCATATGAAGTGTAAATGTTTACACAAATATAATATTCGATGAAAGCATAAATTAAAATTAAGTCTGATTAAATTTCGAAGAAATAAATTTCATTTAAATTTGTATACAATCGAAAATTATATCTCCCAATTTGTAATTGTCTTCTTTATTTGTTTAATTTGTAGTCGTTAATATCAATTAGCAAAAGTTTTCTCTATTTTTTATATATAAAATAAGCGTTTTAAGTTGAATCACCTAATTCATTCCGATTGACTTTTTAATTGAAAAATAAATACAATTAATTGTTTGAGATAATTAATAATTGAAATTAGATTTTTAAATCGCAGCCACTTTCAGATATCAGCGCAGCATATGCAGAGAGCAGTAACGTTTTAGTTCATTTGATAAAAACCAGTTAAAAATTGTTATTTAGAAAAATCTCTATAAATATGATAGCAATAACATGAAGAAAACAAATAATTGTAATTGTCAAAACTATATTATATCAGCTTTCCAAGAATTAAATATTAATATCAGCTTTTCGAAAATTTAATTGAGTTTTGTAACTATGATATATGAGTAGTAAAAAATACATTTGAAATAATGAATGAAAATAGACACTACAGCAAACACAGCCCAAAACAAACATATTTTAAAGCGTATTAACACACCTTTTAAATTTGAACTATTCGAGTTTTCTTTTCTGTCACAGCAAACTACGTGATGTGTTACTTCATATTTCATGAAAATAAAAACAATTGAATATTTGGTCACTGTTTACAAGACATTTATTTAAAATAACTCTATAAATATTTTTACCGTTTTGTAAATCTTTTGACATATTATATATATGGCTATCCTAAAATTTCAGTTGATGTAAATGTTCCTTTTTAGTTTTACGATGCTTTGAAAACAAAATAAAAATGAAACAAGGTAGTAAGTGAATTTCGTCTTTAGTTGTATCACTTGTTATTAAATAAACACAATTTATGATAAATTTCAAATCAATAATAAATTAAAATTGATATGAAAAACGATCTAAACAACAAAAATGTTTAGAATTTTTCGAATTAATATATGTTTCATTCGGTATTTACCACAGGTTCATTTAGCAAGAAACCAGGGTAATAGTTAAATTGATACAAAATTTTGCCTAGCAATATTTCACAATGTTTACTGTTGAAAACAGAACCTTGGCGTTATTACCAAATATTTATATATATATATATATATATATATATATATATATATATATATATATATATATATATATATATATATATATTTCATGAAAATCGGTTTTATTCACAGAATAAGACGTTAGACTATTTTCAACAATAAAATAGAGAAATGCATTAAGAAATATTTGTCCATATACTTATTATAGTTATGTAGAGAATATATAATTACCATTTATCTCTTGTTTTTAACAATTATAAAACAAAATGTCATTATTTCTTATATAAAGATATTATTTTCCAATTCCTCTGCTATTAAAGCATTTTTCTTTGAGCTATGAAAAATATGAGACTTAACATGATACAAAATGCTATGCAAATTGTATAACATTATTCTTAATCACGATGATAGGTAATTTAATTTTAAAAGTTCACTGCTATGATTAAACTCGATCTTAATAAAAAGAGTACTGCTGTGACCTTAAGAAGGTTGCCCAGCTTGGATTTTTCAACATAAATACTAAAAGGTTACTTAACACTGAGGTTAGTCAGTCATTCCCTCTCTCGTATAAACGTAACCACCCGTTACGTTTATACGAGAGAGGGAAATGGGCATTGGCTTTTAATAAGCATGATGTTGTCGTAGCTTTGGGACGCTCTCACCGCTTTCTTTTTTCGATATAAATTACATTGGTTACTTAAATAAACGTTTTGAGACAACTTTTAAGAAAATATAAGATTTTTTCACTTAGTCGAAATATAATCGTAACAGATATTAATTAGTTATATTATCACTCAATCAGAGATAAGTGAAAAGGTTTTTAGTTAAATTTTATTTGTTTTATGAGTATCTTCCATTTTGTAATTATAATTAGTTATTACGATCATTCATAATTATTATACCCAAACATTGCAGTTTACAAGAACACGATACATTGATGATGGTTATTTTAGCGTATGCTTTATAGAAATGTTTTCCTTTTAATATTTTTGTTATTTTCTATGCATTTCTTTGATTCACGTGAATATTTTAGATAAATTTCGTAGCAATACACCTATTTTAATAAACTAGATTTACAAATTTGAAGTAACTTCCCAATGTCTTCAGATACCAAAGCTAAAGCCATGTTGATTATTTTTAAAATGGTCACGATGGAAAATACGATATAAAGAAATTTGCTAAAAAATTATCTCACAACCTAACTACACAAATGAGATATTGATAAAAAGAACATCACTTATTGGAAAAATAAAAACCACCCCAACTCTCTACCAACCAATTTGTCTACGATACATCATCTCCGGATAATAACTTTTCCATTTCATAAATTTTTATTTAAGAAATATTCTATCTATTTTAATCTAAATTTTCGTAAATTCGTCAGTAATACCTTATTAATAGTTAATTAATTAATTAACGTTTAGTTTATTCAACGCGGTAGAGGTGAACGCTATCTAAACTAAATACGTAAGTAACGCCGTACTAATTTGTACAAAAGGGTTATATTTCTTTTGAAAATCAACTAAGTGGCGCAGTTTATTATTTATATTTTTGTACTTTTACACGAATATATTTCGCAAATCTGAGTTTCAATTCAAAACTGACCTTTTTAATAATTTAAATGAGAAATATTTATTTCTTTGTGTTATATACAATCTTCGCCTTCTCTTCGCTTAACAAAATAGGTAATCAAAAATTATATCAAATTCACCTTTCCCATCGATGTTTTCCAACGGCTTTTTCCTCGTAATCACATTCTGTGCGTCATTTAAAATCACTTTTTTTTAATTCTCTTTATTCCTATTTGTATACATGTTTATGTCTTTCTCTCTCTCTCTCTCTCTCTGTGTGTGTGTGTGTGTGTGTGTGTGTGTTTGTGCGTCCGTCCACGTCCATACGTGGCGGCGTGCATACATGCCTTTGCGCATGCATGAAAGAATGTTCGTCTGGATGCTCGAGTGCGTGCCTGCATGAGAAAAGACGCCATGTGTGCATGTTCCGCATGTTTGCGTGGGTGTGTATATGCGTTTGTGAATGAATGCGGTATGTGTACGATAAATAAATTTATTTCAATGTACAATCTTCAACTAATTCGTTCATGCTTGGCTGAACGTGCGCTCTGCACGTGCTTCATCCGTGCGAATGTACCTATGTGGAAAAATGTGTAATCTCCAAAGAATTGTCATAAATTTAACCTTAGAACATAGACACTGTTTATAATTTTCAATTTAAACGAAACCAAATTATTATCGTCATGTGAGTGAAATACCATTTTATGTTTATTTGTAAGCAATCTCACATATACAGCATGAAAATAAATTAAAGTTCGCCATTTCAATCCATGATTATGTATCCTGGGTAGACTGGAATACATGTTTTTTTTAAACGTAGCACTTTTTTTCTAAGATTTAATAATTATCATAAGCCATTAACATGGAAATGCATGAATCTGTACCTTTTATTTTCATAAACGTAAAAAATGTGCCAATTTTGCATTACTACCCTTCATAGCGATCAATGGTGAATTTGATTTTTCCAAATATTCCTCTCATTTGCATCGTTTAAAAAAAAGATAAAAAAGAAGAGGATAAAAGAATTCAATTTCAAGGTGAAGCTTATTTAGAATTTTTAAATCAAAATTTTTTCCATTTAAAAATTTTTAATATCCGTCTATAATTCGGCCAAATTTTAGACTTACATTTAAAAAGTATTATCATCGATCATTTAAAATATACTTACCGGTAAAACTATTAATGCGATATTTTTTTGATTTGTCGTTTAGATAAATTAATATATGCTTCTTATTAATAATATTACCATAATTTTAACTGCGATTTCAAAGTAAATTTAATGTATTATTTATTATTTAATAAGGCAAGTCTCACAAATGTCATTTAAACCGAGAACGTTTGAATTGTGGTTTGAACCTTTTTGAAGAGATAATAATATTTTTTAAATGTGAATTTGTGTTTTTTGTAAAATTATGTCATAGCAGAAATAAGTGAATGTGTCTTTTTTAGAGCAAGCGGATATTTGGTAATGATTTTAGGTTATAACAAATGCAATAGTAATATGTACTGGCGAAGCACTTAACACGTATGCTGTGCGATATCGGAATTGAAATTAAAATTAAGGTAAGTATAATATATTAAGTGAGTATAATCGAAAAATAATTCAAAAGTTTATTATTATGTACGCATGCACGAACTAATTTTCAACGAATGTCAGTAATTTTCAAAAATATTTTAAAAGAGCGTAGGTACTTGGAATACGAAGTAAACACAAAATGGAGCAGGAATCTATTGAATTGAGCGCATCATTACGTTAATTTACTAGTTAACTACCATTGTAATATTTAAGTGAAATATGTTAAATTAATTAGAAACGAAACGAGCGCTTCCTTTTAATTTTTTTTTTCAAACAGACAATTAAAAATAATATTAGACGTTGCCAATATGATAATTTGCGCTATTTTTCAAATGATGCTATTTTACACATGTTTACGATTCCGTATAAAATTTGAACTTTAATTATTTTATAAACAAGGCGATAGATTTAAAAAATAATTAGTTTGTCGTATTATACATGATTAATGACAAATATGGTTGAAATTGCGGAATTTTATGTATGTAAATATTGTATACTATGTTTAACGTCTATTAATGATTTACTTTGCATCGTACATTATTTCAGCATGTAGCTCTCAATAAGAGCAGGTTGATTTTAAATATGTTATTAGAAATAAGTAAATAAGTCCTAAAACTAGACAGTACTCCTAGAGTAGTACTGTAAATTCGAAACATATAATTTCATAATCCTTAAAGCCGCTAAAACTTACATTCGAAAATCATGGAAGTACGTCTCTATTTCACATTTCTAGTGAACGATATAAATAGCTATCTCTAGTTCATATTCCTTCAGAGATGCAAATCCTTTATAAACTACATATAAAACCAATCAACAATGCTCGTTGCAATCTGTGTTCAGTATAGCCTGAAGCTGTCGTCTGGAGTTTGGTGTACACCAAACTGCATTCAAAATTGTTAGTCTCTCAGAGCAAACAATTGAGGTGAAATGAAGTCTCAGTAGTCGACAAGATTGCAGTATAATTTGAGGGTATTGGCAATAAGAGGCTTTTGTGTTTATTTCGTTGCTGTATACTACATTTATGTCGTCTTTTTTACAAGACAACGAAGCATGAGCTAGAGTCACGAAGCAAACAAATTTCTGACATATAAACATTTAGACTTTCAGGATACAACAAAGTTCATTTACAACGAATTACTTATTTCTTATCTTGTAATAAAAATATACTAAAATTATGTCTTCCGTGTGTCAAAATATTGCCTGATATTTCTTAATTGTCTATTTATAAATTTGAAAAAATTTAATAAAATAATGTTATTTTACAATTGAGGTTAGGCATACGTAGCACGTAATCGTATTACATTTTGTATTTCGGCCTTAAACCTTTGAAATGACACAAGCAAGATATTTGTACTCGGGATAGGTTTCTTACTTAATACAAATTTGCATATAGTGCGATTTTTGTTGAGTGTTGGCCTTCGACAAAATTAGTAAATCTAATTAATCTATACCGAACTTAATATTTTATAAATATTCTTTTAAATATATAATTTATAAAAGGGCTTCAATGTTACACCTTTCTTATTTCGTTTGTTTTGTACTAATAATGTTTTGTTTACGAAGTCAAGTTAAGCAAATGTTAAGTTCGGGGGTTTAAAATTACTTACGATGGTTTGAGCTTTCAATCACTCTCCTGTGAATAATTGGAATTGTTTCTAAGAGTATACTGGCTGAAATCCAAAATTAACATTTGGGATTGGTCTCAAAATATATAACAAAAAGCGTAAATATAATGAAAAAATAGTAATCTTCGACCCGGCTTTAGAAACAATTGACATTATGCGAAAATAACATTCACTTCAAGTTAATTTTTGTTTTTTAATTATATCCCTTTAAATTCCATAAAAATAGCTTATTAAAAGGAGCAAAGTTCAATGAGAGGGAAAAAGGACTACGAAGTAATTTTAGCGGTGTGTTACGAAACTAACGTATAACACATAATTAAATTTCCTTATACTCTCGACTTACACACATGAGGTTTTTATTTAAAATGTTTACACACATGAGGTTTTTATTTAAAATGTATTATTATAACACAAACACAAATGAAAAAATGAAACATCTATTCATTGCAAGAATCCTGAAAAGGAAAGCGTAAGTTTTCATGTGTATCCTTCCGATGACAAATTTAGAGAGCTTCAGGAAACTATCTTAAAATTAGGGAAACCGTCGTGACATTTTATGTGTTTCTGCACAGGCCTTTTGCTTATTTACATTTTATCTAAATAATATTAATCCATTAAAATTGGTCTTATTCAGAGGGCTATTCGACAATAATTACCAGCTATAACTTACAATGTTAGGTGCTTACGAAATGTGCTAAATGATGAGCTCCTAAGTTGGTGGCATGATATAGTGCTAACTGCTGAGCAATGATCAGATATAAATGAACCCTTAAAAACGCACACGGACGAGAAGTGATCTTTCAATCTCAGTAAAACTAATTTCATCTGCATATCTTTAAACGCTTTTCATTATTTTTAGTTTACGTGAAGAGCCCTTATATTTTAACGACCCTGTACTTGACTCTTTTTTACGTGATGAATTTTTGATTCTGACGCTATTATATTACAGAATAGAATAATTAAGCGAAGTGTCAAAACTCCGACTTTTCTCAACTTATAAATCATAGAAATAAAACGCCAACTCACTCTTAACTTTGGGGATCAGTGACACCGAAGCGTTTGTCGACAGATACTGCATTAGTTTTTGAGCACTTGTTGGAAAAATAATGTGCGTTAATATTACATATCAATTATGACATAAAACCTTCGAATTTCAGTCTCGAATCCAAAGAACACTATAATATGCTATTATAAATATATTAGTGTTTAATATGATGTTGAAAAATGATATGGAGACAAATATTTCAATAAGGGGATTCTGCCTAATTAATGTATCGTTTTTTTAAATCTCAAATAAGTTGTCAAAAAATGATGTCGTTAGTAAAAATAAGAAAAAAAAAAGTTCAGTAATATAATACACAAATATTCTTTAAGTTTGTCAATTTATGGGCAATATTCTTAAAAAAGTATGATAATATAATAATTTGATCTGAAATCATTTACAACGGCGATGACAGCTAGACTCCTGTAATACGCGAGAGGAGCTCCACCAGCGACTAATGAAAATTAAATTTTGGCATCTATTCGCCACTGGTGGCACCACTTTTTTTAATTTTTTTTTCATTCCATTCCTCAATATTGCCTACTTACTATTTTAGCTTTCTCTACCAGGTACTTCATATAATATTCCTGATGCAAAAAGGCATTTAATTAATTATTATTTGAAACCATTGTAACTCGGTTTATTTTTAAGACTTGCCAAAAAATATTTTTGAAAAACCTTCAAATAGTTGTAAAAGTTTAAATTTAACGTTTAATTTAATACTATAAAGGCTTAAACAAAGCGATACTGGACTTTTATATATTTTTTGCTTGTTCAGTGCTCATTTTATTCTCTGGGGGAAAAAGAGATAGGCAGATATTCTCACTTCATAATTTAGATGCGTATAATTCGCTTATTTTAAAAAGAATTGTAATTTTTTCCACATTGGTGTTAATTAATGTATATTTCTACGAAATTTGACTAAAATCAATATATGCGGAAATAGGTAATTAGTTATACCAAAATATAAATCTTATATATATTTCAATACACATAAATAGTATAATATTTACCTCAATTTTTGTTAAATAACGTATCGAAGCTTCCCTGTATATCTGAATAGGTCGTATCATTAAAGCTAAAATCGAAATAACTCGAGGAAAGATAATTAAGTCAGAATCGTGTTTTTAAAGAATGCTATAATATCGGCCATGAAGTCGTAATGTCGATGTGATGATTGGATTTACCTTGTTGTATAATCTCTAGAAACTGGAGCATTGTCGTGTGCAGATATATATGCTGGTATATTTTTCATTAGATTTAAGTCTGAATTATATCTTCTTTTTCGAAGATTTACCTTTGTTGGCGTACCTTGTTGCGATATATAGGCTGTAAAAAATAAAACGCGGATGTCAAAAGACAGAAGTTTAATCAAGCTATAATTATTAAAATAGAAGAGAATCGCAGATAAACACATTATATGCCGAGGAAAACAAAGCCTTTTTCTGAGATGGTTAAAAAACATTCAAACAATAATTATTTTATTCGTTTGACGTTTACACTAAAACAAAGGAACGATAAGGTACCTTCTACATGTAATACTCGAAAAATGGGTCAGATTACAAACAGGGAAAATTTTGCGCACAAATTACGCATCTTCCCTTGCCTTTTGTTTTAATTTATTATTTGACATGTGGTGAGCAGCAAAACAATCATAGCGGCGAGAGGGATGAGAACGCGGTAAGAGAATTCTAGGAACTGAACGGCTGGTGACAGAACGAATGCCTATTGGTTAGCAGGATCAAACGATGTTCCATATTTATAATTTTGACAAATTCTAATTAAAGTTATTTATCAAATTTAACATAACACGAAAAACGAACAATTTATATATGCGTCATTCAGAGAATCATAAATATTTTTTTAAAAAGAAATCGTTTTAGTTTAAGTTAGTGTCCGTTGGTGGACAAAAAATATAACAAAGTTTTAAAATAAAGTCATATAATATCAATAAAGATAAAAGTTACAGGAATATTTTCACTATTCATTGTTTGCAGCGCTCTATTTTTGTCTGGAAAAAATCCACTGTCTGTTAAGCGAACTACTTTAGTTTACGTACATCTTCTGTGCCGGCATCCGATTTTTGCAACCCTTCAAGCTCTTTATTTTTTTACGAAAATGACACTTTACATTTTTTACCTCTCTCTATTGCACTTGCATTTGTTTCAAAATCAGTTGCTATAATGCAACTGTATTTGGACTCCCTACAGACCGCGCGTTTATTCCTATTCTTTTAATCGGAAAACCTGACATTCCACAAAATCTCATTTTCGTGAAATTTTTCTATAAGAAGCAACATGGCCTCCACAATACGACGACTCGAACGCTTCTTATTGTTTTTAAATAAACTTAGGGTGAAATTCCAGTAACCCTATTATCTATGTATAAATATCTTCTACATATATAATTAAATTGTAGAAAAGGCATATCGATACATTGAAGTTATTTACGAAGAAATTATTTACGAGGACGTAATAAAAGTAAAGAGACATAACAATTTTGTGTTTATGATTTGTCCGTTTATCTGTTTGTCTAAGTACGCATCCCTTTTATCTCAACCAAAATAATCCAATATAAACAAACCAATATAACTAAAACCATTCTAACATAATCCAAATCAACATAACCCAATCCAACCGAAAATAACTCTACACAACCCACCATAACTAAATATACATTTAATAAATCTGTAGAATTAGCATGTCCGCACATTGAAGATATTCATAAAAAATTATTAACTATGAATTCTACCTCTTTTTTTTCGTTTCCTATTTTGTCTGTTGATTTGGACACTTAAAACCTACTAATTCAATTAACTTAGTTTTTTGAAGTAATATTTAGTTTTTATGTCATTGGTGCTCTCAATCGGAAGATATATCAATTGCATATGCAATAGATTACTACAACAACAAAGAAGTACTTAGCTATTCGATTCATAGTAACTACACAATTTTATAGTGTATATATGTATTTGAAAAGATGACGCTAATTGTACCGTGAAAAACCGCGCTATAAAATTTAAACCGCGCTACAAAATTTTCCACCCAAACATGCATTGACAAAATAGGTGAAGGTGGAGTGGTGCGGTGGGGAAAAGTGCTTGAATACACAACCCGAACTGTACAGACATTTGCAAGTTCGGCTTGTGTATTCAAGCACTTCTCCCCCCCGAGGACAGACATCATTGTAAGTCGTTTTCAGCATATAATTTTTTTCGAGAAAAAATATATTCGTTAAAGCTTTCTATTTTTTTTTAAAGTAACAAAAGCAACAGAATTCAAAAATATCGTTTTCCCCCGACCATTTCAATTTCCGTCATTTGTCCACGAGACTTGTCGCGCGGAAAGGTTAAGTAATTTCTGAATTTTTGTGTAGCAAAGGAATATGGAAATAAACTTTTGCGTTTAAAAAATCATGGAAGGATATTAGTTAAAAATTTGAAAGAAAAAATTAATCTATCCAACAACAGTACTGATAGAAAAAATGTTTATCATAAATTGTTCACTTAGTAATGAAAAATGAGAAGTCATTTTCAATGACACGTAATAGAAAAAGCAAATTTAAATGAAACCTATCGAAGATAGTCAAGGAAAAAGTGAATTCGTAAACTTAAAAGATCCCAAATAAGTTATTAATATGCCAGAAGGCATTCGGTGCAATCCCCAGTGGACTTAAAATTTCGCCTCAGATTCGTACTGCGATGCTGACACCGGTTTCTTTACGTCACACGTAATATATAAATTAGCATTAATTTTATCATAGCCAAGCTTTTACCCGTTTTCCAGATTTTATTTTCTCCTTGAAATGCGAGCAAATACGCGCAGAGAATGAAGTAAATACAATGAAAATGGTCCACTGCAAAAATAAAACGGATATACATTTTTTAGGTATTATCAACTAAATTTAAGGGACAGTCACAAAGTCAAATTATTACATTGGAGCTGTGTTTATTGAGTATATAGAAAATACCAATTTTTTATGTTAACATTGGCCGAATATTATTTTTAATGTTCTTAATGCCACCTTTTTAGTATTCCACGCCAGAAGTGGAAAAAGAAAATGCTTGTGGCATTATTTCGGTATCAGCCTGTTTGTCCTTCCAACTCGTTTTTCTCGATGACTACCTTACATACTTGGCTCAGTTACATGACAAAGAAATTAAATTAGATATATATATAAAATATCGGATTTCCATTTTGGAAATCAGTTTCAGTTTAATAATTTTTGCAACGTATTACATACATATCCAGTGAAAGCCTTTTAAACGGCAAATTCAAAAATCCGTAATTGATTATTGGAGATAGCTTTTTTCTAATAAAACTTTGAACAAATCTGAATCCTCAACCACGATTTTTAAAACTATTGGTCAAAAAAATTGTAAATGGCGGATACGTCGGCGATAAAGTCTATATTGATAAAAAAATTGTTGGCATCGCCTCACATAACGTCTTTTCTTTTTGGTAAAAGTAATTGATTATTTAAATTGAATTTACTAATATTGCGATTATAGAGTATGATAACAATTGGTCATATTAAAAAAATTCGTCATATTAAAAAAAAAATGCGTCATAACATTTTATAATTTTCATTATTAATGAAGTTATTAATTTTAACATAACACTGTTTATGTGTACGCTGTAGGACCAAAGGCTGCACATTCACTGCGAACGTCTGATTACTCGATTTTATTTGGAATTCATTTCAGACATATATATATTAAAATGGAATCGAACAAATTTATTTCGTGATTGAAACCCATTCTTGATTTCTAGTTTTATTACTGCAGTAAACAGAATGAACCGCACTGCTAAAAACAATAGAACTTTTGGAACATTGAAAAAGGGGATTGGAAATTATTTCTTTAGGTTTTAATCTAAAATTCAGTACGCAATTACTCTACTAAATGGTTTAATTATCGGAAATCCGTGATAGGACGTTTAATTGTCGATAATAAAATGTGCGTGTATTTACGCGCACATGTAATTATCGATATTGTTACATATACAAGTAAACCAAATATAATTATTTCCATAAAAATATTGAACAATTAAAATTTGGTATTATAATTTTGGTATAAACACAAATATATTTGAACGTGTATTTGTTTAGGTTAAAAAATCAATACTTAAATTTCCTACATTTTTTTTACGATTTTTGTTTGTTTAATTGTCTGTCCGCACTTTGGTTGTACAACTTCGTTGCTTTCGTTTCTTAAAAAGAGCTGAACCGATTTGTATGAAATTTTAGTGATGTATTTAGATTAGCTTGGGCTAATATTTAGCTTTGGTTTCTTATCTGTCGGTTCACAAAAATGCTTAGTTCTGAGGAAGTAAAAAAATGCAAAAAATATTTGCAATAATTTATTCTTAATTCCAGCTAATTTTAAATAAAATAATTGGTTCAAAATGAAGATTTTTAACATATTTTATATGTTCTACATATGTTAAAATATACTATATATCTTAAGATCTTCAATATTAATGGACGTAAAAATTATGCAAACGGGGACGGATATTTTTTATATAAATTAACAAAAGCATACGTATACATGCAGTCAATTCTAAAGTTTGAAATAATGGAATGAGCAATCTAGATTTTTGTTGGAATTAAAAAATCGTTTATTATTATTTACATATATATTAGATTTTTATGAATATATAATATTCACAATGTATTTCCAGAAAAAAAAATGACAATTCCTAAGGTTGCTAAAAAAGTAAACTTTTAACAAAAGATATAAAACGATAGTATAAAAATGAACGATGTGCCATATCGCGAGAATAGCACACTATTAGGACTCGTAATATACATAAACTGCAAATGGCTTAGAAGAGCATTCGAGAGAAAATTAATAGGCGTTACACTGAGCAACCGTAAATGAAATGACTGACTAAGAGAGCGCAACCAGGTTAGCGCCATCACTAAACAAAATCCGGTGCAATGCAGTGGAGGAATGGAGACCGTGAAGTGGGTAAAAACTAACCAAGATCGAGACCAATGGCATAAACTGAAGGAGGCCTACATTTTAGAGGTCGAAAATGGCTAAAGAACGAGAAAAGAAGAACTATGAACATTAAGAGCTTTTTCACACTTAGGTTGAACGAGTAAACTTTGGCATGTAAGGAATTTAAAACTTTCCTGCAATAGAGCCCAAATTCATATAGCTGAAGTTTAATTACGTTTCATACGTAGTTAAGCTTCCTACCTTATTTTTTGAAGCTGAATTTGAAACTTTCATGTAATATAGTTCAAAGGTATATAAATAAGGCTTATAAAAAATAAAAGTTTAATTACATATTAGAAGTAATTAAACTTCTTCCATTTAATTTTTGTCAGCGTATAACCAAACAAATCAACTCATATGTTTAAGAAAACTTCTTGTAAACGATTATCGTGTTGTCAAATGAATTATTTTTTTTTAATTTCCGTTCCCTAATATAGGCGAGGAACCTCTAAAAATTTTCAGTACTAAATTTTAACGGTTCGATTAATCGAAAGAATACCGCACAGCAATTGTATGTCTCCAATTTAAAAAAATATATTTTGTACGTTTTCAATTTAAGGGACGTTAGTAAAATATGTTTTTAGAGAAAATATTTTACTACTGGATGTCTCTCTATGCCTATTTTTAATTTTGATTAAATATAATATCTGAAAAGAAGAAAAAATGGTTGTACATAATATGACAAACGAATTTCAATCGTTTTTTTTACATTTCTCTATATATACAACATAATATCTTGTTCACGCATACTACAAGTCAACATTTTTAGTAAAAGTTCCCTGTTCGCTATAAAGAACTTTACTCGATATTTGTTGTCGATGTGGATGGACTAAATCGATACAATTAGTTATGTAAAACATTACGGGAACAATTTATTAAAACAAACTATTTTGCTAAGAACCAACTCAATTAATCATTTCGTTTTAGGAAATTTGTTGACATTCTAATTACTAGCAAATGATTAAAACAAATAACATAATATAATTTTCCCGCAAGTAATTTTTACACTTTTTTTTTAAATATTTATTTTAAAGCATAACATATAAATTGCGTAAATCCTCATTAAATGGGACTTGTTCTATTATCAACCCTTTAATGAAATTAACTTTTCTTTAAATTTATTACAGATCTAATATTAGTTTCAAATTGATATACCTGGCCGTTTATGAGAAAAAGCGTCTTGACAGAAAAGATAGTGGATCCCTTAAGTAGCATTATAGTAATACTAATATTTAACTTGAAACAAGTCAGTAACTTACTTATTTACTTCATTCTATTTGAAATAAACTAACCTTAGGTAAGCGCTTTGAAATGTATATCAACATTTCCATAATTCATAGAATTTAAATATTTAAAACTTATCATTAAAAATGGATGTTTTCTGATAAAAGTTGTTTGTGTATTATTTTTGAAGGTCCTCAAATAAACAACTAAACTTTAATAATTTTTTTGCAATAGGTTTAGTAAAGTCTTCATTTCACATTATTGTTTGCCTTTACTAACAAACCAGTCGATAAAATATCTCTTTTTAATGGAGTGTGAGTCAAGTTCCGCCTTTTAATGAATTTTAGATATAATCGTAATCACCCTTAAGATGATATTCCGTATTTCTTTTTGGTGTGTTATTGTCAGTAGATATCTTCTGTAAGCTTCAATAATTTAAACATATTTTAAACTAAACCTTTTTTATCTTTAATTACTATTTATAGACCACATTATCAATTAATTATACATATCAAAAATAGAAGCTAGAAAAACTTTTTTTTATTTTTGTCTCTCTGTCTATATGTTAATTTGTACGGGTATCATGTAAAATGTACTAGATGGATTCTGATTCAATTTGGTATGGTAATATTATATACCTAGGAGCAAAATATAAGAGAAAATATTTTTTTTCCCAATTACACGTGAACGAAATCGTAGACAAAGCTAGTGATATAATAAGAGCGAAACTTTATCTGTTTATTTGTTTATCTTCCTTTGTCCATCATAACAAATTTCGTATGTTAAGATGTAAATCTGCAAATTATGTTCGTAATAATACATTCCTTGTTAATAGATAACTGGCTTGAACGGAATGTATACCTATACCTTTAAAACCTTTTACTAATACCATGTGAACGAAATCGCAAAAAAAACTTAGTATATAATGTAAACCAATTAAATAATTATGGGTATGAATGCAAAACCTATACGAAAAAAAGATGGAAGGAAACATTTTGACCCAAAGGAAGAGGCAATTTTCCCTTATAATACTTCACTTAAATAATAAATGTAGAGTGTCTCAAATTCCATGTGAACCACAATGATGCCATTAGACGATGTTCCTTTGCGCAATACAGAACGCGTATAATTAATTAATATTTCAGGTGTTCTTTCATTAAATTATTGTTATGTTAACCATTTCAAGTTAAGGGCGGACAGAGTGCCGTTATGATGAGACCATTTGCTTTATAATGAAGGCCTATTTTTGAACCTTTAACCAATATTTAAAGGGGTTAGTCCTGT
This sequence comes from Druceiella hillmani, assembly GCA_039881145.1. Classification (NCBI taxonomy): domain Eukaryota; kingdom Metazoa; phylum Arthropoda; class Insecta; order Lepidoptera; family Hepialidae; genus Druceiella; species Druceiella hillmani. The sequence goes on from JAYKKI010000049.1 coordinate 1,076,129, forward strand.
TTCCGTTTAATGCTTCGAAATACTTGACCCTCTGGGATATAATTATTTCTAAAACTTTCTTTTGGGAAGTAGGTCTTCAATGAATATATTTATTTAGGAAGTATCTAGAAGTTTTATTTTTTCGTATTGTTTGCCATATTTTTTATGGTATTTAATTTTGTACGTATCTTTTGTTACATAATTAATTTTATAAGTAAAACCATATATCCGTTTTCATACATTTGGCCTATGTAGACCGCTATGTAGACCGCTTACTATTATACTGACACTCATAATATATTATACTTTTTACTATTATACAGCCTTCATAGGTAATATTGGAATTAGTATTTACCGACCTGTAAAATATTTGAAAACAAAAACCGCATGTCAGTTTTGTATATTTCATTTAAAGGTTTACCTAAGACTGAAAATATTTCCTTAGTTAAACAAATATAGAAAGTCGTAAATAGTCCGAAGTAAATTCGGTATAAACATTTCGTATTTTTTATCAGTGTCAGACATCAAAAAAGAGCACTAAGATTGGTGCTTTATGCGTTCATTTCGACGTAGTATTGCGAAACATAAAATGTATATATATATATATATATATATATATATATATATATATATATATATATATATATATATATATATATATACATAATTTTAAATTATGATGACTCGGGTTATGAACAATTATTTTGATGCTTAAGAAAAATGAGGAATGTGAATTAGAATGAGTATTTTATGGAAAAAAAATATAGATATAACATTGTAAACAATCTTACCCTTGAGAATGTATTTACGTAATTTTACAAGCAAACTCTAAAAAAAACATTAAAGTGCGGGTAAAACTAATTAATATCAAGCGAAATAATATTAAGCTTACAAAACTGTTACCGCATTGTTTAACAGAACAGAGCGTGGAAATAAATGAGTTTTCATTCAATTGTTAAGTAATATCACTCCTCACACATGATTATTTGTTATAAAATATAAATAATTTTCATATTAATTATTTTCTTGGAAAATTCTATAAATAGACAATGCTTAAGTTTAGTGATTAATTTAATCTTGGTATGAAATGAAATTTAATTATTAAAATATAACATAAATACAGATTGTATTCATACCCTAATAGGAAAAGATAAAAATGGGGTAAACGTTTTGAAAAAATTAATTTATCAGTTCTATTTTATTTATTACATTACCGAGTGTACAGTAACGTATTCAAAGCTATTGATGAACCAGCTTCGAATATATTGGTAATAATTAAACATTTTTCATAACGTGTGTCACTAATAAAATCAATATACGTCTAAAATCCTAAATCTTTTGGTCATTCCTCAGAAAGGTCTTCGTTATCTTGCAAATAATATACATTCATTAAGTACATACGTACATTTAGTACCGTACATATATATATATATATATTCATATATATATATATATATATATTCATATATATATATATATATATATATATATATATATATATTCATATATATATATATATATATATATATATATATATATATATATATATATATATATATATATATATTACGCCATTGCACTCATACGTGCATAGAAATATCCCATTTATTTCTATACACATTTGAGTACTTGCATCGTATCATAAATTTTTGTGACTCTTTTTGAGATACGCTTTATACAACTCATTAATTGGACTTATATAAATTAAAATATCCGATCAACAACTTTAAGCTATGTGCGCATAAAAGGCAGGGGTAGAAAGATTTAGCTTTGCAAATAATTTCACCTTTTTGGTTTAGAGGAAAGATTTGGCAATATTGTGAATTCATTTATATATTCCCATTTGTTCTTGTGTTTGATAGATGGAGATCGCATCAGATTTACTCAGATACCGTCTAAAGTGGGAACTTTAAAATCGTTTAGTGATAGCGCATCTAAATCTCCAGGTATCTCAATAGACGAAACTAGAAAATATTGATATACTAGTTGTTTTCTGGAGTTTCGCTCGTGTGGAATTGCCATTACCTAAAATAAATAGTTATTTCATGAAAATCGATTGAATAATTGAGTCATAAATCATTCAATCGATTTTCATGAAGATTAAGTGTGAAATAAAGGAACATAAGTGTGTCCAAAGTATGGAATAAAATAATGTTTATTACATTAGTTGGTACAAATAAGAAAGCTTAAACACATACACACACACACATATATATATATATATATATATATATATATATATATATATATATATAACGATTACAAAACACGGACAGATGGCGTTGACCTAATATATGTGAGAGGAGGAGCATTAACTCATAGTGAAGAGGTATATTATATCCCCACTCTTGCTAACAAAATACTTGAGAGTATTATAGTTAAATAGGTACTTCAAATAATTATAACTAAATAAATTCAATGAAATTCCATATAAACTATATATTAATAAATAAATGATATTAAATTCCACATAAATTTGAATCCTGCATTTTGGGGCTTAATTTTGTTCAAAGTAGCCTATATCGCATTTGAGATCATCCATCGTCTGTCTGTACATCTGTTATATTGACGGTCAAACATCTAAAAAAAACAAACGAATTTTATATTTATAATATTAGTAGGATAAATTTTAGAGGCGACCATAAAATACTCGAACTTTACTCATTTTCAGATGGGATTTTATGTTTAATGTTTTAAAGACTACTAGCTTTTATCCACAGCTCTACTCGCGTAAAAGTAGCGATTTTCACAACTTGCAAGAATGACAGATTTGAATTAGAACACTTCCCTGATAAATTGTATCTCCAGCTCCTCAGTGCCGCTACCGGCGAGACGCCACCCTTGAAGCTTTGTAGACACCCGCATTTAAGGATATTAGAATTCATTAAACATAATACTAGACCAATTATGAACATACAGACAAAAAATATGTAAACCTCCCGCACTTAATTTTAAAACGATGCCACTATAGTTTTATATAAAATTAATCAAAAAATTATATTTTTGATTAAATATCACACTATTTGGGAAATTCATTGTGAAGTATGTTGTAGACAGTACAGAAGTATATTGGAAATAATGAAAATTATTATTGGTATTAGCAAATGCACAATTATGTTTTATGCCCAGCTAAACATTTACAAATATAGCCCGAATTTTAATCGTATTTAATTTGGAAATACTTTATAAATTAAAGTATTTCCTATATTTATAAAATATTTTCAAATTTAAACACACATAAAAGAGAAGCTTGTTATTCTTTTGTATGAGAAAAATCTAGGACAAAACCATTATAGCACCGGGTAAAAGTTAGCAGTCCAATCTTAAGTCTTTTAGTTGAGGCTTACGAGAGATATTATGTGACCTCGACTAAACACACTCGAATAAGATTAAATTCACTCGAGTAACTTCGATGTTACAAGGAAAAATTGCTCTTAATCAAAGTTACGAGTCAGCGAATGGACGCTCCCTTTTATCAGGCTGTTATTTCGAATTCGTTATATTTTGATGATGTTTTGTGTGATTGTGTGAACTTTTAAATGTCGTCACCGAGCTTCCCATTTGATATTAATGTCAAAATATATCGTAATAGAGTTTAAATTGAAATTAAATCGGATGTAAATTAAAGCTTTGTCAATAAGATTTGAGGTTAAATGATATGGTTTGTGTTCAACGAATTATAATATAATGTATTGAGAAGAAACTAGCTTCCAAATTATATTAACAGCTCTCAGTTATTACTATAAACACCATATTATTTAAAATGTTTTTTACCATCGACAGGTAACGACGGTAGAGACGGTTAACAATAACATTTTTAGACTTGTTTTGTTTCCTGATTTTTTTAACAACTCTGGCAATTAGGCTCAAGAAACCTGTCGCTTATACTGCGTACTGCATACTTTCATATTTAACCACTGATTATTATTATGAAAGCATTTATGTTCCTTCTGTCATGTACGACCAATAGAGAGAGGAAATTATAAGAAATAACGAGGACATGTTAAATGTATGTCTATCTCATTTTCCTGCATAGCGAGATCTCTCTTTGATGAACTTGCTTTCACTCTCAACTACTCAAGCAATCTTCCCGAAATTTTGTGTACGTATTGCCAAGCCCATTTCGTGAAGATGAACAGTTTTATCTTTAATTAGAATAATCTTTTTTGTTAATAACAGAATCAGCCCTTTAACGTAATGAACTTTCTACGTTAAAGGGCTGATTCTAAGACTACCTGCAGCTATATCCAGACTGAAATAATCTCGTATTTATTTTATTCCCATATAAACAATGAATCATTGTGTTATTATAAAGATATTTAGCCATTGAAATACTTACTTTGATACCTGTTTTCTTTGTGCATAATAATTAATATTATATTAGATTATTTTTTGATGTGAATTTTCGTCGTGGAAGTAGATAAACAATGGCGACTATCGAATTGTGCTCTGTTTATCACGCGATTAAGGTAGAATTTTTCATTATTAAGGTAGAATTTTTCACCTTTTAATGAAAAGAAATTGCATAATTGAGAATGGTAGATCGAAGCCAATTTTTAAACTATACGTTCCTAATAATCCTACTGTACGGAATTTTTCCAGTAACTTTTATAATTAGTATGCCTTGTTTGTTATTTGGAACTTAATATAGTTAGTGAAATAAATATGGTTTTGATAATACAGATAATTTGACAAATTCAGGTAAAAAATAAGGTAATTCTGAAAATTATTTCTAATGCACGTCTCTTTAGCTCTTCACGTGTAGAAATTTACATCGAGAAGCAGCTAGCTGCTGCGAGTCGGGAAGATTAAATGGAAATAATTTAATGACATAAAAATACAAACAATTTAATAAGGTTAATAGATACTCTTATATTCTTAGGTAAGCAAAAACTAACTTTTTATTGTTACGATTAAAGTTATAATTTGTTAAGTCGGGGTAATTACGTCGAGAGTTCATTATTTCAATCTAATACAATTTCAATGACATTTTCAGGACTATCATGGGCAGTCGTGAGCGCGGACTCTTTCGCACATGTGTGTATATTATGTATCTTTTTATATGTTAGTCCCTTCACATCTAGCCCTTACCAAAAAGCACTGACGCCACTACAATATACGTTACCTCTTTTTATTACAATGCAAAAGGTATAATTCAACAATATCATAAATTCATTATTTTCAAACTATTGTCACGTTAGAAAATATTAGTCGATTTTATCTATAAGTGTTCTTCAAGTAGAAGAAATATTTTGACGTGAATACGTCTTTAAATTTGCTACCATACGGGCGCAATCCAAAAAACCTAATGATAACAAAATCGGGGGTTACCGTTTGCCGTTGCAATTTCAAATCTATCCTCTACATAAAACATTAAATTATACCACTGGATAGCTAAAGGATCAAAGAATTCATTACGATAAGCGAGAACAGTGACGCATCGCGCGCGGTAGAGGGGAAGCGCCGCCATTTTGAGGTTATTTTGCTGCGTATCGAGAGTTGCAAATAGTATAACTTTCGATCCGGAAAAACTACGATGTTCGTTTAATTTTTAATCGTCAGCTGTCGTCAAAATCTATTGATTGTATATAAAACATTAGTTCAAAGTAGTGAAAGTTAATATAATAAGGTGTTAGAATAAAAAAAAATTATCAAAAATGTTTTATTTAAAAAATATAACCCGTTACATAGACGTATTCACGTACAACTCGCGGCCGCGTCCATGACACAGCCACACCCCATTTTTTTCCAATCTGGTATAATGATTAGATAATTAGACTTTAAAACGTAATGCGAAATACAAGTTTTTGTCATAATTTCATCTGAAATTAGATTCCGCTTCTTTTCATTAGAAACTCTATAGAATAATTAACTCCAACGCTTATAAAGAATAAGAAAGACGTTAATAATTCATAACGTATTTTCTGTTAAAATCATGCTTTTTTTTCAGATGACCTAATTCGATATGTGAAAAACATATACGTAAAAGGATAATTTCTATTTGTAAATACTACGTCTATGCTCACAAGCTCAAAGGAACTAATTAAGTAAATTAAACATATCTAATTAAATACTAATGACTACAGCGACCTTTGTAAATATTGACACGATGTGCGCCATTGCGCCCTTAATATCACTGACAATCGGGTGTCTCTTTGATCATTGACTTCCACCGATACACGAGCCAGATATTCAATGTCTGTACATATCTTATGTACGTGATTCTTACGGTAATATCGTACATAGTGAAAACAAACCGCGTAGGTTTGAATACCTTGCTAAATTTGTTGACAAAATTATGCCCATATTCACAACATTATATTCACGTGAACCTTTTGGCATTAGACATTGACTTACTTTAACTTTCTGAAAATAATTTTTTTTATTCTCTGATATATCTTATCACTTTATTCACATAAGATATAAATAATAAGAAATTTATATTCAAATATATGCTTTATCCTTCTATTATCTTTTTAACTACAATATTCGTTATATTTATAAAACATGACAAATAATTTATAATATTTAAAGTATAATTTATAATTTGATAAATTTCTCCAATCTTGTACTTAGAATGCCATCAGAATATCAGTGACAACTCTGAGCCAGTTATATTAATATTATTTATTCATGCAATGTCAGTTTCTACGTTGCAACAGATGTAATGGAACTACTTGTGTAATGTGTGGAATCCGTAAAGCTTGGCGCGAAGTTTTCGGGGAATATAAATTTGTTTAATATTAGTTTATATATATTTATATTTTCAAATGAAAAGATTGAACTTCTTCTAAAATTATTTTTCTGCAATTTAATTTTTTATTTAAAAAAATATAACCCAGCTAATTCTGATTAATATAGAACTATACAATTAACCCTTGGCTGGCAATATCTAATGTAGTTGGTATGTAGTAAGAAAATTCATTATTGTGAGTTCTATAAATACCTACTTGTACTTATAGATTCATGCACAAGTAAATTTAAATTTTTTGATAATAAGTTTTAGCTGATACGTTTTTGGCATAAAATTGTATTTAATTGCCAATTTTTTTTAATTGGGAAACATGAGTTGCTTTATACCATATTGCATAGTCATCAAAAGTGAAATTATAATTATCATAATTGCTATATCATTTATCACATATAAACGTATGTACATGTGTGTATATGTACAAATTTTTTAATATGTAACCTAAACGCGACTTCGACTTTAAAATCCTTTTGAGATTATTTACTTATATATAACTTTTTAGAGTTTTTACTGTTTTTTTTGTTTATTATTTTTATCAAAAAGATTAAAATTTTACGTCGCTTTTAAGTAAAATTAAGCAATGAGGGTGTTTTAGAGCAAAGTTTTAGTCGATACGCAAGATTCACATCGCAGATATCAATAACGTGAACATGTACATGCATGTCCGTATATTTTGACGTCTTTATTCTCTGCGCGCGTTTTTAAAGGTTTGTCAAAATACCTTTGAACAGATTTAGATTACAGTGGTATATTCCAAGATTGGAATAATTCTAAATTTTTTGAAAAATAAGTTCGAAAAATTTGAACATACGTTCCGCCAAAAGTTGAAAAACATATTCAGTCCAAATTTTAAGATCTTTGATATATAATTTATAATTATTGATTGAAGGATATTTATTATTTTTATTTAAATGTAATTATTTTTGCATCTTTTCCTAAATTATGGTTAATAATTTATACAAAATTTCTTATTGTTTTTAAACATTCTGTAGACTGATATACATACATTCAAACATTTATCATTTAATTAAGTAAAATAATTTTCAGAAGTTTTCTCTTTTCTTCTCTCGTTAATACCTAGTAGATTTAAATTATTTTAATAATGAAAAATAAAAAAATCTAAAACTACATGAATGAAACTTAAAAAAAACAAAATTTTACAATTCGATGTCGTGTAAATAACGCAAAAACCTTATATTTTGCAAGGATAAAATAACATAGAAAGGACTGGTTCATGGAAATAAAGGGAACATAATTTTATACTCTTATCTTTTAAAGTGCAAATGACATTGCGGTGCGCAATTCCATTTCCACTCAAATTCTTTATGGAGGAATTTTGTATCCTGCACATTTATCAATCAGTCACCATGACATCAAGCTTAAGAAACATAATAGCAGATATATTTAAATTTTATTAAGACAGTGTGTTTTGTTTACGGGTACAAGAATGTGTATTGTTTTTATTTAACACAAGAAAATAACTACAAATAAACAGGGCTATAATTCCGAGAATTTAAATTAGTAATAAAAAACGGAGGTAGAAAGTATAAATAAAAACAGGATTTAATTAAAAAACAGGATTTAATCAAAGTGTTCTAAGTTTCCAAAGGAAACCAGGATATTAAAGCAAGTTTTGGCTCGTTTTGATCAAATTGATTTTAGTTTTAGTTGCTTATCAGGTATACCAACTAATTGTTAATACTGAAGAACATAACATAGATTGGGGTTTTTTGGACATAATTTAGAAAATTGAAGAAAATGGTCATTTACACACGGCAAATCAATTTTGATGCACACATAATTTTTCAATATAATAATAAACAAAAAAAACTTGTAGGAAAATCTCCATACTGATGAAAAGCAATACAGTCAAAAAAGATGTGGTGTCGTGGGACACCAGCTAGGAACAACGTTCCTTCGGCTAATGTAGAATCGACACAATTTGCAAAAAAAAAATCGTGCTCAATTTTATGTAGGTTTTCTTGATTTTTCTCTTAAATTTTGCTGATTACTTTTTATTTAAGTACAGGAAAGTATTTAGGAAATTCAGTATTTTAGGAAATAATAAATTACGTAAAACAAAAAAAAATCGTAATTCAAATTATCAACTAAAATAACAAAACATGTCTCTTTATTTTTGTTTGACAACATAAAATTACATAGAAATAGAAATAATTACAAAATAATTTCCCACTCACTGTCAATTGCGTTCAAGTCACTTGTTAGTTCACTTGCCATTGTTACTATATTTATTATTGTTTTGACGATTTGAAATTATATGAAAATACTCACGAGTAACATGTATCTATAATGTGAGTATTCGCCACTTGCTTGTCCATGAATTCATGAGTATATACTATGCATTGGCGGGGTGGAGTGGTAATAGAGAGAGAAGGGATGAGAGAACGAAAAGAAAGAGAAAGGTATTATACACTACTCGCTTGTGTATACGACTGTCGCGCCTGCGCACGTCTCATTTAACGGTTTTATTCCACGGACTTTTTCCACGGACTTTTTCTTACGGTTTTACTATCACATTTTTTTCAGTTCGGTCGCGCAGCCAAATCCCTATCTCCTCCAAGCCTGCCGTAAGGAACTTCGTTCCAATATCTCTGTGGATGTAAAACGATTTTTAACTATTTCCTTATTTCATTTGAAACAATGCGTCTTTTCTTTTCAAAGAGATAAATTTTCATTATTTTTTATTTTATCTTAAAAATTTCAATTACACCATTGGAAAGATATTTTAAACCGCCCGTATTTTTCAATTCAATATGTTGAAAATTGTTCTCCTTATTAATTAAAGCACATACGTACATATATACATCGTATATTATATTCGTTAATTGCACTATGAAAAATAAACTACGATCCCTGCTGACCATGTAAACAGAAAGTAAACAAGTTGTCTGGTTCAATATACCTTGTGCAAAAAACGATGAAACCTCTGAACAAGCAATCAAATCAAGGAATCCTATTTTCCTCCGGCTATTTATTAACACGATTAAAATATTTTAAACATTTTAAATGTGAACATCCCTTTTGGAATAAAGAAAATATTTTCTTTCTTATTATCTGTCAACGGCTTCTTATAATCGAACACAACTGTTTGTGTGGAATTTAGGATATCGATTCAGGTATTTGTCCGCCTTATAAAGTTTTCAGTAGCTTCACTGCTTTGGAATTCCTGAAGACTTAAATCTAAACTATAATATTTTGTAGCATTAGCCATACTAATACTATATAATTGGCTGGTCAACTTCACACTTATTATTTGATTTTGGAAAAAGATATGTTTGCGCCGAATATTCGCCAGTGTAGATTCATTCTCCAACTAAAAATAATATTTTATTCTCTAATAAAAGTATTTTCCATCTGGAAAGAAGTAGTAAGTAAAGAAGTAATTTTCCTGAATAATAACCTGGCAATTACTTTTGGGTTCAAGTATTTTCTTGCGGACTTGTTTTCTTCAAATGTAAAAAAAATTTAAAAAGTAGAAAAATAAAAGGTTTGAATAAGCTTATTTACTTAGTTACGAGGTAAATAATATTTTAAATATAATTCCCTAAACTCATTTTTTAACGTTCATTATGATGCAGTGCGGAGCGTCTCGCGATTCACGCAATAGTAGTCTAATGCGCTACGAATTTTTACATTGAGTGAAGCATGTTTCCAACACTTTCCAAGAATTGGATTAATAGCAGCGTACTCAGTAAATAGTAACTTAATTATACTTAGCGTTACATATAAAACTTTATTGAAATGTATTGGTCCATATAAGCGTGAAAGAAAAACAAACAGACGTATAAAGAGAAAACTTCACTTTTATGATCATGATTAAAGTTAATATTGAAGTGAACGTGAGGGCTCGCATGATGGAAAAAATATTTTCCACATAACTATATTATCATTATTTTTATTAGTATTTATATGTTATTATTAATATACAAATAACGAACTATTATATTACTTATGATATAACCTCATTTATATAATACTACTTTTAAGAACTAAATTAATGCGCGCATTCAATTTTTCGAGCGTGGGTACATTTTTCATAGCTTTTAGGTTCTTTGCTCTTCTCATGTGAACGATAACGTAATTATGGATAGCTTAACTTTTAATATATGGAGTACGTTACCTATTCATCAAAGTTAAACATTTTTGGGCGTATATTATAATTATGATTCATGATTACATACTGTTAATACTTTTTCGTTAACAAAAAAAAATTATATTAAGAATATCCAGAAATTTTATGAAGGTGTTAAATAATTTTTATTTTCAATTTCAGGTTAATTTTTCTTTTAATATTTACCATGTTGCCCGCTTTTTAAATTAATTTCTGAAATCATTGTTCTTGTAACCATGCCATTTATTAGCGTTATAGCGTTGTAACTCTAATCAATAAAACAGTTTTGCATCTACAAAGTGTATTAGTGTGACGCTATACTCAGACTGTATGACAAAAGTACGTACAATATAAGAACTAAGTCAAAGCATTTTCGTCCTTTGACACGCGGTCTCAAAGAAATGTCTCTGGCTAAAGCAGATGCTACTTCCCTTCTACGTCGAAGCTTCTCACGTCCAAGCACACCCAGCAAACACAGATGAGTCCTACATTTTATTTGGCACCGACTCAAAAAGATTGTAACTACAAAAAGTGTTTTGCAAATTTATATACCTATTTGTTCGTAAAAAGAGCTTATGTTTTTATAATATAAGTGAAGTCGCGGGTGAAAGACAGTTTATTATTAAACACGCTCTTCAAAAATAAATTGAAACAGGTGATAAGACGAAAATAATTTTCAACAAAAGGAACAACTGTATACCGAGGGACTATTGAAAATAAAAAACAATCCTTTTTGACTTCGTTTCGAACTACCCAGTCCGAAAGTTTGGTTATTTATAACTATTTTATACACGTGGATTTAATTTATGGAGCAATATAGACAAAATAAAACTTATTTTTGTGTTACATTTCTTATTATTTTATAAGTAATGCGAAATATTTCTTGTTAGCCTGCGGGCGTTTCTTGGCACATTTACTAGATTTTTGCATTTTATGAACAGAGAAGATTTATCTTTCAGTAAATATTTGGTGAATTAAGTTAAATCATAAGTTATATAAAATAATGCAAAAATTCATAAGAAACTCCACTTTTATGTAAATTAAGTCTAGCAGAAGTCACATGAAATCATTTTTAACGTAAGTACATCGTATCGATAGGTTCAATGGTTAAAACGAATATTTATTTCGATGGTTAAAACGAATATTTATTATTTTAACCATTGAACCTATGAATATGTATCAATAGGTTCAATGGTTAAAACGAATATTTATTTCGTGACTCAGGAATACTTCGAAAATATTTAATTAAAATTAATTGATATTTCGTATCTTAAAATTACAGCTACGAAAGTGTGATAAATATGTTTTACATGCGACTTCACTGGTGTGGAATACTTATACTATGAAAGGTTTGTTTAAATGTGTGTTACCAGATCGCGCGTAAACTTTGTCTTAATAAAATTCATGGTTACGATTAACATAAATACTTTTTAATACAAATTAATTTTTGTGTGATAAAATTCGCCATATAAATAATAAAAAATAATTATATATTTATATATATAATATTCTACAATATATTTATAAAATGCGATACAAATGCGACCGTTGCCACTAGTAATATTAAAAGCGTATTTAACGAGGATGTCGTATTCTACAAAACAATAATCTGATAGTTTTCAAAATTAAACAACGATCTGGTCGACTCTCGGCCGTTGATGACAAAGAATTGTAGCATATTGTCAACGAGAATCTGGAGGCCACTACGCTCGAATTGGCGACAGCATTCGGTTGCACACAAGCGTCTATCGTATATCATCTTCAAACATTTAGAAAAGCAATGGTTTGTTGGATTCCACACCGTTTACCGAAAACAATGAAAATAATAGGATGACTATCTGTAAATTACTACTCCTTAAACCCTCGCAAAGACTTTCTTAAGAATATTGTGACAGGAAACGAGAGTTTCAGTCTTTATGAGAACAATATACATAGTGTTGTATGGCTGCCATGTGTAGAATCACCAGTATAGTCGAAAGCCAAACATCATTATCGGAAGGTTTTGTTATGTTGGACCTATGTTAAACTAGTGTGCTGATGAGATTCAAAATGAATGATATATTTTGAATTGATCCCAAAGAGAAAGACGTCAGAAACGCTCCACCAATTAAATGTACATTATGGAACATTAGAACCCCTTTTTCATGAGGATGCCAGATCTTATGTAGTAAAAGAGATCCAAAGTAAAGGACTGGAGCTAGGCTCTTCTAGGCTATTGCTTCTTCTGACTTTCATTTATTTATGCATTTAAAGTAATTTATAAAGAAAAAAACTTTTAAAAATTTTGACACCCTCAAAAGAGACCTATCAAAATTTTTACAGTCGCAGCCATCGGAGTTCTGGAAAAAAGGCATTATGAATCTGTAAAGTCGTTGGATGCAGGTTATCGATTTAGTTACAGATTATATTATAGACTAAACGTAAATACAAATAAAATTATTAACACAGTGGTAACTAGTTAATTATAAATGTTAACAACTCTGTGACTCCGTATGATATTTTTCTTTTTACAAAAGCATTCTCAAACATTTGAAGCATTTAGTTACTCTATTCACAAAGTGACTATTATGTAAAACTATAACTCCCTAGGAGGAAAATTCAAAGCTTGCCTACAAAAGTGATATTTTTATCCGTTTGTCATTACGAAATACGCACAATTCGAGACTTGTGGGAGTTTTTTTCTCATTCATACACATACAAATAGAGCGATCATGAGAAAAACAGTCGATAATCTTTCCCACTCCCGCTAATTTCACTTACCTTTTAAGATGCGGCATCCATATAATTTATTATAGATGCCCTCTCCAGTCAACACACCGTGTCCCGTGTGATGAACGTACCTCTTAGGACTTCATATAATTTTACAATAAATCATTTTCTTCTTCATCATTGTTATTTTTATCATTGTAACTTAGCCTATTGAATGTATATAATTCACAGGTATTTCTCGTTTTGTAATATCTGTCAAAAGCGATATTTTCTATTCCGCATTGTACGCATAAAAAAATATAAACAATAGAAAAATTAACTGTCAAAAGAAATGAATCATATCAATGGAAGAAAAAAATTAAAAACAAATTTGATCTGTTTTAATATTAAAATGCCAACTACGTATGACATGTTTCATTCACGTGAGACAAAGGTCGTTAACAGCCCTCATGTTTGACGTAATTATATTTCTAAAATGAGATTACCAGTTCCAGAGAGATGCGGCAAAGCATCGTCCTGAAAAGCATTTCGCGAACTAACGTCGTAAAATTGAGAAAAAACACGTAGCATTTTGCTCGAGAAACGAAGTGAACCTGAAGCCTATATCCGTGCACTCTCGGCAACTTGTCATAATGTATCTTTTCAATTTATTTCACCGGGATGTGAAGATAGAAGTTCAAAGGTTAACATTGGTATAACTATAACAATTTCGCTAAGATACATGCGGAATTGAGACCATATTTTTAATATGACTCTATGTCAATAACAGCTTTACTTCATCCCATATTAGATTTATATCTATGACGTTCTACTGCTATGAAAATTTAATTAACGCAATGATTTGTTAGGTTATGATATTTTAAAATTCATAATTATACCCAATCTACCAGGAAAGTCTCAGAATAGGAATGTATATCTTTAATCAAAAAACATTAATTACGCTCTCATGAGTATCCTCTGTTACTAAGATTGTTAATCACAAGTTTACTGTAAATCGTTATTATTTTACTTGAAGTAATTTTTTTTGCGCAGTCGGGTTTTTAATTTTCAAAATTATTAATTTTTTGTACCTAATTTCACTTCTTTTATAACATACCCATGTAACAACTACGTAGAAATTATGACAAAGCTTACACCCGTGTCTTGGAAAAGGAAGAAAATGTTTGAAGGGAATAAAAAAGGCCTATTAAAATTCTACGTTATTTATATGGAAAGTATGTTCCATCACTTAAAATTACGAGACATTCTCGATTACATTTGAAACGATCTCTTTTTAAGTATCTCCCAAAGCGTAGTCGGCGAAGGAAAACATATTTGCCCCTTTTTTACTTTAAAACAAATAAAGCAGTATTTATTATTTATTTTAAAGTATTCACGTAATTTGAATACTTTCTGCAGAATGCATAGATAATGTGACATAGGGACGGACAGACGCACAGAAGTATATGATGAAATTATAAGAATTCCCTTTATGCCTTTTACTTATGCAACTCTAAAAGCGAAACAACATTTATGGAAAACATATTTTTTTATACCAACTCTCACAAAAAAGAAACACAGGCGACATGTTTGAAAATTTTAAATATAGTCTTGTAATCGTGTATTCTATGGACATTTACAAAAGCATGAACTCATCGGATTTCACTTACCAATTTTTTACATTTTGTGTCTAAATTTCGAATTAATTTCACCAAATATTATTTATATTTACAAGATGTTTATTAGAAAATCTTCTCATACTTGTTTCATAAATACTCACACAAGCTTCCAAAAATATAATAAATAAAAGAAAAATGAGTTATTTCTTATTATGGGATATATTTCCCTAATCTGTCAGAACAAGACATCTGAATTCAAAGTAACTTTATAAAATTTATCTTTTACCTCATGTCATGGATTCGTTTTCTTTTATTTAATTTTCTTTAAGAAAGATATCTGTTGAACTAAAATTCACATGTTTTCCTTTGCACATTTAAGCTCTCTGTTGAGTAGAAGTGAGTAGAAGTGTTTATAACGGGTATAAACACTTCTACTCACTTATTTATTTGAGTAGAAGTGTTTATAACGGGAATACAAATAGCAATTTTACATATCCTCTTAGCTATATAAGTCTGTTTGTATTTGTAAAATATCATGTTTCCTTGTTATTTGTATCAATAGTAGTATTTCGTATGTCTCGAAATATTTACGTTAACTTTCTGTTAAAATATCTTAACTTCGACATTTTGGATCAAGACTTTTTGAAGCATAAATGTTGCTAGTATTTAAATTACATAAAATATACCATAAAGTTAAGAAAACTTAATAGAAATATATATTCTTTCATGCAACCTTTCATACAGTCTTTACAACCGATGTAAAGACTGATCATATTCTTTTCTTGTAAACCCGTAAAAAAATTAGTATGCAACATACAACGTAGAACTATATACAACACAGTATGCAAAATACGCACATATGCATTGTATGTTGTATCGAATGCAACATACAGCTGCAAACATAGTTATTTATGTGCTTATTTAAAACTGTCGTACTACTAGGGCAAAGGAAATTAACTATTACTTCGTAAAGAAGCGACACTCACCTCCCCCCGTCAGTTTAATTTCACCTGCAGATAAAGAGTACGATCAAGAGTGCGTAATTCCAGGTTGCCACTTATTGCGTGCTCGTGTTATTTGTGTGATTTTGCGATGTTTGGTTAAGTTTAACTTATGTAATTCAGTTTTAATTGATAAATATTTAGAATAATTCAATATATCGGTCCATTATTGTGCTGCGTACGATTTCTTAGAAAGCAATAAAATCAATTAGTATAAGAGATTGTTTTGTCTCCCTTTTTTTATTTGTTGTAAATAATTTTGTTTTGTATCACCAATTTATTTGGTTAGTACCTATAATTTTTTGTCTAGAAACATATAACCGAACAATTTTAAAATACAAACTGTTCTTAAAAGTCAATGTTTTGTTTGAACGCGATGGGGTTGAAAAACGTATCCTTGTAGTGTCTGACATAGGCTTTTTATATGGTATATCATTTAGTCAAATGTACAACGAAGATTTTATTCCAGTATATCACATTTATAACTGACCAAAATGGATTTTTATTTAAAATTTGATTTAAGATCCACATTAAGTACCTTTTTTCCAAATTCTATTTTAATATTATTATTATCAAATCACTTTCACTCAATTAAATACATAGTATAAAATATTTATTTACATAATTTCAGTTTTCCAATTCGGTAATAATGAGGGCGTGCACCCCAGTAAAAAGTTACTGCACCAGCGTGCTATCGAAATAACCATTCGATCGACGCTATTAATTAGAAGGAGAAACAACTATGTTGCTGACGTAGAGTGTCAACCCGCAACGATCGAGACCGATATGTAGTAATAGTGAATATTGTTTATCTGCACGCTGCTGAAAGACCTATATTAATTTACGCACACATACATACGGATACGGATAGGTGAGAACGTATGTACTGGTGTAGGCAATCAAATCTGTCCGCTAGTATGGAGTATCTGGGGGTGTCACTAGGGCCTGCACCACGCATATCACTGCATCAAAGATTTTGCCATTCTATTTAATTTTTTTTACAGAAATAAAATATAAACTACAATTTAATTAAGTTTATTTGTGATTTCCCTTTCGAATTTGTTATACTTACGATATATAATTTTAAGGAGTCAATTCAAAATTAATGTCAAATCACTTTCAAATAAATAGATTTATTGAATTGAGAAAAAAATGTTTGCATAGTTCTGTGTGAGTAATATTAATAATATTTAGTTTTTCATTGTAACCAATATCGAATTCATATTTCATATTCAATATTATAATATCTATATTTCAAACTGGCATTTCCCCGCGGCCCGCTCGTGTTTCTATAATTGTGATGTTCGCAATATCCGCAATCGACGATGAAATTTGAATGTATCTCTCATAACATGCCACTCTCAATTATTGTTGCAGCCGTCGCGGTGCTGTCCGTTAGCATTAAAATTACATATAATATACCAACGTATTGAGCAAATTTTGTTCTACTAGATACTTCAATATCCTTGTATGAGCGGTCAAGTGGTTGTACAAAAGTTCTGCTTTTGCCTCGATCGTGACATAATTTATTTCAGCAATGTTTTCATTTTCCTCATTCTAAAATAATTTTACTAGCTTTTCAATTATGGGATCATTTATTTTTTTGAATGGACCGCTTTATATTTTTTTCTGAGTTTTTGTAATATGCGAGAGTATCAGCGTTCAAGGTCATGTAAGTCAATACTTTCCTGGTTAAATGCTCTCTTTGAAAGTGAAACTGCATCAAAATGCATTTAGTGGAAAACAAGTTATAAGCAAACAGATATGTAGATAGATGTCCTGTTTTGTACACACATACGCACCTGGGTGTGTGTGTGTGTGTGCGTGCTTGTGCGTTTATAAGTACACACATACATGCACACACACATATATATTTGTATATATATATATATATATATATACACTTATATATATATATATATACAATATATGTATTTTAATATAGATATAACGGTTTAAACTTTATAACTCAAAAATGCATCTGGCAAGTTCCGAATTTCTTTTTTACCCTTTAAATATTACTTATTATCCATACCACAACACTATTGTACACCGTGTATTATAATAAATAATGACAATAGAAACATCGTAAGTCAAGGAAGCCATTTCAGCGTAAAAATATAAAAAAAAGAACGCAAAGAAAACTTTTTTCATAATATTAGTTTGAAAACAACGGAATTCGCCTTACCCGTGCCGTTAATTCGTCGCAGAAAATTTACTGTAAAATGAGACGTGATATTGTTGAGTGTTATTGTGGAATGAGGGTAATTTGGGTCATCTTGAGTTGTATATATGTATACACACACACACACACACATATATATATATATATATATATGTATATATACATATATATATATATATATATATATATATATATATATATATGTATATATATATATATGTGTGTGTGTGTGTGTTTGTATATACAAGGTGTTCGGGAATAGACGTCTCATAAAGAAAGACGCTATTCGTTGACAACAAAGAAATTAATTGTCGTTGAAATAAAACGTAAAACACAACGTTGAAATAAAGTGCAAAAAAATATTACACATAACTCTTTTTAATATACTCAACACTCGCTCGGTGTACGGTGTTTACCCGCAGTAGCAGTGTCTTCGCAGCTGTTAGCGGGTTATCACCACGAGCGGCGCTGAACAACGTGCGTAAGTTTCGTGAGTACGAAAAAAATTACAAGTAATTATGAACCTTATTTCCAATTTTCTTAAAAAAAGTCATTTTATAAATGTTATTTTAACGAAAATCAGTTAAATTTCAGTAAAGGAATAAAGTTTTTCTTTTTCCGACACTTACTCCCGGACAAGGTGCATATGTATATATATATATATATATATATATATATATATATGTATGTATATATATATATATATATATATATATATATATATATATGTATGTATATACGATGAATAAATACAAATTGATTGGCACAGAACCAAGCTGAGATAATTAAGCTGATATTCGTGATGTGTCTACGTAGTTTAGTGCCATTGTATCTATTTTTATCGCTTATATACAAAATGACTTTTTCTTTACTTTATATAAAACTCAAGTAATTAAAGTATTATAATATGAATAATATACGCCACGACAAGACATCTACGGTCGCATACAGACGGCCATGTGACTGACCACGTAATTTTTTTTTTAATTGTAATTGATGGCACATGTGAATTAGAGTGATAATTTCTATTTGGCTTAGTGTCTTTTTGACCGTATCTTGATATTTAGATCAATGGCCACATAAAGTTACTCTTGTATTATGCCAAATAAATACAACTTCTAATGCACACCAAAGAATTACAACTTATAAGCACAAGCACAATTTTTTTTAAATGAATTAAAATGTTTCAAAGTTTAGAACTTTTGTCTAATCTGCCTGTACGTATTCTTTACACAAAATCTGTTTTGTTTTTAAGATTTCCATAGCTGTACTAAAACAATTTAAATATGCATTCTTTTGATATCTATATACAACCATGAAACGTTATACGTTCAGAATTTTTTGGTATTACGTTATTAACAAAATCTGTTTTGTTTTTAAGATTTCCATAGCTGTACTAAAACATTTTAAATATGCATTCTTTTGATATCTATATACAACCATGAAACGTTATTCTTCCTTTATTTTTCTTTATGTCTAGCAAAATTTCTTAGAAATTTTGGTTTCAAAATTTGAAGACGTCCAGAAATTAAAGGCATCCGGTAAAGAACAATGCACAAAACAAAGAGGTGCCATAATTATTTAGCGGGCTTTTTTAGGTTAAGTCATTTCTTGATATTATATATTTTTATTTTATAATGAACATTGAATATTATATTAATATGACTATGGACATTGTTTTTGTTTTTTAAACAATTATTATTGATTATGAAGTAACTGATTGTTGTTTGAAGAGACCAGATATCGACCCGGCCTAAAGCCGATATCTTGTCTCTTCAAACAACAATCAGTTGCTTCATAATCAATAACAATTATTTAAAAAACAAAATGGCCACATAAAGTTATTCTTGTATTACGCCAAAGAAATATAACACCTAAAGCCCACCTAAAGCCTATATCTGGTCTCTTCAAACAACAATCAGTTAATTTCATTTACTACTAAAAGTAAAGACGTAGTGTTATTACTTGTAGTTAATCTTTGTTTTTCACAGTCTTAGGCATAAACTTTTTCCGTAAATTTTTTTTAATCTCTTTAAGGACTACTAATTGGCATAACAAAAGTATTTTCCACGTAGTGTTTGTGCTTCATATAAATTACTCACATTGCAATGATATGTAATCACAGAAATAAGTCTGCAGGTTAAGTTGCAGAAAAGATTTAAATCAAATATCAAAATTATAAACATTTATATGTGCTTCTTGTTTGATTACTCGTATGCCAGGAAGAAAAGAGTGGAATGACACATTAAATTAAAGAGAGACGCAAGGTGTATTCGTAATTTGTGTAATACTCATATTTTCATTTATATTTTCGTTATCTGTCTTGTCATAGAAATATTTCTTCTTTATTGATACGATATATAATATAGAGCGTGGATAAAATGTATTGACAAAAATTTGCATATTTTTGGTTTACGTTATGATACAGAAATAATGTACTTAAATCCGTAAATGACTGTATCTTATTTTGTTTTTTTTACGTTCATTTAAGAAAAAGTATTGGAAGCAGCTGCTGTGTACTAGAGTCATATTTTGATTATGAACCTCATATCTTAAATATTTACGCAATCTATTTTTTTTTACGTATTTGTAGCATTAAATTAGTTCAATCTGATTAAACTTTCCAAACTTTCCCTGCGAAAAAAAAAATTACGAGTGGATGACGTAAAGTTTGTCAAACTTTTCGACAAGGCTATTATAGTTATAATTCGAACAGGGCTACGAAAAAAATCACGCGACTCCGCAAAAGACAAGGGGACAAAAAATAGGTTTTAATTAAAACTGTTAAAGTTTTACTAACCCTCAGAATGAACTGATTTTGAGGACGCAACGTTTTTAAATCGATCTTTGTTTAAATATTAGCATATGACTAAACACTATTCACAAAAACAATTATGAACTTTTTGTTAATAAACAGCAGAAAAAGACTCCTGCGTTGCAACTTGGGTGAATGAATGCAACATTCCATATGATAATTTTAGGCATTTTTATCTTAAAAATTGTCAAAAATTACTAATATTTTTAAGTTTGTGATGTACGTTTGATTTAATCTTTCTTATATGAAAAGGTACTGCGTTATAATAACATATTGTGAGACGCATGATTGTTACTAACGCCATAATTTCGTTATTAACAAAAAAAACTGTCAAGTACGAGTGGAACTCGTACTACGAGGGTTCCGTACAAGTTAAGGTATTTACAAACATTTAATGGTTAAGGCTTTTGTAAACATTAATAGAACTTTCAGATCATGTGTTCAACTAATTTTGACTGGTATGAACAGTTTTCTTTTTAATTAGACATATCTCTACTTATTTCATTTATTACATACATAAAAAGGTAAAATATTATGAAACATTTTAAAGAAATGGCGGTGAAGAATAGAAATCAAATTATTTTAGTTACTAAAGCAAAATTCGTTATTCTCGTTATGAACTTCAGCTTCTTGTCAACATTTCTCGATTTCACTCGATACTGCAAAACTAAACTTCTTGGAAATACACACATTGAATATTATTAAATTATATCATACATATGATCACCAATCATTGCTTATATTCTTATGGTCTTCTAATCCACTGCGTCGCTGTATCTAAACACATTAAATTCGAAGTAACATTATGTTAGTCTAGATAAATTCAAAGGCAGTCATGAAGACCAGTTCATTCATATAAACCAGACATGCATACACACACCTAGAAAATATCACTTTCCTCTTTACTTTGAATTATCATTTGGCAGGAAATTTTCACATGAAAAAATTAAATTGTAGTATCCAGATTTGTATTAACATTTTTAGAGGCACCAAAAACAAGTTTATTTTTTATACTTCAGGTTCTACTGTACTTTTTATTCATAATTGTGAGTAATTTTAATAACACCGAAAAGATGGTATTTTCGGTATTATTGGATCTCACTCAGAACTTTATTTAATATGACCATTTTTAATGTGATATTAAAGTTAGGAATAAAAAAAACTCAGAAAACAAGTTATATGTATATCCTTAATATGCTTATTTTGTGAGCAATATGAAGGAATATTATTTTATCGTATAGTGGAATGAGTCCAGTTACTTTGGCTGCGGATATGGAAGTAGCTTACCATAGTTGTAGAAGTGACACGTGAAAAATAGGGAACTGAGTTATTAAATAATTCGAACGCTTGTGTTAAAAAATGCAAGGAGATATTTATGTAAAATTTATTATTTGTATCTAATATAACAGTAAAGTAAATAAATGCATTAAACGCTCTGGCCTATTGGAATTCCATTCAAACGAAATCGTTGGAACGGAATTCCAACAGAGCTGATTTTAAAATAAAATTTATTTACCATCTTTCATTTGTAGGTCCAAAATTCTACTCACCATTTTCATTCCATGTCCCAATTACGAAACATGAAATTTCAAAGTAACGTGAAATTTTCCCACCCCTTTACAATTTTCAACCATCAATCTGAAAAATATGAAAAATTCTGTTACTGGTATTTGATCAGAATTTTTCACTAAAAATTATTTTCATGAATAATTTCAGGTAGAATCTTGTTTACATATATTTCTGATCGCACTGGCCCGTTTTGCAATTTAAATCTAGCAGAAGAAAAGTTACATATTTAAAATAATTAATAAAATTCAGGACAGAAAAGAACATACAACTAAGAATGCAAAAAAATATCCTTTTTATTTTAAATGCAAACTGCAAATGGCCTAATAAGAACATTTTGTTTGACAAAAATACATAAACTGGGCATACAGTAGTAGTATGCATATGTTTATAATATACAGTATATGAACAAACAACATTACAAAGCCTATTTTTGGCAATTGATAAATAGGGTCCAACTTAAATATTCCTTTTGTCTCGGTTATTTGTGGTACTAAAGGAGCAATTAAATAATAACACAATGCCAGTTGCAACAACACTATTTTCAAAATAGCATATTTGAATGCTTCATCAGTCTATGGGAGAATTTTTAATTAGTCCGCCATCACGTATCCATGATAATTGCAAACTGAATTTTCGACATTAAACAAATAGTTTATTGAAAAACAATTTAATGAAGAATTTTAACTGTGTCATTGAAATCTTGCAAAATATTGTTTGAAATTATTTAGTTCTTATAACAAATTACCACCACTGTGGTGAGGGTTAAGTCTGTGAACAGGATATTTGCATATATCTTATTCTATAACCTAAATAGTCATTATTTTTCCTCTTTTTGTATTCACTTAATTATACAAAGTATAAAATACTGAATTCCGTTTTAAAAATCCTTATAGTCTTAAGAATTTAAAAAATATGTAAAATCAAGATCAGAGTTAGCCAAATTCTGATGGTATTTTCTATAGATTAGAATAGTTATTGTTCATAGTATTTTGAAGGGAGCGGACTTTTAAAATATAGTGAGATGCCCGTTTTATTTAAAAATTGTCATTCCGTTTTTTCTAGTTTTTTTATATGACCGAGATGTCTGAAGTTGTTAAAGCTTTTAATTGTGTATCAAGTTAAAAGCGGAAAAAGAATATTGGTTTATATATTTTTATACTTTAAATGTATTACACATGTGGCAGACTTATGACTTCGGGGGCAATCTCTTACAATCAACCATAACACCAGTCCAGCCTCGCTCCTGAATCGAATCAAACTCGGATCCCCAGTCGTCAAAGGTTGTATGTACTGTAATCAATCCAAAAAACACCATGGCAGTGACGAACAGAGAGAGCTTGCAATTTAACGGATAAAGAAATTTTAGAATTTGTTGTAATTCTGGAGATATTGCTGGAAATATGTAGAAATATTTCCTCAGAGACCATTTAACGTGGATACTTGAAATTCGGCATAGAAGAAAAGCATATTAATATTTATTTCAATGGTTAACACTAAAAATATTTATATGGAAATTTTTGACAGGCAAAAAAATACCCTATCCAAAACTATTTCTTATGAAGTAAAAATAAAACAATTATAACACTATTACTAGAAATTGATCTGAAGTTTACCAGATGTTTCTAAACAAGATGAGGATACGATATTTGCAAATCTGTGAAATATATACTGGGCAATAAATTGACATGGTTGAAACTAATACTGACATTTGTATATAGTTTAATAGACATACTATAAGTCCTTAAATGTTTATACGTACCTAGGTTGTGGGAAATTTTGTGGTACGTTTCTACTCGCTCATAATATTTTCTCTGCTTTAATTAATTTTATTGGTCATTTAAATATTTTCTTGCTATTTTTTTTGAACTTTTTATTCAGATTCTAATTGTACAGATTTAAATTCTAATTTTGCTTTTTGTGAAATATTAGTATTAGTATATTTTTGTGAAATATTATTTTTAATGTAATATTTTATATTTTAAAGTAGCAAAAAAGTACTAAAATAAAGAAAAATGTTTGCGTACTGACTGCTATTAACTTCGACCATTTTTTTATATCAACTCTGTATACAATAATATTTATCTGAGATCAAAAGTTATAGAAAAGTAATATTAAATAAATAATAAATTCTCATCAATCCAAAGACTCAAATAGACGTACAGCTGTAGACAAATTGAAGTTAAAATAATTTTTTCAAAGTTCAGGCCATTTAATATAAATTGGTTAAAGATTCATTTTCTCAAAGTGGAACTCCTAATAATATATTGAAACGAATATAGTCAAACAATGGCCAAGATAAGTAAACAAGGGAATATCCCAATAATTTGAATATCTTTCTACGATTATTCTATCGCATTTTTTCTACTTTTGTTATTTTTTCTACTTCCATTTCTAAATGATCTTGTGAAAAAGTATTATATTTGAACAATGTTTGTTTTTCTTCAGTATCCACTTTGAATTCAATAGACATTTAAATGTCCTCGAATGCAATGTTAGTTGCCGTATTTTGAATCGAAAGCACTATGTAAGTTTACATATTCATATAAAAAATATAATATTCAATAGACATTTAAGTGTCTTCGAATGCAATGTTAGTTGCCGTATCTTAAATCAAAAGCACTGCTATGTCAGTTTACATATACATATAAAAAATATAAGTGTTTACAAGCTCATTTAGCACTTTCAAAATTTCATAACACATTTATTGACTACAGGGTAGAAGTATAAGAGAGAAAGTATAAATAATTATTAACTAAAGAATCAGTAGCCTATTGAGGAACTTACTGTGAGTTTTTATGACTTTAGACAAAAATTAAATAATAAACCTTTACAAGTAAATACTTAGAGCTCAGCGGTTGGCTGGTCGCGCACAAGTCCGCAACGCACATATTTTGTTGCGAGAGTTCGTCTCTAAGCACTTTTTATTTTGCTTTTTATTTGGCTTTAAGTTAAGAATATCTCTTCTTTACTCTTATGACTTTAATAAATGATTGCTTAAATTTTTATATTTTTTTATTTTTTCAGTCCTAATAATAATATTACTTGGCTTTAAATTAACATGATTCTTGTTTTGCATGTGACAATTTGGCCAGATTATTGTATAAGTGACTCTGATAAAATATAGATAGCAAATACAAGCAAAAGTAAATAAAAGTCTAACGATAGAAAGAAAAAATAACACAACTTGCCTTTCAAATAATAGTCCATATGGTAAATCAAATTAATTTATCTTTTAATTCTTTATTTATAATATACCCTCTTTAATTCTTATAAAATATTTTATAAGAATTAGTGCAAAGCGAGTAAATAAGGCATATGACTGAACTAAACAGTAGATTTATACGACACATTATTTATGAAAAAATCGATTGTGACGGACGTGGTGGCGGACGGAGTGGTCTATTCCTTTTGAGGTTCGTAACCCTAAAAAATATATTTGTAAGGAAACTGAGTTTAATACATTATCCTAAATATATTAAGCTTCCTCTTCGTTTTTGAGGATTTTTGGGGACGTTTTGTTTGCATTTTTTATTTATTTATTTATTAGTTTGTTTGATAATTACATTAAAATTAAAAAAAAAACCATTTCAATTAAAGTTCCACTGAGATAATTTCTAGGATACAGATAAAAATGTAAAGCACTTTTTTTAATAAATATTTCCAACGAATCTTAAGGCAGTACCAAAATGATTGTGATCTAAGTTCACGTTTTTGCATATAAATTATTTTTATTTCGATCAAGGATGCTTTTGAGATGAAAACATTGCGTATTGTGTATTTCCTTTTGCCGTAATAATAAAAAATTAATTCGTTTCGTTTATTTATTCTCATGCTTAAAACACATTTTTGTTATATTAATCTCAAACTGGCTTATGTGGGGGCCGTAACATGGCGGTGAAAGAGAAAAAATATTTTATACCGAAATTTATTTACTTTTGGTAATACCAGGACTGAGAGAGTAAACATAAGTTTGTATGTATACGTGTACACAAGTGTCAAATCATTTAACCGTTTTTCTAATATTATGGTCTAATATACACACAGAATAAACCGTAAGTTTCAGCAGACATGCATAGTTATAGACTAGCGCGTCAACTGGAGTTTTGACGATAGAAATAATTACAACTCTAGTAATTTTAAAATTAATAAACTTATCATTTTACTACAGCTTCATGGAAAGAGAAGATCTTTCTATAAAAATTAATACCATTTTTTATTTTTTTGTAATGATATTTATTATGATTAAAAGTTTTCTTTGTGAAATATCTCGCCCATTTGGTCAGTACGTATATATTTAAGAGGACACAATACAAAATGCATTTTATGCCCCTTTTTTGCCTCTTTTTTATATAGATTGAGAAATTATCAGCATAAAAGTTTATTTATTTCATGATTATTTGCCAAATGGTTTCTTTTTTATCAACAATTTCTCACAAAACCCCCCATTTTCGAGCTCAGCGGCAGTTCTTGCCCTCCGATTTAGGCGGATCTTCTTGCGTGAATTACAAGTAATTTACTTAGTCAAATATGTCCTGTTCCTGCTGTTTTTTAAATGTGTACTTCAAATTTTCTTGAAATTGTTATTAATTATTTCTTAATAGGCGTGTGATCAAAAGTGAGTTAAATAACTGCCTTTCCTTTTTATTACTTATCTCATTACCACCCGTTTACCAGTAATATTTAATTAAGGTATCCTTCTTGGATTATTTTCAAAATTATTCAGTCTAAAATAATAAATATAAGACGTTGAGTGACTTCAGGTTTTATTTTAGCTTTCATCACATGATAGAAACAGCGGGAAAAACTTATAAGAGTGTGACGCATAAACTCTAAGAAAAATTAATATAATTATTCAAGTTTCATTCTTTCAGTATTTGGATATCTAGGAATTCAATCTTCAATTATAAATCCAAATTCCTAGTTCATGACTACCAATGCGCTTAATACTTTTTAATATCTACTACTTGTATATTTACTCCAATTGTCAATAAAGGTGGGAGCACTTGTAAGACCTACCCCATTTCTTAAGAGTTTTTTTCGGATATTGTTTCAGTTTTACGGAATATTAAATTTTAATTCATATCATTTGTGATATAGAAATAGACATTTATGTTTCAATTAACTTAAATAATAATTCGTGGCACTTGAGACGCGAGTTGTCGTTAACGTGGGATACATTAGGATCACTTTATAAATTATATTATTTTCGTAATTCAAAATATTTGCTAACCTAAAATATTAAAAGAATATAATTTGGCACTAGTGATAGTGTCACTGCGTGGAAATACTGTGGAAATGGTTTCAAGGTACAGTGTTAGGAATTACGATAAACCCACATATGTATAAAATTTATTTATAAATAATATCAGTTTTAATGTGATTGTTATAATTGGGTAAACTGTTAACATACTGGCGATTTCGATATCGTTAGTTACAATACGTCTAGTGCCATCTCTTGTCGGCAGCCGGAAACCCTATTGAAACATTACTATGAACATTATTGGAACAATATAAACATTTAAATATTATTATACTAAAACTATTTAGTATTTTTAAATACTTTTATTTTAATTACAGGAAAATAATTAAAAACCCTTCCAATATAAGTAGAAGTTGAACCGTCCTAGGGTTCTGTATACTTTTATGCATTTAAAACCATTTAATAGATAATATTTCTATTAAATTACTTACAAAATTTTAAGTGTCAGAAAGGAAAATATATTGTCTGTTATATTTTTCACAGGCACATGGATCAAAAAAATGTTTAATTCCACAAAGAATTAGAAATCACCGATGTTCAGATTTCTCCCTTTCCTTGTGCCCTCAGATCCGCTGACTGTATTATGCTGATATTCAAGATTGTAGGTCGACTAGAAGTACCCTATAAACTTGTGGAACTAACTAGCCTATAAACTTTATGGAACTACCCTATAAACTGTGAAAGTACCCTATAAGCTTTGATTA
The DNA here is from genome assembly GCA_039881145.1 of Druceiella hillmani. NCBI lineage: Eukaryota > Metazoa > Arthropoda > Insecta > Lepidoptera > Hepialidae > Druceiella > Druceiella hillmani. Next base: position 1,104,832 of record JAYKKI010000049.1, read on the forward strand.
AAGTGCAATTTCGTTCTGTTGCTTGAACCAACATACTTGCAATTTGTACAACAATGTAAGGCCACAGTCCTCAGTATACGATATCAATGTCAAATATTTAATTCCTAAGTTATTTCTAAGAAATGGACGGATAGTTAAGAATCGGATTCTGCAAGGATTCCATTTTTTTTAATTTTGAGAAATGGAATCCTAAAGAAAATAAAACGAAATTTTTTTCGGAATAATATAAGCAACAAAAGTCTTGCAGACTAACATTTCATAGTTTTCAACCTTCTTTAGAGATAATATCAAGAAGTACTTTTTTTAACCTGAGCAAGTTCAAGACATACTTTATTTAATACCTCATTAAAGTGTTTTTTTGATACGCGTACAAATGGCAAATAGACAAATAATTTAAAAAAAGGTTCATTTTGTATTTAGTTGAGGCTATTCAAAAAGATCTTTTTTGTGAAAACGGTTTTCCTTTAAATTTCCCATTCCCTTATATTACGATTAAATCATGTATAGTTATATATATATATATATATATATATATATATATATATATATATATATATATATATATATATATATATATATATATATATATATATATATATATATATATATATATATATATATATATATATATATGTGTGTGTGTGTGTATATCATCCCACATATTCAGAGAATCTAGTTATGATGCATGGAGTAGAAGAGTCTGTCTTTTTCTCAATTCGTTCACAGAGGTATTCTATTATTCCTACTTAAGTTATGACTCAGAATTATACTGTTTATTTATGTTTAATTGCATTAACTTATACATTTTATAATATCGCTTCTAGTCCTCTTTAATTAAAATTAATAGGTAACATAAATACGGTTTTAATTAAACAATTTTCAGTAAAGACAAATGGTTTAAATTTAGTTACCTAGGATACTAGTTATGACATACAGTATGCTGCAGTCTTTACAGCAGAGCAAACAATTAGTTTGTATCCATAACATGCTTATTCTTTGATTATATTAATATTATTTGTAGAATTTCTGAAATCTACAAGATGACTGAAATTAAACAAGGACCATTGAAAATATTGACAAAAAAGTGGCCTTTTATATACAGTTAACTACATTGAAAATATTTCCTTTACACCTCAAAAATGTCCATATGACAAAATGTCCATATGACCTTATTTATTTTTAATTGATTTTTAACCGATAAAATATATTTGCTTCTTTGTTATTTAATATATAATATAATAAATAATAATGGGTTTATTTGAAATGCGATTATCATTATTTTGAAATACGTATTTCATTCAACCAAAGAACAGCGTCTACATTTCCTTGGATTGTTAAAAGCATTTTTAGATTTATTTAAGCTGAATAATCGGATACCTATATATATATATATATATGTTCTTTCCCCAGTTATCTCGTATATAAATGCATACAAAAACGGTAAAGTAAAGAAGAAAAAATTGAATTTACATTATAAAGTATATAGTAGAAAAACTATAAAAGCCACGGCAGGGTTGGATTCTAATACCCTTAAACTGATATCCTTAAACCACAGTCTATAAAGTGTCCCATTCAATTTAATCAACTTGCTTGAAGACAGTGCTACTATTTTCCTTTTATAACTATGTTCTTACGTTTATTTAGTGAAGCCCATTATCAATTGTTTTATTTGTAACTGATTAGGGTTATTTTTATTTAATTCATACTAAGCAGCATCATTCAAATTCACTTCTATTTATTTATTTATCTACTTTAATGTATCTAATTGATACATATGGAGGACTTATTGCTACGTGAGCAATCTCTTACAGCCAACCATAACACCCGTCCAGCCCCGCTCGACGAACGGCCGGGAACCGAACCCGGGTCTCCACGGTGCGCCGCGTCGTCACAGGCCGTATGCCTTGTGATCAACCCAACACACCACGGCGACGACTTAACTTCTCAGTTAAGTTTTCCCTTAATTTGTTTTATATTTTATAATTTACTAAGTTTCTTTGCTTTTGTCACGAATAGAGAATAAACTATTTCATAAAAAAATACATCTAAATATTAAAGAAAATAAATTGTATCATTGACTGATAAACTTTCGACAATATTTATTTAAAGGTACATAATGTAGAAAAGAAGCAAGGGAAGCAACCCTTCTTCCAGTCATTCTGATTTCTTCGGCAGCAGTATTGTAGCGTCTCCATTATTTGAATTTATGACTCTTCTCTTTATATCTTGCCGATAGGTCGAAAATTTAATAAATATCTAGTTTAATCACCAGCTACTGAAACGTTTTGACTTATTTAATAAATCAGGCAGCGAAGTGATATTCCCTAAGTATTCCTTTATTTTACCATTACAGCCCACTATTGAAGTGGTACAAGTAATTTACTTAGTCAAATATGTGCTTTCACATCAACAGAATGGCTTAGTCAGGCTTATACAAGTATAAAAATTAGACTTGCCAAAATAAAAAAAGTTAAATACATATATATATATATATATATATATATATATATATATATATACATATTAGCGATGACAGAATTATGACAGAAGTATGAATAACATAATATTGATGGAAATTAATATATTATGTTATTGCGATTTCAAGATAATATGTTATTAAATAACGATACGCTTGGCTAACATGTTAAAATATTATGTTACGGCGGCATTGTCAAGCAGCGCCCGTACAATGGCTGTCGTCACTCGCTGAGTAAAGTGAGAGCGAGACAGCACGTTTCCTTTCGTCTTGCCCTTCGTTTCATATTTACCGAGTATCACCGAATGACACCGAACTTTACCGAAAGATTAATAATCTTTCATTAGAACGTTTTCAAATTCATACCTGTTATATCCCTACCTATTACCGATTGGAAAGAACGCATTATGTTATTAAGAACATTACGCTTAGTAACATATTAAAATATTATATTGCGTTATTGTGAAGGAGCGGACGTCATTCGTCGTCTGAATAAAAGGAGCAAGAAATAGCGCATTCCTTTTCTTAATGCAATTCATTGTTTTATATATTATTTGTTTTATGCTTTATTCTTTTGTTTCGTATTGACGGAACATTACCGAATGACATGGAATTTTTACGGAATGATAATAAACAATTAATTACTACAAAGTTCAAATCTATATTTGTTATTTGAATTTTGTTTATGTTATATTCATTCAGAATTCACTGTTGATCGCTAACTAACTGCAATTTCTATGCGTTATTATTTCATTTTGTTTAAATTATCGAACTAGGAAAATACTATGTGGTTCGAAATGTAATTGTTTCACCGTATTGGCCATTGCCTGACTTTCTTTTAACATAATTTAATCAAATATAGATTAAAATCGTCCACAAAAAATACCTATATTCTATCAAAAACCAAATTAAAATTTAACTACCGTTTCTCCAGTAGTATTTAATATAGATAGCGATTATAGTACGCATGTACTATACGTATTTTGTATACACACGCAAAAGGAAAATTAATTTCATGGAACATGTCGTTTAAGAACGTATTGAACAAATGTCAATAATGTCCAATAACATGTTATTTTTTAACAGGTATAATACTATGTTATTGATTAATGATGTTATTCATTATAATAGGTATGGGGAAATAACAGTTATTTCCATCTCTAATATATATATATATATATATATATATATATATATATATATATATATATATATATATTTATATATATTTATATATATATAAATGAGCAAAAATTAAATTGTTAAAAAGTACTTGTTGGCCAATGAATGAAAAATAATTTAATGAAAAGAAGAGAACCAGAATTTTGTATGTACATTTGATCTAAGAATCAAATATGCAATCAAGCACTCTAAGGCAAGAATATGCGCGGAAGTGTAAAGGAGTGAGTTATAAAAGGAAATTTAATCTGCACTTTATGAAATGTAATATTTATCGTCAATCATTTTTTTAAAACGATGTCGAGGGGTTCATGCTGAATAGGTATCTCAAAAAATATTAATATTGTGAGTATCTCAAAAAGAAAAACAAAGGAAAGGAAATAACTGAGTAAGATATATGGTATTTGAATTATTGAGAAATAAAACAACTCACATAAATTGAAGGCATATATAAAAAAATCATATTAACTTTAGATATTTTGTTCCAATAATATTAAAATTTATTAAAATGACCATCGTTTTTAAAGGGAATAATTATACAGATAGGGAAAACCTGAGTGCACCTTGAATAGGCCACCATTAGTATTATATATATATATATATATATATATGTATATATATATATATATATATATATATACTCATATGTATATAAGTATTATACAAATTTTTTCTCTTTCGGTTGGTTGCTCTTTATCTTATATACCGAATCAATATGATGTTACCGTCAAATTAAAATTTTGATCTACAATGATTAACACAACAAGTATTGAACTAATTATTCCAAAGTACAGCAGCCAGCGGAGGTAATTAGTTTCCCCAATTTTCGTCTTGTTGTGTTCAATAGGAAAAGTTTCACTCTGCCCTTTATTGAATGTTTATTTTAAGAATTCGTAAAGTAACCTCTCATAATTCAATATTCAATTCCGCCTACAGAAGGTCATCTCTTGTCTTTTTGACTTTAGTGAATATATTTAGGGTTAAAATAGAAGCAGTTATTTATATCGTGTTAATAGTTAAGCTTGTTTTTATGAGAAAACATTTCTTAAATTTTTAATTCATTTATGATCCCACATAAATATCAGGTCATTCATAAAAAGTAATGTTTCAAAATATTCGAGTCACATAATTGAAATAGCTATCGTTCGTACGTTTGTATTTTTTTCTTTTTTTCCTTGATGTATACAATGAGCGGTTACGGTGTTTTGTTAGGTAAATCATTGTCTTGCGAAGTTTTTCAATTCTGCCAGCAGATTTCTAATTCCTTGAGGGTTTACATTTTGTTCAAGAAGGAGAATGAGTTTTCTTCACAATTCCTATTTAACCAATTTTCAATTGGGGTTTCAATATATGTATGTTCAATCGAAATTTCCAAAGAATTTCATTACAGCACTTCCCATACTAGAATATTCACTGGACAGATCTGAGCCATCCGTTTATGGAAAGTTACTTTGTGGAATATTTGGTTATTATTCATGTATAATACCGATCGAAGAACACGGCTTTGAGTTTGAATCAGAATATACTGACTTTCTTCCATCTTTTGGACCAGAATATATTAACCTTCTTCTATTCTGACTCTTCATGTTAGTTTCTATGATATCACGAGGTGGAGGTGTAGGAAGATCGCCCTAGCCTAAATAAATCCAACCTTTATGAAATGCGTACTTCATATTATTTTTGGTTGATATTGAGTTTGAAGCGATTACAAAAGCGAGTAACTGTCAGGTGTCGAATGCGATGTGATATGAAGGAAGTTTATGTGGCGAATATTAAACGAATTTGATGATTGCGACCCGCCTTTTATTAACAAAAAGAGTGGCCAAAACTAAATACGGCAATACATAAAACATGAGACAGCGCACCGTAACAGAGACGAACGATCACTGAGCGAGACAGCGTACACCGTAGAAGCACCACGTCCGGCACCACTGGCTGAACAAAATGGTCACCTCGCTAACACGCTTCTCATTTTGCCGCCGATCGCCGAAGGATGTAGCGGTTTCCGCACGCCGCACTGACTGATGGCTCCACCGCTAGAACCGAAGCGTCGCGATGCGCTGACTCCAGCATGCTGGATTTATCCTTAATTACTATTATTTGGATTTATTACCTTAATTACTATTATTATTTACTTACGTAACTGTTATTTTGGATTGGTCGTATGTGTTGGGTTATATTATTTGAAATTGTCTATTGCACTCTACAATATGAAGCTATGGCTTATCCGTAGGTGAGGTAAGTGCAGTCACACGTTAATAAAATATCCTGTATTTTAACCTAGAATATGCTTCAGATATTAAAATAAAAGTTTAACCATAAAAACATTTGTTTTTCGAAAATTTACTGCATTTTGTCCAATATAGCGTCTACTTTTATCTCAAAAGGAAAAAGGAACCTTTATAAGATTACTCACGTAGCTCTCTGCATGTGCGTCACAGCAGATTTTCTCAGAAACAGATTCAATTAAAAGTTTGAAATTTGGTATAGTGACGGATTTTATTGACCCGTTATATTCTGCTGTAGCTATCTGAAACTTCAAGATGTTTCCATGGTAATTTTACAGTTAGCAAATCGATTTTTTTACGTTTATGTAATTACGAGATGTCGTTTGGGGGACTAGTTAAAAGAAACCAAAAATATTTTACTTACTATTTTAAGTTGCTTATCATCTGAGATATGGCCTAAAATTAAAAAAAAACATTAAATGGCAATTACATTCTTTCTCCTCCATTCCCAAAACTACTGAATAAAAAATCTTTTAAAAAAATGGAATTAGTAGAATCTTAGTAAAACTTGTGGTTAAAGGTTATTCTGGACCTTATAATTTTTGAAACATTCACGTCATTTTTATGCAGATGACAGCTGTTCTACACAATATATTAATGCGATGGAAAATAATATTAGCTTCCATTAATGGACTAACAGAAATAGTTTGTACTCTCAAATATTTAAACTTTTATATTTTTATTTAAACTTGTACGGAATCCTTATATTATAATAAATGGTCAAAGATTTAGAAAATTTTAAATAAATTATTGGGCAAAATATATTTGTAAAATAGAGATCTTATTAATATTTATACTAATATTAACAGTTCTTTTCATTGGTTTTAGGTATCTTGATACTTGAAATGGCAATGTGATTCGCTTATGTATTCCGAGTATTTATTAAAATTTATATACATATAGTATTTAGTGTAATACTGATGTGAATTAATTTGCATTTTCAAATGTAAGTATTTAGTGTTATATATATATATATATATATATATATATATATATATATATATATATATTACACTAAATACTTACATTTGAAAATGCAAATTAATTCACATCAGTCAATTTAATATAAACAAGTGTAAAAGATTAATTATTTTATTTGCTAAAAAATGAAAATTAATTTTAATGGATGATGCCAATAAATAAAGGACTGAAAAAGAAATAATAATTAAATAATAATATTTGTAATTATTATTATTGTTATTTTACTACTCTTATGATATATTCAATTTAATTATTTTAAAAACTTCAAACGAGTACGGTGACTTGTTAAATTCACTAAAACCATCTAAATAAAGTATATTTAATCATGAAATAAAAGAAAGTGCTAAACCTTTATTGTAATTTATTAATTTTAAGTATTTTTGTTCCGTCGTGCGCGCGCATCGTGAGCGACTTCATGCTGTCGATTTTTGCTGCTTCGTGCACGCGTATCAGAACCAACTTCATCCTGTTGATTTTTGTTGCACATCGTAAAATTTCACTTTAATTATTGTTTCATAACTCGCCTAAAGAAGTTAAACTTTAAAAAATTAGTATTGTTATTAATTATAATAATAATAACAATTATTAATATTAATCATTATTTTTATCCCAGTAAAGATTTACGTGCTGAATGAAGCTATTCTTGTATTATGCAAAAGAAGTATAACTTCTAACGCGCGTAAAATATACCTAGTGCTATGTTAATCATTAAATTGAAATAATCGATTCTTATTTGTTTTTACTTTACAAATGTTTAATAAAAAAGGCTATTTACCGCGCTCTATGTAACTGGATGAACTTAATATTTCTGAACAAATATTTTTCGATTTACAGTGTCGGCTAGGAATAAAATTATGATATTGGAAAAATTTGGTCGTTACATGCCACTCAAGATACTAAATAAATAAGAGAAAAAGATGTACTGTGTATATATATATATATATATATATATATATATATATATATATATATATATGATTATATATTGTGGCAACCCTCACATATTTCTTCTGGTTAGAATATTTTTGAAACTTTAGTTGTGATATAACAGTAAGTAAATGATTTCTTATTTGTGATATCGAGTGAGTTTTTTTAGTGCTAGTGGAATATGGTATTAGTATATGCCAAATGCCAACAACCAAGTCTAGTTATGATCATTTTAATACAGGAGAATAGACCCATCATTTCAGTGATATCAGATGATACGTCTCCAACCATATCGATGAATATGGAACAAAATGTGCCAACTCATTATCGAAGGAGCAAAATTCGAATTCCAGACGCATACCGTAGATAATTTAAGACAAAATTGTTGTCGTCGATTGCGAAAGTGCAGTGACAAAAGAAACTCACTTAACACGGAAACGGAAGATAAAATTTAAATACATTCTGAAACAAAATAAATTGTATTTTAATTACTACGTACGCGTGTTTGCAAAGTTTGCAATAGGCGTGCCAAGTTACCCAACTGACATTTGTTGTAAATGTTATAGGATGATAATTTAAACATTATTATGATTTCATGCAAAATTTAAACTTTAATTATTTTATAATCTAAGCGACAACTAAAAATAAGACGTTATCGGATTACATATGATTAATGGGGCAAGTATTTGAAATGACGAAGTTTTAATTTACATATTGAATATTCCTTTATTGCTTTTTAAAGAATATTGAAAAAGCTGTATATCCATAATATGACCAAACATAGTAAAGATTATATGTAGATGGAGAACACAGATTATATTGAAAAATGGAGAAAATTCCGCAGTGGAGGAATCATTCATAAAACCAATTGAAAAATGTTATACTTATGTTAATAAGGTATGGGTGAAAAATATGAAATAAAAGCGCACGTAAGTCTGCGGAAGTGCTATTTTTGGGATTTATAGAATGTATAAATAGCAAAAATTTGATGTACAAATAAAGCGATTCGTGAAGTTTTCATAATAACTCCGACCAAATTTTCCAGGAGGATAATGCGAAACATAATAAAAATAAGAAGCCACATCTAAGTACATCCATATCGGTACTACGTGTCAACAAAATGCATCAAAATTATTATTATGACTATAATTTTTTTCAAGGTCTTTTAGAGAAAATGGTTATTTGGGCGCACAGGCAGGATTTTTAAATCTTGTTAATACTACATTTAAATTTTACTGGCGAATTAAATTAATGAGTGGCACCATTTGTGATTAAATGATTTAAATGAAATAAACTGAATTTTATATTTATTTTTATTTGAAATTATCACTTTGAGTGTTGGTGAGCGACTACTTTCTGCACAGAATATATTGTACTCACAGTTTTCACTATCAGCGTTGGCGATCGGCTAGCTTTTTACATGGAATAAATTATAACTAGAAGTTGTTATCTTGAGTGTTGATGACCGACGAGCTATTACACAGATAATTTTGGTGTACAGGTAAATATTGTTCTCTAAGACGCTAAATTTCTATTAGTTAAAATTTGGTTATTGTATCGTGACGGGGTAGTCATTTGATGAAAACGTGAAGCGTGTAGTGCTACAGGAAACCCTTAGTTGCTTATCTGCACCTAATAATCGTCCACAGATCCTTTAGTTTAAAACTATGGAAAAACTTTATACATTTTCAAAACTTAATTTGTGTAAAAACTACATAATATTAGAAATTTAACTATTCGTTTGGGACTTGCGAGCTATAAAATAATTATGTTTACAAAACCCAGCAAACAAGGAAAATACATGTCATAAAATAATATTCGTTAAACGTTTAAACTATTGAGGAAGTACATGTTATAAAACAATGGTTTTAAAAATTGTTTAAATTAACACAAACGAGTATTGAAAATGACACTAATAAACACAAATTATTTGAATATGGTATGAAGATGACAATCTATATATATATACATATATATATATATATATATATATATATATATATATATGTGTGTGTGTGTGTGTGTGTGTGTGTGTAACAAGACTGTGTATGTACGTGCAAGATGCAGAAACTTTTAGATTAATTTAAGGAAACTTTGCAATTTGTTCTTTTAAAGCCTTAATCCACTTCTACAATTGAAATCATTTCACTATTCCTCATTTGAATTAAGCAGCTTACAAATAAATTACCATTTAATTATTTAACAGCGACATCTGTTTTTTTCTAAAAAACAATTGTAATAGTACTTTTATGCCACCCGTATAGACGATGGTATATATTTCATTTGTAATGTTCATCTTTACGGAGTTGACCGCAAAAAAGTAATCAGATACCGGCAACCAAGTTTTTGTATAGATAATTGTATAGAATGAATTTATATTCAATAATCTTAAACATGGCAATAATTATATTCTATCGGTGGTTTAATTTAATGCTCCCTTTTCCAACCTTTTTAGACATCCCACAAGAATACCAGTATCACCATCAAATAGCCTCCTTTGAATATGATTTCAATACATTAAGATTGTGTATGACGATTCACATATTGACTCACTAGGCATCCAAAACATAACTTGAGCTCTTTGCAATGATCCGAAGCTCTTATGAATGATCTACTATATATTACGATATTTAGTCTGACTCCAGACGTGTGCTCAAAACTTCCACAAATAGAATAAGAAATAACATGGCACATAGCTGACCTATTGTCGCCTGGTATGCTAATTTTCCTAGAGGATAACAGATAAAAAGGTCTGTAAACGCAGTTTCTTTCCATATAAACTATACCATAGTAGGTAGGAATGACTTATAATTCAGGACTCTTTATATAGTACAATAAATAAATCTAATTTCTTTAGAAATAAACCGATCGTACAAAAAAAACTTATGGAAATTTTCCAATTACATATCAAAAACTATTTTAAATTTTAAAATCAAATCACAATCATAGTTATAAATTTTCGTAAGTAACAAGAAAACTCATTTATGTAAATAAATCGGTAATGTATAGTAGCAATATAAAACAAAACTATAGCCAATTTATGTTAGGTTAAAAGCACTAAGTGGATGTTTAATCCTGAATGGATAAATATATAATTTATTCACAAACATAATATCAGGGATACTAACATTTAGGCACATATTAGGGATATTTAAAATATATTATCACTCAGGATTCCACCATTGTGTGGAAATGAGTTAAGGGGATTTGGATATAAGGTATGCAATGTTCGATAGTGCGGCTCAAAATTTGGTTGTGGATTACCGTACACCCAAATATTTTGAAATAATTTTATCTATTAAGTACCATAACATAAGAAATATGAATAATAGTATACTTTTATATTAATTTACAAGTGTATTTTAGTTTTATGGTAATAATCATGATCAAATATCTTTCCTCATTTCGGTCTCTTAGGATATATTATTTTCTTTCGTTACACATCAGTTAATAAATTCCTATAGATGCAATGTACGAATGTTTACGGTTTAAGAAATGTCCGTTTTTCCAACAACATATTAAGGTGAAGTGACTCATTTAACACCTTATTGACTCCTTTAACAACGAAAGAAATATTTTCATCTGTCTTTATATTTGGAAGTGCACCCAGTGTAGTGTGGTGTATATTGAGAATATTTATTGCCAACTTTTAGCCGGCGACATCGTTCTCGTGGGTTTCGATTAAGAAGATGGGAGTTGCTATTTAGATGTTATTTATTGTTATTTATTTATATGTCGCGGTACTAAAATCGTATTGTTCAACAAAAAAAGTAAGTTTCATCCTACATTAAAAATATTGTTTCTGGTGTTGTGATCAATATGACAATTAGGTCATCCCAGATTTACTATCCCAGATTCACTATCCCAGATTTTATAAAAACCTATCGTGCCTTTTACAACTGATTGAGTAAGAAAGACACTTTCACCACAAAACTGCACACATTATATAGCTTATATGTTACTCTGTTACACGAAATACGCACACACACATACACACAATGAATCTGGTGATGATTCGCTGCTTGATGCAGATAGGTAGCAAAATTTTTGCAACTACAGTATTGATAGTATGCATCATCTATTATATATTACCCCAGGTATTTTATTACCGCAGGAATTTATTACAAAAATATAAAAATCCAACAAAAAAAAATTTATAAAATATTCAAATTATCGGCAATCTACATAAAATAATTGTTAATAGCAATTTTGCCAGATGGATAAATTCCTGTCAAAAAGATATATGTTACGTATTTAATATATTTGGCGTTAATTTTGTAGAAATACATTGTTCACAATTAAATGAAACTACATGATGTAGTATTCTACTTTCTTTAATTTCTTTACCACGAGCTAGGTTTCGTTGTATTACAACGTCTTCAGGTAATGCAACTAAAATAAACTGTATCCGAAGTTATTTTTTATCTCAATAATTATATTATTTAAACAATATATTATTTTAACACGAAGACATTTGACGTAATAATTAGAGATAACGCTTCCGGCCTTACCTATTAGTTTAAAATAGATAGTTATCTAATTGCTCTATATCCTCTAGGTGTCTAAAAACGTAAATGAACCGAAGTTCTACAAAATAAACAAAAGATACTGTTTATATTATGAGAAAAATCTATCGTTAAGCTGATGCGGGAAAATAACTAAAAATAAATTTCATTTGGTTATTTCGTATTGTAGTATTCATTTGGTTATGTAGTATTAATGCAAAACAGTCGAAGTTGAAATTGGACAACTTTACTACTCTGCAAATAAACTCGTCTTGGGTTCTCTGAATCAGGCTTTACTTATTATGTGCCATAATTATTCATAAATTATAAAATTAACCACTTTCTGATTGTGCAAACAAGAGTTTCATTAAGACATAATCAAAAGTCATATAAGTTATTTCTGTAACTTTAAAGAGTCGACACCGTGTACATATTGCGATATTGCAATTCGTATGACAACAATTTTCCAGTTTTATCTGTAGACATCTAGAATCGTCTAAGTAAGTCTTTAGTACAACCCCGTTGTTTATTGTATTATACCTTAGAAATGTACTTAAAATTATGTGTAATATCGAATTAATCGTTAAAAGTTAGGTCTAATTTTGAAAAAACCAAACTTTGATGTGTAAGTGTCATTTATAAATAAGTTATAATTTTAAACATCGATACTTAGTGAAAATTTATTGTAAACATTTCTTGCTGTATCAATTTCTTTACACAGCGGTTCTTCTTTACCAGTTAAATTAATTGATTGTATAACAAGCCATTACCCGCAATTTCGTTCGTTTAAAAATGTATTTATGGCCAAAATTTTTATTTTAGAAAGTTCATGTTTTGCAGATTGTGATGCATTGCATTAGAATCATTGATGGAGATGCATTAGAATCACATATTAGAAATTTAATGAAATTTAAATATGTCATAAAATTAATTAAGACAGGATTCATTTTTCAGAAATTCAATCACAATAGGAAAAGTAAAATTAGTTATCTGATTATTTTATGTGTACGGACAAAATATACACCAAAGTGAATTTCATGGCTGTTATTTAGTCTATCATAAGAATTAAAACAAATAATCTCATTTTTATACTTTAACAGCAGATAGTGCAAACCACACATTCCTTTGATAATACCTGTCACAATACGCGTTCAACATTGATTACATTTGAAAAATTTTCCAACTTTCCAAGATACAATGGGGATAATATTGTATTACCAATCTATAACACAATTTAAAAGTAAGGAGAAGGAAGAGAGGATAGGTCGTTCAACTTTTGTGTAGTGTATACTTCTCAAGCTAAGCACACCTCTCAAGCTAAGCACACCTCTCAAGCTGAGCTAAAAGTGAGGGTCCTTGAGATAGTTGAGACGCCATCCGCTCACGTTTTATGACGATATGGCGGGATTTATATGATAAAAACAAATTTAATTTTTGTGGCGTTATAACTTTTTTCTAATACCTGACGTATTAAATAATTTGAGATGAAATACAACTTATAATGATATTGGTAGATTATTTTCACTTTATAATATTTTATTTTTTGCACAAAAACATTTTCAAGGTAGCTTGTGTGTTTCGGGAACTCCTTAGAATGAAACAGAATTCCAAACTTTGTTTCAAGTCCTCCACCGCTTCTGTCTTTATGTGCGCGATTTTCTAAGCAATTACAAAATTTATAGAATATATTTGGCGTTAATTTTGTAGAAATTCATTATTCACAATTAAATGAAACTACGTGATGTAGTATCATTTCCACTTTTTTTAATTTCTTTACCACGATCTAGGTTTAGTTGTATTACAACATCTTCAGGTGGGATATTAGCAAAGATAGTTCATTTAATTGTGGACAAAATTGATTGTTAAATAGATTGCACCAATGGACATATTAATAGTCGAAGAAGACTTATGAGTGTAATTTATAAACATTCTGCAAAACTGAGGAAAACCAACCTTCGCTTGGGTTTCTTAGCACACGAAATGTAAACATACAAATTTATATGAAAAAAAATGTATAGGACGAGTATTCACCTCAAATAGTGCCACAGAAAAATTGGTAACAGTATATTTATCGACTAAGGTTAACTCACCCGATCGAAAAACATGTCTTAATAATGGGTGTAACGAAATGCTTCAACTCGCGAGACTCTTTTAGAAAGGAAATAATTAATCTTTTTTGAATTAAGTTCTGTCTTTATGCATTTAATCTATACAAAATAAGCGTAACAAACGCGCGCTGCTCTTTAATACGTTCGTGAAGATGATTTACCACTAACTTGCCATTCAATTAAAACGGCTCAAGGTTCCTGCAAAACTGTATTTTTCGGTTACCACCAACAGAGCACAAGACCAAATGTTAAATATCCGTTTAATGTTCGATTCTATGCTACGTCAATTGTAATCAATTAAACATCATTATGACCTTACCCGTCATATGCAACATATAACTGTAATCTATTTGTTGTAGCATTTGGGGGAGAAGTACTTAACGTGATGTGTGAAGAAATATTTTAAATACTGTCCATATTTGAATTAAAGCGTACCCGTGCAACGCCAGGCCACGTAATTGGGATAAATTAAATATTTAAACAACTTAGTGATATTTTATAAAAGGTTTAGGTATATCACGAAATAAGCTTTGTGTAACAGGTTCACATGTAATTATTCGCATTATATAATGTTAACATATGATTTATTTTTTTAAAATAATTACCTTATTAAAAATAAATATACAATAACTAACATATAATCAATTGTGATTAAAAAAACGAGCAGCTCTGTAAAGTGAATTCCTGTATAGATAGTTTTGTATCCTACCCGGTAGAGCAGATTTTTGAAAGCTGTGACAGCAAGTATGACCACATCTAAGTTATTATGTGATCTATTAGTACTCTCAGCATATGTATTTCGTCCTCGGTGCGCTGCCTTGGCGATAAATTTTAGGATCAACACATTTTCCTAACTCAAATCATTCCGATTCTCTTCAATACTGTCAATATATCCCGCCGAAAGATTTACTCGGAACATCTGCGATTCTTTTTCACTTGAGGTTCATAATATCAAATCTATTTCAGAAATATTGATGATTTCCTTTTGAGCATATGAATATTTCAGTTCCACTTGAATAGTTCTTTATATCTTCAAATAGAACTACTTGGATTACGCTATTTACAAAATATGTTTAAATCCACAATCAACTAAAATTTGGGGTCGGTGCATGGTTTTGGTATTGTATTAGAATATTTCTTTACCTTAACTCTCCATACTCTTACCATGACCATCACACGAAGTTTACTCTAGCCTAATTCGACTCTCCAAACGAGGTACCTTTCAATTCCTTCTCTCCATTGCGACATTCATTACAATACAATTAGCCATAAAAGCTAAACCACTGAATTTCATAAGAAAAATCAACCAATTACGTAACTCTACAGACACGTTCCTGCGTCTTAATAGGTTTGACACAAATTTAGAGTTTTCGATTCTCTGTTACAAAAAGTTACAGAAAATTACTGGTACTTAAAAAGGCCATTGGGTATTAAACGTTATATTGAAGTAACAATATTGATTCTATTGACAGCACGAACTCATTGAATAACGAAAAGATGTTTTCAATTTAAAGCTTCTTTTCGTTTTGTATTTCCTTCAATATAAATTTAAGTAAAAATGTATTTACTTAAATTTATATTAAAGTAAAAATGTTTCCTGCTTCCTTGTTTCGGGTTTCCTGCAAATTTTATTTTATAGAAAATATTGGAAAATGGCAATAAAATCTAGACGAGACGTTTACATTTTATCGCTATTTATTGTCAGCTATTTTCCGTTGGAACTATGAAGCAATGCCACATTGTCGTCTGATGATGACTTCGTCTTATGAATGCGTTACAAAGGGAGACAGCCTTTTTGTGATATTTGTTATTTCTCATGAAATGTATCTCATTCGTCTGACGAGAGTAATAACTACAGTCTGGTACAAGATGAAGGCCCAGTTTCATTTTTACGTGTCTAGATTTATTTTCGTCGTCGCTTTGAAGCGCAAACTCTAATTTAAAACGTAATAATATACGAGTATGTAAAATGAACTTAAATCTGAATCACTGCTCTAGTCTCAATTTTTATTCTTTAGTTCGTCAGTCTGCGCTCTCAATTCTTACAGCGCGGGAGCCAATAATTGAATTCCAAGTTCCTCATAGAATATTCTACCGTAATAAAAGATAGCGAATTCCAAGTATTATCATGGTGACAGTCATTTGAATCTCTTCACTTATTTTTGAGTAATATTATGACTAGTAGACAAATAGACTAAAGATAAAAAATTAAAGATAATACAATTTTAATACAATTTAGCTTAGTTTCTGATACAACATTTTTAACAAAATTCGAACGAGTAATGTATGTCCAGATGGATAATTTCGTTGCGCAATGTAATATGTACATTGCGCCATCTATTGATATATATATATATATATATATACATATATATATATATATATATATATATATATATATATATATATATATACATATATATATATATATATATATATATATATATATATATATATATATATGTATATCTATATATACATTATACCTTTATTTAATTACTAAGCGTAGCAAGTAGCTAGCCACTTTTTTGCAGATATTATAATTTTTGAAAATATTAAATTCATATATTGTTTGATTGATTAAACTGAATGCCATGAATTTAAAATTGTTGCTATTTCAAATTGTTCCCTGTATTTTAACTAATTTGGTCACTCCAGTAAACTTTATCGAAGTGTTGATAAACACTACCACATTACATTGTTTTTCATATCACCTAAATTAGAACACCTTAAACGAGTATATATACAATGATGAATTTGATCAAGCTTATGATTATCTGACATTGCTCTTACGATAGTTCCAAGACCGAAGTTTCCAAACGACCGAGCATTTCCATTGATAATTAAATATGCAGTTAGGAAATATCTGGGAGTTTTTTCGACGTAATAACGCCAAAGTATGAGTAGAGATTAATTGACATATTGTTCTCTAAAGATCTATTATCAGTTTCTAATCGTATTTATATTATCGGTCCAGTATTGTAATAATTAATTAAGATGTGTTAATTAAATACTCTCTACGTGGTATGAACTGAGTATTTAATCATTTTATTTTTCCCAGTTTCATGTAGAGTTAGTAGCAAGCGTTCTGAAAAATTTAACTGAAAAATAAAAAAAACATGGCGTTTCAGTAGACTTATTATTAAGAATTCTATTAGAAAATTACTCTTGACTTTTATCCATAATATATTGAACTCACCGCGGAGAAATTGATGTCCTTCTGATTGAAATTTATATTCTAATGCATAACATATCGTGTTTTAAACAGACAGTTTTTGTAATTAGATTTTGTAATTAAAAATCTATAGTAACTCGTCACCTTTTGCTCTTTTAGTTAAATTTGGTCACGCAGCCGTGTTTTTAGTTGTTTTATTTTTATTATTGAATTGTATCCGTTATGCCACGACGTTTAATTCTCGAAATTGTGTTCTTTACGGCTTTTCATTATAAGAGATACGTAAAAATTATGACAAAGCTTGCACGGTGTCATAGAATTAAAAGTAAATATGTAACATAAATCAACACCTTTCTTACTCGTGTATGCAATTAATTTCCTCGAGTGGTCTTTCATACCACGGACATCATTTCATTTTTTATAACTGATCCATATCTATCTCTCATTTTCTGTGCCCAACAATCCAAAATAACACAAGAAAAATGAGAACCTTGTTCTGAAATAAAAAGAACGCCCAGAGATATCCACTCGAAACGATGTGCATCCTTACGTGTTTGGGCGGTCGGGTTCATCACGCGTTGAAGTGTCCTCTCGGTGAATTGCCTACGCGACAGGTGCTCTCTTGACTTGGGCGCGACCGACTGACTGAGCTGTAGTGATGTACTGGCGAACGCTTATTATTTATTTTCCTTATTACAATTCTTTCTAAGTTTAGTTTCTTGTCTGAAATCATAAATAACCTACAAATAAAACGGGTAATATAATATCAATTTATTCATAATTTGTTATCTTTCCTTTTCTGTCCTACGATAAATATCTACATCTTTATATATTCTTGGAATCTTGATGATGATAGGACACTCACAAATTGTTTGTGATATTAGGAATTTAATAATATTGGTCATCATTTTGATTTTGTTTCAACATCATACACCCTGGGCAAAGAATATTAACTATTACTGCGTAAAAAGCGACACTCACCTCCCCCCGTCAGTTTAAGGTCACCCGCAGATACCGGGTACTATTCGGGGTACGTGTTCGTAGGTTGCCGCTTGCTGCCTGCGCGTGTGATTTGTTCAATTTTGCGATGTTTGGTTGAGTTTAAATTGTGTAATTCAGTCTCGATTGATAACTATTTATAATAATTCAATATAACAGTCCGTTATTAAGCAGTATACGAGTTTCCAAAAAGCAATAAAATCACTAAAGATAGGAGATTGTTTTATCACCCTTTTTTTGTTAGTTGTAAATAATTTTGTTTTTTATCACCAACTTATTTGATTAGTACCTATAATTTCATGTCTACAAACATGTCACTGAGCAGTTTTAAATTTGAAACTGTTCTCAAAAGTCATAATTTCGTTTAAACGCGATGTGTTTGGAAAACGTATCCTTGTATTGTCGGCCATAAGGTTATTATATTTTCTATTAGGAGGTCTTTCACAAGAAGCAAATCTAATCAAGTCTAAAGCACAACGAAGACAATATTTCAGTATATCACATATATAAATAAACAACATTTTTAAATAGTTAAAGTTTTAAGGATCCACATTAAGTATTTTTTTTCAACTTCTATCTTAATATTATTATTATGAAATCACTTTCACACAATTAAATGTGTAATATAAAGTATTTATTTATGTAATTATATTTTTACAATCAGGTAATAATAAAGACGTGCGCCCCAATAAAAAGTTACTGCACCAACGTGCTATCGAGACAGTCATTCTATCGACGCTATTAGTTAGGAAGAGAAACATCTATGATGCTGACGTATAACATCAACTCGCTCGATTGCGCGAAATGATCGAGACCGATATGCAGTGATAGATATTCTTTATCTGAACGCTGTTATTAGCCCTACATTAATTTACGCGCACACACAAACAGATACGGATAGAAGAGTACGTATGTAGGAAAATTAAATCTGTTCGCTAGTATGTGGTCTCGGGAGTGTGCTGTGAGACCCCACACCGATTTTATAGGTACTTCATTCATTAAAATTTGTCGCGTTGCTTCATCGCCCTGAGATTATAAAGAAACTTACATGTAATATATATATATATATATATATATATATATATATATATATATATATATTCAGGGTGGAAAAAATATAGTGTATACACGGGTGTAGATTTAAAAAAAAGTACAAATAGGTTCCAAGATAACTTTTTTTATTTAATATGGGTGAGATATGCGCTTCTAAATTCCTAAAAAAGTATGTCCCTACTATATTTTTCAACTAACGTGTGCAAAAATTCTAAAAAAATTGAGGTAGTAGAACTTATATTAAATATTCAACGAAAATTAGTTTGAAAAACATATATTGTGAACAAGAAATGTTGTGAAGTTTTTGAGAAATGCGATATTTTCTGTATCGACTGCTGTAATAATTTTTTGTTTCTTATAATGTCTTTGAGAAATAAAAAGTCACGGTAAATGTAAAGGTCTAAATCGCTGATATGCACTTCTTTAGCAAACTTCTAGAAAAACTTGACCACTTCCAATTCACTAATTTTAAAAGCTAAATTTTGAAAGAGGAACTCGATCCTTTTGTACAATAATGTTTCTGAATGGAAATATTTTTTTGGCGAGTTTTAAAACGAAACATTTTGAATAATACTAATTTTTAACTAGATTTTAGCTTTCTTGGTTAATAGTTTTATTGTAGGTTTCTGCAGAATATTTCATTTTAACAACATCATTCACTTACTGTCTTTAATTAGTTTCAAATAATTTTAACTGCGTTCTTCACTAGTTTAAACTTGAAAATATTTTCGATGCCCTACCACATGTCGTACAAAATTTGATCTTTCTTGAGATGTATACTCAGTACTTCCATACGTATAGAAAGAAATAGCATGAATTAAATATAACCTATCATCTGTGTATAAATTATCATATAAAAATATAACTGACCATAGCCAAGGTGTAAAGACTCGGTTTTCCCGTTGGTGAAACGTTCCATAATGGTGGTTTTTATCAGACGCACCAACATTTTTATATTTGAATCAATCACTTTTGTTTATTAAAACCAGAGTAATTTTTGGTGTTTCAAATTAAAATAATAATTGAGCGATTATGAAAACGAAATTAATTTTCAAAAGTCAAAGTTTTCGAATAAAATTGCTACTGCGGTTTTAAAGCGTCGTTAGTAACAAAACAAATGAGAACATGAAAAAATATATGTAGAAATATTGAAAGAAAACTAAATCAATATCAAAAAAATCATAGCCGCATCCATATCGAATAGTAATGTAACGAAAACATATAACCAGAAAAAATATACCTGGACATGGAAATATCTGGTTTATTTATTTATTGAATACTTTTTCTTATCAAGCTTTTAGCCAATTATGCGTATAAAATAACAAATTCATCCTAGTAGTATGGGTGAAACTTGTTCGTAGGATATCATTTCTTTTTTGGAATTCTAGCCAACCTATTCCCTATTTTTAATTCCGTTTTTCTTCGCTAAATACTCTACATTAAATTTACATTTCATTAAATTTGAAGGTTCCAAGCACTTCTGAAAGTTAGTTGTTTAGGTCTTCATGATGTTAGTGCGTAAGCGAGTGAACAAGCTATGAAATCGACGACATTTTATATAAAATATGTTAGGAAGTGCTACAGACATTAATTTAAAATACGGAAAGTGTTACATTCATCTCCATACGCTTAATGCAATATTTTCATCATTCGCTAGGCCTGAGTTATGCGGATGTCAAAATGGCTGCGAAATGTTTAGAATAATGTGTAAGCATCCGATAGCGAGGTTCGGAACTTGGTATCTTATGCGTCAAGTTTTTTTTAATGATTGTATTTGAAGACAACATGAAGGAGATTAAAACTAATTTAAAGTATAAAATTAACAAAAGGAGTAAAAACTGTCCTTAAAATAAAAATATATTAATATTGAAAAACTAGAACTAAAGTAAAAATAATGATAACGGGCTTCATATTAAATTATCTGAAATCTTAACATTATTTTAAAAGGAAAATTATTTTAAGTTTGTGGCTGCTAATGGATGACGAGATGAAATGAGTAATAAAAGCAATATCATGTTAAAGTTTTATTACAAAATCTTTAAATATTTCATGCTTATAGGTCTCCAAACTTCGTTCCGACAGATCAACCAAATATCTAATATTATTTATTAAAGACTTGCTAATATTATAACATAATGACGTTACTTCATTTATAATTGAATATCAATGTTCCAAAAGTTATTATTGGATGTCGATTAACTCAATTTTGAGATACCCGCTTTATAAAAATATTTATTTAAAGAATTTAATAAATTCAAAGGTACAAAATGTAAAAAGCTCAGCGGGATACTTTACACTTCACAAGGCGAATAAACCGAGAGTCAATGGGAATTAATTGGTTTTAAGGTAGTTCTCCTGTAAATCGCGCTGTAGATAAAATTCGCCGAATTCTTGATATATTATTTAAATATCCAACTTATTTTAAAAATTAAAAATTATTTATTGTTTAGTTTCGATAGAAACTGCTCTCAAAAATTGTACAATAAACGATACTGGAAAAGTAATTATTTCACCACAATTTTAACTTTATTTAAAAAACCAGTCGAGTGATTTGTATATAAAACTAAGTCAATGTAAAATAATGTAATAAAAATATTTAAAAAAAATTACTGTTTAGTTTTGGTAAATGTTGCTCTCAAAAATTGTACAATCAACATTACAGGTGCATATAAGAGTAGTAATTTCACAACACTTTAAAAAACGCGTCTAGCGATTTGTCTGAAAACTAATTAAATGTAAAATGGATCGTCAATATTTAAGAAAAAAAAATCGTTTACCGTTTAGATATCTTTACTAAAACGGTAACGGTAGATAATAAAACCGTTACCTCTCAAAATACAGCTCTCAAAAATTTTACAATTAACATTACAAAAAAAGTAGTAATTTCAATACACTTAACTTTTTGTATAACCGCGTCGAGCGATTTGTCTACAAAACTAAATCAATATAAAATGATACCATTAAAATTTCTAGAAAAATATATTAACCGTTTAGTTTTGAAAAGGCAGGTATTTCACCGTACTTCCTTTATTTAGAAAACGCAAATTTTTTTTTTTACTTACTGCCACAATGATGTTATATTAACGGTTTAGAAAAAAAATTGTTTCCTTTAAACAATTTTATATCAATTTTTGTTCTTACTGTCCTACGACAAATGCCTTAATCATGCATTTCGTTAATGCCGATATACATTATTGTCCATAAAACATTTGCGATTACCAAAGGCCCACATTTCAATTAGAAGATGGATAAGCAAAGTAACTTTCTGGAGACCAAAATAAAATATAAATGGGGTGGAATGATCTACAAAAAGATAGATCGATGACGTTGAAATAATAGCATGCAACAATGCATGGAAATACCTACAGAGAGGCATGGTATAAAATAAAAAAGTTCTCTAATAAACGAAAGCTATAAAGGTAAAAAAAACACAAAAAAATTCAGAGCACCAAAGCTGTCTCAAGAGATGTTAATTCGTATTACCATAGTTTTGAAATAAAACGTGTTAGTATTAAAATATGGGCAGAAATGCAATTTAGCTCTAATGAAAGTATGACAATCGCATTGTTATGACATGAAAGAATATATAGCCCAGCCTAAACTGCCAATAATAGAATTTTGAATGGGTGTTGATCACGAAATTCCTCCCCAGAGGTTCCCTTCGGGGGAGAATCTGAGAATCTGTGATCAACACCCTCTATAGGGGTAATAAACGTTATATAGGAAAAATATTACTATTGTAAATTTTTACATGAAACTTGATGTCAATGCTCTTCAATACATATGGAACACGTATTTCATCATTCTCCAAGATTCAGCTCCTAAGGGGATGAAAAATTGTATTTAATTTTGTGTGGGAAAATACTTCAAATTTAAATTTTTACCTGAATTTTCCTGTTAATACTCTTCATTATAAAAAATAAAACAGGTATTTAAGCATTTTTCGACATTCATTTTCTAAGGGGGTGAAAACTGTTGTCTAAGTTTGTATGGAAAAAATATTTCTATTGTAATTTTTTATGTGAAACTTGTTATTAATAATCTTCAATACAAATAATGCAACGTATTTTTCCAATTCAACCTCTAAGGGGGTGAAAAGTGTTAGCTAAATTTGTATGCGAAAAATATTTCTAGTGTAAAATTTTATATGAATCTTAGTTTTAACGCTCTTCAGCATAAATAATGAAACATGTTCTTATGAATTTTTTGAGATTCTACACCTATGGGATGAAAAGAGACGGCTAATGTTTTACGCGAAAAAAATATTTTTATGTAATTTTTACTTAAAACTTGGTATTAATGCTTCTCTATAAAAATATTAAAACAGATATCTAAGCATTTTCTGAGATTTAACCCTTATGGGGTGAGCTAAATTTGTAAGGGAACAATATTTTTATGGTAATTTGTAATTTGTAATAGCCGGTCAGTTTCGTGTTGCTTACTTATAAAGTAAATATGGAAGAAACAAAGAAAACCGTATTGCAGTAATCACCTTACACAAACATAACAAGACACCGATACAAATATTCCAAACGCTAAAACCGTCAGAAATTTCTAAAAGTCTTTGTCATATTTTAGTCACCAGAGCGAAAGCATTGTTGCAGTGATAGGCGAACAACGATCACGGTCAAATCTTGTTTACCGACGAAACAATTTTGACTGTTGAAGAAAAATTTAATCGCTAAACCCATAGGGTGTACGCACGTAATTCGAAGGAAGCCGCTGAAAAGGCGGAACGAGGCTATAATTTAGCTTCTGTGATGGTTTGGTGGGGGGTGTCCTACGGAGGCGTGACAGAGCTTCATTTTTGAGAAGAAGGTGTAGAAACGCGAGCACTTAATTATCAAAATTATGTTTCGGAGTAGGTTGTGAAACCATTAATTAATACATTTTTCACCAGCAAACACTGAATATTCCAGCAAGACTCCGCGCCTGATAGAAATATTGTGACTTTAAAAACTGATTTAATAAAAAACAGCAGCCTCTCTACTTTTGGAAGATGTGCGTGCTGTGAAAGACGAGTAGCCGGATCGTTTAAAAAAATGTAAAAAGGCAAAAGGTGAATACATTGAATACATTTTACTCTTTTTACAATCCTAAATATATATGTAATAAAAGATATATTTTGAGTGATTATATATATATTTATATATATATATATATATATATATATATATATATATATATATATATATATACATAAAATTCATAATGTCTATTTACACGATCCTTTTCGCTTTTTTATTTTTTTTAATCTTTTGGGATTCTCTTTTTATGTCAATTCCTGTTTGTATTTATAATCACTCTATTCGGACTTACTTATTAAATTTTTGAACTTTTTGTTATTTTTTTTTTGTGTTTTTATTCATTTTACTCAATCAATTTTTGTACCTTCCGGATTTTTTTTTTGACTATCCATTAATGTTTGTGTTTGTAATCTCTCTTAGTGTGGTCCTTTTTGAGGTTTTAATTTTTTATATATTATAAGTGTATTTTTTTATCAATTCGTGATTAATGTTGTTAAGAAAATCAATAAAGTTGAAAATACTTCAATGGAAAATTATGTTTTTGAAAAATAGATCCCAATTTTCTAAATAATTTTTTTTAAATAAAATAAGTACAATTAGAAATTATTTTTGTCAAATATATCATTTCTGAAGTATATTTTTTCATAAAATATCCAATATATAATAAATATACATTATAAAAAAATTACTGGAAATTTCATAATAAAATGAAAAGATGACACTGGTTTTTATATTAAAAAGGACATAACGAATTAAAAATTTAGAAACAGCATAATATTTTCTAGTTTGTAAAATTTTTTATATCTGAATTAAAATGGCTTAAAAATTCAATAAATTTTCACAATTGTATAAATTTTCAATTTTAACTTACACGATTGTTTTAATTTACTTTTATTCATTTGTGTATGTTAAATGTGAAATATGTAATGTTTATTGTGAAATTAGTAAAAAAAAATGTTGAGTCAGTAAACAAAATTTGAAGAAAATTTCCGAAATTAAACTTTTTCAAACCGCTTTTTTTTGTAATAAATAATAGCGGAGAATTTTTTTTTTAGAATATGACGTTTTAAATATATATTTTTTCAAGTCAAATCGAAAAAAAATTCAATATTTTATTGGCACTGAACTACATTTGTTCCGAAACATGTATAATATTAATGTTATATATCCGCAAATGAAATATTCCGCCTCATTTTTCTAGTTTGGTTTCTCAATATGCTTTCTGCACCAATTTATGACACATTTTTGCATTTTATTTTTCCATGTTATCACATGAACAACGTATATACAACTGTTATATCACTTTTTAAAGAAGTTGTTCATAGTTAGGATTCAACCAGCACGCGACATGCGGATTTGTATAAATATTGCACGTCCAGTTGTTGTCCGGTCCATGTTTATCCCTATGGAGTACATCTAGTGGAATATTATGCAGTATTTCATTAAAGGAAATAAAATAAATATCTTCACCTAGCAATGAATTGTGTTGGTACATTTTTATGACTTATGTAAATAAAACGAACAAAACCTCTATTTATAGCCCAAATATAACTAAACAATATGTTAAACGTTTAAGCATTATGTTTTTTTGTTTAAGATCCTCACATTTTTATAATTAAAATGTATAATTCTATTTTCGTTACCAATTATTTTTGCATTCGGAGTTTCTTTGGTTATGGAGTCCGTAACTATTTGTAAGATAAGTTTGGTTATTGCGCAGATGTTTTTATTATATTTTACTTATTTATAAAAAAAACATGTCTAATTAACAAATTACATCGAAACCCTAGACATCCAAGTACTAAATTTAGGTACAACAGTTTACATTACAAAATTTACATAAATAATAATTAATAAAACAAGAAAACACGCGCATGAAATCAAATTAATTCTAAAACTAATTACATAACGTGAACTACAAAGCAACTCCATAATCACATTTCTAAAGCGGTCAATGGAGCAGAAAAAATATTAAGATATGTAGATTCTATCCAATACCGCATTAATCTACATAAGTGCGTGAAAATGTAGTGACCGCAACAGGATATTCGTGCACGCTCTAGGCAGATAAAGTAAACTATGACTTCATCCTCTCACGTACGAGTCAGGAGCATAAATAATCAAGAGCACATGCGTACGCATTCACTCGTTAAAGCACACGCATGCGCATTCGTATATATATGCACACGGACACGCTCACGTATATACATGCGCATACACGCACGCATACACATACACACACAAATGCACTCACATATAAACACAAAAAATACGACAGAAAAGTTTTTGTTTCTTAATAAATAGTAACTGGGCATAAGTATTTATATTTATGAATACTTTTAAATCTGAAGTCTTCCCATTTAAAAAATAACATATTTAGGTTATACCGGTGTAGGGAACTTTCACGTGTAGATTATACGGGTGCCAGGATTATTAAGAAGGAATATATTATTTGCTTCTAGCTTGCAAAAAATTTATGTCGCACTACTTTCATGAAAGTAATTATGTTCAAAAATATAAAAGTTGTTTTTACCTATTCAACTCGATTTGTTGCAAAAAAATATCGGATGAAGCAATATTTCCCAGTAAATCTTTTAATCCCAGAAATATATTTATCCCGACTTTGTCAGAAACATAAAAATTAGATAAATTACCTTTCGGAAAATTAAATAATTTCAGTTGAATTCTGCAAAGATGTCATTATTATTTTCGAAGAAAAATGCTCCAAGCCTGTCTATGACACTCTATTATCAAAAATAACGAGACCTTTCGGTTAATCGTTTTTAACTACCAATATTAAAAAGTTATTTTATTATTTTGCACTACAATGACACAAAGTCAAAGTATGACAGAATCAGTAAAGCTGATTTTAGATAAGTTTGTTTAATTTATTTCATTGCAAAGTTTGAACTTGTTCATTGATGTGTATCATTGAATTATCCTATTAAATACGTTTTACTTATTGGGTTTTCTTAGTGAAAGTTATTATTTGCAAATTTTTGTAATTTTCAGCTTATTTCAATTACTAAATTTAACTCTTGACATCTTTATAGAAAGTGGAGAGTCGAGTATTTTTTTCTTACGTCATTTTATGAGCAGAAATTGAACAGATGAGACTAAATTGTTTATTTACTTATTCCTGCTATCCTGGTTCTATAAACACGCACGAAGCATTTCAAGTGCGATCTCTGCTACAGAAGTACAACGCCTCGTTCCGGTTCGCATCACCGACGGCATTACCCTATCTTAGTGCCGAAACAAATTTACTATCGAAGAGTAAAGTAAGCATCTCAGTGTTAATTGGTTTGAATGTGTGCCCGCACCAAAATATCAAGGACACCTCAATCTTCTCTTCGGAATCTCAGATATTGTAAACTTTTAAAGCTTGGCATTACGGACGAAACAAATCGGGAAAAACCTTAACAGAATACTCTATTAATAGTTAGATGCAATTATATAGCACTGTGGTATTGTTACTTACACCATATATATGTATATACCAGATATACCGGTTCACACTGTATTTGCCTGTGTATAAAGACAAGACAAAGAGTTTTTATAAGCGATTGGCAGTTTCAGAAGCTTTCTGGTCCTCATAATATTGGCGTTTTAAAATTGGAATTGCAATAAATTGATGTCTAAATACAAGTACGCATAAATTGATTTGGTTATTTTGTCAGTTAAAATTGGCCGTGTCCACCGCTCATTCGTATATATTAAAGAATACATCAAAATTAATCATCTGAATAAATTCTCGTGGAGTCTATTAATTTGAAACGAAAGAATTGGAAAGGGTATTTTTTTGCATATTTGATATTATGGTGATAGGCTAGACTGCTGTAAATGTTTCCAAACTCAGGCTGAATTCAAACATGACGGGTTTACAATTAAACAACTTTTAGCTTTCCGAACCTCAAAAAATTAGAACCTTATTAAGATGTGTATGTCTGTCCAACAATAACATCCGTTTTTTTTCGAAAACTGCTGGAGGAAGAAACTTGAAATTCTGCATAGTAATTAAGTTGATTTACCCGCATATATGTATATATATATATATATATATATATATATATATATATATATATATGTGTGTGTGTATATATATATATATTTATATATATACATATATATATATATATATATATATATCTATATATATATATATATATATATATATATATATATATATATATATATATATTTGTTTACTTACATATACACACAAACCCCAATATCATACATAGTGGCATGCACCCACGGCTATCCCAGAGTCATCACCGTAGCCACTTTAATTGAATTGATTTTATTATCTTTTTGAAAATAAATTTTTTAAACAGTTTTTTACAACGTAGGTTTCCTTAAATTCGAAGAAAAATCACGCCTGTGTCAATTATTGAGAGATATATTTTCATGTTTCATTCAGCTCTTCGGTCGTAGGGATTCAGTTTTTTAACTTTTATTTTAATTAATTTTATGATTTATAAACCATTGAGATGTATTTTTAAATTACTATAAGTTTATGCAGGTTCAAAGGTCGCGGATACGGTAGAGTTTTGAAGAGCCAAAGATTAAATCTGGCGGTCTCCTTGTTTCACTGAACATTTTACATAAAATAAATATGTATATATGAGCGATGATATTCAAAAGATTGATGTAATATTGAAAAGGTAGCCCATATTTAAGCAAGGATTTTAAACTATAAGTACAGTACAATGTATAATGATCGATAAATATGTATGTTCTAATTATTTTTGATACTTTAAAATTAAAGGCAACATTCTTACTTCTTTTATTTATTTCTTTGATCCATTTTCACACTCTAACGTACAGGATTATTACATTTGGTAGCCTTATTGCTATAAGAACCATCTGTAATAGCCAACTAGAATATCAGTATAGGGCCGCCTGACTAATTTTAATTGAACCACCGATGGCATGATCATGCTGTTTGACGGTGCGATGCATCAAAGTGAGCATATCATCATAATGGCGACGACACGATTTTTTTAAGACCTTCAGAAATTATGATGGAATATTTAAAAAAAGTCGCCTCATTAACTCATTCAAAAGATGAGAAAATATTTTTGATCTAATTTCATATTTAGTGGTGCCCTTAATGTTATGAAGCGATCAGGGTGTTACATTGTGAAAGTTTGAAAGATTGTGATCTAATAACTCTACAACGAAGCACCGAATCGCTATGGAATTTAGCGTTCATATATTTCAAGTAGCTCAGTAACAAAAAGACTGGGTGGGTATTATTCCCGGCACACACATAGAATATTACTACCCAGGAAAGGTAGTTTAGATGTTTATATTCATATGTAAATGACTAAACAAATTTTCACAAAACTTGTCACGGACAGAGTTCATGATTAAAACTGACATACTTTTAACTGATTATTCCATTAGGGTAAAATTTGGGACTTTTGTTCAATAATAAAATGTTAATGCGACTATAACAACAAACGGCTCAATGTAAATATAAAAAGTATTACATTATATGGACTATGGATGGAATAAATAAAGCATTACCTTTAGGTAGCAGGGGGTCATTACATAAATAAGCCTGGTAAAATATGATAGCCGTAAATAATTCTGTAGATGGAAATGAAAATGTATTTTAAAGTACAGAAAAAGCAAATATTTTTGCTCAACTCATAACTTAAAAAAAACTAACTAAAAAATTTTACGTTGCATGTTTTTATTATTTTAATAGTTTACATAAAACAGACGGACAGAGCTAAGTATATTTTTACACTGATTGTAAAACTAAGTTCACAAAGGATGGACCTTCCATATTTCGAAATTTTTATTAAAAAATCAGAATTTAATTGACTCTTATAAAAGCAAAATTAATTAACATATTTCCGAATTTTTTTAACAGAAACATTAAATCTTTTAATATTATATAAAGAAAAATAAATATGGAATTATAACAAATGTATAAGTAGAATGAATATAAACAAGGTCTACTACGATACATTAGTGTAAATACGCTGTACAAATAAATAAGGGAGTAGTCTGAGTACTTTTCTAGACAAGCCATTCCTTTTTTTTAATATATTTTTATTTTAATATTTCTGATAAGTGTTTTGTAATCATCTGTCGGAAAACAAGTATGATATCCCGTGTTTACTATTGATTTTTGAAAGCTGAAAGCTTTCATAAGGAAGCTCGTAAACATTTTCTTAGAGAGTAATAAATGTTTTTTATAGTAAGCAATTGTCGAAAACCCATTTTATCAGAATTTAATTTCTCTTAGTGGTTTGAAATTTATTTCCAGCTGTTGATTCGCCGAACTCTGTAAGCTTTGGAGGAAATTATATTTTTTAATGTGACGCAAAAACGTTAGAGATGAAAAAACTATCCATTTCCTGTATATTATTACATATTTATAATAAGAAGTAAATCATAGCCTGAGAAATATTTTTGTTTTTTTGCAAGTGTTATGTCGTAACAGGAAAACGACTCTAGGATAATTGGATTTAATTTAGTGAAGCAATATCGATTCAAAAAATAATTAATTAACAAGCACTAACTGCACTTCGTACAGTCGTATCGAAAATTATGTATTATTTAAAGCTTTTAATAGCGATACTATTTTAATATTTTAATTGCGAGTTGAATTTTAATCCTGGATTTTTTGTTTATTAATTATAGATTTTAATTTTATGTACTATACGTTTATTTCGGTATAACCCTGCTCCGATTTAAATAGATTCGAACGCTTACTTTGCTCTCGAATTCTACTAAATTTCATTATTTCAACCTCAATTTCTCACTTTGGCGTCGAATATAATTAAATATGATTAATTCACATTAAAAAGCATACTTTGTTCTCCAACCTAATTAAAACTAATTATTTTAGATTAGAGAGCTTACTTTGCCCCCGAATCTAATTAAATCTGGCTAATTCAAATTGGAGAGTTTATTTTAATCTCAAATCTCTTTAAATTCAAATAATTGAATCTGTTTGATTCCAATGCAAAGCTTACTTTATTTTCCAACACATTTTCCACACCAAAGTTTCTCCATTTTCAATGATTTTGACTAAGATTTAATAACTTTCCTGTTAAATGACTTAATATTGCATCTTTTTTTGAAGGTCATTGTATCAAAACCTCGGGTAGTCATTTTTGCGTGGCTTTTTGTAATTAAAATAGTAGTATAGAAATAATTTTAAAAGGCTCATTTCAAGATGTGCGTGAGTTTATTAATAATATTGAAAAAAAAATTGCTTCGTATACATTTTTAAATTTCACAATATTATTTTACTTAAAATTGATGAAATTATTGATACATCAGTGACAATTGCTGATACATCAAAAATATATTATAGGCGCAATTGTGAAAATAGCGTTTTGGTAGAAATGCTGTAAACAGTATACAATTATATAAATAATCCTCCGATAGAAAGAACCTTAAAAACATCTCCAAACATTTTTCGTTTTTGTTTGCTCTTTCTTACTTCTGTAAACTGCAAAACTTCAAGCTTTTTTTAACGTTAAGCTCGGTGGATAGGTTTTCCACATAATACAATAGCATAACGGTATTACGGCAGTGTTGGTATTAAAAATCATTCAATTTACTAAGTACGCACATTCATTAAAATTTTTGGATCCCGTTATAGAGAAGCAATATTAAATAAAAATCGTTGATAGAGAAATTATGGCAAAAAACGATACAGAAGTTCGAAAAGACGTCGAATAAAATATTTGATTCGAGGGTAACTGAAGTGTATATTAAAAAAATGCATAAGTCATCGAGTATCTGACAACTATTCGATAAAACTCAGTACTAAGTTTGTCGTCAAAGCGCTCGAATAAATTGATATTTGAAAAATTAACTTCTCAAAAGGAAAAGTTCTTTAACAAGTGACATTCTGTTCGAGGGATGAAAAGCAGCCGCAAAAACATAAACAGTGTTAAGGACAGTTTATACCGACTATATTAATGGTGGCTATTTGTTCTAATTTCAATTGAAAAAAGAATAATTTTTTCTGCATATTTTTGAAGGAAAGCTTGCAATTATTTCTTATAATTTAACTGTCGTAAGTTTTTCCAGACTTTTAGTTGAATTATAATAGAAATGCTTTTAGTTAAGTAACATCAGAATTAAGGGAACATAAACTATTGGAAATTATTGACAATAGGATTAACAAGTAATCATTCAAATTTAAAGGAAAGATTTGTTACACAATTTATTATTATATTGTAGATTAGATTGATACCAAACAGGTTGAATATGATATTGTTTCTAGGGCTGTACGAGTGGTAACATTGAAAGGTTTTCGAGCATTCAATGAAACTAACCAGCAAGTTTGTAATTTGTTTATTGTTTCTGAAAATGTGGCATTCCAAGCATCGTTTCATTCAATGAAACAGCTTAGTGAAGTGAATTTTTGAACATTTCTTGGACATCCTTTCCATGGCTTTTTCGAAGGTAGTCACCAAATTTTTCAGAATTATGTTTCTCGCAACTAATCTTTTATTCCGGAGGATAAATAAAAATCACGTAGTATGGTGGTGGGTTTTTTGGTGGACGATACCCGAAATAATCAAACATTCGGTCATTCGTCTGATTGAGTGTGCAGATGTGTCGTCATGATGAAGGAGAATTCCTTTGTGTGGGTGTTGCTCTGGAACTTTTTTTAGAATAACAAACAAATAGTTGCTAGTTTACCAGTCATCAGTGACTACAGTATTGATTGGTATCAAAAACAGCTGACAAATTCAAGCAAATTATCCGAATTAATTACCGAAGAGTTCTTTTTTCTAAATTTGAGTTTGCTTTTTTGCCATTATTATAATTGGCCACTCTTAAGAATTTTAAATGCCACCCTCGTAGTAACTTCTGTAGAATTACATACTATCTTCAATTTTATCAAACTGAATTCTATAATATAACGCAAAATAAAAAAAGATAAGCCTAACTGAAATACCAACTGAGTTGTAATTCCACTGATAGTCCTAGTCGAGTCAAGAGAAATATATATACATTTAAATATGTTTAAATATTAATTACTACGAGGATTTTCATCACCTGATACGCGGTAGAGACTAAGCGTAGAGAATTTGAAGGTTATCAGTTGGGAATTGTAGAAGCCTCTAAAGAGTACACAGACAAACACAAATACAAACATATGCAAATTATATCGGCCCCGCTTAAGTCTCCCTGCAAAATCTTATATTTGTATTGCCTGTGGTCTATTAATTTAATCATATTCCATTTGAATTGACCCGTATTTTCCCGATTTTCATTTCACCTCGTAGGTTTCATCAACTGCATTAAGGTCCGACCTGAAGGTTGTTTTGAGGCAAAAAGTCTGTACAGGGACGATGAATACGTAACTAGATTAGGCAAGCAACCGTGATGACGTATGACGAGTTAACTGGTCAACTGATCGTTGAAGCGTAAGAGATGAAAATAAATGTTGAAATAATGGGAATTTCTTTGAGGAGAAACAGTTAATGAACAGAGAAACAGTCAATGAAGTCTTTCATATTTTACGGCTTCGTTTA
The DNA here is from genome assembly GCA_039881145.1 of Druceiella hillmani. NCBI lineage: Eukaryota > Metazoa > Arthropoda > Insecta > Lepidoptera > Hepialidae > Druceiella > Druceiella hillmani. The sequence continues at coordinate 1,139,074 of JAYKKI010000049.1, forward strand.
TCCCATAATATCCTAGCTACTTATAAATATTAGATGAAAATCATTATGAAAGTCTATTTTTTAAATCTATTGAATCTCTTCTTTTTATATATATATTTTTATGTTTCTTCTAACTTTGACTTTCCTTTTGTGTACGATTTTTTTCTCGAATTGAATGTCCTTTATTTCATAATGGAAATGGCAAATTTAATCCTATTCGATGACAAGAATTACGGCTGAAATCTCAAAAACAGTTCCTTATGAAAATTGTAAAATGTCGACATTAAATATGTAATTTGCAAGGTTTTAAATAGCAAATGTTTTTATATCTTCACTTTTGGTTTAAAGTTTTTTGGTTTTAAAACGTGCTGGTGGCTCGTCCGGAGCGTCAACCCCATGTTATTCGTTTTGATCAATTATGTTCATAGACCGTTCTATTTTGAATAAATTTGCGTCAGACTACAGCACCCATACATTTTCACTACAATTTTTGGCAAATCGAAATCTTTAACGTCTTTACGATTAAAAATGCTTAGCCCAAGTAATTATATAGATATTAAAATCAGACTATTATTTGCTTGGAAATACCTAATTGAATCATGCTGTCTGAATATTGCGACAATGTTACAACACACTTACATAGAAAAAATAATAGCGCTATTGAGCGAAGTCCTCAATTTTTCTTTCACTTGCCTACTCCCTTATTTTTTTCAAGACTTTAGTTAATTCCCTGGATAGCAATTCAGTTTTGTCATAAATTTCATAACTTTCCATAATTAATTCCTTTATCATAATTTTCCATAAATGATTATTTTATTATGACTTACCCTAGCAGACTTAATATATTTTTAATTGTTGAAAATTATCGAATTACTCATAATTTATGCATATTGTGCACGCTAGCTTCCCCCAACTATTTTTAATAATATTGAAATTAGGAGAGTCTTCTTAAATCTTGATAATAATACTTACACCCATGGCCACAGGAATAAAATTTAAAAAAAAAATTTTTTTAATGCACGTGTCCATTGTTTTCCACGTTCATTTTTCATTTAAAGCTGGTTTCTGCGATATTATATTCCTTTTCAAATAGCTAGAAGAACACGTTTAACATTCTTATATTTGTTTTTTCTTTCTGTGCGGTGACGATATAATTTGCTTTTAAAGCAGAATTTAAGGTAATTCGTAAATTTTGCTCATCTATCTTTCTCACTGTCTCCCTCATTCCAAAAAAAATTGTAGAACTGATCCGCATATTCGCTATTTGTAACGCATTATATTTTATACATACACACCCATATACATTGATATATACATATATATATATATATATATATATATACATATATATATATATATATATATACATATATATATATATATATATATATATACATATACATACACATATATATGTGTGTGTATGTGTATATACATACGAGGGTCGTTTTTAAATTCGCGGAATGGAGGATAAGGAGTGAGAATAAAAATACGAAATTATTTTTCTTTTTCAATATATTCACTCGCTACCCTAATACATTTTTCATATCTCTCAATTAGCTTATGTATACCTTCATAAAAAAATGTTTCCTCTTAGCCCGAAAAATAAGCTGAAACTGCATCTTTCACTTTTTCATCGCTTGAAAACTTCTTTCCAGAAAGTTCTTTTTTAAGGTTTTGGCAACGAGTAATAATCACTGGGAGCCAGATCAAGACTGTAGGGTGGGTTTTCCAAAATATCGAAGCTCACCTTGTGCAGGGCGGCCAGCGCAACGCGGCTTGTGTGAACGGGCGCGTTGTCGTGCAAAAGCAGGATACCTTTGGTCAATTTTCCGCTTTTTTTTTCTTTGATTGCTACTTCCAACCTATCTAAAATTGGCGCACAGTATTCTTCGGTTACGAAAATACCTTTATCTTTATAATCCGTCAACCTTCTGAATCCCAAAAGACTGTCGCCGTGATTTTTCCAGCCGACTGTGACTCCTTAAACTTCTTGGGTGCTGCTATGCCTTTTTTGTGCCAATGCAATGAGTCTTGTTTAGACTCAAGTTCAATAGTCCATCCTGGTCTTCAGTACAATTCGACTCAATAGTCCATCCTTGTCTTCACTACAGAGGTCCAAAAATATGCGAGAACACTTCACGCGGCGCTGTTTTTGAGGTGATATGAGCATTTTCGGCACCCATCTTGCGCTGACCTTTGTCATGCCAAGATAATCATGGAGAATTTAAAAAAAATATTGTATCCGATACTCAAACTATCTCTGCAAGCTGTTTCTTCTTTAGTTTGGTATCTTCCTATACTAATTTTTCAATTTTTTTTCCTATCCTGTTTAAAGAAACTATGCCACTTTTAAATCATGGTTTTACCTGGGCAAAAGTCCTTGTAAATGGATCCCATCTCTTTCAGTACGGTTTGAACCAACTTTCCTTGCTTGGTAAGGAACTTTATAACGGCGCGGTACTCGATTTTTTCCATAGTCCAGACTTTCTTCGATTGAGTTGTTTATTCTACGATAGTTCAAAGACTAAAGATACGATCATGATAAAACTTGGTATTTATGTATGGTATTTATTGAGTTACTTAACTAGCTATCATTCCGTTAATCACCTTTACTAAAGGCCTACCTTTCTATTCCGCGAATTTAAAAATGCCCCCTCGTATAAAAACTAGAGGTCTTAATCCTTTTCTAGTTAACAGCACACTAAATATGTGCTATGGTTTTATGTGACAATTATAAGTAAACAAAAGCCGTCGCTCTTTACTATTTATATGATTTCTTTTGGCTAAACATCTTTAACTGTAGAATGTAAATACTAAACCATATGGTGCTTTTTTAATTTTCTTTTCGTAACCAGAAAACATACAAGTTTGAATTATGAAAGTCAAATATTACGAGACTAAAACAGAAATAGAATTTACATTATAAAAAAGTGTTTATGTACATAGTTTTTATTTTTGATTTTCTAATTTGGCATAAATATTTATTAAAATATTATTTCTCATGTTGATCTATAGCTATGAACACTATAGCGTTATGTGGGAAAAATTAATTTTCTCAAATAGAAATTGTAATATATGAGGCAAAGCCATTTCGGTACATACATACGCTTGCCTTAATTAATGTTACGTATCAAACTTGAATAATTCATCCATCTGACGATGGAGCCAGAAGGTGGTGACAAGAACTCTTTAAAAGCGAGGAAAAGATTAATCTAGATTAAACTCACTTGATTTGTCTTGAATAAAACAAAAAAAACATTGGTCATAAATGATGACAAGAGTCTGATGACGAAGCTGAAATTTGGTGACAGGAACTCCTCAATAGCAAGAGAGTTCATTGTACTTACACTGATTTGAATGTTTATAAAGATTCTTTGATAACACTTTGATAACACATCGGGCTGAAAAAATGAGGAAAGGAACTTATCAGAGGTGAGGATATTCATCGTATTTAGAATTCAATGAGTTCTTTTGTCAGAAGTAGTAACGAGAGTCTGTTGCCGAACATTGGGTTTAATGACTTTTCTCATTTGATTATCTGACGAGTCCTTTGATCAGAAGCAGTATCCAGTATCTGATGATACAGCCAATAAATGGTGAAAGGAAATCCTCAGTGGTAAGGAATAAACTTAAAAATGAAAAGAAAAGTTTTTAATTGGAACTTTTGCGGTGAAATAACTTTTTCCGCACGTAACTAAATTTGTAACATATTGCTGTTAGAGATTTTTGAAGTCAATCCTAAATAGAAAGTGAGATATTGTTAATAACTGCCGTTCCCTTTCTGTTTCCAATGCTTATTCTATACGTGTGGAATTGTGAACACGCAAGTTAACACATGCAATATAAGCATTTGATGGACTTTTGACTTAGATTTTAATAGTTTCGGTACCAAGTAACGATGCCTCTCTCTCTCTCACATAGATGAACACTTATATACAAACACGTAAGCATCCCATTAAATTTGATATTGACTCCGAAAATCTCTTAAAGTAGCAATATTTTAGGAATTTATTAATATTTCAAAAATATATATTATTGCAGAGTTCCAACTAGATACTGTATATATATATATACATATATATATATATATATATATATATATATATATGTATATATATATATATATATATGTATATATGTATATATATATATATGTATATATATATATATATATATATGTATATATATATGTATATATATATATATATATATATATATATATATGTGTGTGTGTGTGTGTGTGTGTGTATGCATATATATATATATATATATTTCTTTATAATATATTGTGTCTGTGCAAATGAATTGTAATTTTTAAACTTTTATTTCATTAGTCTGAAAACTATTTTATTTCTCAAAATAATCTCAATCTGTTTCAATGTATTTTGCCAATTTATATAATTGCATACATTTTTACTTACAATACGAATTTCTATATCCATATATATTCTATAAACTCCAAATGCAAGTTTTATATCCTTTTTTCTCATGTTTTTTTACTTTAAACTCATATGAGTACTTAAAAATATCGTAATCCCTTATTTAATTGCCCAAACTGTAGTGAGGAAGGAAAAAACTTTTTTCTCTTCACGATTTTTCCAATTTTTTTGTTAGGTGGCACAGAATGTATATCCTGATATGTTATCGAGTATTAATATTTTGCAATGTTGCCTAGTTTTAATATCTTGCTGTGAGGTTGACTTAATATTATGTTATGTGGTAACGTACTAATATGTGGTATTGTGGCTTGCTATGTGGTCAAGTATTAATATTCTGCTATGTCGTCGTTTGTTTATTAAGTGACTGGGTATTAATATTTTATAATCGGCCATGAGATGCGTTGTCGCAGTTTCTCTATTATTTCGTTTTTAAAAAAATTGTCAATAAAAGAAGATCCCGTCCGTGAGGCAAAATGTCGCAGTTTATCGTTTTCCAAGTCGAAATTTGCTAACCAAGGTCTCATTATCCCCTTACTTTCAAAACATGAATAGAAAGCAGCTTCAATATTTCCTGTTACTTTTACCGCAGTGCTACTAAATTAGAACCCGTGAAATTAAATACGTCTAACTTTTTTATTTTAGATTTTAGTGTAAACGCATTATCCTTAAACTAGCATTTCAGTAAATAAGCAAGATATGTGCAATATTAACGTACAGGATACCTTGTCATACGGTTTCATACAGTGAAAAATTGCCTTATTCTTCATTTACACTAACCTTTATTAGGTTTCTATGAATAATTTTAATGAAAGAAAAGACAACTAAGACCAAAGTACAAAAATCATGTTAAATTTACTTGCGACAATTTCAAATCAGAAGACTAAAGCACTAGAGAACGTGTAAAAACCATAAAAAAGTAAGAATTACAAATTATTCAAGAACTTCCAAGATGAAATAAAATCTTTCCGAAATATGTTCTTCGTCAACTGAATGTTAATCAACAAATACTGAAAATGTAAGTAAGAGATTAAGTAGGTCGTTTAGGAATATAGGATGGTGGAACCGCAGTATCGCAACAACAATTGATAATTATAACATTAGTCAACTGCTGCCCGGGGTGAGATTAGTAATAAAAAGGGTGACACCCTTGGGTGCGTGTTGGATTATGTATAAATTGAGGTCATCGCAAAATATCATATACATGATTTTTTAATGACCTCAATTTATGCATAATCCAAAATATGTTGGATTATGCATAAATTGAAGTCATTAAAAAATCATGTATATTTGATAAATCTTATGTCGTGTTTATACATACCCACAAAGATCTTTAGTACCTGAATAAGGACTCCTATACTCCAACAATATGGTACGTTTTTGCAATCCTTATTTTTTAAATTAAATATTGCAAAATGTGATTTAATAATTTGCACCAATTCATATTAAATACACCAGTAAACCCAAATCAATAAATTTCATCTGCGCTTTTCTACAATTTCCTATGTAATCTAATCAAGACGGATTATTCGATTTTTTTAGAATGGTTGGAGTTTAATCGGAGTACAGAGCTTTTTTATATAGGCAATTATATGAATTAAGTCGATTTGTCCATAGTAACATTTCCAGAAAATTATTGTATTTGTTTACGAAGTAATAAAACCTTAAATATTATGTATGAGCTCTTACTTATTTAAAAAATATTAAAAATAAAAGAAAAATAATGTAAAACAATAACATAAACTGAAAAGCATAAGGATCATAATTCCGTACTAGCTTATTAAACGTTTATATCTCGAGGGATTATTGAAAACTAGGTGCAATAGACCTAAACTATCACGTATAGGTGGAATTAATTTATGTAGCAAATACTCTCGAAATACTGATAAAACGAAATTATTTTATTATTTAAATTTCACATTATTTTACAAGCAACGCGAAATGTTCCTTAGCAGCCCGCGGGCGTTTCTTAGAACATTTACTGGACTTTCATAACTTGTGATGAGGAAAGGTTTCCCTTTCAGTAAATATTTTGTGAATTTAAGTGAATTATGCTTTGTGAAAAATTAATACGAAAATATTAGATCTTTTTCCACATTTTTTTACCCGGACTTTTCTTTGAAGTTACTTTTTAATTAAGGTTCAACAGGAGCCTAGTGGAATAATTTTGACCTCATTGGCTTCTTTGTATGTATAAATAGAGATGCCATAGCTCTATATATAAGTAGAGTGAAGTCAAGGAGATGATTTAAATTAAGAACTTTGTAATTCGTGGATTAAACAAATCAGAAGATTTAACTTATTAAAACAATATTCAAAATACAAAATATAACACAAAGACATGAAAAAACAAACAAATACTAACCAATGAAAAAAAGGTAAAAACCTTATTCTGTTTGAAAAGAAATGTTTTGTTACTTGGTGTGTTTAAAAAGAAATGTTTTATATTAACACTGTAGTTCGTAGACTAAATAAGCTACCTAATTAGAACTTATTACTATGTCTAACGGTTCACTGATAATAAAATTTTAACGAATATTTAAGTCATTTAAGTATGAATCGCTAATTAATTTGGCGATCCTAAGTATAGTTCGTGTAAAAGAGTAAAATATATTACGCAGGCTTTGCTGGCTTTGAATAGAATGGAAAATTTGCTTAGATTTCTCTTATTCAATCACGTCTAAACCGTTTGATAATTTACACGAAGTTTTGTATAAATAGAGTTAATAACAAGTCTTTTTAATCTAAGGTTAGATATAATTCCTTTACGATGAAATTTGGTATTCGGATAATAAAAATTATGTACCACAACATAACAATAAATGACGCATCACTTATACTTACTATAAACGCCTGTTAATTTTAATTTCAATAAGGATAATATATAATTAATGTTTTTTTTATCATGCGTATTTCATTCTATTCGTATATGTTGATGAAAATTGAGAAAGTGATGAACATATTCGCGTAATTGCATACGTTGTATACGTATACAACGTATGCAATGAGTGTAAAAATATATTTTGTTGCATTTAGCAATGTATTATCAGGTGGTATCTATAAACGGGCGTCGGTAATGCTCGTAATAAAATGTTCCAATCGGGCTAGATACCTTTTTGTGTATAATAAAATAAATAATTTTATTTAGATGAAATAATTAATTTTCAGATATTGTTAGAGTTTTTATTGGGACATCATTTATTTTTATGCTTAAAAAATTTTAAAATTATGATACTATCTTAATTGTTCACTTGTCTCGAGAGCACCAAAACTGTTTATGAATAAAACAAAATGTTTAACATAACAGGAATATATGATCCCTTAGTCACATTGAATCATGGACAAATCCTGCTTTGTTGATAAAAATGAAGGCGGACAGGCGGTTAGGCGAAATTAGGCTACGACAGGAACGAGTGGATTGTAGTACGACAGGAAAAGAGTGTTACTTTTTACAGGAAAAGAGTGATTATTATTTAATATGTTGAATATACATAATACACAAAAAAATTTTTTATAATTCATATCAATCAGATATTTTTTCCACTCAGAATGGTTTGCTTTACGTGTATGTACTAGAAAAGTGGGTATGTGTGATTTTACACATTGCAGGAGACATCTTAAAATAAAACTTATCTATTAATAAATTCCAACTATACAAGAAATATTTCAGTCGCATTATGTAAAGGTTGTTGACTAATGTAATTGCATTGGTTAATGTAATTTCATTCCTAAAATTGGATTATCTTTCCAAGGGAAAAAGCGTCGTCCTAGAACGCTAATTTTATAAAATTCAGGGAAAATACGAGGCTGAATCCTTTGACCGCGCTATCTCGGAAACTTTTCCTGCTGTTGTATCTTTTGGATTTGTGTGTAACAAATCCAAAAGATACAAGAGCATTTTTTCCAAAAGACACGGCATTTTGCTGAGAGGTTTAGAGGCTAAAATCGACAATAATAATATATCATAGACAATAATAACATTTTGGTAAGACGCATGCGGAACATTAACCGTAAATTAGAATTTCCTTTTATATAAATTATTATTTTATTGCTTATTAGATGTAAGTCCATGATATTCTAAAACAGGGCTCAAGACCGTTGCAAAAATTTAATTAAACAATGATCTGTTTAGAGTACGATATTCTACGTTTGATAATTTAGATCCATCCTAATAACAAACTGGAACAATAATATTTCTTGAAGTTATCTTGAAATTTTAGCTCCTAGCTTTTTCCTAGCTTTTAGTCTAATTGATTGTCAACTATTTTAGAGTAAACTATTTATTTCCGGATGATTTATTACTGGGGTTGCAAAACAGATATATTCATATGAACAAAAGCTCTACTTTACTCTCCTTACCATTACTCATTCAATTTGTCTATAATATAAAAATTCTACTCTATACTTCTTTTCTTTATTTATTTAGTTGATCTATAATTGTTCTGTAAATATATTTAGCCTAGCAATGAAAGACGCTGTCTATCTACAGTAAGCTGATTATGTTGGTTCATCCAAAATACTGAACTTTATTCTCATATTCAAGATGTATTTAATACCTAAATATACTTAATATTCTGTAAACTGATTGTTTATTAACTTTTACCTCAGTTGAGGTCTCAGTTGAGACAACATACAAAAAGCAAAGTACGCCCGTGTCGCCGCTGAGGCCATCAGGGCCTCAGTAGAGTTAATCACTATGGCATATGCTACCATATTATAATAGCAAGAAACCAATATACTTATATATACACGCACCATGCACCAAGGAACATGCAGAAATATATAAATGGATACCAAAATATAAACGTATTTATTTATTTATTTACTCACATACACACGATAACGATAAGAAATTAGTTGTTGAACCAAGTTTATATTTTTAGTCTTAATATAAATAAAAAGTACATAAGGGCTATAAAAGATAACAACGACACATTTCGACAAATTTGCTTTCACATATCATAAACAAATCACACTCTTTTGTGACCGTGATCAGGTGGTTGAGCAGTTGGATACCGCGGGAGAGTGGAGATTTCCGATTAATTATATATACAATATTTATCAAACAATATTTGTCAATATTTGTGAATATTTATTATAATCTAAATTTGCTTTTGAAAAATTATATCCATCTGTGTCTTGATTTGCACGAATACACGTTTGTGGATACGCCACAGATCACGATATCGATAAATTTGGTTGATTCTTTCTTCTATCAACTGGCAGGACCATAATAAGAGCAGTGTTCTGATTTTTACAATGATTTCACATTTTTTTAAATAATTTTCTACAACAAATCCCTTTTCTCGTGCTCGCCTCCGTTTTGTACGATTCTTCTTGAATACTTTCTCTGATCATATCCGCTTTTCACTTATTCTTTGATTTTTTCTTATAAGTGTATATTTAACACACAATGAAAAAAACAAGAAGGGAGTTTTTCTTGTTTTACCGGTGGTCTTCATTTCTTTTTACGCTGCAATGCATTTTTCTGTATAAATTTATATAATTTTAATGTTCAAACCGTTTGTATGCTTTTAAAACTAAACTAAAATTTCAAAGGTATTATGTTGGTTTTTTCACAAAATTAAGAATATGAATTTATTATTTCCCTAAAGTTTCAATTTTGTTTATAAATGTTGTATAAATATTTATATCACATAATACATATTTCTTTTAGTACTCAGATTAGATTTGAACCCTAATTAATTTGTAGGCACTAATTATAGAATGAAACAAAATAAAAATATTGGCGAACGAAAATGGCAGCGTTAAAAAGCTTGTTTTTTCTGACTTAAAACTAGTTTGCACATCTATGGGTAGATTCGTTATTAAGATATCAAAAATCCCATAAAAAGAACTTGTTACCTAAAGTCTATCCCAATCATAGAAAACAGGACATACAAATTATCATAAAAATTTAAAAGAAATAACTTTATATTGCGCTTCTATAGCACTATAATACTCTTGAAATAATTTAAGAATGAATATTTCTATTACGCTTTAAAAAAATTAAAATTTTACATGGGTGAAATTTTTAGATTGCAAAAAGTTTATCATAAATAAATCTTTAAAATTTGAGGTAATATAAAAGAAAAAAATTAAATTCCGTGTTTAGCGCGGTAAATATATTTAAGATATAATCACTAAGTGGAAGGACACCAGATTAATAATAATAATAAAAATGCATCGTTATTGATTATGCAAAATAAGAATAATACATTGAATGTAATTTAAATTTAATTTTTACCCGACTAAAGCAGAAGAAGTGTTATGCATTTCACAGACTATGTTTGTATATGTGTGTATGAGTTAGTTTGGTCCCTCGTTCATATTATACTACTAAAGTCATTTCAACAAAGTCATTTCAACAGGATACTCTCTGGATCAAATCGAATTTAAAGATACCTCATTTGTTGAAATGACTTTAGTAGTTTAATATGAACGAGGGAACAAACTAACTCATACACACATATACAAATATAGTCTGTAAAATGCATAACACTTCTTCTGCCTTAGTCGGGTAAAAATAAAATTTAAGTTACATTTCAATAAATTATTCTTATACACTTATATACACCAACACATTGTATACACCTACTCCATGATGTGCGCGTTGGACATTTTTTGGATGGATAAAATGTTGTAAGTTCACGTCACCGACGTGCTGTAATAGTAGTATATCTGTAGCTATAAGTGTGACTTGTTGTGCAACAATAGTGTTGTGTATATCTAGACAAGTAAAGTTAAATTGACTATATAGAAAGTTCAATGTGTGTATTCTGTGCATTGTTTAAAATGTTTTTAGTTTGATTATTATTTTAATTGTTTAATTGTGGGATCACTGTGTAGTACCTTACATACTAAATATACACATTTAATAGAGAAAATATATATTCTTATATAGAAAAATTATTGATAAAAATAACGCCTTTGTTTTCAAATATTTCTAATATTCCTATCAAATTTGCGTTTAGAAATTTGATTAATATTTATTTTTATAACATTAGATCTCTGCAGTACACCATGCAATGGGTATTTCATAATGGTTTAAGAGTCATTTTACTAGCGTGGTAAATCAGATTTCTGGTTGTTCGATAATAAAATTGTGGCGAATTTAAAAATTAAAAATTCTATAAAATTTTATAAATCCGCTGTTATTTCACAATTTTAAATTTTCACTTCTGTCGGTAGTCCACATGACTGCCCATGTTTTTTTTTTATTTTATTTACTCGTTCGTGGAATGTAAAAAAATATATTGGTTAAAATGAGTCCAAGTAACACATTATTTCTTTAAATTTTTTATAAAATTTTTCCTTTTTGTAATATTAAAATTATCTTCGACGAACGACGAAATTTTGTAAAAAAAAGTAAGATATGATACGGTATTTGAGTATTTATTAAATTATTTACGTGAACTTTAAAAATTGTCCTCTATCACGTAGAGGTAAATCTTACGAAAATACCCTGACCTCAAATTGAGCTTAAAGCTATTGTAATAAAAGAGATATAAATATTCATGAGTTAGAATACTATATAGTGGTGATAGTTCCTTGATTTTTTATTTTAACAGGAATTAGAATCGTCTGTCCTGAAAATTCAAAATCGATACTTCTTAACTTCTACTATACTTATTTCAATCTATGTACAGCTTTATAACAATAAACTCAAAAAAATATTACTGTTCTCTATCAAAACTAAACAAAGAATTTTCTCAGGCTATGAGTCTAAACTATTTTATTATTATTGAATTAATTTGGTGTTAATCCAAACATGCACGTTAAGTATAAAACTCTATATTCATAGTTACATTATTGGCATTAGGGGATCCGTGATTTTTCAAAAAATTGAATAAAGAAATAATAAAGCATTGAGGGCCAATTTTTTTAATAAATATGACGGAAAGAATGTCGACTTGGCTTGGGCATCGTGAGTTCTGTACCTCCTTTGTAGTGAAATTATTTGGCCAATTGTTTTAATAAATATAAATAAAATGGAAAGAATATGAACTTGGCTTGGGCATCGTGAGTTCGGTATCTCCTTTGTAGTGAAATTATTTTAATTGTCTTAAGTTACTTGTAATGCGATCTTCCCAGCGCAATACACGTTTAGTAACACCTAATATAATTAAGTAAGTGAGACATAATATGTGTTATCGTGAATATTTAAAAAAACTGTGACATTTAGAATTATTGTTATACTTTTTGTACAACGTGGGTTTCTAGAACCATTTTTTAAAATTTATGTGATAATTATATTTTTATAACGAAGGAATATACTTCTTGAAATTTTGTTGGTAAATCTTTGATGATATAATGTTTAAATTTTTAAAGAAGACCATTATATTCAGATATTTCAATTGATTTCTCGCACTGTACATACAGTTATAATTTTTTTTCCAAATGTTCAATTGACCCTCCTGAAATTTTCATTTAAATATTTTTGAGCGTTAACTACTGAGATATGTGTGGTTCAATGCTTTAATCAAGTTTCGACTTCATTCGGTTTCTGAGAAAACCCACAATGACTAACGGACAAGCCGACAGGTAATCGATTCTGTGATGGTTCCACTTCTCTTCTTGAGCACACTTTAAATGTGTGCATTTTTAATAAGGTAGCCATTGAGGATGACCTGTATTTGTTTTCTCAAAAATAGAATAGAAATGAAATTATTTTCACTTTCAAGTGATTCTTATTGAACTGTGACTTTGGACCTTAACTTTTGTCAAATTCAAACTAAGGGCAATAAAGTTTTGGATCATTTTATCATTTTGATTATACAAAAACTGGCTGTATGTACATTATTTTTGCTTATATACATTATTTTCTTTTTTAAGTGATACTTACCTGACTATAACTTTGGCCTTTTACTTTCGTCAAATTCATACAGTGGTGGATACAGTTTGGGATCATTTTGTCGTTTCGATTGTATAAAGATCGGCTGTATTAATTTTATTATCAATTCTTAACCTTTATATAATCTTAATAACTCTAAAATATTTATATAACATCTTACTTACCAAAATGTATTGAGTAATTTTTATTCGTGAATTTCGCAAATAAACATACCCAAAATATCAAATCAATGCTTCTTAACCCAGCTTTAACCGGAAAAAATATTCAAGTATTTAAATGTCAAAAAGGACAACATTAAACAGGAGACAACGTAACGATTTTTTCGCTGTTTTTTAACAGATTTCTTATCGGTTAAGTTAGCACTTTCCGCAAATAAACATAAAAACGATGCTCTTTTCAACGGGCCGCAATCGGGTGAGAAGTAGTGCTTACCAAGGAAGGGTGTTTCTTATTTATTTACTTTAATGTATCTGATTGGTACATATGGTAGACTTAATGCTGTGAGAGCAATCTATTACAGCCAATCATGAAACCAGTCCAGCCCCGTTCGACGAACGGCCGGCAATCAACCCGGGTCTCCGCGGTGCCCCGCTTCGTCAAAGGCCGTATGCCTTGCGGTCAACCCAACACATCACGGCGCCGACACCAAAATCGTATTTACCAAATTATATTATTTCAACGCGTAAATTCCTCAAAACAAATATTAAGAGAATTCAAAAATAATATCTTTTTAAGCGAATTTCAATCGGAAGAATGTTCGAGTATCAAAATATCAGTATATTAACACTGAATGAGAGATCTTTACTTAAGAACTGACGTATTCTTGACTATTTATAAAATAATTCATTTATCTAAATCGACTGAGTCATTTCAATTCGTATATTCATCAAGCCAAAGTGAGCCGAATACCAAAACAATTTCCCCTTCGTGGAGCCGTAATTGGATTAGAATATTCCAGTTTCAAATATCGAACATGTTAGCATTTTATGAGTTACCATTAAAAAATGATGTATTTTTGACAATTTACTCAATATATTACTTACCAAAAGTGACTGAGTCATTTCGACTCACAAATAAATATAAACATGATTCTAAGAAGCGATCAGGTAGGAATATAGAAATTTCAAATATAGAATTTATTAACATTGAATGAGAGACGTTTGCACAACTAATATAATATTTGACTCACGTACCTTAGCTGTAATAAATCTAAATGTATATTGCTTTGTCCCGCGTAATGCCCGTTTGGTATTGTTCCCGCGAATCGTTTCCATTTTATTTGTGTAGAAACTCGGTAACTTATTTTTACTTTTAATTCCGTTGTAATACAATATTGTTAATTTATTATCTACATGACTTTATTTAAATCTTTATGTACACTGTCGCTGACAGTATAATTTATGTGAAAAAGTAAATACCATTGTGTACACATATTCGTATGTTTTTTCATTATCTCGAAAATGAACATTTATATTATGACAATTTTGTTTGCTTTTACGTTGCAACAATGATGACAGGACTAAGTTTGTATAAAAATACTATGGATACTCGAGCATAGGAAGTTTTAGGCGTAGGGAGTGATAATCTTCTCAACAAAACTACTTTTCTCCATTAATTGAAGAAAAATAAAATTTTACAAGTTAAATGTCTCTTTGGAGTGGTAAAGAGCAAAAATCAGCAAAAGCAGAAAATGAGAAATTACCATACTATCCCATGTATAAATAAAGGTAGAAAGAAGGAAGAAACATAAAATCGTCAATTATGTTTGGTCTCGTGTGGAAAATTATAATGGGTGCTCGAGCGCAGGAAGTTTTAGACACAAGAAGCGTAAGTCTTTTCAAGAAAACTATTTTTCCCCATTCACATCATCACAAAATAAATTTAGCAAGCTAAATATATCTTTGGGGTGATGAAAAGCAGTGTGGTAAAGAATTGGTAAAGTGCAGATGTGTGTTATAAATTAGTTGTAGTTCAAATTAATTGAATACGCTATAGGATACAGATGGCTTTAAAATCATTGGAACATATCAATTTTAATAGTGAAAATCGGGTTTTACTTTAAACGTGCTTCGTTCCCAATAATGCTTTAGTGTCACTGATTTTAATGTAAATTATTATAAGATAGTTATGAAACCCTATTATAAGGGTGTTCGAAACGATCTCAGCCGTTCTTTCGGCATCATTCTGCATTACACAAAAATTTTGTTCATGTTCTATAGACGTGGATGTTTGTTTGGACTCTCCGATTATGTTCTAAAAACTTCTTTTACCTATTTATGAAGTCAAAAGGGGGGTAATTGTTCTCGCATGTCTCCACTATTGAACCAAAAAAAGGGAAAGATTTAACAAATAATGTATTTTGAGACTGCAGAATATTTGTTTTGTCTGGATATTCCTGGTAATATTGCTTCTGTCTTGAAACTGCCGATAATAAAGGGTAGACGTCGTTACGAAAGAAATAATGGAAGAAAAGGTGAAATGCCCTTGGAGTCATAAGGATA
Source organism: Druceiella hillmani (assembly GCA_039881145.1). NCBI lineage: Eukaryota > Metazoa > Arthropoda > Insecta > Lepidoptera > Hepialidae > Druceiella > Druceiella hillmani. Next base: position 1,154,847 of record JAYKKI010000049.1, read on the forward strand.
TATATATATACCTGATTCGGTACACAATTTCTTGGTTGCTTTTTTCGTCAATTTCAGATTCTTAAGCAAAAATTGTAAGGTCTGAGTTATATATGATGTAAAACAAAACTCCATTTTATTTATAAATTTTATTTGTGTATGATTTTTACGAATTTTTTTTATGTGAAGAAAATCAAAATCCGAGGTTTTTAAGCATAGTGTCTGGCTTGTTTCTTTTTGTGGTAAGTAGGTTAATTTTTTTTTTAATTAGACCGAAATTATTCTGACATCTTTGTGTAATTTTAGAGCACATCGTGTATTCTCGCGAACACACGATACATTCTTGAAGAACAATAAATATGTCAGTTGTGTCAATTTCATGAGTAATATATTTCCAAATTCGTAAAAAATTTTTATAATTTTGTTAGCATATGTTACAAATTGATTCACTCTTTTTTTAAAATAATGTCTTAATTTTTCTCTATTAGCATGATCCAACTTTGAAGGTAAGGATAAGGAGCTATAGATAGAGTTTAGATACATAAAAATCAAGAATTAATATATACATAAACTGCGTTCGCGCCTTCACATCTCTGTTCTGTTAACATGATATATATACATATATATCACCGCCCGACTATTACCTTTCATTTTTGCAACTAAAAAGATGAAATTATTGGTAAAAAAGGGAGTATATATTACGTTAATGATCCAAACTCTAATACGGAGTGAAATTTATAAATAATTTTTTTCGACACAGAATTAAAGGAATAAAAATAAAAATAAAATGCCTACCTCATCAAGTGGGTAAGGGACATGATGAGGTAGGTATTTCAAAAAACAACAAAGTCTTCTTACGAGTCGAGTTATTTTTCATTTCGAGTTATTTCCTTTCGAAGTCTACATCGAGGCAATCCCAAACCCTTAACTTTTGAATTAACGTTTTGAAAATTTGGGAAATAACTAAAATATAGATTTTAATGAGCACTTTCAGTAAAAATTGTAACAGATAGCATTTATTCCAGATTTAAAAAAAACCCTTTCATACATTGTCAAAGTATTATCATCGTTTTGTATGACGTATTTGAATGTTTTTTAAACATCGAATACGTATAAATCTAAGGCAATTATTCCAATACTGGAATTATATCATGAGCGTATCCAGTGAGCTCTTGGTCTATTTCAATTTAACATTATAATAAATAATAAATATATGCAGAATTTTACATGCGAATTTGACTTGAATATGTATGTATATATATATATATATATATATATATATATAGACAACAAAGACCGGATAAGTGATCGAAACATCGAATGATTTCAGAAAAGCAGTTGCGTAATTTATTCTCACTCCTCACTCTTTTAAAACAATTCTTTATCCTTTTTGAGTAGAGTGAAACTGTTGTACGTTGGCGCCTCAATGCTCTAAATTATATAATATTTAAATGTAAAATAACATTTAAATGTTTTCTGTTTTATTGCAAAATTTGGATATTTCCGAAGTACTGTTTTTCTAATGTGAAACCTATATTTTTACATTAATTGATAAGGTTGTTCAACTGCTATTTATACAGCAATATACTTATAATTAAAAACTTTAGTTAGAAGTATTTAGCACGTGAAATAAAAAACGACAAAACTGTCTGAATCGTGTACTTCAATGTATTTTAACTGCCTTAAATTTTGTTCTTAATTCGGCTGTATTTGTTTTGTGACATATTTGTATTATTATATTTATTTCTTGTCTTTGTCCATATTTCAATTTTAATCTATTTTTAGTACCCCAAAACTCCTATAAAGATTAATCCCACGCTGTCTACATTCAAAGGTTTCCGCGACTTTTATTAGGTCATCTGTTTATTCATCCAGGAGCCGTCCCACTTTGTGACCTTCGGCACGTTGTTGCCACTCGAGAATCTTTCTTCCCCAGCAGTTATCGGTTCGTCGCGCGACATGACTTACCCATTCACAATTCATTCTACCAACCCCACAAACTCCGCCGGTGCCTTAGTTCCCTACTAATCACCACATTGCGGATCATATTGCGTAGAGAAATTCCGAGCATAGCACTTTTTATAGCTGAATGACCGAAGTGTCTTCGCAAAGATAACAGTGGGCAGCCAAGTCACACTTCCATATGTTATCACCGGCAACATATACTGGTTGAAAACATTCGTCTTCTTGGATATTTTAGACGAGAATATATGACAAATTTTCTCGAATGATACGCAGCCAAGTAATTTTCTCTGTTTGGCCACATTTTTGTAATTGAATTTGCCTAATTGGACATTTTGTCCATGTTCATTTTTGCTTTTTCTTGCCCATGTTCTTTTTTGGAGCTCTGTGTTGGAGAAGTTCACTTAGTTCCCTGAGCATTGTCCTAAGGTCATCTAGCGTTTCTACCAAACCCACTATAGGTTTGCCTCCACAAAGCTTCATTAATGTCATGTTTATTTTTAGGAATGTACAAAATAATCTTATAGTTTTAAAGCCCTCGTGGCTATTGGAAATATTTTATTTCCTATACTTGATACATGAACTTACTTGTAAAATAATTTGGTATTTTATACTACATTAGAAACAAAAAGTGTGAAAGATTAGAGTTTAAAGAACGAACCGTTACGAATGAAAATATTATTTCAATAATATTTTAAATGGTTAATAATTTGGTTCTTTAGAATAATGCAAACAAATTTGTCTTCTTTAAATTTGAGACATCTTGGGATTTTGTATAAAATTTTATTTAAAACAGTAAACACTAAAGCAAATAAATTTATTTTTTTTAAACGCTACTTTAGCACGTATTCGTAAGTAAGTGAAATAGTTATTAGAAAAAAAGGAAAAGGTTTAAGAAAGAGTTCTTCGTGTCGGCGGAAAAAGTGGCTTTTTACTTATTTTTGCACAGTAAGTCCTACCAGTCTATTAGGTACCCCGTTATTAGGAGGTAACGGACCATTTATTTATTTTTTCACAACTGCGGAAAAATAAATTTTATGTATTTAGAATTCACTTACGTAACTATGTATGTTTTTCTCATAGTGACAAGACAATTCCACCGGTTTTAATGAATGAAATACCGTTAAAATTAGTATATTTTCCGGATAACACAAGTTAAAATAAAATATAATAGTGAAAGTTTTCGTAATTTTTATATTTCCTGTACAAGAAGCCGTACCTATAAATGAGTACGGTGTTACGAAAAAGAGCTTTTTCAGAGGATTTCAAAAATATTTAATGGTATAGGTATTTATTATAGAAAAAAGGGAGAAATTATAAATAATTAATGAATGAATAGTAAATCTCCACGTGAACATTTATAATTTCAAAAAAAAGGGCACAAAAATAATTATTATAATTATAAATCACAAACCTTCGCCATTATATATCTACAGCTCAGTCAACCGGTTGCACACAAGTCAACAGTTATACACTTTGTCACGAATGTCGTCTTTAAGTGATCTTCTCATTTCTTAATCGTAAATGCAAATCTTAATTGTGCTTTATGGTAATAGAAGTATTGTTTTGATTTTGTGATTTTAGATGGTCGATTTTATAAAAGTTTCATTGTTTCGTTCCTAGGAATAATAATTAGCTATGACTTTATGTTAACAGCATTCTCCTTTTCGCTTTTACGATTTTGAATACTTCATTGCTTAAAATTATATAATTGTTTTAGTCATTGGAAAACATGTTGCTTATATAATATGATTCTCATTTTTCATGCATAAAATTTATATAGTCGATTGTCCCAATGTCTGAAAAAACGACTGGACTATTGTCTACAATACATGTCTTTTGTTAAGAAGTCTTGACAGTGGATTATTCTAAGTACCTATAAGGTATCATTGCAGAAAAAAAATTATTAGTGATGAAATTTGCATCACAATGGCCTACCTGTCAGCAGACTGGTTCAAATTATAAAAAAACTATATAGTGTATTTTAGATAATTAGGTTTGTATTAATTCATTTGTCGAAGCAGCCGTGGGTTCTGCTATACAGCGTCATGGGTTTATATAAATTTAATACAATGGTCCACAACGGACCTTGGCCTACCTTAGGCTTGTTAAAAATTTCGTTCTGAAATGGAATGAGAACCTTCAAAGCAAGACATACAATTAGACAAATTTATGATACACTTCTGTTGAAACTTGAATGTTTTTGGCTTCACTCTTTTATATAAAGCAAATCTGGGTGACGATCGTTCGTTGCTATAGTTTTCAGATCATAAAATTCCGAAATAAAATGTGAAAATGGCTTTGTTTCAATACTTCTAAGGAAGATTTCATTAAATATAAAAAGGTTTTAAAAATACTAAAACACTCTCACTGAACACTCTCATTGAATTTAAGTTTCTAACCTAGTTAAATGGGTTACTAACATTTAAAAATTTATTTCACACTTATACAAATTATCTCCCTATATTGACATTTGCATATGAGGAGAGTATTATAAAAAACTTCTCTCTCATTACGTCCTAAAATTCCTAAATTTTATGTTTATTAGCGACCGTCGCTTAGCATAACGCTGACAACGATCGACCGCTCTTATTTGCCTTTTATGACCGAGAACTAGATTATTTTCCAAATTGTCAAGCATATCACTCTTTAAATAAAACACATTAAAACATGAACACATTAAACCATTCGGATTACTCAAGTTCAATACATAAAAAAATAAATTATATGCATAATAATGGTGTTAGCTTTTCTCGGAAATTGCATATTCAATTAAATTACATTTTTAGAGAACATGAGCTTCCATACTAATTCCGTTGTTTTGTGTATCTTATTACTTTTCGATAAATCCCTTTCAATTTTATTATTATCTTCATTGAGATACTGCGGATGGTTTGTCGACATGTAGTTTTTTTAAAGTCAAACGCAGATACTTCATAAAGCCAATAGAGCGCATAACCATGTAGCGCAACAGATTTAAGAAAAAACTAACTAATGAACCAGCGCTAAAGCGGGCACTGTTACGGGTTAAGGCCGTCATTTTCTTTTGATTTATTATCAAGCCGAAAAATTCTCTTCAATTTTTATCTCGACATGTTTGCTTGAAATATAATGTAAACAAAAATGATTTATGTTTTAAATTTAACGTGAAACATCATTCAATTTATTACTGCTGAAAATCATAGTCGTATTAACAGTTAAAAATTCAATTCCACAACTTTTGTACAAGAGAAATTACTTTTTTAGAAGCAGTGGCTTCACCAAAGTTGATATTAGATATTCTTTAAATAAATTTAAATAAATTTTTCCACGAGTTACGTTAATTTTGTGCGGAATCTGATCTGTTTTGGGAAGTGAATATTTTCTTGCGAATAATGTTAGCTATGTTAAATACACTGGATTTTTTATTGAAACTGAATGGGCATTGACCACTTTATTCAGCGTCACCTTCTTCTTACTTTAGAATATTTAAAGAAAAATCTTTATGTAAAAATGGTTTCGAGAACAATGACCGTACCTTTATCAAATGATGCCACTTTTCAATACTTTTCAAAATTGTGCGGATTTTCAATCAGGATATTTGGTTCAAGAATTGATACTTTCCTCTTATCTAGAAAAGGAAACATGCTAAATGTCAAATAAGCTGATTTTTTATTATTTCATCTAAACCAAATTTTTGGATCACGTTGGAATTTCAGAACGTCACAAAAAAAGTGACGGGAATGACGTAGTAAAAGTAAAAATGGTACGCTATACTTTAGTGGAATACTGGTATATAAACTTTTATTTAAAGGTGTAAAAACGTTAGAGAAGACAATTTTCGTCGAATTTATACGGTGCTTGTATGGAGTATACGAAGTAAAACAAGAGAAGAAATATTACGAAGGCCAAAACTAAATGCTCATCTCAGAATAATATTTAATACGTTAGTAAATAAAATTAGATTGAGTTCAAATATTTTAATTACGGCATGTATTTAATACGCCGTGTATATTATTTATAAATATTGGATAGTTCCATATTCTTTACGTACCACATTCAAAAGTAAGAAAATGTAAATACAGGTAACTTACTCAGCAAGTTCGGATTTACGTTGACATCATGGTTATGTGATATTTTTTAAAGAAATATAGGAAAAGGAAGTATCACATTCAAAAACATTTGAATTACTACTTCTACCAAGAAACTGGTATCAGTTATTACAAAAAAATATTAAACTATCTTTTTAAATGCTAACTTCTTGCCGAATATCTGTACTAGCTCTTTCACTAACATAGTTACTGTTCTTTTTATTTTCTTGTATTAGTTCTGTCACTAACATAGTTTCTGTTTTTTGTTCTTTTTATTCACAAAATGTATCTAAACATTTTTGTCACTTAAACGTATATGTGTACGATACGCATTCAAAATATTCTATAACTTTTTGGATAAATCCCAAACAAGAGAATATTCAAATATATATAATAAAAAATATTTGAATCAATATGAAAATGCGCTCCCAGTGGCTGTAAAAGGGGAAACGGCAGCAAGTACTGGAAGATTTTGCTGGAAGTAGGCTAGAGATGATAATGCCATTCTCTCTCTAGATTTTAATTACTTGTTGTGTTATTTAAGTAAAAATCATGTCGATGTAAACGATACCCGTAATTTATTTCAACAGGCAGGAAGGCAGAGTTAGTATCGTGTTATGCGTTTAGCAGTAGTTCAGTTCACTCTAGTTTCCAAAAGTTTTTTATTCTGAAGAATGCTTTATAATTTCCATCACGCAATATTCTCATCAAATAGTAAATGCATTTTGCCACTATACGCCAGGAAATCATCAAACAAAGTATAAAGTCCTTGCATTCGTAGCACATAGCTCTTACTATTGTTACATGCGTAGTAATCCTTTTTCTTTTTCCGTTCTTTGTCATCAGTGTCTGCTCTAATGAGTTGAATGTGCTTAAGTCGATAGTGAAGGTGGTTGTGCAGACGAGACACACAGCTTTTATGAAAGTGGCTGCTAGCTTTAGCTGGGCGTGCGCACTTGTTATGTCGCTATTTCCAGCTTTTGTTTTCGAGCGTGATAATTAGTGACGTACTTACAATCTATAATTGAGCATGTTGATGTTGAGCTGTAGATATCTTTACCGTTTAAACGAATATATTATTTTCAAAGGAAGGCATTTCGTAAATGTTTAAGGACATATACGTGTGTGTTGGTGTGTGTGTGTGTGTGTGCGTGTGCGTTTGTACGTGTGCATGTGGATGTACGCATGCGTGTGTGTGTGCGTGAGCGTGTGTGTGTGTGTACATATGTGTATTGCAGACGTTCAATCCTAACTTTAGTAACCCAGTATCAATTTTGAAGACTTTTCTATGTAATAGCATATTTCGCTGGCAGTCACATATGAATAGACAATTTTTTTCAGAATTTAATGATGCATAGCAGATATATCCTAAGTACAATGAGACGGATGAGAGTGCAAGGTCTCTTAGAGGAATTTGAAACTACGTTTGATCTCATTCTATATACCTAGCGACGTATATACAAATATACATAAGGACGATAGGCATAGAAGATACGTCAATTTCAAAATAGTTGCGTGTAATTAATACAGATATTTCAGGGCTACACAACAATGGTACAGAGTGTTATTTTAAGATATATATATATATATATATATATATATATATATATATATATATATGTATATAAATATAAATACAATTATGGATAGGTATGTTCCATACTTTATACACGTGCATGTTTAAAAGCGTTTTTCGGGGTAAAATAATAATTCACCAAAAGATACATTTACAAGATACAATAATACCCATAGTTGAAGAATAATGAAAAAAAACGAAACAAAACAATTGAGGGAACTAAATACAGGATAATTTGTCATAAAATATTTGGCACTATTTTTCTTACACCATTTAGCTTTGATATCTTTTCTTCTAAAAATTGACGAAAAACAACACAATACAAATAAGGAAAATTATCAGATCTACTCTGTGATGACAAAAAGACAATATTAATATAGTTTATGTTCCATCGCTTTACACGAATGTAAACATCATACTTAAATACAGAATAAATAGAGCCCTATTTTTGTCCTTTGAGCTTACACGTGTTAGTCGGCAGATCAACAAAACGTTGGGTTTGAATATTGCGCTAAGAAATAAAAGAAAAATCAACTTAAGTAATAAAATCTAGTTCGGTTCACTCTTATTTTAACACATAATAGTATAGTGTAGATTTACCAAAGATTTAAAGCAACCGGTTTCAATATAAATTGCCATATATATCCAATACACATGCGCACAAAACATATTGTTACATGTAAATACAAGTAATTTACATATAAATAAAATTTGACGTTAAAGAAAATCATAGGTCAATGTAGATTTTAAAGGTTGACCACATAAATTGAAGTTGCAATAAACAATGCATCAATTTAAGGTGTATGCTGTAAGCACACAAGGGCGGTAGCACACACGAGCTTAGTTCAAATAGCAACCGCTTAGAAGTTATTAAACCCATGCGCCTCTATAATGCTCGTTCGCTAAATGCATAAATGCTGTGAGCATTTCTTTTAGCTTTAAAAAATTGTCAGAATATTTCTTTTGTCTCATTACACTTTCTCCTATTTATTAAGCGTTTATCAAATTATACAAATTTTCAATATTAATTCACATTTAAGAAAACAAAAGGACATCTCTAAGAATAATTACGTATGAAAATTATCTCTTCTATTTTCTTAAAAATATAACCTTATATCTAACAAATTAGCTGATTGCTTTTCCAAATATTGATGAAAAAATTGTCTTAAATAAAGAAGAATGCGCAAATTTTGGACGAAAACTATAATGCGGAATATTAAGCAATGCAAATCTAGTTTTTTTAGTCACTCAAATCCATAAATTAACGTAATATTTTGTATAATATCAAATAAATAAAAGTATTATAATAATAATGCTTACAAAATATGAAAAGCCCAAATCCAAAACAAATTTAAAATAGTTTTTTACTACTTAAATTTATTTTGATTAAAATTTCATCAGTCAAATATTCGTTTTTATGCTACAAAGGTCAAAATTTAGTTATGTATCCTTAATATTATTTATGTTAAACTCTAAATAAAAATTCACTAAAATACGATACACGTGTCAACAAAAATATTTTCCTTAGAATAAATTAAATGTGGCATTTAAATAGGTCGACAGATTACAGGAAACGTCTTCGGGGGTCATTAAAATTTCTTGACGACTTTCCATCTAAACTTCATGTAAATAGAACATCTCTCGGAATTAAATCTTATTTATTTGTATCATTTTCATTCGCTATATATTTTTTATGTGTCACGTGTTAATTTTCTTTTAGAACTTTGTAACTGAAAGTGGGCAATCCTAATAATCACGTCAATCTATTCATTGATAAAAGTTCAAACTTTTTGAATAACTAATAAAATAAATTGGAAATGTTTATAGATTATTTATTACATAAATTTTTATTCTTGATTTATAAATATTTATAGTTTACGTGTACTTACGCCTGCGTGGAGATGCATTAAAATTAAATTAAGACTGCTTGAATCACGCTTGGCAATATTTTAATATGTTGAAGACTCCCACCAGATTCACGTTTAATTTACATAAAATTACAATACATAAAGTTTACTTCGTACACGAAAACTTCAATGTGCGAAACCGTCTCGTGTTTAACTAATTATTTTTTTACCGGTATTAAAATTTATTAATTACTACATGATTTCTCAGAATATTATGAATAATCTGCAAATTTAGAAACAACTGTAAACCTTAATATTTATCAATATTGAAAAAAACCATATGCTTATCTAAATAGAATTCTTTTTCTTAAGTTACGGCATTTTTAGCGAAAAATCTACGTAAACTTTTGATTCTTTCTCAATCAAAATTTCACGTATTAATTTTTAGTATATGTGCTTATATTGCATATTACGAACCAAAATATAAGAGAGTTAGTGCGGCGAATTGTGAACATAACGTAATATTTCCCTGTAGCAAGCAAAACGTATTTCGTTAGTAGATAAAACGTTTGCAACAAAGTAACACGAGTCGCCCCCCGTTTGCATTTGTGGGATTTATTTCTACATAGACACACGTCTATAACATATATACACGCCTGCCGTTTACGTTTCTAGGAAAATGTTCAAGATCGATACATGTCTGTAACATATGTATAGGGAATCGCCTTCAGTAATACTCTAGAATTGTTTTTTGCTTTGAGTTTATTCTTTTGTTTTTATGTTTTTGTAATCACAGTTTCTATTAATATTAATAGTCTTTCCATATTTTAAATGAAAATTAATACATTGGGCGTGTAGAACATGAAAATGTAATGATAAAGGAATGTTTCAAAAGGAATAAAGATATGTTAGTAAAAACGTTATTTTCCAAAATGATTAAAATGTCATGCAGTGTTCTCCAATTGTGAATTTAATGGTGACCTCATATTTTCATTGTGAATAAAAACAATTCAGTATAGAATAGAGTTAATGACAACGGAAATCTTTGAAAAAATAATGAACTAGTAATGTAAACGTTACTTTTCCAAATGACAATAAAACCACGTTGTATCATTTAACAAAATCACGCTTTGGGTTCACATTTTAATTGCGAATAAAACGTTGAGAATGTAGAGTACATTTAATGGCGATATAACTTCTCGAAAAAAGTAATTCATTATTACTAAAGAAAACCGAACTCCTTCAAAAAAAAAAAACCACGCAGTGTCATGTAACAAAATCACATTCTAAATTTCTATTTTAATTGTAAATCATTTTTAATAAATTTAACGAAAAGGAAGCTTCTCAAAAAAAAAAAAAACTTTTTTCAAAGCTATAAAAGAAACATAACTTTTTTCAAAGCTATACTCCATTCCAATATTGACCACTTTTGATTTTTCATAAGTTAAGTTAATTGAAAAAATTACACATATATTTGTAATAACGTAATTTTTTATTCACGATTGCAATGCTTAAATGAGTTCACTTCAAATATAAATGAAAATAATAATGGACAATTGATTTTGGAACATCTTAAATATCTGTTACCCATTATCTTGGTAATTAGTTTGTTCGGAAAACGTTGCATACATTTTGATTTATCTTTATTCTGTGGTGATTGTGAAAAGAAAATACCGCCTGGATCATTTTCATATCCTCATTATAATTTTTATTTAATTATGTAATTTTCAGTAATAAAAAATATTTGTAGCAACATTTGTGAAGTATATATACATATACATACACACACACATAACAATCAAGTACGCGCCGCCTGTGTGTACGTGTGTGTACGTGTGTGTGCGTGTATATATATATATATATATATATATATATATATATATATTGGGTGGATAGGAAATTAATTTCGAGTTTCGCAAATTATGTTTTGAAATAATTCTATTAATGTTATTTTTCTTTTTGAAATTTGGTAGCCGTTGCTCTTAGTTTAGTTTCGACATTGTTTACTATTTATTACCATAAAGGTAAGAAAGCTGCTTAGGTTCACAAAGAGGTATGCAAGCAAAAATAGCTTGAAATATTACGATTTTTCAACACATACTCACGTCTCCAACCATTTTCACGTCTCTTAAGACGTCTTGGATTAGTCAAAAAGCTCGATATTTGGGTTCTGCGTGTATTGAATGAAGTTTTCTTAACGCAACAAATCAATATTTGTGATAGCCATTTGAAACACAATGAGATAAATCTTTTTAAAGTGAAAACCACATCGTAAGCCAAAATGCATCCCAGAATATAATTCTACCAATTTAACTATTTTATAAATATGGTGTATATTTTTTTTGTATATTTTACCATGGACTAAAATCGAAAATACATAATTGAATAAAGTTCTTTCCTTGTGAAGAAATACATCATTCGCACAACAAAACCGGAATTACTTTTTTACCAGTCCAATATATACATATATATATATATGTATATATATATATATATATATATATATATATATACATATATATATATATATATATATATATATATATATATATATATATATATATATATATATATCGCCTACACAAGTGCGATATAAAGTTAAATAAACTACAGCAGGCGACAAGTCGGAGATAATGAAATAATGAGGCATTTCGTATTAAATGCTTTTTTACCGATGTTTTCTACGATGTTTACCCAGTAACTCTTTTGACGGCTGAGATGTTGGTCCGATCTCTGTTACCTTTCATTTTGTTAATTTATATTAAAGGATATATTAAAATTTCTCCGAATATTTTTGACAGCACGGCCCAAATAACTTACTTAGAGAAAGTTATATTTCATGTTCCATCTGAGATGTAAATTTTGTGAATTTTGTGGAAACAAAATTTCATGAATTTTCTCTAAGCTCTAAACATCTGTACTAATAAAGTTGCTGAATTCTGAAAAATGCTGAATTCGCTTCGCGGTTTGGTTTCGCATAAATTCGTTTGTCTTGCGACTGGAATAACATTAAATCCCTAAAGCCTGCTACTAAATTCTTTATTTGTTTAACAAGAAAGCTCCACTATGCGTATGAAACTTAGATTTTAATTTCAGGAACCTTTATAGTTTCGCCATGTCCGTATATCTATATGTCCATCTGCATATCTCAGTTGTTTTACTCGCAGACTATTAGTGCTATAACTGTGGAATATTACGTGATTATACGTATTTAAAAAGCCCACAAATGTAATTAAACAAAATCGTTTAAAAGAAGTTTATAATGTAAACTCTCCACATTTCAAAGAGGGTAAATTTTTTTTTCTCCCATTTTGTAAGATAAGGTTGAGTAGGTCTTTTAAAATCATTGGCGACATGTCATGAATTTTTTTTTATTAGTTAACGCTTTTCTTGCGTAAATTGTTATTCTTGCGTAGCTTCACGATACTCATTTTTGTTATGATTACGTGTCTCCTCCCCTAATAATAATCGAATATTTTTGGATATGTGATAATTTTTCCCAATATTAATACATCGGTAATTTAATAGAAACAAAATTCTCCTTAATACATCAGTAATTTGTGTAACAAAATTAAAAGGAAACTGATTACAAGTAAATAAGCTTTACGAGTTAAAAGAGTGAAAAGTTCATGAAACTCTCCACAAGTAATTTAAACTAACTGCAAACATAACCTTGTATTTTTAACATGTATATTTGTTATGTCTGTGAAAGATATATCAGATTTACTGTATACACTAATTACATCGTGAGAAATAATGTTATTCAAATATGTACGATATTTTGATATAGTACTCAATATATTTACGATGGGGAAAATTTATATATATAAATAGGTTAATAGAAATATTACGTACGCTTAAAGATTTAAGAAAATAACTAAATATATACGGAACCCTAGTAGTAGAAATTCTACTCATGTTTTACAAGTTTTTTGTGTATTTTCTAAATGTTTACGGATTTGTATACTTACAAAATTAGATTAATCAGAAAAAGCTAAAAACTTTCAGTAAGGAGAATTCGAATTGAATTTTTTTAAATGTATTTATTGTATTTATTTGCAGATACACATTTTATCGGACAAACCCACATATTTATGACATAAACGTACAAGATAACGAAATTTCTGTTGAAAATGCTGTTCAGTTTTCGAAAAAGGCTTTCATTTTCGTAAAGTAATAATTAAATTAGATGAAAAGCTTCATTTTGAGTAAAGTTTATTTTATATATATATATTCACTTCTTTGCAACTTGCAACTTCAGTAATACCACAATTTGCCATCTCAAATTGTTTAAAACTTGAGTTATATTAAAATTTGTCGTGACAAAAGCTATTTCAATAAAATTTGAATTCGATTTTACAATTTTTAAACATGTGTCGAAGTAAGGAACATATTTACTTGGGTATTATGAAATTAGTTATATGACTATATAAATTGTCATGTCGTGTATTGGTAATGCTTCTTCTCTAAAGACGTACTTCACTTACCGACTTCACTGACCGTACTTCAGACGGACTTCAAATGAAGGAAACGTGCAATTGTGCCTCAACCTGTTCCTCTAAGCAAAGGGTAATCATTCTCTCTCTACCTTCGTGTTCGCCTTCGCTCTCGCCTTCGAACGGTCGCCTTGGCGTTCGCGTTCGCCCTCGCGTTTGCCTTGCACTTCTCCTTCGTCTTCCCTTTCGTCTTCCGCTATATCGCCCCATCCTCACCTCATCTTCACTACCCACTCTCCTCTCTCTCCCTCTCACCTCATCTTCACCCCCCTTCCCTTTCCCCTTCATTAATTGAAATTTCGCTGCACTAACTACAAGTTACTTCCGCTGGCGTCCAGTTCAAATTATAACGTACAAGCGTTGCATAAACTTTATTGAGACTCTAAGACGTTGCATACACTTTGTTGAGCCCTGCATCTCGAGTGCAATCAAAATACCATTAATAACAAGGGTTATTAATGTCTTTAACTGCTATTTTCGCGGAGCTCCAGATAAGGATACTCGGTTGCTATTAAGCTGTAAATATCTATGTTCACGAGTAAAACGTAGATTAATCCATAAAAATTATTTTTAGAGGAATTAAATATTTTATCCGATTTCCGACCCGATCCTTTTTTATACTACCAATGTCAAGTTCGCTGTTGTCATCGATCCACATGAAATTATTCACATACAACCTACAAAAATTCATTGAAATTTGAAACATTTGTCAATAAAAATGTTTTCTAGTTAAAAATGTTCTCTGTTTTCAGTTGCCAGACTATGAGAAATATGTTTGAGTGTTCATTAAAAATTTCTCGGTACTTTCCATCTAAACTTCGTGTAAATAGAAGATTTCTCACAATTAAAGAGTACTTATTTGTGTAATTTTCGTTCACTCTCTATTTTTGTTTAAGATGTATAACATTTTAATTTTCTTTTTCGTTTTGTAAACGTAGGTCAACAAATCTCATAATTCCGTCTATCCATTTATTTTCCAAGAATTTGTGTATTTTGAATGGTTAATGAATAAAATTGGAAGTTTTAAAAAATATTTGTGAAAATTTTATGGATTATTCACTATACAACTTTTTATTCCTTATTCATTACTACAGCAAGTTTTACATTTTCTTACGTGTGTAAAACAATAATTTCCATTAAATAACAAAATTTTGAAAAATCGGTTTAAATGACGCCTGGGGCAGCATTTGGTTATATACATAATTTTCAAATTTATATACATAATTTAAACTTCATGTATAAATGAAAAAAAAATTAATTAACGCCAATAAAAAACTTCAAATATCGGCATTTGATTAGTATTTTGAATTATGGGATTGGATAGAAGATTCTGCACAAAAATTATATTTGTGACGTTATCAATAACTTATTCATTAATGACAATAATTAATCATTAGCATTGCAAAATCGTAAGTTCACGCATATAGCGGGTAAATCAATAATGTTCTGCAACCATAATTATGGAACATATAGAGAAAATAAAGCTTCAATGGCTCTGTATAGCCTAGTAAAATTATTCCGATTAATTTGCGACTTAAGAGATGAAGGCAACTAAGGGACCACATTTTGTATGTATTCCACGTTTATTTTTAATTACCGTAGACCTATTTCCTGTAAAGATATTGACTTGATTGTGCTACCTATATCTTGGCACCTTTAACGACGATAAATAAAAATTTCATATAAACATATTCATAACAAGAGCAACTGAAACCCGACTATGGAAAAAAAATAACGGAGAAACACGAAATATATACATACGTAACCTATGAAATTCATAACGTTATGTATTCTAGGAACTCCTCTAGATCTTAAAGAATCTAAGGTCACCTCATTCCCTGAAATGACTTTAGTAGTTTAGTCTCACATATGTACATAAATACATAGTGTGTAAAATTCACGATGAGGATACTTTCTGGATCAAGACAAATCTAAGAATACCTTATTTGTTGAAATTACTCTAGTAATTTAGTCTATAGGAGGGAACATACTAACTTATTTGCATAAATACAAACATAATCTGTGAAATTCATAACTTTATGTACCCTAGAATATTCTCCGGATCAAAACAAATCGAAGGAAACCTCATTTGTCAAAATTGCTAGTGATTTCAACAAATGAGGTGTTTTTATTAGCCCGTGAAATTCATAACGTTAAATAACGTATGATATTCCCTGAATCAAGATGAACCAAGGAAACCTTTTTTCTTACCAATTTAGTCTGCGGTAGGAAACATACTAACTTACATACATACGTAAATCAAATGTATAAATCATAATACATAACACAACCTTTTCCGTAGTTTATTAAATAATAGGGCGTGTAATTATCATTGCATGGAGGCATTATGTGTTGAGGGCTTCCACAATGTCTCTTAGAGTTTTATATTTTATCAATAAAACTACTTTCTATAAATTTGGGTATAGCCGATTGAAAATATTTGTTTTTTTAGGCGAAGTTTTTGTTTTTTTTACATCCTTTCCAAAAAGCTCTTTGCTGTTTGAAGAAAATGTGACCTGTATTCAAAACCTGCATTCCTTTAAACAAATCTTTAGAATAATCGGGTAGAAAAGTTTGGTTCAAATCAGTAGATTAGTTCTTAAGATCGGTTTCTGTTTTCTGAAATACAGTTTAGAGAAAAACGTGTTTCAATTTTCGACACAAATACTATCAACTAAATATTTTTCTTCATAATTTTATTCAAAAGTGTTATTAGTTTCACTGTTACTATTTCCCCATAAATTCACTCATCAGAAACTATAACTTTCCCTATTTTTTAATGTACGAAAAGTTCAGATTTAATTTGTATTGTCTTAATTGAATTTAATAATTATTTAGTTCTATCACTAAAACACATAAAGCAATGTCTCTCACACATTATAAAATCACTTTTTTCAAGAATTTATCTCCCTATAATATATTTAAGGTTCCCTATTTCATTTTGTATATAGGATTAATTTATCCTGCCAAAATCTTCATTTATTAATTCGATGAACGTCACAGATGTAATTTTAGTTTCGATGCATGTGAATCTAAACATGTCAAATTAAATAAGCGACCAATGAAAATTAACTAGATAGCACTAGTAATGAAAGCATACGGTGCATTTATATTTCGTGGAAATATTACAAAATTAATATCCCTTTTAGTAAAATAAATGTCTATAATTAGTGTTGCTAAGCTTTCAAGGTCTTTTCAGCTTTTGCTGTTTGTCTCTTTGCTGAAATTTCAATTTTAAGAAAGTTTAAGAAAATTTCGTTTTAGTATAGAATAAAATAAATCTAGGAATTTTTTTTAATTTAATTTGTCATAAAAATAACTAGGTTACTTTATAAATCAAAGTTCCGAAAAAACGAATTGTCCAGCTCCAACTTTCAAAATAATTATAAAACTGTGTAAAATTATTCACGCTCACACTAGTCTAATATAAACTACAACTTCGTCTATTTTGCGATTTCTAAAATAAAATAAGGGAAAGAGTAAAACAACAGTACAATTGAATAAAAATATTTAAATTTTTTTTCTGTACCCACGTAGTTGAAAGTACACAAAATAAAAAAAAACTAACATTTCTACATATTTGTTTTTTTTATTTTGTGTTTTTTTATATAAAAGATATTCTACATAAGGCAAATCTAAAAGCAAATGAATAGATCAAAGGAGTAGGACCAAATTTGGCCCCATCGCTATCTAGAACATGTGTGATGTCAAAAGTTACAAATTCTTTGGTTTTTTTTTCCAATCATCCATTTGCTTTAGAACTTACCAGGAATAAAAAAAAATTAAAATTTCTTAATTGGTATTTCATTTCATTTATAATATATCTTTTTAATTATTGCTATTTACTTGTGCAAAAAAATATCGTTTTATTTGTTTTAATGTGGATAAACAGTTTTAAAAATATTATTAGCTTGGCAACTTATAAACCCGCCATCTCTATAAACAAATTTTCCAACTTTTTAAATGTAGTCAAAAAAAATATTCGTTAACTATATAAGCACCGTCGGTATCTAACACATGTCGCCAACGTATATACAGGGCTAAAGTTGCATCTATGCAGAAATATTTGTGCCTGTGAAGGAAAAAATTATTAAATTTTTAATTTTAATTTTTTCTTAAATTGTTAATTTTTTTTAAATCAATTATAGGCGGTTGATTTGGATGACTTTTATAGGACAGAATAAAATTTCTTTCTTTAAATATTTGGAACCAGTGCTTGTCTTTGTTGTAATATATAATACCTTTACCCATCGTTGTATACACATTGCGTGATTCTTCGCTGGTTTTTCGCCCTAAACGACATTTGAGAAGAATGAGTCTTCTAAATACACATGCCGATTACTCAATTGCAAACTGAACGGAAGTTCTTTAAATACACTACAAGAAATATTCCAGAAGGATAATATTCTAGAAATCGGTCAGAAAAAGTGGCGGTGTTATAAGCTGCCAACCTAATATTTTTATAAAAGTCATTAATTAATAAAAGTAATTTATTCTAAGTTAGTTAATTGTTTTAATGACAAAACTAAAATAACATCTCAAAACTTCAATGCAAAATAACTGCTTATTCGCTTTGCTTCTGCGTTTTGTGAATGTTGCTCTGATACATTCTTTTCTACTCTCGATTGACGATAAATCACTTTTAGAACTAACTTGTTGGTCATTATCACTTTCAGATCAACCTTAGGATCACTTTTAGATCAACCTTATCGGTAGTCCGGTACAGTCGGCTAGAGGGAATAGAAGTTGGCGAATAGGCATAATATTTTAATATCATATTTCTTAATAAATTTAAAACACATTAACTAGAATTGAAAAGCTAAATTACTATAGAATACGATAGTTAAAATTATCGATATTTTCAATGGTAAATAATATAAGAATTAAGTGTTGTGTGAGCAAATAAATTGAGTAGTATTTTTTCGATTACCTGATTGATTGAACTAAATCAAATCTTACTTTAAGAAGGAGTTATAAAAAGAAAGAGCCAGATTGAAGAATTTTCTTTCGACTATAAATTAATCTGATTAAAACATCTAAACTCCATTAGGACGGATATTCGCCGCGCGCATTTTTTCTCTTTTTCTCTTTTTTACAACATTTTATAACTTTAACTTGTATATCTTCCTGAAACATTTTCCATCTTACTTAAAGGTGATGAAACAAAATGGAAGCATAATAATCACATATGGGAAATAAATAAACATGGCTGGGAAAATCAAACAAAATGGTCCTTTTTTAGTACGGCCAATCATCCTTAATGTAAAATGTTGTTCTGTACATATATCGTTTTGTGTCGTTTGCAATAGTCATTTCTTTAATTATTCTACAAGGTTATTAATTTGAACAATTACAATTTGTTATAGACTACTAAGAATCAGATACACAATATTGATCACATGCCATAACTTTCACATTCCAATTATTACTTGAAAAGTGGGTAGGCGGAGAACATAATTATTGTATTAGAGTTTTTTGGAGACCTGGTTTCTTCGAAAGGATGGATAACGTATATATTTATTTTTTATTGATCATATGAGGCCCATCCTACTGAATTTCCCCAAAGCTATATACTAGGTGGATATCTACAGCAGACAAATAAAAATATTTAAAATTGATTTCATTAATTAATTAATAAAATATGTATCTTATTTTAATATACCAATTTAATTAACAAACCAAATGCATCTATATGAAATACATGACTTATTGTCAAACAGTTTAAAAACGCTGACAATTTTTCAAACAAAAGTACTTAATAAATTCTAAATTCTGTTTTTATTCCTTGCCATACAGAACTTAAAAAAACATAAAATATACATGTACCTTGTTCACAAACCTAAAACCTTAGGTGATCCCACTTCCCTGGTGTTGGTGATCCCTCTGGTATTTAAAATACACGATATACACTTAAAAACGTTAATACTTTGTGTATAATCACCTTTTAGATTTTATAATACGATTATTTTTGATTGATTAATATACAAGTATCATAATTAATTTATAGATTTGCGTACCGAATTACAACGAAATAACTAATTTCGAAATTGTTTTTTTTGAAGACGATGACATTTAAATGATCAAAAAATTTACTTAACCATGTTTAAAAGATAATTTTTTTGAGAACTAAATAATGTGTTTTTATATCGATGTCCCACGAAGTTTAAATATACCTGATGTTAGTATTTTGGCCCATTACCAGTAAGCCGTGAAACGTCAATAGTAAATCCCGGTTACTAAGTAAGAGCGCTCGTAATTGCGCCAAGTCTTTAAAAATTGCATCCGGTCCAAACAGAACCGTGCGCTGATTGGAAGCAAATTGCTCTTCATAGTTGTTTAGTAGATGTAGCGAAATAAAATTGCACAATTTTTCAAAGTTTAACTTGTATTTTTCTTTGAAATATGTCATAAATTTGTAAGAGAAACATATCTATTTGTAATATAAAATTGTAACATGATGTATTCTGTGCAGAGAAAATATTTTATTAAAATATTTTATTAAAAATTATAAGAGGTGCCAGAAAATATGTTTTAAAATTTCTGTCTGTTTATATATTTATTTGTTGTGTAAATCCAGTGGACGGATGGTATATATAGGTAAATGAGTAATCTCTGTATCGCTTGGTTTTTAATAAACGTTACGACGTTAATGAAACGTTAATAAAATTCACTAATTTCACTCCTTTTTAAGGAAAATATTTTAAATTGTCCAGTGATTGATACCTTTCTGGCATTATTACATATTTATTCTATTTATGCTATTATTGTTAAGTTTCCTAATTTTTTTCAAATGGCTTTTACCTGGTTGCATGGCCGATGTTACCTTTGAAAAATTACACACGCTCACCTCTCACTCCATACGTAATAAAATGTAAAACTAAAACATTTCATTACATCCATTGATTCATGAAGCTGGGATAAAATATCAAGTGTTTTCTTTCTTTTTTTTTTGCTTTTGAAGCCAAAAAGTTTTTTAAATAATTTGCCCACCCGTATTTACGGTAAATAATGAAAAAAATACAGAGAATGAAATGGACCGGATGGTCTTTCCTCCATTCCACATAAATGGAATGGAGGAAAGACCATCGGATAAGTTCAGTTTGATAAAACCCATAGGAGTTAGAGTAAGGGGACAGTCGGCATTGCGATTCGTGGATAGTACCTAGAAATACTGATGGCCAAAATCTTAGAAACGACTGCAAGAACAAAATAGCCTAGAGACAACTTTTTGAAAAGACCTGGGTCCACCCCGTGACATCGCGCTTCTGAAGAAGAATCTTTTTTATGTTGTTGTTTTTAATTTTATTGAGTTTTTAGTGGATTCGGGCTAACCCACCCCTTAAATAAATTTTTTCTCTTTTATTTTTCGTACAATTAGAAGCATAAAGAGGGTTTAAATAGAAGAAAATCACATTTTGAACTTGTCCAGTTTTACTAAATAAATTCATCACTTTCGGTATCATTAAATAATTTAATATAATTACTGTGTTGAGTATTAATCCATTAGCTCCAGTTTATGTGACGGGTAGAATATACACATTGCAATACTGGTTAAACAGGAACGGGCCATTAAAATGGGAAAATCTGAATATTTTTCAGTTAGTACCCCAACATCTGTGCCGCAATTAATTTATTAACGGAAACTGTTTTTATGCGCTAACGATTTAAATATAATATTTTGAATACGGTGCCTGTCAAGAAAGTTGTCTTTCGCAATATCATCCTCAGTAAGATCGTTCTAGTCATTTATTTTAAACTAAATGTTGTTATAACCGCCTTAAAATAAATTTACTGCGTAATGAAACGCAAGTTGAGCTTTTTAAAAATTTATAATCGTAACTAGAAATAGGAAAAATAATTAACTTGAGGTACAAAACATAAAAATACCCAAATCAGCATAATTACGGATCATTTCAAAGTAATTTTCTAAAGTTTTTGTTCACATATAACTAAAACAGTTAAATTTTTTCTGGCTGCAAATTAATTTAATGCGATTATTTCTTTTCTGAAATTGTTTAATTTCTTTAACTTTTTCGTTCGGTAATATTCGTTTAATGAGGTTGATGGTATCTAAACGTTTCAAAATAACATCTTGCTTATTACGTTCTAAGTTACTGGAAGACAAATATTTCGTACGTATGTGGGTATAAGGCACAATAGACTATCTTTATTATGATAAAAATATGTTTGTTCCTTTGTACCCAGTAAATATATTTAAATTCTTGTTGATGTAAAAAAGCATTGTAATGTATATACATTGACATAAT
The DNA here is from genome assembly GCA_039881145.1 of Druceiella hillmani. NCBI lineage: Eukaryota > Metazoa > Arthropoda > Insecta > Lepidoptera > Hepialidae > Druceiella > Druceiella hillmani. The sequence continues at coordinate 1,177,044 of JAYKKI010000049.1, forward strand.
AAAAGTAGTACATGACTCTCACGTAAACATTTATATATTCAAATAGTAGTTATACGCAGGAATCCGAGCTTATGAATTTACATACATAAGTTTGAATTCCTACGTTTTCACATGGAGCAAATTTTTTTTCGCTCGCGTGTCACATCCTTTCATATTAGCCATAATTTTTTATTTAATATTTAGTTACATATGTTAAATATATTTAAATATTGATATTACAAACATGTCAAAAAAGCACTAATATATTTGGTCGAAATACTTTGTGGGAGTACAAAAGATAGAATCATATAACAGGTCTTAACAATACTCTCTGGGGCAAACATAATGACGTGTTATCAGGTATCTGCCATGTCTCAAATAATCTGCAAAACGTTATGTAACTTGATATATCAAGCTATTCCTCTGAAAAAGGGTCTAGACCGTCAGAAAGATAGACAGGCATAAAGCGAAGCGGTTCTAGAAGAGTTTTGTTTTTCCTTTTGAGGTATGGAATCCCAATAATAACTATGGTGATAAATAAAAACAACGAAAGAATTTTTGTCACTTAGTGAAATTCTATACATTTTCTCTCTTATCTAAATGCCTTGTTACTTTATTCTACAGATTATTAATTACATGTTTCAACACTAAATTGAACGAACTTTTAAACAAGCTTAATAGTTTGGTCGTCCTAAAAATACACATTACACACCGATATGTTGTTGTCGGTAATAAAAAACATTAATTACAACAATATTAAAACTCAATTTTTTAACCTAGCTTTCTAATATTTTAGTACTTTTTTTAAATCGAGGTGCATATTTTAAAATAAGTTTTTATTTTTAATATTTTATTTCTGAATTTAAAATTTATTGAGTACAGATCATCTCAAAAGAAGAAAAAAATTAATCCTATTCACTGCATTGGAAGGTAACCAATGGATTCAAAAAGCTCGAATAATTTAATTTATCCATTCAATTTATTAATAAAATTTAGTAGCGGAATGAAAATTTCTTTTAACTTCATACATATAACAAATATTTCATCTATTTATCAAAACTTTTATATTTTTCTTTTGTAAATAGAAAGGTAGATAAGCTTTTAAATAAACAAACTCCAGTGAAATTTTAAATTTTTTTGTAATTATATTTCAAATTGAATGATGGACAATTTAATCTAGATTGTTTGAGATGCCATAAACACTACCTCATATTTTAATGTATTAGAATACAACGATGAATTCTGACTCTAGTCGTTCGTTAACGAATCCGTCTGCTCCAATCTATCTTGAATTTATTTATATTCAAACACACAACGTTTTAGATGTAAATTTTTAAAATTTTGAAAATAAATTAGTTAAAAATATGTACCTTTATTAACATAACCGCTATAGCAGAATTATTCTTCCGGTTTTTGTATATTATGAGAGTTAGGTTTATTTTGTATAATGAAGTAATAAATGAATATAAGGAATAATTTAAAATAATTTAATGTTTTAATGACTTATTGAACTAAATTATAGAAAATAGTCCTGCACACGGTAATACCGTTCACGGTGAATTCACATAATTATCTTTAAAGTTTATTGTTGATCTTAAACACATTTTCAAAAATATGTTATTGATTAATATACAGACAAATTTGAAGATTCAAAATTAAGAAACATGATACAAAATATTAGAAAAGATTATTTTTTTTACCTTTGTATTTAGTGTTATGACAATAAATCATCAAACTTTGTGATGACCACGTAGTTAACTTAAACTTTTCTAGGTAAGATATAAAATATTACTAGGCAATGAAAATGTTTGCTAATATGCAGGTAATCTTATTGTTTGACAACTGCGTTTACGGCAAAAGAATAATCAAGTTTTGAGTCACAATATAGGAACTTGCCCTTTTTACCTGAAGCAGCGGCGTAGCCACTGAGGTACAAGATGGTGTAGAGGTACAAAATGGTGTGAGAGAAGTAGTAGTAGAGTCTTGGTTAGTCAGTCCACGTTTTTCTCTGAAAAACACCTCCTTGCCATCATAAAATCTAGCTGAGAAAGTAATAAAAGATTATTTAAATTTTTTAAACACTCCATCTATCTAAGGTAAAGCAATTAAATGTTCATCTACAGGTAACTAATAGTAACTAATTCAACGGGTTTTGGGTGGACGAATTTACGAAAGCGGAAATCGGGGGGATTACTTGATTTTTTATATTTGTCGAAGTTAGCGACTAAGCGATGGATTTAAAATACTGAATAAATGTTAACTCTGATTTTAAATACTGATTAAGAATTTACTTGATTTACGCGTGGCATACTGGATGGTTTGGTAATTATTTCGTTTCGATCAACCAATAAGCACCAAACTAAAAACTATTTGCTTAATCGATTAAATACCATTTACTTTTATTTTGATAAAATTGTGTTTTATGATAAAATCATGGATCAACAATTATTTATGTATGCATGAAAAAATTAAACAAAAGTGACTCAAACGGGATAATTGTTATGTTAAACCTGCAGTAGCGGTAGAAATTATTATGTCTCAAACCCAATCCCACTTTCAGTCCGAAGTTTTAGATAGTCTAGTTAAAGACCTGTCTAATGATAATGTGATCGACGTGACATCGGTTAAGGGATGCACTTCATCGACAACGGCTAGCACTACCATCACCATCAACACCAACTTGGCAGCTTGTGTCAACCTACTGAAATTGTTTAATATAGCTACGCAGAAACCATCAAACTTTAACGGACAAGCACCTAACCAACAACTTTAAATAAGGGAGGAAATCTTCAGTCAGCTTTTTAACAGCTAATAGGACTTAGTATACTCTTATTTACAGACAAATATTAATTATCGTAGTTAATTTACTTGCTCAATAACTGATAGATGAATATATTTTAGGTAGCATTTAGAAGAAGTGGACAATTGAAATTTGATACAGATCTACGACTTCAATAAAGGAAAAAGTCAGAAATATATATGATGTTATGTTTGCTAGTAGACAACACCGACTTCTTTTTAAACTCGTTTTTCAAATCTGTTTAATATTATTAAATATAAGGGGTTCCTTCAGGTGCATCATTTTTTTGTCACTTATGATATTTTAAAACTGCGATAATATTTTGATTTTGAAAACTGATATTTTGGTTTTAATAAGAACATTTTATATTGAATGTAATTAGAATGGTTATAATATTATATGATTTGGTCTGAAAATTTAAAAACTACTTTGGTTTTGCTGACTGTGCATTAATATTTAATTTTGATCAAAGTATTATTGACACGCGAAAACTGGTTGTTATCAAATACAAATCATTTAATTATCAATAAATGGACATAGCGTTACAGAAAAATAAAACAATTTTTCAAAAAGCTGGTATTTTTTAGAATAAAAATCAGTAAATCTCAAAAGTTAAACTACAATCTGTGACGGTGATGAAAAATAAAAAATATATCTTCATAAAAACCATAAATTTTTTTTTAAAATATGATTTGTTAATGAAAAATAAAAATGTAACAAATTACATAATAAATCAGAAATTATTTCAAAAAAAGAATTAATGCCGATTGTTTTATTTTAATTCGCAACCGTAATTGAAAATAAAATGTGAACTCATTTTGATATTCGTTTTGTAATCCTCGAAATAAATGTCTGATGTCTGCCTGACGCATATTTTTCAAGGCTAATTCATGAAACATCGGTTTACAAAATACACAATTTGATACTATCTGCACATTGCTTCATCATGCTGATTCAAAGAGTTTCGCCGAAACTGCATTTATAAGCTGTAAAGAAAAAAAACATGAGTTTTTATAAAATTATACAAAATTTCTCTTTTGCTTGATTGACGATTTAAAAATTGAACTAGCTAATCTTTATAATTTTTTCTATTTCAGTGTCATTGTTGTACTTGTAATACTTGGATACAACAATATGCGGACATTCAGCGGTCTGTGTGTTTTATCAAAATGAAAAAAAGTGTTTTATCAAAATATATATACGCTCATTATTTTAGTATTATTGTAGGATTTTTTGTTACGTCTTAAGTAATTTTTTTCCGCAATCTTGCTATTCATTTTTTAATAGTTTCCCTTGTGTTTAAATTTGTTTAATTATTTTTATTTATTTCCATAATTTAATAATAACCTAATATTAATAAGATTTTAAATTTTTATATGTATTTAGATTTTTTATTACTTTGTTATTTTAGATTTTTTATTTTCTCCTATAACGGTCACGTAGATATTATGATGTAGCTTGTGCATTTTAATAGAACAAAAATCTGTAGATTTCTTAAAGAATCCAATCCCTTGAGTTTTTTTATCGTCGATTTTTTGTCCAATTTTTTGTGATAGAGTCATATATCTCTTGTTATAAGTAACCGTAAAACTATCCAAATTTATAACATCAAAAACGTAAGTCATTGAAATATTCAAAATTCTGAAAGGAAAGGAATGCTTAGAGACTTGCACTCGCAACAAAGGGTGTGTTGTAAATCCTTTAGAGTTACTAATTCGCTGACGTGCCTTCCATTCTCGTAGCATGTTGCTGCTCCGCTCTCTTGTAGAGTTGTGCGTGACCGACCGACTAAGCTGTGAAAAAATAAGAAAAACTTTTTGTTTTAAATCCTAAATCACAATAGATTAGTTATTAAACGATTATTTTTTAATTCTGCCTTTCTACCAATTTTTACAATTTTGTAAAATAAATACCTTCATTATATGTATTTTTTTAATCCGCTAACCGAGTTATTGATGATTATATCCCGATATGTCTACAGTTTTTGCTATTTATTATCACAGCTTATATACCATCATACAACTTTTCAACACAGATATTAAAATAATTTAAATTATTTCGTTACTACTCCTTTTTACTCAGGCATGTAGAAATGGCCAAATTTCTTTTGAAGATGTTAACCGTTAAGAAGGCAACCGTAAAAAGATAGCAATAAAAGTAGGCAAGTTCAATTGGATGTTTACTAGAGGAGTATAAATGTCCGAGTAACAGATTTTAGTTCACATATATTGAATATTATATCTGCAATAACATTAAATTCAGCTATTCATTAATTCACTCTATCGCTTTGCCATACGACACAATCAATAATATCACAAAAATTTCCTCTTTGTGTAATTCTGGTCGTTAAAGTGATAAACATCAGTAAACTATCCACCCCAAGTAAGTTAAATAGTTCGATAGATTTAATATTCAATAAATCTAAACTCAAACGCTAACACGCTCATCTACAGCAAAGTTCTATAAGAACACTGTTCCTTTTATCTCACTAATTATTACGGCTAAAACTACTTAGAGAGGAACTTTACAATAATATTTTTGACGTTTTTATGTATTTGCAGCAAATATCTTTGCTTTCACTATTATTAGCTAATCAGCGATTAAATTAAGCTTGTAATATTCTCGACTCAAATGAGGAGCACATCCCATACAATGGTTAATGGTATGAAACTAAAATAAAACGAATAAAACAGTAAGGAGGTCGACTGAATAATCTGCAATTGTCTGAAATAGTATTTATACAGCACGCTAGTTGAATTTGTGCAGCTCAGAGCAAAAACCACTCGGTCTGTGATCATCTCCGTAGTGCAAAAGGATAGGCGGTTGAATTAAATTTGTTACACACAACAAGTTTTCGGGAATACAGCTGTTACGGAATATGTAGGATTCAAAGTTAGCTCTTTCTTATGTCATCATTTTATTTTTGGCTGAATGAATAAATCATATTTTAACAAATACAAAATGGAATAGAAACGGTGGAACCGTATTCTATTCATGTGAAAATTTTTGTATTTTACTAAATATTATTTTTGTGCGGAAAAATTTTGCAATTATAACTTTTCAATTATCATCAAATCAAAGATTGTTAAAATACAAAATGCTTAACAAAAAATAATAACAAATTTGTCGTGGTTAATGAGTAAAAAATAACCGTGAAAATAAAAATAAATTAGAATTTATTAAAAATCTGTTTAGATACGCAACGTAAATATACATACACATACATCTATATGTTTAAATATGTGTATGTATATATATATATATATATATATATATATATATATATATATATATATGGAAAAACTTTAGACACGTTATATTATTGTGTTTCAAAGGAATGAATGCTTTCGGAAATTATTCTATAACTTCAAGTAATATTTTGATACCAATTAATTTTATATGCGCATTGTAACAGTGATTCGAGAATTGAAAATTGAGGTACTCGTCTGGATTTAAGTAAAGTAATGCCATTATATAATGAAAAAAATTAAATTTTTTTGGAAATAATTTCAAACCATTCGACAGCAATATTTTATAAGTAATAATAGCAAATTCCAATAATGAGAACTTTCAAATGAAACCAATTAAAAGCATGTGACTAATTTAAAAGCATAAACACGGTCGTTTCTGTATTTTAAATACGGTTCTTATACAGTTTTGAATAAACAGATGCGATGGAGTCGGATTCCGCCCTATGAAAACCAGACAGTTTTTGGGCAAGGCAGTGTTTTATTATATATAATAATTTATTCTTAAAGTATATATATATATATATATATATATATATATATATATACACATATATATATATATATATATATATATATATATATATATATATATATACATAAGGACAATGAAAAAACAAAACTTAGGATAAAACAATTAACTATATAACAACTAACTAAATCTGCTTCTCAGATGAGTTGGATAAGTAGCATTATTCAAAATATTATAGATAAGTATAAGGATGTGAAATTTTCCTGGATTCAAATCTAATTTTTTAAGGTTCCTTTTATTAAATTGCCTTAAAATTTTTGGAGACTATTTAATCACTCTGAATCTAAAGTAATGAAAGAATATTATGATTACGTGATTTGATATGAAAGTTTTAACTCTTAGTAGCTTAGTCAATTTTCTAGAATACATTTGTTTAAATTGTAAAATAACCAAGACTCAAAGTATTTTTTATCATCTACTATCCTAGTAGACTTATTTAATAACGTATTTAAAGTCACGCAACAAAACATCTATGCATGTGCAAGCTTATGCGGGTAAATACATGGGGTTTCAATGTCATTTGAGCTTCGAGTTTAATTAGATTTCTAATTCTACCATTCCCTGTTTGTATGGGTGATTTTTCTTAAAAGCCGACTTACCATATTTCATAATATGAAACATTTTGTTGAAGGATTGTTGGTTTTATATTTATACAATATTTTGGTAAATTCACTACATTTGAGAGAAGTAGCATTCTTCAATATTTTATTTAATGCGTATAATAAGATATATATAGGACCCTAGCTTTTAACTTAAGAATTCATCGGCATAAATATCTATTTATCGTATTATTTGAAACTATGAGGGAACGGACCGTTTATTAGTTAGGACTGTTTTTTGCCAACCAAATACAACATAACTTCGTTTTCAGTAATTTAGATTTAATTGTCATACTGGTTACAGTAGTTATGCAATATTTATTTATTTTGAAATAATTTTTCTAACAATTAGGTATTATAACGTTTTTATGATATCACATTTTAGTGTTTAGTAATGAAATCAAATTAGAAGATAATCCAAATAGAGAAATTACTAAATTCTATTTGTTTAAAATTCAAAGTTGAAAAAGTATACCAGGAAAGGAAGTTTGGCCATCACAGCAACGCATTACCTAACATTAAGTCGGTATTATTGATGACATAAGAGATTAGCAAGGGAACCAGCTTTCAGTTGACTTGGAGATAATGAAATGGGGTTGGAATGTTTATTAATAGTTAACCCAGAACTAAGTTAAATGATCTAGTGATAAAACTCAAAGAGAGTTCACTGTTAGTCATAATTTATTAGCATATGTGAAGGAAAAAGATGACACAAAGGAATAATTAATGGTCCGCACGTTATCGCATTTTATTTACACGCGGTTATGCCTGTATCAGTAGCGGAGGACTCAAGCGTTAATTTCAAAGATGAAATTAACTTTTATAATTTTACTATGCCGACACGACACTATTTGAACTAATACAGTTGCATTACAAATGCAAATACGACTTTCTATTTTTTAACATATACATAGCGGAATATACATAATATTAAGAATACAAACATTGAAAATGCGCCGATGGCACAGTCTAATTGCTAATTGACTATAACCTGTCATTGAATAAAATAGAGGAATAATTTTCAAAATTCTCCAAAAATTTTCAAATCAACTAATAGGCAATTACTGAAAGCTGTCGTGACTGACATATTGTAATAAATTCCGAAGTCAATTTTTATTTTTGAAGTGAATCTTCTACTTCGATAATCGATAAGCGATCGAGAATCGAGAGTAAAATTTTAAAGTCGCATTTCGAGTTTAGGCGCATTTCGTTACATGAGAGAGAAGAAAGATACAAAATAGAGAGAAAGAGATAGAGAGTTATGTATTCAGATGCCGTGTAAGAGGAGAAAAAGAGAGCGATATGTACACAACGATACAAAGCGATGGAATACGATAGTGTTGCGCATGCGCCCGTTTTGGATGTACGCCTCAGATGCTACATATGAACAGCTGAGGTATCACGCATACTTTGTATTATTTAAATTACATGTGTCAAAAGAAGACTATCAACATTTTGTCGATTCATTTATATATCCATTACAAGGATAACAACATATTTGATATATATTGTATTTAATTTGTACATAATTTTGCAAAGAACCCGCACAAATACTCGTAGTTATAAATGTAATTTACAACGCGAGCGGCATATAAGTATTCTGTTACTTACATTGCAGCTATTTTTTTAATTGATAATAAGCTACGTAAATTTATATGAAAGTTAAATTTTTACATCGATATGTAAGGACATTTTATAAATTTTTCTTAATATGTAGAATTAAAATCTTCTCATGCGAATTAAGTGCAATCTATGGATTTACACTTTATATATTCTTTCTCACTGTCAGTGAAAAAGTTTTAACACTATACTTACTTTTGTCAAGGTTTAGATCGCTAAAGAAGTTTCACTTCTGTGACGTGTGCTGAGTTTCACGCGATTTTTTTTATTGCTTGTTTGTTTCTTTTAAATGGCTTACAGGTTAAATAATCGCTTAATTGGTTGAATAATTAAGCAATCAACCGACCTCCATAAAATTTCACACATAAACTGCCTTCATCTTGGAGATATATGTAGAATAACGATTACTTTACATGTGAAACTGCAGACTTCAGCAATTGATTCGTAGAAAAAAATTTATTTCGTATTTACATCCTATGATTAAAAAATAAAGCTACTGAATAATAAGAAACACAAAATTCAATATCGCCGAAAAAAAAATCATAAATCATTTGAGGCACAGAGTGACGCTATAATAAAAAGTATCTTTCCAGGGGCAATCGTATGATTGATGACGAGCAATATTTTTAGGTCTACAGTAAGAAACATTGATCATTTTGTTATTATGAATCACTATAATTTCCCCGTCTAAACCTGTGTTTTAGATAAAATAATACAAAATTCAATATTATGATGTCGCATTTCTTTTTTCAGAAAACATTGGAAGTAAGGAATTGCAGCGAAACCATCATTTTTAATCAAAATATATTTGAAATAATTTCGAGTAACAAAAAGATTATAAACCGCCCTGTCCTCCAGAATTCAACAGTTACGGTTCCTCCAGAAATCTCTCTATTCTCATATTAGACGTTGTGTGTCCACAAAGACTCTATCGCGCTCAATGTATATAGCATATGGCGCACGTAAGGAGCTTCCTTAGCGGACACATAAAGCACAAAGTCAATATCAGGCCAAACTGAAAGCTTGCATAGGGCTGTGATATTGAACAAAGCTACGTCGCTCAAGGTTCAAGTGAAGGCTTATTTTGAGAAGTAAAAAATTAAATAGAGCTATAATAAAATGTATATGGTTTCAGCGTCAAGAATCATATTGACTATATCTGTGTATTTATGTAACAATTCATTGAACAGTAATATCGGGATTAGCCGAAATTAGTTTTATACAAGGAGTATTAAAAAGAAATAAAGTTACCATAGATGTTTTCAAGTATGGAGGAAATGCTAGAAACGCTTTGTAAAATGTAGATTAAAGTAATAATAATAAATATAAACAAAGTAATAAATTACAACGAAGAGAAGTAAATTAAATGTGGACACCTAATTCACTTGATCTGTTAACGAATAAAGTGCAATTAAGACATTTGTAGAAATTTTAAATGAGAACGTCCCTTTTGATAAAAAGAAAATATTTTTTTTGTCTTCAATATTATCTGTCAACGGCACCCGCATGTCTACAATTTAAGACATCGAACCAGTTATTTATTAAACTTATAAAACCATTTGCTGTTGTATGTCCATACGTACATATGAGAACACGCTACCCGTTGCAATTCTTGATCGACTTTGGTGATTCGTTTTGCTATCCATATGTACAATGATTTGTGGAAAAGTTCGATTTTTATAGATAATTTGCTTCAAAAACTCTCTTTTCTCATACACCGACGCTCTTCTCTTTGTTCTTTCCTGTTTTTCTTTTATTTTTAACTTTTCCTCTAAATTAAAAAAGAACCCAGTGTTGCACTGTTGCTTTTGTCAACGATTTGGTCATTTAGTTATCACTGCACCTTTAGTTATCACTGTCAGATTAAACATTATTGCACTTCTTGTAATGTATTGTAATTTTATGCACAAAACATTGAAATGTATAAAATTTCAAAAGAATTGTGGCAAATTATACAAATAAATTGGTGCCTCAAGAAATGACTACATTAGTTTTCATTTTTTGATATCTATATAAAGGTACACCAATAAAAATATTATTAGCGATCTTGGAGCATTCGCCATAATGAATATTTCATACGATGCTTTGAAATACCATTGTCTTGTTTTACTAGGTGGTTGTATACGTCTGTTTTTCTAGAGTTGGTACTTTAGAAAATCGGTTTATTTTACTGCAGTAAAATAATAAAAGAGTTGATATAACATAGAAATGAATAAGCTCTTATAACATAAACAAATTTATATTAACTGCAAAAAAGAGCAGAAAAATATATGTTTGTGTAACCAATTTCTTTACCCACGCGAACGAAATCAAAGGCGAATATTAGCAGATGATAAAAATAATACGTTTTTGATTAATATATTTTGTTACAATGTGATAAACATGAAAAGTAAATGTTTAATTAAAACTTAATAATTGAATTTGGAGGACTGACGATAATAGTAGAATGTTAGAAAAAATGGATATCTCCAAAATTACTTCAATTATGGCTAACATGTTTATTCTCCAACAAGTTTATCGGTATTATTACTTACAAACGTTATTAAAAATACATATTAATACAGAAAATACTTCCATTTATTTCATTTATATTAAATGTCTTGAAACATTTATTTTTTAGAAAGTGTTCCATAGTTTTACTTATGGATATTTGGATATAGTTCCAATATATATTTAGGTTTCACTTAACTTCAACTACTCTCTTAGATTTCCCGCAAAGAATACACTTACTTTGACGTTAGCATTATATTAATGGTATTTTCCAATTAACGTTAAGCGGTCAGCATATGTTGAGCGGAAGAATATGTTAAATTAAAAAAGAATGTGATGCCTTTGATATTTGTGGAATTTTACAGAAAAACCGTTTCAGCAAATCATTTAGATTTTATAGGAGGTAATAAAAACACAATGTAAATGTATACTGCTTGTTTTCCTTTGATTCATGGTAATATTACGTCAAGTATTTATTTTTAAAAAGTATTACAAAGGAAAAGTAATCTATTTCCACGTTCTATTTTCTGAGACAATGTAAGAAAAGTTGTGTTAACATAATATCACTTCGCCGTACTTGCCTCGCTTCCTAGCATTTGATTTTTTTTTAATAACATAGTGCCCGCTTCAATGAATTAGGTAAGTATACTCTCAGTGATTGGTCACAAGTTTATGATCGTAAATAATCCAAAAATGTAATTTAATAACACAAGCGTACTAATGACAATAATTTAATCATAATTTTCTAAACAATAATGGTAAAAGAAGAGCGTTTTTTTCTTTTCGGCTCCACACGCTGTTACCGGGGTGTTGGTCGATTTTGTTAAATTTTTGAATAAGTCGTTATTCATCTGTTGCGAAAAAAGTCATCATTAATTTCCTCGTCTATTGAGTCATATTGCTGCTTCGGTTTCATAGATCGATCTATGTTTAGCACGATTAATTTAGAGTGGAAATTATACGGTATTGCGGAAAATTTTAGAAAGGAAAAGAGTCAAATTTATGCAAAATTTGCGTATAAATAAGTTTACACTTAATATTAGATATTAGTTAATCTCCTTTCTTATTGGCATAGCATTAATTCTGTATAGTGTTCAGTGAGTTCAAATTCATTCAAAAGTATATAATGGTTGCCGAATTATAAATAGATAAAATTAACAAGAATATTCCTTCCAAGAAATGTATTTATCCTCTTCAGTTTATCTAATTTACTTCATTTTAGTTCTTATTAGATTTATAAAATTATATTACGTAAAAATGTATGATATATACATTTTTATGTAATTTAATGTTATAAATCTTATAATTGTTTTATCGCAATAAATTCTCGTTGTTTTCAAGATTCATTTCTTGCGCATATTTCTAATGGAACCATTATAATTATTTATTATTGTGAACAGCGTTGGTAAACAAATTATATATCCTAAGTAAAATCTAGTCGCCGTACAATCGTCGTGTATACATAAAAAGAAAAGATTAATAAAGTTCTATTACACGGTGTAAATCGGTTCTCCATGCGCATTATATCTGGGCGGTTAATATCATATATTAATGAATTCCTAAAACATCAATATGCATAAGGCCTATATTATAATCGGAGACAGGAAAATTCACGTAACGATGTCAGTTAATGCCATGCAGGGAGTATATCTTTGAGTAAATATACATCTCGTGTTTATTATTTAGGGTGTATTAATATTCAAATGTGTAATAAAATTATGAGTGAATATTTAAATAGACGTTTGGTTTTATAATAAGGATTATTCATGTTACAACGTGGAATGAAATATTACTTTCACGGTAATAATTCTAATGGTGAGTTTTAACGATGCCTGTTACTCAACTCCATAGGTATTTAAGAGCAATACATCTGGCCTTTAATTGGTTCTTTTTGGACAATAAATAAGTTATAGTTATGGACACATATATATTTGAAAAATTATTATTTATTTTCCTTAAAATGATTTAATTAGCACCAGGAATTATCATTGATTTATGGTTTAAGTTAACGAGGCTAAATATTTATGAAAGTAATAGATGTTTATTTTTTTATGTTCTAGATGATTTCAAAATCTTCCAATGCATGAAGAATGTATGGACAATAAACAAGATATATGTATTGATAAATACGTATTACAAAATTAATCATTACATCATTACTATTAAGTTTCTTTAAAATTATTTAATTATCGCCAGGAATTATTATTGATTTATACGTGCAAAAATAAATTTATTACTCAATGGACGAAGTGGTACCAGTGGTGAATCGCGTGTAATTAGCAGAACGCCACAAAATAAAAATGAACAAAAAGTCAATCTTTAAGTAACATTTGAATCTGACAATATATCATCCAATTCAGTGAATTATAATAAATTATAAACATACATTATCAAATTAATCTTTACAGATAATAACTAATTTAAATTCAAATTAATATTTTAATTATTGAAATTAAGTTACAGTGAAAGTCTGAACCTCGATTCTTTACTGTTACACGACAAATTGAACTCGCCACCTGTATAGAAAATTGGCATTTACTGACCTTCACAAATAGATCTTGGAGACCTCTTTTGCTCCACCTGATGGTCCTCTCAAGAGATGATGCTGAATCTCTGGTTGTAAACTGGTCCTCCTGGTGGTTCCGAAATGAAGTTCGATAGTCGATGTCCACAGAATAATTTGAGGTGTAATTTAATTGGCATTTAAACCTTTTTATGAATAGCCTTCTAAATAAAAGATCACATCCAGTGATTCATTATTTATTATAGAATATTTAATTTATCTTGGTTTCCATGATTCTATATCAGCATACAGAACTTTCTCGAATTAATCATTCGAAATTAGTTCACGTAACTCTGTTCGAAGTACATGAATTTATTTTCCATTTTTCAACTCGGTTTCAATAATTATATTGGAGCTATATGAAATTAACCAAACTTTCAGGCTACGATCCACAATTATTATCGAAGCTTATAAGAACGTAATCAGGACTTTACAAACGCCTTAAGATCTCAACAGAAGCTGCTAGAATCTACAGTTATTATCCAAGCACTTTCAAAGCTAAATTTGATCTGAACTCACTGAACAATATATTTAAACTGATATAATATTTGTTAAAACATTTAAAAGGTAGATATACTGTATACATGTAAAAATTTTCAAATGTGTTTCACATAGCTAATTTGCTAAGAAACACATAGCGTTAAAAACAAAGGAATTTTATTATTTGAAGCAAATAGAACAGAGTTCGCTCCAGAAAGTTCTATACCTTTACAAATTAATCTCGTATTTAATGAAATTAAATACAAGATTATAGGCACTGAACAGAAAAAGAACTTTGATATTATCAATCATTTGTCGCAAATGTCATTCCCTGCAGGTGGCGATGAATTGCAATGAAGTTAATTTTATTAAAATAATAACTAAAATAAATTATTTTCATGCAATAAGAATACAATATTGTTTTGAAAATTATTACAATTTTCAACCAATGACATTAGCGTGTTTAATTTCAATACAAAATCAAAAATCAAAATATTCACTGAATCAGCCCTTATCGTATTGGATTTAGCCGACGAGTCAAAAACTTGCTCGTGTTGAGGAATACTTCATTTCGGAGTTGGAATACAAGAGGCTGATATTTGCATCAAGTTACACGCAGATATCAGCCTATTTGGAAACTAGGACCTTGGAATTTCCTGGCTCTCATCTGTAAAGAGTTCGTGAGAGGGCAAAGATCAACCTCGTGCAAAAATCTTCAGGTCAATGAACGCCAATTGATTTGCACATATATTTTCTTTGTAATTCCGAGAAAAAAACAAATAACATAACGGCTTGATACGTATTGATGCAAACGCCGACTCTTCTAGTCGGTGGTTGTAATAAGTTTGAAAATAGACAAATATTGTTTTACATTATTTCGATATTTTTTTGGTAGGACTACTTTGTTCGAGTGGCATTTATACGCCTACGCTATACCAGGTACATACTATCATATCTTGTTTGACTTACTTAATCGATATCAGTAATAATCCTAATAGTTAGTCGCTCGAAATCCATTTTGACATAAATATGAATTTTATGATGTCCACTAGTGTATTGTGTACGATTTATGTGCTCCATATGACTAGAAACTGTAGAAAAAAGGAATTAAAAAAGACAAAAAAATAATTTTTCCGGTTCAACCGAGAATCGAATCAGCCTCTTTGCTTTCAGATACATGTATTTACGTAAATAGTTTACGATAACTACTTAATATTAACTATTGACTATTCCATCTCCTTTCATGGTTCAAACATGAATTCCATTTCTAATACATTTAGCCAATAATTTGATATTGTATCAAAATGTACGTAGCATAATATCATTATTGATAGAGATTCTGCTTTAATTAGGCATATATAATTATTTACTTTAACAAATGATCTAATGAATCAATTAATAATTTTGGAGCACTGATAAACGAAAAACTTTCCGTCCCGAACATTTGATACAATTGATATCCATGTTGAACTTTTTATCAATTGGCCTTCTCGATATCGAGCTCACACACGACTTGTTCGCCAGTGATACACTTTCAAATTAACAATCTACGCGCGCTTTCAAATTAACAATCTACGCCAGTTTATAAATAATACCTACAAGCTGTAAACTTTTCGTTAAGTTTTTAGACAACAAAATTAGGTCCTTTATTTGAAGTGTTCTTAAAATATAATGAGCACATTTGTAAAAATGCTTGACAAGACATTTCGTAAATCTTAATTACGGTGTAATGAAATATTCATAAATCACCTTAATGTTTCAGAAAGTTAGTTAATAGGATACAAGTCCCATTAACAGTCTTTAGTTACGCGAGAACAGAAAACGGAGAACCAGCATTTGAGCGATTGATTTTCGTTCATTAGCCATCACTAAGTCAATTAGACCTTGACATTGTGGCTTTTTACATAGTTTGTCTGGAAACTTCATTTGCGCCAGTGTCTAATATCTTAAATGTATACATTTAAGATAATTTATTTTCAGTTTTTACCGTATACCAAATTAATCGTGGGTTGTATTTAAAAACAAAATCATAACGCCGAGTTAACGCATTAGTTTTGCTGAATAAGTTAATATCTGGAAAATATTTTCAACCATAATATTTAAATTACTTCAAACAAAAATTTTTATAAATCAGGTTTCAAAGTGAATGGTTTGCCGCTATTGTAAGAGTCGATTTGCGTGTGAATATTATTTTGTATAAAATATTTGTCAGCCAATAATTAATATTGTCGTGAATCGTGTTATGTTAAAATGTGAAATTTTGGTTATTGTTTCTAATGCTGATTTTTCATCCCATATAGAAAAAAGATGTGTAAATTTTACCAAATTGATATCAGATTTTTCTTACTAGCTTTGTAATTTTAAAACCTACGACGGAATAGTTAATTGGTTATTAAAAATGCTATTCTACCATAATTTCCTACGCTTGTTCTGTGGACGATGCTTTTCAAAAAATAGGTATTTTTTAAATGAATAAAAATCAATCCATTTATAAAATTACCAAAATATATGTAAAAGGACGTGATTACAAAAATAGCTCCTATTTATTTATTTATATATATATATATATATATATATATATATATATATACATATATACATATATATATATATATATATATATATATATATATACATATATATATATATATATATATATATATAAATATATGTAGTACTTTGTGTATTCTAAGTACTACTTTCTTATGAATACAAGTAACGGTTATAATATTTTTCAATACAGCGTTTTTGTAAATCCAAGAAAGAGCAGAGAGCTACTGAAAGTGTTGTGTGCTTTCTCAAATGAAGAAAATTGTTTTTGTTAAATCTGCCTTTAAATACAAAATATAACAAAAAACAACCATCTTCTTTTCAATTAAACATGACTCAGAAATTTCTTGTCAATTTTTCTATTGAAAGTACTTATTCTAAACCTTGGTTGTAAATGGTTTCATTATAATGAGAAGGATGTTTGGTATAAAATTTAAATAGGTTTAAAACAGATGTATATTTATATTTTTCCTTAAAAAAGTAACAAATGACATTAAAAAAATACAATAAGTTATGAAAATATCGAACTCCTTATTAGTCCTCCACAAAAGTATTCTTTCAATATTTATGTGACGAAAGAAAATTTTGGAAACAGTTCTATCTTACAGTGTCAAATTTGAATAACATTAAACGTAAACAGGGCTAACCCACTTTAAATATTACAACTTTCACAAGTAGGCATTCATTTAAGCTGAGTTCGTAAAGGCCATACGCCCTCAAAACAACGACACTGTTCGACCTTATTACGAGATGGGTAACAGATAATATTTTAAAGAACAGATGCCTAAAATAATAATTATTTATCCTCATTCTGTTATCAGTGTAGCCTAAAAGAGCGTCTCCTAATGGTACCATTGTGGTTTAAATGGCATTCGAGTGACGTAAGATAGTGAAATATTTTCATTCTTTTACGGCTAAACATTAATGTTCAATTTTTTTGGCATTCGTACCAACATTTCTTTATTTGTTTATGTTTTAATTTACCCCACTGTTTTAACCGCATGGTATTAAAAGTAAATATATATATATATATATATATATATATATATATATATATATATATATATATATATATATATACATATATATATATATATATATATCTTTTTTTTTCAGGCAAATAGTTATGGTTTTCAATTAGACCAGTTAGATATTTTAAGATTCGTTATATATACGAGTATATGCAATTATTATTTTGATGATATCCAAATTATTTCTTGGGAATAGTTAATATCCGAAGGCTACATTATTCTCAGTTTTTAAAGAGGAAGTAAAATTAATATAAGTAGATCAAATAATTTGTCAGTTCAGAGTAATAACTAAAATGTTACTAACGGAAAAAACTATACTTACACTGTATCCTTTAGCATTGCGTAACATTTGAAATAGTAGCAAACCTTTTATAAAAATTATTTATTGTACTAAAACTATAATACTTTTGAAAAAGATTTAAAGAAGTGTAATGTAACAATTCCATAAAGAGTAATAAATTATTTATTTTCGCTTTTTTTTCTTATACTTTGACAACTTCCTTTGTAATTTAAAATTCAACAGTATAGTATCTATGTTGAAGGGAAATACCCTTGGTAGATTTAATGAGTGGGTTAATACCAAAGTACGTTATATTTGTATGGTTTTATTGTAACAACCAAAATGCTAGATTTGTTACGAGTTCTCATATTTAACCACAGATTTTCACTTTGGTTGCAGTAGTAAGACAATTAATTATAACTAATAGGTTCCAAATATTGAATATATTTGGCGTTAGTTTTGTAGAAATCCGTTATTCACAATTAAATGAAACTACGTGAGTTAGTATTATTTCTACTTTCTTTAAATTCTTTACCACGACCTAGGTTTCGTTGTATTACAACATCTTCAGGTAGGCTACAACTCACTAACATAATCTGTGAGAAAACCCTCACAAACCCGGTTTTCGCTATTGTTTTGTAATATATAAATACTGTTGAAGAAATAAATGTAAGAGTTAATCTTTCTAATAACCCACCTGATGTTATAATACAACGAAACCTAGGTCGTGGTAAAGAACTCAAAGAAAGTAGAAATAATGTTACATCACATATATAGTTTCATTTAATTGTGACAAGTGTTCTGTTTTATCAGGATTTTGTTATGGAATAATAAAAAGCTGGCAACGAAAATTACGTACCTTGCGCGCGTAACATCTATATAAAAATTGAATTTTCCATATTTTCTAAAAATACAGCTTCACTTTAAAAATCTCTTTAGTTAATTATCCTGAAAATGTTGTTGATTTCCAAAAAATGTTATTTTTTTAAAATTATTTTTATTTGTACAACTTTTGTTTTAGACTCAATAATTTTAAAGTTTTCTTTAGGCAATGACCTTTACGCAAAACTAAAATTATTAAAAACCAAATTAGTATAGCACCATAGATATGTTAAAATTTTAATAATATCGATTACTAAATGTTCTAAACAATATCTAGAATTTCTACCCGTTGTTAAAGTGAAGAAATACTCGGTGGAATCAAGTAAAATAAAAACATGTAATTTTACATAAGATTAAATTGAAAATAAGCATCCCCACAATCAGAGAATCCCCACACAAAGAGAGAAAAACTGCGCCGGTAGCATGAAACTCAACTTTGCTGACGAGATTTTTTATTGTCAAAGATAAAGTACGCAAATGGATGTGTTGCCATCAATGTGTGTTTTTTAACACACGCAAGTTACAACATTACCGTTGTCTGTATTTTCTTGCACTTCGAGGAGAAAATAAAACCTGTGATAAGTGCGAAAAAAGTAATCGTGGCGGCATCACGCGACAAATCTGAGGCAAACTTAATTGTCCATTGGCGATTGCCTCGGACGCCCTCTAATATATTAATGAATACGTACGAGCTTTTATGTCTACAATTTATCAATGAATTTCACTCCAAGTACTAAATGATTTTTTTTAATAAATATTATATTCTATATTGAATATCATTATTCTAATTTATCTCGCATAGCCGGTCGCGCAAAAGTTGTGATTTTTGCAACTTCTACGATTTCTCAGTGAATTTGAACATCTCTCTATTAAGATGGCATGTCCTGCTCTCCAGTGCCGTGACTACGCTATCCGTAGCGCTTTCTGCCTTTCCACTTTCATGAAGACGTCTCGCAAATATTTAATATAGCTTTGTAACTTACGAATCTCACACTATTTATACATAAAAACTACTCGCATATATATGCGCCATATGAAAGTGGAAAACGTACAAAATTAAATTTAGTAAAATCCGAGTCGTAAACAAATACAGGGAAAGACGTAAGTTATATTTTATGCATAAATAAAATTATCCATAGATCCTTTTAGAAATTTAGTGTTAATATTATCGAGGAAAATTGATAAGTTTATTAGGGAATAACCAAAGACATTTATTGGTTTCGATAGATTTCGTTATTTTGGGGAACAATTTTGAGATCATTCACTTGCACGTCCATCTGAGTCTATCGTTCTAACAAAATTACCAGGTTTTATTCATATTTTACAATCTAACGGGCACAAAATATATTGTTTCGAGCGTCAGAAAATAAAATTACACATTGAGATAATTATTATATATTTGTTCACGAGTTACAAGTTTTGTTTCCTTCTTAAATTAAAATTAAATTTACCTCGAAGTATATATTTAACCTTGTCATTATAAAAAACTAGTTGAGAAATATGCCTCAATGAGAAAAGCAAAATAAAAGCAACTTCGGTTTTTTCAACGAAATGTTAAGGAATCATTTGGTTCATTTTTACTCTTTATACATAAGAAAAAAACCTAACATAGATCATTTTATCCAGCAAGAAACCAAGTTTTTAGACCTCGATTGTGGTCAGCTAATAATTTCAATTAACTTTTCATGCATGAAATAAACAGATCAATTAATATCGGCTACCTTATTAAAAAGTATACCTGCATGTCTATGAATGACATATAGAGATGTAATATAAACAGACAGTACTTCCTTCCTCCGTCTTCCATAGTCCTTCTGGGCAGCTCTGGCTTCCTTAACAATTTTGTTCCAGATCCGCTAATCTCTTTCACCCAGCATTTCAAGTCGTCCTCAATTTCATTGGTCCATCTCCTGTGAACTGCTTTTGCCTTTCTTCTTCTATTGGGTTTATCCTGATAAAGTTTATAATTCTTAATTTCCTTATTGTTCTTATTTCTCCAAATATCATTACACTTGATCCATCAATAGATTATCCGTAATATTTCCCTCTCCTAAGCTTACGGAGTTTTTTCCCTTGATACTTTTAAAGCTAAGATTTTAAAAATACGGATCGCTATCGGTTTCACTAAGGTTATATATATAGTTTTTGGCAAGAATCGAAAGCAAGAAAGTTGTACAATAAACTTATTTTAATTTGCCATCTCTTCTATGATCTGATCGCGGATTTCTTTAGCATCTGTCAGTATTAATTTCATTATCCTCTGTCAGCAAACTTAAATATCCGGGATATTTAACTATGCTCACTCTTTTAAAACTCTGTCCTTTCATTTTAAAAATTAATCCATATCAAACGAAAACTCGCAATTGATAATGTGGAAAAAGTGTTGTTAAAGTAAAAGACAACTCAATTACTTATAAACCAAATATAGTTCTTGCTAAAATCTCTATTCAGACTAGACAAAGTCCAAACTCAGTAGAATAAGATATGGCTACATTCAAATAAAATTGATTTTCATGGTTCGAATATTAAATTAAATTCAAATTTACTTCATTAAAAGAGATTTCAAAATTTCATTTGCTATTATAGAAAATACAAAATTTTCCCCTGAGAAGGTATGATGCAAAATATATAAAATAAAATGAGTTAAACAACCTTATTTTACGACTCATTTCGTTTTATTCAAACCAAACCGCAATTTTAGTTACCTCCTCAAGTAACCTTTTGTTATTTTAAACCTTGTGGCAGACTTTCATTTACTTGTTAAAAACAATGGTCTTATTTTACAGAGTCTACTCAGAAGACAGCTGAAGAAATACGCTACACATCGATAATATAATAAATATCAGTTATCCAATTGCTTTGATTAAGGAAAACATTATCCGGAAAATCTTGAAACTTTACCGCCATTCATAGATGGGTATTAACAAGGCTAAAATTTAATATGCTGTCTTGACTGTAATTAATGAAAAACTGTACTCGTTTACTAAAACTTTACATGGCATACATTTATTTTTTATGCTTCCTTGAAAAAAAAAACCAAATTAGAATGTCGTAATAAACTTGATAAGCAGCGTATTTTAAATAGTTATCTATTGGAAGCTACTTTATAGATGGTGGTTCAACCTACTGGCTCCTACTACACACATTTATTACGTAAATGAGGAAATGGCATACGAATATTAAACTGTTAAACTATCGGTTACTTTCTTTTTTATCTTCGTTTTCCCACGGAAAAAAAACGGCTTGAACTTTGTAATGAAATCGATGAAGAGGGAATGTATTTTTATATTGAACGAAATTGCACCAAGCATGTTATTCCAATAAACTTTTAACAAATTAGAATAATTTTAGTTCAAGGAAAACATTTTTACAATTTTTTTAAAATTAATAGTAAGTCTCAAAATAATAAGACCTTTATTCACTTTTCAAAACCGAAGGCTACAATATAATTATTAAAATTAATTTTAATTAAATTGTTTGCGCAATTAATTGTTTGCGCAATTGTTTTGGCCAACTCTATATTAATTAAAATTACTACAGAGTTGCGCAAAACTTCGACTTACCTGCGCCAATTCTTACACTAGCTTTATTATATAAGCAAAGCTTCTAAAACGCATGCCAGGAACAAGTATGTGGTACGGATTGGTCTCTTTGTTTACTATAATTGTGTACTGCCGAAACATCATAGTCTAATTTGTTATAACGTTAATTACAAAACAGCATAGTTGAATACACATGAGTAAACGTACATACACAACAATTAACTAGGCACAGTTTTAATATCAGTGATGTCTATTTCGCATTTTATATCAAATATTTTATATTTTTAATACATGTAAATTGCCTCATCCCATTGAAAAATTATGTGAATAGGACAATAAAAAAAAACAAAAGTGGTATAATCTGCTGCTAAAAGTCAGTCGGCTACGGCTAGAAGTCATATTCGTTAGTCGTGGTTTCAACCCCTTACTCGCAAGATGGTTCACGAGACTCAATATCATCATTGTTTGTAATTGATTTTTTCTAATTTATTCTAATATTTTTTTATTATGATTTTTTAAAGAATTCTATAATTCTCGTACCCAATAAAGTTACCTTGACTTTCATTAATATGTTTAGCAAATTATGTTTCAATTATTGTATTAACATATAAAGCAACATCAATATTTTTATTATTATCACTAAGCTGGTGATAAAAACTAATTTGAAAATTTCCGGAAAAAAACGCTCTTATTATGCCAAAATGTACTTGTATGACTTACATTGCCAAACTTGGCTTAAATGTATAAAATATTCATTATATTAACCTGTTTAAAATATGAAATTAATTTCTTGACTTTGATTTTTTTTTGACGACATATACGGGGTTTATGCAAAACGATGTATTCATTGGACAGAATCTCTTTATTGGATTATGTGTCACTTAAACCTTTTAAATGTATATAAAACTATTCATATTATAGTGATTGCTGGATATGAAATTAAATTTATAAAGGATGTTATCACCATATATATAAAATAATTGGCACTGGTTACTTTCCTAATAAATGATGAAAATATTATTTAGTTCAAAATTATCGTTACACTTGAGAACGGTGTATGATATTCTTTCTATTGTAAAGTAGCCAAGAAAAGTCAGAGTTTTATAGATCACATGATCATTAACGGATTCCATTATAATGACTTTTTGATTTCGGGGAAGTGTATATTTTTAATAACATTTTTTCGAATATCTTTGATAGCTTCCACATTTTTTTTTATTAAATTTTGTGAAATGATAGTAACGCAAACGTAAGGTTTCTACTGAGCTTTAAAAACGTCATGGTTACAATACATTATTGTACAAAGTATGGAATGAAAATGATAATTATCTTAAATCGTAAAAATTGCAATTAATAAAAATAAAAGTTAATTTGCGTTCAAAATATCAAGAAAAATATTTAGGCACTCCGACCTAAGAAGAAAAGGGCTTGCAAATTAGTTAATTCTATTTATATCCCTTTATTTGTACATTCGTAAAATTTTCTCCCAGTCGGATAATATGAAATCAAATATCAATGGGTGCAACCAACTGCTATTATAAAATTAAATAATACCTCAAGTTTATTCTAGCGAAGAATTGACAGCCATTTAATATAAAATAACGCAACAAAAAGTTGCCAAACTTGAAATGCAATCAATCACTACCCGCTTATTGCAGTAGCAACGAATAAAATTCCCGGTCCCCTTGAGGGACCAAGGTATGACAGAAACTTTAAGCACGTAAATTTCAGTATTAAGGGTTTTGCCACAGTTTTCAATATTTAAACGAATTACGTCATGCTTCCGCTATCAGATGTCTACAAAGCAACCAAAATGACAGGGCATATAAAGATTCAACTAGTCTTCCTAAGATTGAAAAAATTTCTTGTCCTTCACGCTTAAAACATTCACTTATGATCGACTAATTACTCCGCAGTTAGTGTTGTATTACGTTGCCAAATAAGGGGATAATTATTTGGAATAATATTTTTTTCCGGTATCTTTAAATTTTGAAATTCTTCAATCAAAAGTTCCGAGTATGTAATATTCCATGATAGTTTACCTAATTTTCAAACAATTTATGAAATTTATAGTTTTTGAAACTTTCTAAGTTTGTCGATGAAAGGAAATGTATGAAAACTTATGTTTTCCTTTTCAAGATTACTGCTACGAACAGGGGTCCCCTTTTTATTCTATTTATGTTTACGCCGCTGGAACTACTTCGCAATCGTTTTTTCCAGAGTTATTTATTTATTTTATTTAAATTTTATGCGTATATTTTGGCCTGGTTTTAAAATAAGGAGTTGAGCTTAAATCGTTATAAAATGGAAAACAAGTTAACATGTTGTAACCACTTTTATACTTTAGATTAAATATGTTCAATATTTGCAACACTTGGCTTCATAGATACCAAAACTACAAGAGGCAGGCAAAAAATAAAGGTATCCTAAGGTGTTTCTTAATTTTTTTGGAAAATAATTTTTTGTTTGCATATTTTTGAGCTGTTATAATATATATATATTTAAAATAATATTTAAAAAAGTATTAAGCACGACATATATCACGCGATTTTACTCATTTTATCAAAATCACGCATCATTGGGATGCTCTCAAAATCGCATAATAGTGTAGTTTGTCTTTTGAAATAAATATGATCCAATTTTCAATTCTTGTATCAATTTGATCTTAGAAACAAGACTAGTACACAAAATTTTACACGATTATATGCTCTGTAAACGAAAATAAAACTGAAAAATATAAATATCAGGCACAATTCTCCTACAATTAAGACATATCATACATTTTGAACAGATGAGACCTAATTTAAAACCATTTGATTTAACGATCAAAAATGAGCGACTTAGAAAAAGAACTATCTCATATTACGAATCTAAATGCTTGTATATTAAGTATTACTCTACTTCACGATTCCAACTTGTGCTTGGTTGTCTTCTAAAAAAGACGAGAAATAGGATATCCCAACGAAATGAACACGAAATCAAAAGCAAATTGCAGCTTGCATCAAATTCTACCGCAGTTGTGTCGACTACAGATATTTGGTTACGCCGCAATTGTTTGCGCTGTGAGAGTGGTTGTTTTTAATGCAGTTTGCTTTCTACTCTATATTTCTTATTTCTGCTGTACAATATTTCTAGTAAATTTTCTGATATTTTGTGAAGTTGCCAAAGTGTACGTAGTCTCTAAAAGAAATTTATTTTAAACTAATGCCATCTATTTCAAGTATATATGTTAACATGTAATGTTCCAATTTATTCAATTTAATTTTTGAAGATATGTTTGTGCGTAAATTAAGATATTATTTTTTGGTCTATTTTTTTAAATTAGAAACCAATAATTTTATTGATTTTTACGAAATATTATTAATGATAATAGTTATTACTAATGATCAGGAGAAGTTTTATTGATCCATTAAATTTTGAGTCAAGACGTAAATAAAAGGCACATTAATGTAATACGCCTTTTATTAATCAAGTTTGATACCAGTTAATTCTAAGATCTTTTTTAACCAAAAATTAATAGAAACTTTTTTTTAATGTCATGAAAATTTGGTATATATTTTAAAACACATGTACTATGACGACAATACAACTTAACTTTAAACAAACTAACATTCTTTTTAAAATATTTAAAAAAATTTGAAAATAATCCCAAAATTAAGTATTAATATGAAATTTACAAAAAGTTCAAATTACGAAACCAATAAAAAGATTATATATCAATTTAAATAGAATAAAACACAACTACGTTTTCTACCACTGCGTTAAGAATAACAAAAATATATTCCAAAGTGAGAAAAATTTGGTAGGAAAATTCATGGTTTGCTCTTAGGATATGGTCAATATTTTAATAAATAATACGGCTTTCAATGACGCTCATTTTATATAAATTAACAGGAAATTTTCTTGATTTTCACTACACAGAATAAAGAAATAGTATAGTTATTGAAACCTTGAATATTATAGGCTCTATGTTTCGTTGTAATTTTTAATTACCAACAATTAACCAGGCCAAAAATTATTCCTTGGCTGACATCCTTTCTTTAATGTCTTCGTTTACAGATATTTAGACCTAATCATTTGGTAATATGATGTTGTCACATCTTCTTGGGTTTTCCTCGCAAGAAATGGTTAACTGAGTTTGAGGAATATTAAACATTTAATATTTATTGAAGCTATAATAAGAATGGAGTTTTAGCCCGTCTTGGCTTGCTTGGTATTAGGAAAGAGACCAGTTAAGTAGTTATGAGGTAAGTTTTATTTTGAAGACACGTGAATTTGGTATTATAAATGGA
This sequence comes from Druceiella hillmani, assembly GCA_039881145.1. Lineage (NCBI taxonomy): Eukaryota > Metazoa > Arthropoda > Insecta > Lepidoptera > Hepialidae > Druceiella > Druceiella hillmani. The sequence continues at coordinate 1,203,932 of JAYKKI010000049.1, forward strand.
ACGTCCCATCACTTTTAAAAATTAATTTATTAGTAACGCGTTTCAGTTTCTCGCTCATATACATATATATATATATATATATATATATATATATATATATAAACACACACACACACACATATATACATACACATACACACATACACACACACACACACACACACATATATATATATATATATATATATATATATATATGTATATAATTTAAAAAGAAGAATTGATTATGTGTATATGGTGATTATATCACCATCCTAGTTTATACTATAACTGAAGCTCATTAGATATAAATTTGTTTAGTTTACAGGTTTAGTTTCGAAAAGAAATTAAAATTAAATAAAACGTACGCTATGCCCCATGTTTTATAACTATAGTCGTTTATGTTTATAAACTAACTAGCTACCATCAAACTTCGATTTAGTAAGCAGATTTTGCAATGGAGCATTACTTTCCATTTGTTGAAAAATCTTAAAAAATTACTACAAACCTTTATTTACATAAACATTATATACATCGAAAAAATAGAGCGTCCCAAAGCGACGACAGCTACATGTTTTGAATATATTTGTCGTTAATTTTGTAGAAATTCAATATTCACAATTAAATAAAACTACGTGATGTAGTATTATTTCTACTTTCTTTAATTTCTCTACCACGACCTAGGTTTTGTTGTATATTTGTATTAAAGTAGAAATAATACTACATCATGTAGTTTCATTTAATTGTGAGCTACGTGTTTGTTAAAAACCAACTTAACACCCCGTTGAAAAGAGGGCAGAATCACTAAATAATCACGGTGTTAAATAATATGTAATTAATAATATTCAAAAACCGGAGACGTGCGAGCATCCTAAAGTCAAAGCACGATTATTTGTTGTGAACGTTTATAACTAAATTACTAATCAGGATGATTAAGAATTATATTACCCATCTTTGAAAACTTAATTGCGGAATACCCCGGGTTATTTGAAGTCTTGTGCTCTTCATAGATAAAGGATGGTACTTAGTAGCAGGTCAAGTGAAAAATAATATCTATAAACACGAAATATTGGTGTTCAAATATTTTTATGCAAAATTGGATAGCAACAATTAACAATTGCCCTTACTACTGGCTACTCGACATTTGAATAAATATTGAATGAAGTACACGTTGGTTCGAAAGACTCGAAATATTATTTTAGATTAAACCATTTATTATATCAATTATAATTTATTATTGACTGGTTGTAATTCCTCCAAAAATATGTGAATTAACAAACGATACGAGTAAGGCTAAAATCACATATCAGTTTTTTTCATTTTCACTTATATTTTTAGAGAGAGAAATATTCAGATCAATTGAAATTTATGCAAACGGTATTTTATTATAAATTTAGAAGATATTTATGGAGATGTTTAAAGCTCTAACGAAATTTTCTCCAAATTTCTTATTTTCAAGAAGTGTGAAGTGACACATCACTTTGTTGTGAATAAAAAGAAAAATGAAATAGTTTAAAGTTAATTAAATGTATCTTTGAGTAATTACGCTTTCAAATACCTTTAGTTTTGCTGGATCGTCCATTTTCAATATTTTTCTAACTCCTATTTTTTTCTACTACTAACTTTGCTATTTATTTGCAGTATAAATGAGGGATTTCTGCCCTCTAATAATAAGAGATATCCAAATAGATGAAATAATTGGATATGTATTTGATCTTCTTCTGCATTTTTATCTTTTGTTCTAAAAAAATTGTAAAAATACATCTGTACTCTGCTCAAGGAGCTCTTCTCTTCAATAATAGTTCATACTCATGTTAGAAGTAATTTTTTTCAGCTCAACACTTTTGCACGTATCCGCGCACCCCTGAAATAAAATTTCCTAAATTTTAAATACGATTTTTATACATAATTTTATACGTTTCTCGATTTCTTTTACAATATAAACAACAGACAAAAATAAATTAACGAAATGCGTAAAACAAATATTTATTAGCTGGTAGCTCAAGATGTTTAGATTTTTCTCATTCGATTAATATTACCATGACCGCGATTTTTTACATTCAAAATGAGCTTTAAAAATATTCACCCGTAGGATAACGTGTGTGCATCCATTTCATATGAGACGGTTTAAATATTCTCTTGACTGAAAAACAGAGATATGGCACACTTATTTATGCCAGCATTAGAAAAAGAAACAAAACATTGAAAGCATATTTGTTTGCTTAAATTTAAGGGAATGTTTAACTTTGTCACGAATTCATTGTTGTATATAATTTAAATTATCATGAAATATCTTATGTACCAACCTAATGATTAATCTACTATTTTTGAGAATTGTATCATTTAATTTAATTTGATGGCTACATTCCAGTCAAAATTATCCACTTATACGTGATATGATGAAATGCCAATCTTACTTACTTACTATATTTCAACAAGGCAAATCGTCACAATTTGTTATCGCAAAATTGTGGTTGATTCACGATTATCGCAAAAAAGGTGAATTTTAAGAACCTACCACTGAAATATGACTATTACATAGGAAATAAATATTACATATTGTAAAATATAAAATTCTTAAATATGAAATATCTATGTATCAAAATATATCTTGTATTTTGATACATAGATGTTTCATATTCCGCAAGTGTTACCGCTAAATATATTAATTATACTTGCTATACTTCGATATTGCTTGGTTTGCGCCAGTTTTATGATCATTTATATTGTGGCGTTTATCATTGTTGTTGGCGTTTATCGTGTATCATTTATATTGTGGCGTATATGGTGAGGTAAGTGCAATGCAAAAATAAAATGTATATGAAGTTCCAGACAAATATGATTCTATATTTGCTATTTCTAATTAGTTTCCTGTTTCAATCAAATGTCCCGAGATAGAGGGCGACCACTAAAAACCAAATCTAATAGAATTGAAATTTGCTGCATCTCTTAATATTATACGGTCAGCTCATTGGTTTATATTTAGTTACGTCGATTTAGTGCCAAGTAAATATTTATAGACTAAAGATAGATGCGAAGAGAAAATGTATCACTGAATATACATGGCGGAAAACCCAATGACTCTCTTAAATAAAATATGAAAGAACAGGAACACATCCAAACAACCACGTCAGATTTAGTAAAAAATCTGATTCTATTTCTATTTGTGTAGGTTCAAAAAATGGCTCATTTCAAAATAAACGACGTCTTTGAAATGCTCCGAGAGAGGGGAGGATTTTCACCGTTTCATGGGCTGAAAACCAAGGTCTTGATTCTGAAAGAGCTTGGAATCAAAACAAGATGGTCTACCATTCTATCTCTGGAAAATTTTTGGACACTTCGGATACTTTACACGTAAATCTGCTGGTAATATTGAGAGCATTATTGTTACCGGCGCGGTTGAAAGACGGAGAACGTGAGAGCACTGATCTAGAGGCTGGACGGACCAAATTCGAGAAACGCTTGGCATGTCGTTACATGACGCCCACAACAGTGTTGGAAATAGGAACCTAAGGAGGATCATTAAAGGAGAAAGTATTATAAAAGTGGACCCTCACCCTCAACTGTGTTGGACTGATTCAAGATGAAACGATTTTTATTTAGTAATGTAGGAACTTCCCCTTTTTTCTTCGTCAGTTAAAACAAAAGGCATAAAAGGAAAGACCATGAAACTTAATTTCGAGTTACATAAAATTTACAATTATTTCTTCTACTTTTTCAGCTTGTGGATTTTTGTAGAGTACTTAACCACTTAATTTAAAGTTGCAACATTCTACAGAGTTATGTGAAATAATATTTTTAATAAATATAATATTACGATATAAAGGGAAATTATGGAAATGAAATAACATTAACATAATTCATTTTGTAAAATTATAAAACTTCTAAATTTTAACGTCATGCTTATTTTCACATTATTAATATTTTCAAAGGATTGCCGATGTCAAGAATGTCCAGTTATAATTTAGTTGTCATTAAATATCACCAATTTGTCATCTAATATATTTTAAACATGTATTTTTATAGGTTTTCCTAATGAAGTTTTATTACTAATTGCAGATCTCGTCTATTTTTTTCCATATTATCCTTGATTCGACTTTTCGTAACTTTATCCCTCCCAAATACCTTTTACGAAATAGATGCATAATATTATTTATTTCTTACCAACTTTTGTTCATCTTTCCAGTTATATTTGATATGCGGAATATCAACATTTATTTAGCAACGAAAAAATTATGAAACGTATAATATATCGTAGCTTAAACTTTTTATTCCCGGAGGTAATGGAGATAATCAAGGTTAGGTTGTATATTCCACGCTCAAGAGCAACCGTTAAATCGAAACGATTTGAAAATCCCTTACGAATACGTGCACATAATTAGCAGATCAGTAAACTGCACACAACGAACAAAGTGACCATTCAATGCATCATTGAACACAATGAATTCGACAGGCACAAAGGACGAGTTCGTTTCGAACGTTTGACGTTAACGGAATGGGGAATAATTAAAATGTCACTACGTTTTATTGTACAATAGTTAGACGTTAGTACCGACTGTCTCTGCTATATTACATAAAATGTCGGTGATTTAACACCCTTTCAGAAGCATATTTAAATTTATTATAGTAAATGAAAACGTTAAAATAACATAATTTTGTTTACCTTTAGATGGTATTATTTCTTCATTGATATTGAAAACCGATATTAAATCGGAATAGATATTCATGCAGCTTTTAAAATATATAATACTTTCAGAATAGATTTACGTTACGAGTTGATTTATAAATGACTTTAAATAAACATTTTCTTCAGTCGAATACACCAGACGATGTTACGGGT